>CM060416.1:114007244-115207244 GCA_030545235.1 Helianthus tuberosus | reverse complement strand
CATAAAGACATAGAATCACATAACCTCTTGGTGTGTCTTTAAAATAAACACACTTGTCACACTCATTTATTTTGAAACCATTGTCAATCATGACATGATCAAACTTTTGGTGCCATTGTTTTGGAGCTTGCTTCAAGCCATACAAAGACTTGACCAATTTACATACTTTGCCCTTGTTTCCAGGGGCGGAAAAACCCTCAGGTTGTTCCATGTAAATTTCTTCTTCTAAATCGCCATTTAGAAATGCGGTCTTTACATCCATTTGGTGAACTTCCAAATTTCTTAGAGCCGCAATTGCAAGAACCAATCGAATAGAGGTTATTCGCGTTACAGGCGAGTAAGTATCAAAGTAGTCTAGACCCTCCTTTTGTCTAAATCCTTTGATTACTAACCTTGCCTTGTATTTATCAATACTTCCGTCGGCTTTCATCTTCCTTTTGAATATCCAACGATATCCAAGTGGTTTGCAACCAGGTGGAAGATCTACTAACTCCCAAGTATGATTTTGCAATATAGAATCAATTTCATTCTTAATTGCTTCTTGCCATTGAGGTCCTTCCGTGGAGGTAACCGCTTCGCGGTAGGTATTGGGCTCTCCCTCAACCATGTAGCTCATGAAGTCTGGACCAAAAGATTTTTCAACCCTTTGTCGTTTACTTCGTCTAAGCTCACCCTCCTCGACCTCGGGGCGTTCATGACTTTCATCTATCCTTGTAGACGAACTTGGTCCTGGTTCATCTAACCATATAGACGAACTTGGACCTGCTTCATCAACCGCTCTTGATGAAGGCGCATGTGTTTGTCCTAACATAGGAAACACATTCTCAAAATATGAGACGATATTAGGATTTGCCTCCATGATAGTGTGTTTGTGTACATCGGGATTCTTAGATTCATATACAAGAAAACGATGCGCACTACTTTGATGTGCATATCCAATGAAAATGCAATCAACAGTTTTGGGTCCTATCCTAAGAGCCTTAGGAGGTGGTACAATCACCTTAGCTAGGCACCCCCACACTTTCAAGTATTTGTACGATGGCTTCCTTTTTCTCCATAGCTCATATGGAGTTTCGTCCCTATTTTTCAAAGGTATCTTGTTCAAAAGATAGTTTGCTGAGCGAATGGCGTCCCCCCACATTTCTCGGTTCACTCCCGAGCTTATCAACATGGCGTTCATCATTTCTTTCAATGTGCGGTTCTTTCGTTCCGCAACGCCATTTGATTGTGGAGAATAAGGTGGTGTACACTCATGTACAATGCCACTTTTTGCGCATAAATCAGCAAAAGGTGCAACATATTCACCTCCTCGATCGCTTCTCAAAGCTTTTATCTTCTTTTTAAGTTGATTCTCAACTTCATTTTTGTACAAGATAAACTTCTCTATTGCTTCGTCTTTACTCTTTAGTAAATACACGTAGCAATATTTAGTACAATCATCAATAAACGTGATGAAGTACTTATTTCCTCCACGCGTGGGAACCGCTTTTAAATCACACACATCGGTATGAATTAAATCAAGGGGTTCGGTTATTCGTTCAACCGATTTAAACGATGATCTCGTAAGTTTGGATTCAACACATGTCTCGCATTTGTGATTGGACTCGATATGGAATGTTGGTATCAAGTTTAATTTAATTAAACGTCGTAATGAATTAAAATTTACATGCCCTAGTCTACCATGCCAAACATTTGAAGACTCAATCATGTAAGTAGAAGAAGAATTTTCATTCATTTTCTTGTTTTGGTTAATAACCATTACATTCATTTTGAACATACCATTAAGGGCATAGCCCTTTCCAACAAACATTCCACGTCTAGACAAGACAAAATTGTCCGATTCAAACACTAGACGAAAACCAAACTTGTTGAGCATCCATCCCGACACGAGATTCTTCCGTATCTCTGGGACATAAAGCACATTGGTCAAGGTAAGCTCCTTGCCCGAAGTCATCTTCAAAACGACCGTGCCTTCCCCCTTGATGCTTGCGGTAGCTTTATTCCCCATATAAAGCTTTTCTTCACCCGATGCTTCCTTGAATGTAGAGAAAAGAGCCTTGTCTCCACAAACATGGCGGGTTGCACCCGTGTCAACGAACCATCCTTTTGGGTTTTCACCCATTGCGTTGACTTCTTCAATCATAGCCGCTTCCTCGGTTATCATTGCGATTAGAGGCATACCATCCTCATCAACCATATGCGCACGCTCACGCTTAGGTTTGTTGCATTGATTAGCACGGTGCCCCGTCTCGTTACAATTGTAACAAATACCTTGGAAAGGCGCATGCTTCTTTTTCACAGCCCCTTTTTTAGGTCCAAGGTTGCTAACCTTTGCTTTCCCTTTGTTGTCCTTTTTACCCTTGCCCTTCTTGGCCTTTGAGGATTCCCCAATTTCCACCATATTTGCTTTAGCCGAAGCTTGCAAAATGGTTCATTTTTGGGCTACCCTGTTTTCTTCTTCTATACGAAGACGAAGAACAAGATCCTCGACTGACATTTCCTTTCGCTTGTGTTTAAGATAATTCTTAAAATCCAACCAAGCAGGAGGTAATTTCTCGATCATGGCTGCCACTTGAAACGTTTCGCTGAGTACCATTCCCTCAGCATGGATGTCATTAAGTATAATTTGCAACTCTTGGACTTGGTTCATAACAGACTTGTTATCAACCATTTTAAAGTCCAAGAAACGGGCGACAACAAATTTCTTTGTTCCCGCATCCTCCGTTTTGTACTTTTTCTCCAAGGACTCCCATAATTCTTTGGAAGTCTTGATATTATAGTACACATTATACAAAGCATCCGAGAGACCGTTGAGTACGTAGCCTCGACATATAAAGTCCGAGTGCTTCCACGCCTCTACCGCGCTCAGAGCCTGAGCATCGGTCTCCCCTTCCGCAGGTTGGGGAACGGTCTCCGTCAAGAACCTCGCAAGGTTCATGGTGGTCAAGTAGAAGAACATCTTCTGTTGCCACCTCTTGAAGTGGAGACCCGAGAACTTCTCGGGTCGTTCAGCATGATTTGCCACTGTGGACGCTCCCACAGTGTTGGCAGGGGTTCCAATGACAACATTAGTGTTGCTCGTGTTCACATTTTCAGTCGACATTCTGAAAAAGTTTCAAGAAAACAAGTTAAAATTTGTTTTCCAAATAATAAAGACGCTACTTTATTATTATTAGAAGTTCAAAAATTCAGCCGTGTAGCTTCTAAGTCCAACTTTGAAGACTACAAGAGAAGATCTTAGAACCCAAAGACGAAGAAGGAGTAGAAACAGAATTTTGTTTTGACAAAGTCGCTACTTTGAATCAAAACAGAGAAAAACCTTTTAAAACACAACCTGCTGTGAGAAAAAAAAATTGAAATCACAGCAGAGAAGTTTGTGATTCTACACGAACGGTGTTTTAAAATTTGTTTTAAGATTGTAGGAATCCGTTCGTGTAAAATAAAATAAAAATAATTTATTAACTTGAATAACAGAAAAATTACAGAATGTAAATTGAAGTACAATACAAATACAACTGAAAAATTAGAAATACAAGAACAGAAAACACGAACAGACGAAACTGTTCTAGGCTGAGGATCGTGTTAGACACGGGTCCCTTAAAACAAATTTCGTGTCTCCCAGGAGAACACGTTTGTTTCCAGGATACAACAGCCGCAAGCAGTTGCACTGCCGGTCTTGACTTCAACCCGAAGGTATACCTTGAACGCTTGAAGAAGAGAAGAATTTCAGAGAGGAGATTGTAGAATTGCTGGTGAATTCGGTATCTTGGTCTTCAATAGGATGCACCTATTTATACTAGCTAGACTTGAAGAAACTGAAAAACAAATTTAATGGGAGAATTAAACTGCATTAAACGTCTTCAATGCACCTTAATTCGTCATTAAATTCTCAGTCAACCGCATTAACTATGTCAGTTTCGAATGCTGAAAACGTAACTGCACTGCAGTAACTGCTGCTGGAAGCTTCTGCGCGCGCGCGCGCCCATGCGCGGTGCGGCCTCTTGGCTCACAGCCGTGCGCGCGTGCGCCACGTCACCTGTGAGCCTATACGAGCGCGCCACACAGTCGCGCCGTATTGACTCACTCTGGTGCGCCGCGCACGACACAGCAGGACCCATGCACCATGCGTGCACCCGCGCATGACTGCCACGTCATGCGCCGCATCACCTACCACTTGGTCCTTGCAACCCTTGTGCTCCACCACGCGCACGTGGTCAAAAATACAAAGGCGGCTCTCAAGCGGCGATGCGAGCGTGCGAAGTGCAAAATGCGCCATCAAAGCGCCACATTGCGCCTCATCGCCCACGCCACGCGCGCGCGAGCGTGTGCGAGTGCGAGTGCGAGTTAGGGTGCTCCGCACCCTTCGCGAGGACACTAGTGTGTGCTTCCATGAAACAATAAGGATGGAGAGATCCTACTTAAATACCCCTTTAAGTTCCATCTCTCATCCGATGTGGGACAAGGTGCTACTTTCCCACATTTTCAGCATTTCAAGTTTTAAACACCAAACTTTGAGCATCGATATCTCATTCATCTTAGCTCCGTTTTGGACGTGGTTTAGTTCGTTGCGAAGCTCTTCTAACATAGAACACAAACCCACAAATAAATATATAAAACCCGCTCATTTTATTATATTTATTTCTAGTCCAAAATAGGAAAAAATCATTTTCCTATATTTGTGAAAATTGCTATTTTCACAAATTTTCCAACAGTAGACACCCTTTGTGTGGAGGGTAGGAGCAGTAGAGGAAGGCCCAAACTGACTTGGGAGGAGCGGATTAGGCAAGATTTGCTAGAGTTGCACCTTTCTGAGGACATGGTCCAGGATAGGAGTTCGTGGAGACGTAGGATTAAGGTTAAAGATTTTTAGGAGAGAGTAATGAGGTGTCTGAGATTTTTGGGTTAAGGGTTAATATTTTCTACTTTTCGGGTGGACCTTACATGTGTTTATCATCTTGTGTGTATGTGTGTGTGTGTATATATATATATTGCTTTAGGGGCTATAGTTGTGTCTATTCTACTATATTAGTCGCTTACCACTTATTCTGTGACTGGTGGATTTCTATTGCTATATCTGTAGTTTGTATTCCTTGCTTGATGTTTGGTTTCGAGCCGGGGGGTCTTTTTGGAAGCAGCCTCTTTATCCATATAGATAGAGGTAAGGTTTGTCTACATCCTACCCTCCCCAGACCCCACCAATAGCTTTGTTATTTGTGGGACTTGTTGGGTACTGTTGTTGTTGTATATTTCCAACCAGTGGCGAAGCTTGACCCGAATGACCGGTGGGGGGGGGGGACGAAAACGTATATAACAAAAAATTTCTATAGAACCCGGGGTTCGAAAACGTATATACCAAAAAATTTCTATACGAAAACTAAATATATAACACTACTGAGCGAAAAGTTTGGGGGGTCGGGCGACCCTCCCCGCCCCTTCTATACTTCGCCACTGTTTCCAACCAAGTACAGTGTGGTTTTTTATATTTTGTCACTAATAGAAAAATGTTCTTTATGAGTGGTGTATTTGGCTTTTAGAAGCGTTTTCAAAACGCTCCAAAAACGGCCTCAAAAAATGCCTAGTTTTTAGGAGAAATCGGGTCAAAATGGGTCGTTTATAAATAATTTACACTTATCTACTTTACCGTTACGATCTTGCTTTAACTTTTACGATTCTTAAGTTGATCTAGAATTGAAATTATTAATCAAATGCTATAATAAACTGAAAATAAGAAATTAACGAACACTGATAGATCAATTGACTAATCCAACAACATGAAATAATATTGATGTACTTAATTTAATTAGTTATGATTAATTCATAATATGAAATGCTTAAGTGTAAGGTTGTTAAAAATTCAAAATAAACTAAAAGGTTTAAATTATAAGCGTATATGAACTAAAAAAGAGTTAAAATTAACACTGCTTTTAAACGTTTGAAGCTTCCCACGTCATTAACATATTTCTTGACGTTGCACTTCACAAATTCACCATAAAATTAAGCTATAGAAAATCATCTCCCCACGAACTCAACTCTCCGTTTCATTTTGTCAACCATCTTTCAAGTTTTAATGTATTTAGGACCCGCGTTTTGCAGCAGAACGTTAAACCACACAATGCCCATTGCAGTGTGTCAACACGAAAAATTAGACCGAAACGTAAAACATATAAAAGAATAATAAGTTGACTTTGGAACTGTTTTGGTCAAAAATCAAGCAAAGATAATGCAACCAAATCTTTTGTTGTGAGGTGTGATGCTTGAATTAATGAACAATTCTAAGGATCATTTATAAATGTAATGAACAAGTGACACAAGGATTTATACGAGGAAAAAGCCCTTGATCAAGAGTTGATCTCCAGCATAAAAAACCTCGGGTGATGGAAACTACCGATCACCAACTAAGATTAAACAAAAGAAGTTTACAACTCGGGATGATAACAAGCTTGTTACAAGGATCACTAATGTGCAATGTGCAATAAAATGTATGAAATAGCCAAGTAGAATTTGAGAGCTGTTACGAGAGTGTGTGAATGCCAAAACTAGCTAAGTGTTCTACTCAAGCTTGTTATCCCCATTTTAAATTAGAAATAACCAATCTAACTAACTATCCACAATTCGTGCAAGTTCCCCACGATCTCCATAACGTCCATAATGGTCAAGCACGAGCGGAATATTAAGGGAATATGCTCCAGGAATTTCGGTAAGACTTGGTCCATGCTTTTGTTCCTGCAAAACAAGTTTACGCACAAGGTAGACAATTGTTAGTATAAGGATAACGATAAGGATCCTGAATCCTGATCCTGCAACACCTACTGAGGATCCTTAATTCAAACAGAATTGAGGATCCATGATCCTAGTAGCATTTGAGGATCCATGATCCTTAGGATGTAAAAATCATCCCCTAACAATTGCCCCTAAAATATAAGGAGTGAAGTGTAATTTTGGCGAGTTATATTTTCTTGATATTATCCGCAACAAACTAACGGATATATAGCCGTTAAGATCGAACTATCCGTTGCAGATCCTACGTCACTTGAAGCGACATCCCTGCAAAATCATGATTATAAATTCAAGTTAGAGATAAGGGTTAGGAAGCATTTAAAATCGTGCGTTACATCCTTTAAATCCTCATTTGAAGATCACGCAGGTACTTCTCTCCCCTTTCTCTTTCTTACTCTGTTCTTCTTCTTTCTCAAAATCTCCGAACCACAATGAAGCTAAGATCATCCCCTGCTAAGGATCATCGAAAAGACAGTCCTTTAAAAAGCCAAGGGATCATCGAAGACTCTCCGAAAGAACGTTGCTGCTTCACCGATCCTGAGATCGACAGGATTCGCCATTGCTTTCCGGCGAGCACTGTTTTCAAACCCTTTGACCTTACCGTCCGGAGCGATTTTATCTCTGAAACCTGGGTTGCATTTCCAGTCACCCCATTCTCTATAGGATACTCCTATCCTTTTCCTGCTTTTACCCAATCTTTCTTCTCCCTTACCGGCATATCATATATCCAGGCTATGCCAATGATGCGGAGGGTTCTATTTACCCTTGAAAGGATCATTGAGCAGGAGGATATTGAGTTAGGAATGTCGGAGTTGTCTGAACTATACAACCTTGTGAGCCATGGTTCACACCGCTTTCTATTCAAACACAAGCCCGGTGAAGAACACCCAATCCTCAAGACCACCAAAAATGATAATAAATGGAAGAAACGTTTTTTCTTCGTCAGGAGGGATTCTATCCCTGATGGGAATGATCTCCCTAGAAAATGGGCCACTCATGGTAGGATAGAGGATCCTTATAGAAGGATCATAGGATACCCTGTTTCTGTTGAGGATCACTAACCCCTATGTTTCTATTTTGCAGCTATTTCTGTTTCACACATCATTACTGTTAGGGGAGGATTTTCTAACAATTAGTGATCCTTATTCGTTATCCTAACTAGTGATCCTTACTTCTGTGACAGGTGGTGATCCTCAGAAGAGCTTCAGGATCAGGATCATGGATCACTTTAAGGATCCTCTTACTGACGATTGTTTACTTGTGTTTTTGAAATGTCTCGCAGGTATATCAAGCTTGACCAAGTCTTAGCGACATTCCTGGAGAATATTCCTGAAGTATTCTGCACGTGCTAGATCAAAACTAGACGTTATGGAGAACGTGGAGGCTTGGCCCGAAAGTCGGAGAGTTTGTTAACTAGATATTTTTCTTATTTGAAAGGGGTAACGAGCTAGTTAGTGACACTTAGTCATTTTTGGCAGTTTCACACACTCGAAAACGCTCTCATACAAGCTCTCGTTCAAACACTTAGCAATTACTTACACTTTTTACACATTTCACCGTAGTGATCCTTGTACCTAGCTCGTTACTATCCGAAGTTGTAAACGTTTATTCATTTATTTGAGCTTGGTGATCGGTAGTTTCCATCACCCGGGGTTTTTTGTGCCGGAGATCAACTCTTGATCAAGGGCTTTTTCCCCGTATAAATCCTTGTGTTGTTTGTGCATTCTACATTGAAGTGATCCTCATTGCTGTTACACATTTTAAGCATCATTCCCCTATACAAAGAGTTTGGTTGCATTATCATCATCAGATTTTCTGACCAAAACAGTTTGGCGCCCACCGTGGGGCAATTGGTGCTTTGCCTTAGAAGAATTCGCATTTCTGTGCTCATTCCGGTTCACTACAATCAAGCAAATGGCTTCCTCAGCGAAGAATGCTTCAAACTTGATGCCCTCATTCACTTCCTCACAAGGCGTTCCTCCTTTGCCTCCACCACCCTCTGGATCCCAGAAGAATACAGAAAATGCTGCGAAGAAACCGACTCCCATTTTCTCAAAACCACCTTCTTCTTCTGTTTCAACTAATCCTACTACTAATGATCTCTATACCTTGATTTTGCAGATGAGGAATCATGCACAAGAGCAGGATAAGACCAACGAAAGGATCCTCCGGGAGATTGATGAAATTAAGAAACAGAAGAAAACGGCAGAGGATCATTCTCCACTGATGCCCAGATCTTTGAATTTTGACACTCCGGTGGTTACTTCTCAGCCCTCAGTGGTTCCAAACATTCAATATGCGGGTGGACCAAAGGGAGTGCACTACGGAACAACAGCTATGACCCAGGCACTAGGTTCATATTTCCAGCCAGCAGGGTCTTATCCCCAGCATATGGGATCCCTCACGAGTACAGGAGGATATTCAGGAATGCAGCAGGATCAAGGATCCTCCTTCGTTCCAGGATCATCCCAGGTTCAAGGATCCTCCTTCGTTCCAGGATCATCCCAGGTTCAAGGATCCTCCTTCGTTTCAGGATCATCCCAGGTTCAAGGATCCTCCTTCGTTCCAGGATCATCCCAGGTTCAAGGATCCTCCTTCGTTCCAGGATCATCCCAGGTTCAAGGATCCTCCTTCGTTCCAGGATCATCCCAGGTTCAAGGATCCTCCTTTGTTCCAGGATCATCCCAGTTTCAGGGATCCTTCCAGATGCCAGGATCCTTGAGGAGTTTGCAAACAGGAAGTTCAGATGTTCATCAAGGAGATTTTATCCCAATGCAGACCAATGCCTCTACTGGACCTTCGATCATTCCAGAATCTCAACAATATGGATTAACCTCCATATTTCCTAACTTGAATCCAATGGGAGGTAACACTTTTAATAATCCTCATACTATTAACCATGGTTTTATGCAGGATCCAGGTATCAATCATGCCATGGCCAGAGAATTGCAAAAGCTAAAGGATATGATCTCGAGTGTCCCGGGGGTAGTCAAACCTATTCCAGAGATTGCAGATGGGAGCCACAAAATATCTCGCTTCGCACCACCAATCTGTGATGCTGAGATACCCAAGAGGTTCCATGTGCCTACAATGAAATTGTACGATGGTTCGACGGATCCTGAAGAACACATAGCACAATACAGGGAGAGGATGGAGATCAATCCAATCCCAGAAAAGTTAAAGGAAGCATGCCTATGCAAAGGATTCGGATCCACTCTTACTGGATCAGCACTCAAGTGGCTGCTAAGTCTTCCTCCCTATTCTATTACCTCATTTGCAAACCTAGTTAACTTGTTTAATACTCAGTTTTCTTGTAGTAGAAAATTTGAACGATTAACTAGTGATTTATATAGGATAACCCAGGGTCATAATGAATCATTAAGGGATTACATTACCAAATTTAGTAAAGAATCCTTAGACATTCCCAACTTAGATATAGCCACGGCTGTTGAGGCCTTCAAAATGGGATTACTTAGGGATTCCTTATTTTATGATGATCTTGTTATGACACCGTGCAGGAACCTAGATGAGGTAAGAACCCGGGCCCTCAGGTTCATCCGGCTAGAGGATGATAAGAGGATTCAGGAGAGGATAACAGGATCCTCAAAGCAGGATAAGCAAGGATCCTCATTCAGAAACAACAAGTTCAGATCCCACAACAAATTTGATAATCAGAACTTGCATTCTATTGATCAAGAAGAGGACGATGAGGATTATCCTCCAATCTCTGAATATTGCTTTAGTGTTGATAACAATGAACTAATCCTTGCCTTGCAGAACCTAGGTGATAAAGCTAGATGGCCAAGAAAGAATGAAAGGCCAGCTGCAAATAAGGATAAATCAAAGTGGTGTGCATATCATGAGGATTTTGGGCACCTCACAGAAGAATGCATTGCACTAAGAAAGGAGATTGGGTACTTGTTGAGCAAAGGGCATCTAAAAGAGTTGTTGGGTAGGAAAAAGTCAAGGACTCAGGATCCTGAAAGGATCCCTGAGAAGGCTCCAGCCCCTCCAGCAGACGCACAAGTGATAAACTTTATCTCTGGGGGATCCGACATTTGTGGCACATCCTTCTCAGCAGCTAAGAGGCATGCGAAGGAAACTAAAATGGATAACGGAGAAAGGCCAGTTCGAACATCGAGTGTCTCCGAAGGAAAAGTCATAACCTTTGATGAAGAGGATCGTACTGGTATCCAGGATCCTCATCACGATGGTTTAGTTATTACTCTTTTTATATCTAACTGTTTTGTCCGCAGGATCCTAATAGACGGAGGAAGTTCAGTGAACATTATCCAGCTTGACGTTCTAAAGAAGATGGGTATCCCCGAATCAGAGATCATACCAAGATCCTCCGTGCTCGTGGGATTTAGTGGCGAAACTAAGAACACCCTGGGGGACATTAAGCTCCCAATATATATTGAAGGCTTACACTCTTATCAAAAATTTTGTGTTATTGACTGTTTATCTTGTTGTAATGTTATCCTTGGCAGACCCTGGATACACGATATGAAAGCAGTCCCATCTACTTACCATCAATGTGTGAAGCTCCCTAGTCCTTGGGGAATAGTAAAGATCGATAGTGATCAGCAGGAAGCTAAGAATTGCTACACTTCATCGATGAAACCAGCTTCGAAGTCAAGGGAGCAATAGCAATCAAGGTATCCTCCAAGGAATGTCCTGGAGGCCAGAGAGCAGGATGTGGTAGAAATCCTCATGGATCCTGATGATCCTGAATCCAAAATCTATATCGGATCAGGGATCCTTGGCGAAATGAAAGAAGACCTCATATCCTTCCTCAAAAGGAGAAAGACTACCTTTGCATGGAAACATGAAGACATGACTGGTATATCCAAAGATGTTATCACCCATAAACTCGGCATCGACAGATCCTTCAAACCAATACATCAAAGAAGAAGGAAGTTTGCACCAGAAAGGAATGCCATTATCCAGGAAGAGGTAGAAAAATTGCTCCGGGCAGGTATGATTAGAGAGGTCAAGTATCCAAGATGGTTGGCCAATGTGGTTGTTGTTCAAAAGAAAAACGGAAAGTGGAGGGTATGTGTCGATTTTACCGATTTAAATAAGGCATGTCCCAAGGATCCTTTCCCTTTACCCCACATTGACTCCATGGTGGATGCAACTGCGGGTCATGAACTGTTAACTTTCATGGATGCTTCATCTGGATTTCAACAAATCCAAATGGAACCATCCGACCAAGAGGATACAGCCTTCATGACTCCAACTGGTATATATTGCTATATTGCTATGCCGTTTGGATTGAGAAATGCAGGTGCAACATACCAAAGGCTGGTGAATATGATGTTCAAGGATCAGATTGGACGAACTATGGAGGTCTACATAGACGATATGGTGGTGAAATCCTTAAAAGCTGAGGATCACCTGCGAGACTTGGAGGAAGCATTTGATATCCTTGACAACTATAATATGAAGCTTAATCCTTCAAAATGTCATTTTGGTGTCAAAGCAGGTAAATTCTTAGGATACATGGTGACTAAGAGAGGCATTGAAGCTAGCCCGGAACAAATCAAAGCAATAGTGAACATCAAATCTCCGGCCAATGCTAAGGATGTTCAAAGGTTAACGGGAAGGATAGCAGCCTTGAACAGATTCATATCCAAGTCCTCCGAGAAATGTAAAGAATTCTATGATATCCTAAGGAAGAACAAGAAATTTGAGTGGACGGAGAAGCATGAAAATGCTTTACAAACCCTCAAAGATTACCTGTCCTCGGCCCCGGCTTTAATGAAACCAGAAAAAGGTGAAGTGTTATCCTTGTATCTCGCAGTATCCTCAAAAGCAGTAAGTGCGGTCCTTGTTAAGGATCATCAAGGTACACAACATCCTGTTTATTATGTAAGTAAAAGTTTACTTGATGCCGAATCCAGGTACTCACACCTTGAAAAACTTATCCTTGCATTAATAATGGCATCTACCAAGTTAAGACATTATTTTGAAACTCATGTTATCATTGTCAAAACTAATTTTCCAATTAAGAATGTCCTCAGGAAACCAGAGATGTCCGGAAGGATGGCTAAGTGGGCAGTGAAGCTGAGTGCCTATGATATAAGATATGAGCCTAGGACAGCTATCAAATCCCAAGCATTAGCTGACTTTGTGGCTGATTTCAGTAGTGATTTACAAGAAGAAGCTGAGTTAGAAGTCCAGCAGCTAGAAGAGACCAAGGATCCTTGGATACTCCACACTGATGGATCCTCAAATGTCAAAGGCACAGGGCTTGGAATACTACTAAAATCGCCACAGGGGGACATAATACCCCATTCTATAGCTTGTAAGTTCCAAACCACTAATAATGAGGCTGAATATGAAGCCTTAATTGCTGGTTTGCAAATTGCAAAGCATATGGGGATCAGGTATCTTGAGGTACATGTAGATTCTTTGTTAATTACAAATCACTTTAATGGATCATATGCTGTTAAAGGTGAAAAGCTAACCAAATATTTGGAGATAGTCAAAAGTTTGGCACTCTCTTTTGTTTCCTTTAGTTTGTCACAGGTACCAAGGGAAGAAAATACAGAAGCTGATGCATTGGCTAACTTAGGATCATCTTTGAAGATCCCAGAGGATATCAAGATCCCTATTATCCATATCCTAACCCCAGCTATTGAGGATCATGTGGCTATGGAGATAGGGAATAATTCTGCAATGATCCCCACTGAGGATACTCAATCCTATTCAGGATCCGGATCATGGATCTCACCAATTATGAGATACTTACAACATGGAGAGATTCCTACAGGAGAAAACCCTAGGGCTTTCAAATCTAAGGTATCTCAATTCACAATTATGAATAATATGTTGTATAGACGATCTCTTGCAGGACCATACTTGAGATGCATTGAGGATCCTGAAGTTCAGGAAGTTTTAAAAGACTTCCATGAAGGAGATTGTGGAAACCACACTGGGGGCAGGGCTTTATTTTCAAGGATCCTGAGGACAGGATATTATTGGCCAACCATGAAGAAAGATGCTGTGGAGTACGCCAGAAGATGTGATCCTTGCCAGAGACACAGCAATATCCTTCATCAACCAGCTGAATTATTGCATCCTATATCCTCCTCTTGGCCATTTATGAGATGGGGTATGGATATAGTTGGTAAGCTCCCTAAGGCACCTGGTGGGAAAGTATTCATGTTAGCTATGACTGATTACTTCTCCAAGTGGATAGAGGCTGAAGCTTTTGCCCAAGTCAGAGAAAAGGAAGTTATATCCTTCATTAAAAGAAATATTATAACTAGATTTGGAATTCCTTCTGAGATTATATGTGATAATGGTTCCCAATTTATTGGGGGCAGAACCACTAACTTTTGTGACAGCTGGGGGATTAAGATGATAACATCAACACCAGTCCACCCACAAGCTAATGGTCAAGCAGAATCATCCAACAAGATCATCATCAACAACTTGAAGAAGAAGCTTGGATCCAAGAAAGGAAAATGGGCAGAAGAGCTACCCTATGTGCTCTGGGCTGACAGGACAACCCCTAAGAATGCTACTGGTCAAACACCATTCTCTTTGGTGTTTGGGGCAGAATCAGTGATCCCAACAGAAATGGTGGTTCCTACTGCTAGAACAAGTACCCGTGATCCTGAGGAAAATGATGAAAACTTGGCTCAAGACCTGGATACTATTGAAGAAATCAGGGATATGGCTAGGATCAGGATGGCCAGTTATCAACAAAGAATGGCTGGTGCTTACAATAAAAATGTCAGGATCAGGAGGTTTCAAGTTGGAGATATGGTGTTAAGGAAAGCATTTCAGAATACCACCAATCCTGCTGATGGAAAATTGGCTCCAAAATGGGAAGGCCCCTATTTGATTGAAGCTGAAGCAGGAAAAGGGGCATATAGGTTGCTAACCATGGAAGGTGAATTGCTACCAAGAGCTTGGAATGCTGTCCACTTGAAGAAATATTTCATGTAAGCAGGATCCTTATGTTATAGGTGATCCTCATCAAAGAGATATCCTTAAAGGATCCTCAAAGTATCGGTGATCCTTACTCAGGTAATATCCTAATCTTGAACTATTTCATTTCTTAATTTTTTCATCTAAGGATAAGGATCATGTATCCTTTATCCATCTCTCACGTGAGTTCAAGTTTTGAAAGCTCAGGTATCTTCAGCACAACATTGGTTATCCACAGAAGCAATCCGTCCTTTGGGTTTAACCCCAGTTATTTGGGCTTGTCCCCAGATTCCGCCTGCAGCGCACGGTGATCCTGGTATAGTTCAAGGCTTTGGGACCAGTACTCATTATAGGGGCTGATAATTCCATTGTTCTGGCTATGCTTAGGATCCTACGTATAATGGTAGACGTACCATACATCCGTTCATAAGGTTTCTAACGTTTTCACGTTAGCTAAGGTTTTGGCATCTTCATGTCACTAAGTTTGGATAGTCGCCAGTTAGGGCCATACTCCAGTTTACATACGATCCTTGGGCTCGTCCCCAGTTATCCTTGGGCTTGTCCCCAGTTATCCTTGGGCTTGTCCCCAGTTATCCTTGGGCTTGTCCCCAGTTGCTAACTCTTTTCTTATATTGGCTTAGTCCCAAGTTGTGCTCTATTTCAGGTCCTTGAAGGTGGGCAGTTAGGGATCCTTCATCCTTATTTCACTCTAAGGTTTATCTTATAGTTATCCTTATTATGGTTAGAATTCTAACTTGGGTCCTCAGGTATGATCCTTAACTCTTTGGATTTTATTTATTATTCTTTTAAATGACCCTTATACTTGACAACTGAACTTATAAATTTTAAATCATGTCAATTTTTAAAACTTATCTGTTATGGGATATGTGATCCTTGTTCGTATCCTAAACTTTTTGGATATCTTTCCTAGTTTTTCAAGGCTTGATAAGTATAAACAAATTGAACATTATAACAATTGGAAAATAACATACTAAAAAGGATAACAACACAAGATAAGCGACAAAAGGTTAAGTTTTTATTCATTAACATAAGACTAACCCTTTAAAGGTTGTCAAAATTACCTACCCGAGCTTCTACCAGCAAAACGTGGCCCGTCCGCTGGGGTAGGTAAAGGGTGTCCATGATAATGAGTTCAAAAGTAGTGCAGGAATATAAAGTCAGCAGGATCACAATGGCTTCATCCCCCAAACAGAGGATCCCTCCACCAATTGCAATCCTGCCTATTGTCCAAAGGATCATACATGATCCTTAATCCTAAAAACCTATTGTTCAAAGTACAACCCATGAAACTGTCTTAAACATCACAACCACAAAAACAACCATCAAACTAAAAATTGGGCTCCGGCCTCAGCACATATATCCATCATCGCCCAATTGTGCAGCCTACACCTTCGCTGCATCATCACCACCAGCCGCTGTATCCTCAGCTTTATCCTTCAACCCGCTGCCACTAGCCTCAATTGCCAGAATCTCCTCAGCCTCTTCTTCATCACCCAATTCAGCCAGCCTTGCCTTCCATTCTTCAATCTCCCAGTTGCCTTTGTCGAAGGCAGGATCCTGAGCTTCCAAGGCCATTTGGAGTTTGGTTTTGTACATTGCTATGGCGGCAGAAACTTTAGCATCATCCATGATCTCTTGCCTTTCATAATCAAAGTTAACCAGCACCTTGGCCATTTTCTACTTGGTATCCTTGAGTTCCTTCTGAAGATCAGCAATTGCAAGATCCTTGAGCACAGCAACCTGTTGGAGATCAGCAATCTTCTGATCTTGATCCTCAACGTGACCAACGTAATCCTCGATCTCAGCAAATTTCTGCAAAAGAAAAGGGTAAAGCGGTGCAAGAGCAAGTGATCCTTAGAACAGCAGGATATGCAAGCAGAGATAGTGATCCTTACATCATTGAAGTACTCGAGGAACTGGTGGCGAATTAAGGGCAGGCCCTGCAAATCCTCAGCCTCGGAAGTCTTTCTCTTCTTGATTCCCTTCCCTTTGAGGGGTGCCTTGGGGATTGAGGCTGTCGGGCTAGTAGGAACCTTTCTTTTGGAGGATTTAACAGTGGTGAGATCGGTGACACTGAACCTTGAAGCGGCTTTGGCAGATTTTCCAGCGCCTACACAACCAAAATAAGATAAGTATCTTTTCTTAATAAACATTTAATTATTTATTTAATTATAAACAAGGATACTTACTCGACATTGTGACAGAGCCTGAGGATACCTCCTGTGAGTCTTGGGTTGTTGTCTTAAAAGTTCTAGTTTCAGGGTCAAGTCCCCAGAAAGTAGCAAGTCTTTCCCTGGTCGCCGGTGTTGTGATGAGACGTGAAAAGGAGATGGCTGCATGACACAAGACAAAGAAGGGGTTAGTGATCCTATTACAAAAACATGACCATCTGGTGATCCTTCTCAGGATCCTCCAGCCTACCATGGGTGGACCATGTTCTTGGTAAATGCTCTCCATCTGAAATGGTATCCCTCCTTACAAAGAAGAAGCGACGCTTCCAATCTTTATCGTTTTTGGTGACTTTGAGAAGAGGGTGATCTGCGCCGGGTTTCCGTTTAAACAAATAACGGTGGGATCCGAAGGTAGTAAGATCATACAACTCCGCTAGTTCTGACATTCCTAAATCAAGACTCTCCTGCTCGATGATCCTCTCTAGGGTGTATAAAACCCTCCAGATCATCGGCATGGCTTGAACGTAAGATATGCCGGTAAGGGAAAAGAAGGATTGTGTGAACTCCGGGAAAGGATAGGTGTACCCTATAGCAAATGGAGTGACTGGGAAGGCGACCCATGTATCAGAAACATAGTCGCTCAGAACAGTTGAATCGAAGGGTTTGAAAAAGACATTCGCTGGAAAACGGTGACGGATGGTATCAATCTGTGCATCGGTAAAGCAGCACCTCTCGTTCACCGAGTCCTTGACGATCTTCTGACTCTTCAGAGGGCTATCCTTTTTGTGATCCTTAGCCGGGGAATTTCGGAGCAACATTCTTGAAGTGATTAAGGTAAAGAAAGAAGAACAGAGTAAGAAAGGTAGAGAGAGGAGAAAGAGATACCTGATCGATCTTCAACTGAGATTTTAAAGGGAGTTTCTTTCGAATTTAAATGCATAGTGATCCTATCTATATCTCTATTTATAATCATGATCTTGCAGGTTGTCACTTCCGTGACATCATCATCGCAACGGCTAGTTCAAAATTAACGGCTATATTTCCGTTAGTTTGTTACGGATAAGATTAAGAAAATATAACTCGTCAAATTTTACAAATTACTCCTTATATTTTGGGGGCAATTGTTAGGGGAGGATTTTCTAACAATTAGTGATCCTTATTCGTTATCCTAACTAGTGATCCTTACTTCTGTGACAGGTGGTGATCCTCAGAAGAGCTTCAGGATCAGGATCATGGATCACTTTAAGGATCCTCTTACTGACGATTGTTTACTTGTGTTTTTGAAATGTCTCGCAGGTATATCAAGCTTGACCAAGTCTTAGCGACATTCCTGGAGAATATTCCTGAAGTATTCTGCACGTGCTAGATCAAAACTAGACGTTATGGAGAACGTGGAGGCTTGGCCCGAAAGTCGGAGAGTTTGTTAACTAGATATTTTTCTTATTTGAAAGGGGTAACGAGCTAGTTAGTGACACTTAGTCATTTTTGGCAGTTTCACACACTCGAAAACGCTCTCATACAAGCTCTCGTTCAAATACTTAGCAATTACTTACCCTTTTTACACATTTCACCATAGTGATCCTTGTACCTAGCTCGTTACTATCCGAAGTTGTAAACGTTTATTCATTTATTTGAGCTTGGTGATCGGTAGTTTCCATCACCCGGGGTTTTTTGTGCCGGAGATCAACTCTTGATCAAGGGCTTTTTCCCCGTATAAATCCTTGTGTTGTTTGTGCATTCTACATTGAAGTGATCCTCATTGCTGTTACACATTTTAAGCATCATTCCCATATACAAAGAGTTTGGTTGCATTATCATCATCAGATTTTCTGACCAAAACAATTACATCTCCTGCAACCAAAGAGAGGATCAATGCCTTCCGGAATCTTGATCCTGCAGTAAGAACATTTCAAGCAAACACCAAGGATTCTCAAGAAGTATCCTCAGGCTCTATCACAATGTCAAGTAAGTATCCGAGTCTGCATATTATTAAATGTTAAAATGTAAATAAAACAAGAATACTTACTATTGTTTTGGATGGAAAGGCGCCGGAAAATCCTCAGGGTCTGCCACCCGCTTCAGTGTTACCGATCTTACTGCTGTTGCTCCCAGGTCTGGGAAAAAGAAAACTGCTGCTAGCCCGGGTGCCATGGTTCCAAAGCCTACCACCTCAAAGGGGGGAAAGAAAAGGAAGGCCACCGAAGCTGACAATCTTGAAGGCTTGCCTCTTATTCGCCACCAGTTCCAAGAATACTTTGCTGATGTAAGGATCACTGACTATGCTTGATTATCCTGCCCACTTGAGGATCACATGATCCTGAACTTTACCTTGTCTTCTTTGCAGAAATTTGTTGAGGTCGAAATGCTGTTTGATGCATATGTCGAGGAGGCGGAGCAAAAGCATCTGGAGTATCAAAATTTCTTCCTGGCCAAACTATCTCTCGCCTTGAGAAGGATCTTGCTCTGGCAAAGCAGCAGGTGGTCATGGCCCAGATAAATGCTGATCACGAGAAGCACGACCTGCTGGAAGATGCTAAAGTCTCTGCTGCCATCACCATGTACAAAATCAAGCTGCAAATGGCTCAGGAGGCTGAGGATCCTGACTTCGACAGGACCACTTGGGACAAGGAGGGTTGGAAGGCAAAGCTGGCAGAGCTGGAGGATGAAGAGGAGGCTACCGAGGTCTTGGAGATCGAGGCAAGTGGCAGCGGGAATGATCAAGCTGGTGGTGATGATGCTGGTGGTGATGCAGCCAAGGTGTGAGCTGCTGAAATGGGCGATGAAGGATATTTCTAGACGCGGTCGGAGCCCATTTTTTTAGGACTTGAAAGTTTTTTGGTTATGGTGTTTTAAACAATGTTGGGTTGTACTTTGAACAATAGTTTCTAGGGTTATGGATCATGGATCCTTAGACAATAGGTAGGATAATAGGTGGTGGAGGGATCCTCTGTTTGGGGGATGAAACCACTTGTTATCCTGCCATCTTATATTTCCTACACTTCAAAGACCTATTAACAATGGACACCCTTTACCTACCCCAGCGGACGGGCCACGTATTGCTGGTAGATGCTTGGGGTGGGTAATTTTGACAACCTTTGAAGGGTTAACTTTTGTGAATAAAAATAACTTCAACTTTTTGGCTACTTCCCGTGTTGTTATCCTTATGAATTCTTTACTTTTCAACTGTTGTTGTGTATACTGTTTGAATTTGTGAGTAAAGAACAAAGGTTTAATAAATCATGTTTAAAAGTTTTAGGATATGATCAAGGATCAAATATCCTATAGTCGATAAATTCAGAAAAATTATGTAACTTAAGGATCATCAGTTCTGTTGTCAAAGGACAAGGGTCACTTACATAAATAATAAATGAAATCAAAGTGATTAAGGATCATACCTGAGAATCCAAGTTAGGATCCTAACCCTTTAACATTCATAATCAGGATAACCAAAAGACAAACCTTAGTAAAAGGTAAGAATCAAGGATCCTTGGCTGTTTAATTTCAAAACCCTGAAACAGAACATAACTTGGGACTAAGCCAAATATAAGAGAAGAGTTAGTAACTGGGGACAAGCCCAATATACTGCGGACAAGCCCAAAGGATAACTGGGGACAAGCCCAAAAGATAACTGGGGACAAGCCCAAAGGATCTTGTGTAAACTGGAGTATGGCCCTCACTGGCGACTATCCAAACTTAGTGACATGAAAATGCCAAAACCTTAGCTAACGTGAAAACGTTAGAAACCTTAGGAACGGATGTATGGTACGTCTACCATTATATGTAGGATCCCGGATACAGCCAGTACAATGAAATTGTCAGCCCCTAAAGCGAGTACTGGTCCCATTGCCATGAACTGTACCAGGATCATCGTGCGTTGCTGGCGATACTGGGGACAGGCCCAAAAACTGGGGTCAAGCCCAAATAACTGGGTTCAAGCCCAAATAACTGGATACCTCAGTGGATTTTCAATCCTTTGTTAAGGATACCTAAACCTTCTGCAAAACTCAGAATCAAGTGAAAGGAGGATAAAGGATCCAGGATCCTTATCCTTATATATAGGATAATTAAAGAGTGAAATAGTTTAGGATTAGATCATTACCAAAATGAGGATCTTCCGTCCTGTAAGGATCCTTCAAGGATACTTGTTATGAAAATAGCTAAGGATCATGGATCCTTATTACATGAAGTATTTCTTCAAGTGGACAGCATTCCAAGCTCTTCGTAGCAAATCACCTTCCATCGTTAGCAACCGATATGCCCCCTTTCCAGCCTCAGCTTCAATCAGGTAGGGGCCTTCCCACTTTGGTGCCAATTTTCCATCAGCAGGATTTGTGGTATTCTGAAATGCTTTCCTTAATACCATATCACCAACTTGGAACTTCCTGATCCTGACATTCTTATTGTAAGCTCCAGCCATCCTTTGTGGATAACTAGCCATCCTTATCCTTGCTAAATTCCTGAGTTCTTCTATAGTATCCAAATCTTGAACCAAGTTTTCAGCATTTTCTCCAGGATCACGAATGCTTGTTCTTGCAGTAGGAACCACCATCTCTGTAGGGATCACTGATTCTGCTCCAAATACCAAAGAGAATGGAGTTTGGCCAGTAGCATTCTTGGGAGTTGTCCTACCAGCCCAAAGTACATAAGGTAGTTCTTCTACCCATTTTCCTTTCTTGGATCCAAGCTTCTTCTTCAAATTGTTGATGATGATCTTGTTAGATGATTCAGCCTGACCATTAGCTTGTGGGTGGACTGGTGTTGATGTTATCATCTTAATCCCTCAGCTGTCACAAAAGTTAGTAGTTCTACTCCCAATAAATTGGGATCCATTATCACAAACAATTTCAGAAGGAATACCAAATCTAGTAATAATGTTTCTTTTGATAAAGGATATCACTTCTTTTTCTCTGACTTGAGCAAAGGCTTCAGCCTCTATCCACTTGGAGAAGTAATCAGTCATAGCAAGCATGAATACTTTTCCACCATGTGCCTTGGGAAGTTTACCAACTATATCCATTCCCCATCTCATAAATGGCCAAGAAGAGGATATAGGATGCAAACGCTCTGCTGGTTGATGAAGGATATTACTATGTCTCTGACAAGGATCACACTTATTGGCATATTCCACAGCATCCTTCTTCATGGTAGGCCAATAGTATCCTATCCTCAGGATCCTTGAGAATAATGCTCTGCCCCCAGTGTGGTTTCCACAATCTCCTTCATGAAAATCCTTTAGGACTTCTTGGATTTTAGGATCCTCAATGCATCTTAAATATGGTCCTGCAAGAGATCGTTTATATAACATGTTATTCAATATTGTGAATTGAGATACCTTGATTTTGAAAGCCCTGGGGTTTTCTCCTGTAGGAATCTCTCCATGTTGTATGTATCTCATGATTGGAAGGATCCATGATCCTGAATGAGATTGTGTATCATCACTAGGGATGACTGCAAAATCCTCTCCTATCTCCATGGCTACATGATCCTCAATAGCAGGGGATAGGATGTGGATAATAGGGATCCTGATATCCTCTGGAATCTTCAAGGATGATCCTAGATTGGCCAATGCATCAGCTTCTGCATTCTCTTCTCTGGGTACCTGTGTCAAACTAAAGGAAACAAAAGAGAGTGCCAATTCTTTGACTATCTCTAAATATTTGATTAGTCTTTCACCTTTAACAGCATAGGATCCATTAAAGTGATTAGTAATTAACAATGAATCTACATGTACCTCAAGATACCTGATCCTCATATGCTTGGCAATTTGCAAACCAGCTATCAAGGCTTCATACTCAGCCTCATTGTTAGTAGTTTGAAACTCACAAGCTATGGAGTGGGGTATTATGTCCCCCTGTGGCGATTTTAGTAGTATTCTAAGTCCTGTTCCTTTGACATTAGAGGCTCCATCAGTGAAAAGTATCCAAGGATCCTTAGTTTCTTCCTGCTGTTGGACTTCTAACACAGCTTCCTTTTGCAAGTCACTACTAAAATCTGCCACAAAGTCAGCTAAGGCTTGGGATTTGATAGCAGTCCTTGGTTCATATCTTATATCATAAGCACTAAGCTTCACTGCCCACTTAGCAATCCTTCCTGACATTTCAGGTTTCCTGAGAACATTCTTAATTGGAAAATTAGTCTTAACAATAATGGCATGAGTTTCAAAATAATGTCTTAATTTAGTAGATGCCATAATTAGTGCAAGGATAAGTTTTTCTAAATGTGAATACCTGGATTCAGCATCAAGCAAACTCTTACTTACATAATAGACAGGATGTTGTGTACCTTTGTGATCCTTAACAAGGACCGCACTTACTGCTTTAGAGGATACCGCCAAATACAAGGATAATATATCTCCTTTTTCTGGTTTCATCAAGGCAGGGGCCGAGGATAGGTAATCCTTGAGAGCTTTGAGAGCATTTTCATGCTTTTCAGTCCATTCAAATTTCTTGTTCTTCCTCAAAATGTCATATAATTCCTTGCATTTTTCTGAGGATTTGGATATGAACATGTTCAAGGCTGCGATCCTGCCTGTCAGTCTTTGCACATCCTTGGCATTGGTAGGAGATTTGATATTCACAATAGCCTTAATTTGCTCTGGACTTGCTTCAATGCCTCTTTTTGTCACCATATAGCCTAGGAATTTACCTGCTTTAACACCAAAGTCACTCTTGGAAGGATTTAGTTTCATATTAAATTTATCAAGGACATTGAATGCTTCCTCCAAGTCTCTAAGGTGATCCTCAGCTTTCTTGGACTTAACCACCATGTCATCTGTTTTGGTCAAAAATCAGGCAAAGATAATGCAACCAAACTTTCTGTTGTGAGGTATGATGCTTGAATCAATGAATAATCCTAAGGATCACTCAGAAATGTAATGAACAAGTGACACAATGATTTATACGAGGAAAAAGCCCTTGATCAAGAGTTGATCTCCGGCATAAAAAACCTCGGGTGATGGAAACTACCGATCACCAACTCAGATTAAACAAAAAATGTATTACAACTTTGGATGATAGCGAGCTAGTTACAAGGATCACTAGAGTGTAATGTGCAAAAAAGTGTGTAATCGCCGAGTAAACTGTCAAGAGCTGATGAGAGCAGTTACGAGTGTGTGTGTTTAGCCAAAAATAGCCAAGTGTTCTAATTTAGCTCGCTATCCCCTTTTAAATTTGGAAAATATCTAAGCTAACAAACTATCCGCATTTCATGCAAGTCCTCCACGAACTCCATAACGTCCATCTTAGTCAAGCACGTGCGGAATAAATAGAGAATATGCTCCAGGAATATCGCCAAGACCAAGTCCAAGCACGTACTCCTGTAAAACAACATCATATTCAAAGCAGACAATCGTTAGTGTAAGGATCCTTATGATGATCCTGGATCCTGATCCTACAATATTCTCCGAGGATCACTAATTCAAACAGAATTGAGGATCCCTAAGCCAAACAGTAATTGAGGATCACTGATCTTTGGAAAATCCTCCCCTAACAATTGCCCCCAAAATATAAGGAGTAATGTGTAAATAAACGAGTTATATTTTCTCGTTCTTATCTGTAACAAACCAACGGATATATAGCCGTTACTTTCTGACTAGCCGTTGCCATCCTGACGTCACTGAAGTGACTATCCTGCAAGATCATGATTATAAATTGAAATTAGAGATAAGGGTTAGGAAGCATTTAAATTCGTGCGTTTCATCCTTTAAATCCTCATTCGAAGATCTCATCAGGTACTTCTCTCTCCTTTCTCTCTTCATATTCTGTTTCTGTTTCTTCTTCTTCACCCTCATCATAACCAAGATGATGCTAAGATCCTCACTGGCTAAGGATCACAAAAAGGACAGTCCCTTGAAAAGCCAAGGGATCATCAAAGACTCTGCGAAAGAAAGATGCTGCTTCACTGATCCACAGATAGACAGAATTCGCCATTGTTTTTCGGCGAACACCGTTTTTAAAACTTTTGACCCCACCGTCCTAAGCGACTTTGTTTCTGAAACTTGGGTAGCTTTTCCGGTCACCCCATTCATGATAGGATACTCGTATCCTTTTCCTGATTTCACCCAATCTTTCTTCTCTCTCACCGGCATCTCCTACATCCAAGAAATGCCAATGATCTGGAGGGTCTTGTATACCCTTGAAAGAATCATTAAGCGTGAAGGAATTAATCTGGGAATGTCGGAGTTAGCATAAATGTACGATCTTGTGAGCCACGGATCTCATCGATATCTATTCAAACACAAACCCGGTGAAGAACACCCCATCTTCAAAGCCACTAAAAATGACACCAACTGGAAAAGGCGATTCTTCTTTGTCAGAAGGGATTCTCTCCCTGATGGAAAGGATCTGCCTAGAAAATGGACCACTCATGGTAGGATAGAGGATCCTGAGAAGGATCACAGGATAACCTTGTTTCTGCTGAGGATCACTAACATCCTTTTGTTTCTATTTTGCAGCTATTACTGGTTCACACCTTATTACAACACCTGCAACGAAGGAAAGGCTTGCTGCTTTTCGGAGGCTTGATCCTGCAATAAGAACATTTCAAGCAAATACCCAGGATTCTCAGGAAGTATCACCAGGCTCTGTTACGATGTCAAGTAAGTACCCCATTTTGTGCATAACTAAATGTTTAAATTATAATGAAATAAGGATACTTATATGTTTTGGATGTGTAGGTGCTGGAAAATCATCGAAGTCTGCTACCCGTTTCAGTGTCACTGACCTTGACGCTGTTCGATCCTCAAAGAAGAAGACTGCTGCTAGTCCATCCGTCACAATCCCCAAGGCAACCACTTCTAAGGGAAGGGGTGGAAAGAAAAGGAAGACAACTGATACCCTAGAAGGTCTGCCTCTGATCCAGCACCAGTTCGAGGAATACGTTGCTGAGGTAAGAATAACTGATCCTTAAATGTGATTCTTGTACATGATCCTTCCATACTCAGGGTAAGGGATCCTGAATTGTATGCTTTCTTTTGCAGAAATTTGCTGAAATCCAAGATTACGTAGGGAGTATTGAAGAGGTTGAGCAAAAATGTGTGGACCTCCAAAAGATCATGCTGGCCAAGGATAAGAAGATTACCTCCCTTGAAAACGACATCAATCTGGTGAAGAGGGAACTCGTCCTGGCTCATATCACTGCTGACCAAGAGAAGGCTGAAATCACAAATGATGCCAAAGTCTCCGCTGCCATTGCTATGTACAAAACCAAGTTGCAAATGGCCCAAGAAGCTCAGGATCCTGACTTTGACAAGAGCAACTGGGATATAGAGGGCTGGAAGGCAAGGTTGGCTGAGCTGGATGACGAAGAAGAGACTGGTGAAGTCCTAGCAATCGAGGCTGGTGGTAGTGGGGTTAAGGATCATGCGGGTGATGCTGAAGCTGGAGGAGCTGGTGAAGGTGATGGTGATGCAGCAAAGGTGTAGGCTGCTGAAATGGGCGATGATGGATATTTCTAGACGTGGCCAGAGCCCATTTTTTATAGTTTGGTAATGGTTTTTGTTTTGATGATGTTTTTCTGAACAATGCTGGTCTGTAATAACTTAGACAATAGTTTCTAGGGTTGAGGATCATGGATCCTTGGACAATAGGTAGGATAATGGGTGGTGGATGGATCCTCTGTTTGGGGGATGAAGCCGCTCGTTATCCTTCCGTCTTTATTTCCTGCACTCTTAAGACTCGTTAACAATGGACACCCTTTGCCAACCCATGTGGACGGGCCACGTTTTGCTGGTAGAAACGTGGGTTGGCAATTTTGACAACTTTGAAGGGTTTAACGTTTTGTGAATAAATAAAATCTTAACTTTTGGCTATCTCGTGTTATTATCCTTATGAGTACTTTACTTTTCAATTGTTGTGGTATATATTTTGCCTGAATTCATTAAGTAAAGAAGAAAAACTTAATAAATATTCTCATAAAGTTTAGGATATGATCAAGGATCACATATCCTATAGTTGACAAGTTCTGAAAAGTAGTGTAGTGTAAGAATCATAAGCTCAGTTGTCAAAGGATAAGGGTCACTTATGTAAATAATAAATAAAATCAAAGTAATTAAGGATCATACCTGAGAATCCATGCTAGGATCCTAACCTTTAACACTTATAATCAGGATAACCAAAAGACAAACCTTAGTAGAAGGTAAGGATCAAGGATCCTTGGTCATTTAGCTTCAAAAACCTGAAATAGGATACAACTTGGGACTAATCCAATATAAGATAAAAGTTAGTAACTGGGGACAAGCCCAACAATTCTGGGGACAAGCCCAATATACTGGGGACAAGCCCAAAGGATAACTGGGAACAAGCCCAAAGGATAACTGGGGACAAGCCCAAGGATCGTGTGTAAACTGGAGTATGGCCCTCACTAGCGACTATCCAAACTTAGTGACATGAAAATGCCAAAACCTTAGCTAACGTGAAAATGTTAGAAACCTTAGGAACGGATGTATGGTACGTCTACCATTATACGTAGGATCCTGAATACAGCCAGTACAATGAACTTGTCAGCCCCTAAAGCGAGTACTGGTCCCATTGCCATGAACTGTACCAGGATCATTGTGCGCTACTGGCGATACTGGGGACAGGCCCAAACTGGGGACTAGCCCAAATAAACCGGGGTCAAGCCCAAATAACTGGGGTCAAGCCCAAATAACTAGGGTCAAGCCCAAATAACTGGATACTTCTGTAGATACTCAATCCTTTGTTAAGGATACCTGAACCTTCAAAACTCAGAATCAAGTGAAAGGAGGATAAAGGATGCAGGATCATTATCCTTATATAAGATAATTAAAGAATGAAATAGTTTGAAATTAGAAGATTACCAAAATGAGGATCATCTCTCCTGTAAGGATCCTTCAAAGATACTCGTGAGCTAAGGATCATGGATCCTTGTTACATGAAGTATTTCTTCAAGTGGACAGCATTCCAAGCTCTTGGTAGCAAGTCACCTTCCATTGTTAGCAATCGATATGCCCCCTTTCCTGTCTCAGCTTCAATCAAGTAAGGGCCTTCCCACTTTGGTGCCAACTTTCCATCAACAGGATTGGTGGTATTCTGAAATGCTTTCCTTAACACCATATCACCAACTTGGAATTTCCTAATCCTGACATTTTTGTTGTAAGCTCCAGCCATCCTTTGTTGATAACTGGCCATCCTTATCCTTGCCAAATCCCTGAGTTCTTCTATAGTATCCAAGTCTTGAACCAAGTTTTCAGCATTTTCTTTAGGATCACGAATGCTTGTTCTTGTAGTAGGAACCACCATCTCTGTAGGGATCACTGATTCTGCCCCAAATACCAAAGAAAATGGAGTCTGGCCAGTGGCATTCTTGGGAGTTGTCCTATCAGCCCATAGTACATAAGGTAGTTCTTCTGCCCACTTTCCTTTATTGGATCCAAGCTTTTTCTTCAAATTGTTGATGATGATCTTGTTGGATGATTCTGCCTGACCATTAGCTTGTGGGTGGACTGGTGTTGATGTTATCATCTTAATCCCCCAGCTGTCACAAAAGTTAGTAGTTCTATTCCCAATAAATTGGGATCCATTATCACAAACAATTTCAGAAGGGATACCAAATCTAGTAATAATATTTCTCTTGATAAAGGATATCACTTCTTTTTCTCTGACTTGAGCAAAGGCTTCAGCCTCTATCCACTTGGAGAAGTAGTCAGTCATAGCAAGCATGAATACTTTTCCACCAGGTGCCTTAGGAATCTTACCAACTATATCCATTCCCCATCTCATAAATGGCCAAGAGGAGGATATAGGATGCAAAAGTTCTGCTGGTTGGTGAAGGATATTACAATGTCTCTGACAAGGATCACACTTTTTAGCATAATCCACATCATCCTTCTTCATTGTAGGCCAATAGTATCCTGTCCTCAGGATCCTTGAGAATAATGCCCTGCCCCCAGTGTGGTTTCCACAATCTCCTTCATGAAAATCCTTTAGGACTTCTTGAATTTCAGGATCCTCAATGCATCTTATATATGGTCCTGCAAGAGATCGTTTATATAATATGTTATTCAATATTATGAATTGAGATACCTTAATTTTGAAGGCCCTGGGGTTTTCTCCCGTAGGAATCTCTCCATGTTGGATATATCTCATTATTGGAAGGATCCATGATCCTGAATGGGATTGTGTATCATCAGTAGGGACAATAGCAGAATCCTCTCCTATCTCCATGGCTACATGATCCTCGATAGCAGGGGTCAGGATGTGGATAATAGGGATCTTGATATCCTCCGGGATCTTCAAGGATGATCCTAGATTGGCTAATGCATCAGCCTCTGCATTCTCTTCCCTTGGTACTTGTGTCAAACTTAAGGAAACAAAAGAGAGTGCCAATTCTTTGACTATCTCTAAATATTTGATTAGCTTTTCACCTTTAACAGCATAGGATCCATTAAAGTGATCAGTGATTAATAATGAATCTACATGTACCTCAAGATACCTGATCCTCATATGCTTGGCAATTTGCAAACCAGCTATCAAGGCTTCATATTCAGCCTCATTATTAGTAGTTTGAAACTCACAAGCTATGGAGTGGGGTATTATGTCCCCCTGTGGCGATTTTAGTAGTATTCCAAGCCCTGTTCCTTTAACATTAGAAGCACCATCAGTGAAGAGTATCCAAGGATCCTTAGTTTCTTCCAGTTGTTGAACTTCTAACTCAGCTTCCTTTTGCAAGTCACTACTAAAATCTGCCACAAAGTCAGCTAAGGCTTGGGATTTGATGGCAGTCCTTGGTTCATATCTTATATCATAAGCACTAAGCTTCACTGCCCACTTAGCCATCCTTCCTGACATTTCAGGTTTCCTGAGAACATTCTTAATTGGAAAATTAGTCTTAACAACAATGGCATGAGTTTCAAAATAATGTCTTAATTTAGTAGATGCCATAATTAATGCAAGGATAAGTTTCTCTAAGTGTGAATACTTGGATTCAGCATCAAGTAAACTCTTACTTACATAATAAACAGGATGTTGTGTACCTTGGTGATCTTTAACAAGGACCGCACTTAATGCTTTTGAGGATACTACTAGGTATAAGGATAATATATCCCCCTTTTCTGGTTTCATCAAAGCGGGGGCTGAGGATAGGTAATCCTTAAGAGCTTTGAGATCACTTTCATGCTTCTCAGTCCATTCGAATTTCTTGTTCTTCCTCAGGATGTCATAGAATTCCTTGCACTTTTCTGAGGATTTGGATATGAACCTGTTCAAGGATGCGATCCTACCTGTCAATCTTTGCACATCCTTGGCATTGGCAAGAGATTTGATATTCACAATAGCCTTAATCTGCTCTGAACTTGCTTTAATGCGCCTCTTTGTCACCATATTGCCTAAGAATTTACCTGCTTTAACACCAAAATGACACTTGGAAGGATTTAGTTTCATATTAAATTTATCAAGGATATTGAATGCTTCCTCCAAGTCTTTAAGGTGATCCTCAGCTTTCTTGGACTTAACCACGATGTCATCTATATAGACTTCCATAGTGTGTCCAATTTGTTCCTTGAACATCATATTGACTAGCCTTTGATAAGTAGCACCTGCATTCCTTAGTCCATATGGCATAGCAATATAACAATATATACCAGTTGGGGTCATAAAGGCTGTATCCTCTTGATCAGATGGTTCCATCTGAATTTGTTGAAATCCAGATGAAGCATCCATAAAAGTCAACAACTCATGACCCGCGGTAGCATCCACCATGGAGTCAATGTGGGGTAATGGGAAAGGATCCTTGGGACATGCCTTGTTTAAGTCAGTAAAATCGACACATACCCTCCACTTTCCATTTTTCTTTTGAACAACAACCACATTGGCTAACCACCTTGGATACTTGACCTCTCTTATCATACCTGCCCAAAGTAGTTTATCTACCTCTTCCTAGATAATAGCATTCCTTTCAGGTGCAAACTTGCTCCTCTTCTGATGTATAGGCTTGAATGACCTGTCAATGCCAAGTTTATGAGTAATTATATCTTTAGATATACCTGTCATATCCTCATGCTTCCAGGGAAATGTAGTTTTCCTTCTTTTAAGGAAGGATACTAGATCCTGTTCAATATCGCTATGGATCCCTAATCCTATGAAGATCTTGGATTCAGGATCATGAGGATCCATGAGGATTTCTTTTACATCCTGTTCTCTTGCCTCCAAGACATCTCTTGGAGGATACTTTAATTGCTATTGCTCCCTTGGTCTTGAGGCTGGCTTCATTGACGATGTATAGCAATTCTTAGCTTCTTGTTGATCACTCTCAATATTCACCACTCCCCATGGACTAGGAAGCTTTACGCATTGATGATATGTGGATGGGACTGCCTTCATGTCATGTATCCATGGCCTGCCAAGGATAACATTACAACATGATAAGCAATCTATAACACAAAATTTTTGATAAGAATGAAGTCCTTCAATATAGATGGGAAGTTTGATGTCCTCCAATGTGTTCTTGGTTTCTCCACTGAATCCCACAAGGACTGAGGATCTTGGGACAATATCAGACTCCGGGATATTCATCTTCTTGAGGACATCAAGCTGAATGATGTTCACAGAGCTTCCTCCATCGATTAGGATCCTGCGAACAAAGTGGTTAGAAATAAATAAGGTAATAACGAGACCATCATGATGAGGATCCTGGACATCAACACGATCATCCTCATCAAAGGTTATGACTTTATCCTGGGTAACAATGGAGGTACGGATGGGTCTGTCTCCATTATCCATCTTGGTTTCCTTAGCATGTCTTTTGGCTGCTGAAAAGGAGGTACCACAAATGTTTGATCCACCAGATATGAAGTTTATAACTTGTGCGTCTGCTGAAGGAGCAGGTGCCCTTTCCGGGATCCTTTCAGGATCCTGGATCCTTGACTTCTTTCGTCCTAAAAGCTCCTTCAAATGCCCCTTGCTTAACAAATAACTAATTTCCTTTCTGAGTGCAATACACTCTTCAGTGAGATGCCCAAAATCCTCATGATATGCACACCACTTGGACTTATCCTTTGTAGCAGCTGGTTTATCACTTTTTCTCGGCCACCTAGCTTTCTCACCTAGATTCTGCATTGCAAGAATTAGTTCATTGTTATCAATAGAAAAACAGTATTCAGAAATGGGAGGATAATCCTCATCATCCTCTTCCTGTTCCACTGCATGCACGTTCTGGTTATCAGATTTGTTGTAGGACTTTGATTTGTTGTTCCTGAAGTAGGATCCTTGCTTTTCCTGTTTTGAGGATCCTGTCAGTCTTTCCTGGATCCTTTTATCATCCTCTAATCGGATGAATCTAAGGGCCCTAGTTCTTACTTCATCAAGATTCCTGTAAGGGGTCATGACAAGATCATCATAGAATAAGGAATCCCTAAGCAATCCCATTTTAAAGGCTTCTACAGCCGTAGCTATATCCAGGTTAGGGATGTCTAAGGATTCTTTACTAAACTTAGTGATGTAATCTCTAAGTGATTCATTTTGTCCTTGTGTTACCCTATAAAGATCACTAGTTAAACGTTCAAATTTTCTACTACAAGAAAACTGACTATTAAACAGATTAACTAGATTAGCAAATGAAGTAATAGAGTAAGGGGGAAGACTTACCAGCCATTTAAGAGCAGATCCTGTGAGTGTGGATCCAAATCCCTTGCATAGACATGCTTCTTTTAACCTCTCAGGAATTGGATTTATCTCCATCCTCTCCCTGTATTGAGCTACATGCTCCTCTGGATCCGTTGAACCATCATACAGCTTCATGGATGGTATCTAGAATCTTTTGGGTATCTCAGCATCGCATAAGGGTGGTGCTAAACGAGATATCCTATGGCTACCATCTGCGATCTCAGGAATGGGCTTGACCACTCCTGGAACACTGGATATCATATCCTTAAGCTTCTGTAATTCCCTAGCCATAGCTTGATTGATACCTGTATCCTACATGGAGCCATGGTTAGTGTTATAAGAATTATTAAAAGTGTTACCTCCCAGAGGATTCATGTTTGGAATTCCAGATGTGAATCCATATTGACGGGACTCTGGTATGATCGAAGGACCAGATGAAGCAATGGTCTGCATTGGTATGAAGTCTCCATGATGAACATCCGAACTTGGGGGCTGCATACTTCTTAGGAATCCTTGATCCTGAAAGATGTTGGATCCTTGAAGCTGAGAGGATCCTTGAACCTGAAAGGATCCTTGGGGCTGAGAGGATCCTTGAACCTGAGAGGATCCTGGAACTATAGAGGATCCTTGAACCTGGGAGGATCCTTGATCCTGGGAGGATCCTTGAGAGGATCCTTGAACCTGAGAGGATTCTTGAACCGTGTGCATTCCCAAATATCCTCATGAGCTGACGAAGGATCCCTGATGCTGGAAAGAGGATCCCGAAGGCTGAAAGCCGGATCCTGGAGGCTGGAAGTGAGAGCCGAATGCCTGACTCATAATTGTTGTTCCATAACGCCTTTCTGATGGACCACTTTGATACTGGATGCCCGGAAGTGCCGATTGTAAGGTAGTTACAACTGGAGTATCAAAATCCAATGACCTTGGTATCAGAGGAGAGTGATCCTCCACTGATTTCTTCTGTTTCTTGATCTCAGCGATCTCCCGGAGGATCCTTTCGTTGGTTTTGTCCTACTCTTGTGCGTGATCCCTCATCTGCAAAATCAGAGTAAAAAGATCATTAGTAGTAGGATTAGAGGAAACAGAAGAAGTTGGTGGTTTTGAGAAAATGGGGGTTTGTCTCTTCGCAGCATTTTCAGCATTCTTCTGGGATCCAGAAGGTGGTGGAGGCAAAGGTGGAACGCCTTGTGAAGAACTGATTGCCGGCATTGAACTTGAAGTGTTCTTCGCTGAGGAAGCCATCCGCTTGGTTGTAACGAACCGAAATGACCACAAAAATATGAATCTTCTTAGGAATGAAGCACCAATTGCCCCACGGTGGGCGCCAAACTGTTTTGGTCAAAAATCAGGCAAAGATAATGCAACCAAACTTTCTGTTGTGAGGTATGATGCTTGAATCAATGAATAATGCTAAGGATCACTCAGAAATGTAATGAATAAGTGACACAATGATTTATACGAGGAAAAAGCCCTTGATCAAGAGTTGATCTCCAGCATAAAAAACCTCGGGTGATGGAAACTACCGATCACCAACTCAGATTAAACAAAAAATGTATTACGACTTTGGATGATAGCGAGCTAGTTACAAGGATCACTAGAGTGTAATGTGCAAAAAAGTGTGTAATCGCCGAGTAAACTGTCAAGAGCTGATGAGAGCAGTTACGAGTGTGTGTGTTTAGCCAAAAATAGCCAAGTGTTCTAATTTAGCTCGCTATCCCCTTTTAAATTTGGAAAATATCTAAGCTAACAAACTATCTGCATTTCATGCAAGTCCTCCACGAACTCCATAACGTCCATCTTAGTCAAGCACGTGCGGAATAAATAAAGAATATGCTCCAGGAATATCGCCAAGACCAAGTCCAAGCACGTACTCCTGCAAAACAACATCATATTCAAAGCAGACAATCGTTAGTGTAAGGATCCTTATGATGATCCTGGATCCTGATCCTACAATATTCTCTGAGGATCACTAATTCAAACAGAATTGAGGATCCCTAAGCCCAACAGTAATTGAGGATCACTGATCTTTGGAAAATCCTCCCCTAACATCATCTATGTAGACTTTCATAGTGTGTCCAATTTGTTCCTTGAACATCATATTGACTAGCCTTTGATAAGTAGCACCTGCATTTCTTAGTCCAAATGGCATAGCAATATAACAATATATACCAGTTGGGGTCATAAAGGCTGTATCCTCTTGATCATATGGTTCCATCTGAATTTGTTGAAATCCAGATGAAGCATCCATAAAAGTCAACAACTCATGACCCGCGGTAGCATCCACCATGGAGTCAATGTGGGGTAATGGGAAAGGATCCTTGGGACATGCCTTATTTAAATCAGTGAAATCGACACATACCCTCCACTTTCCATTTTTCTTTTGAACAACAACCACATTGGCTAACCATCTTGGATACTTAACCTCTCTTATCATACCTGCCCGAAGTAGTTTATCTACCTCTTCTTGGATAATAGCATTCCTTTCAGGTGCAAACTTCCTCCTCTTATGATGTACAGGCTTGAATGACCTGTCAATGCCAAGCTTATGAGTAATTATATCTTTAGATATACCTGTCATGTCCTCATGCTTCCAGGCAAAGGTAGTTTTCCTCCTCTTAAGGAAGGATACTAGATCCTGTTCAATGTTGCTGAGGATCCCTGATCCTATGAAGACTATGGATTCAGGATCATGAGGATCCATAAGGATTTCTTTCACATCATGTTCTCTTGCCTCCAAGACATCTCTTGAAGGATGCTTTAATTGCTATTGCTCCCTTGGTCTTGAGGCTGGCTTCATTGATGACGTGTAACAATTCTTAGCTTCTTGTTGATCACTCTCAATTTTCACCACCCCCCCACGGGCTAGGAAGCTTTACGCATTGATGATAGGTAGATGGGACTGCCTTCATGTCATGTATACATGGCCTGCCAAGGATAACATTACAACAGGATAAGCAATCTATGACACAAAATTTTTGATAAGAATGAAGTCCTTCAATATAGATAGGGAGTTTGATGTCCCCCAACGTATTCTTGGTCTCTCCGCTGAATCCCACAAGAACTGAGGATATTGGGACAATGTCTGATTCAGGAATGTTCATCTTCTTGAGGACATCAAGCTGAATGATGTTCACTGAGCTTCCTCCATCTATCAGGATCCTGCGAACAAAATGGTTAGAAATAAACAGAGTAATAACAAGACCATCATGATGAGGATCCTGAACATCAAGACGATCATCCTCATCAAAAGTTATAATTTTATCCTTGGTAACAGTGGAGGTCCGGATGGGTCTGTCTCCATTATCCGTCTTGGTTTCCTTGGCATGTCTTTTGGCTGCTGAAAAGGATGTACCACAAATGTCTGATCCACCGGATATGAAGTTTATAACTTGTGCATCTGCTGGAGGAGCAGGAGCCTTTTCTGGGATCCTTTCAGGATCCTGGATCCTTGATTTCTTTCGTCCCAAAATCTCCTTCAAGTGCCCCTTGCTTAACAAGTATCCAATTTCTTTTCTAAGTGCAATACACTCTTCAGTGAGATGCCCAAAATCCTCATGATATGCACACCACTTGGACTTGTCTTTTGTTGCGGCTGGTTTATCACTTTTCCTTGGCCATCTTGCTTTCTCACCTAGATTCTGCATTGCAAGAATTAGTTCATTGTTATCAACAGAAAAACAGTATTCAGAAATTGAAGGATAATCCTCATCATCCTCTTCTTGTTCTACTGCATGCACATTCTGGTTATCAGACTTGTTGTAGGACTTGAACTTGTTATTCTTGAAGTAGGATCCTTGCTTTTCCTGTTTCGAGGATCCTGCCAATCTCTCTTGGATCCTTTTATCATCCTCTAGTCGGATGAATCTAAGGGCCCTGGTTCTTACTTCATCAAGATTCCTGCATGGGGTCATAACGAGATCATCATAGAATAATGAACCCCTAAGTAAACCCATTTTAAAGGCTTCTACAGCCGTAGCTATATCCAAGTTAGGGATATCTAAGGATTCTTTACTAAACTTAGTGATGTAATCTCTAAGTGATTCATTTTGACCTTGTGTTACCCTATATAAATCACTAGTTAATCATTCAAATTTTCTACTACATGAGAATTGACTATTAAACAGATTAACTAGATTGGCAAATGAAGTAATAGAGTAAGGGGGAAGACTTAGCAGCCATTTAAGAGCAGATCCTGTAAGTGTGGATCCGAAACCCTTGCATAGACATGCTTCTTTTAACCTCTCTGGGATGGGGTTGATCTCCATCCTTTCTCTATATTGAGCCACATGTTCCTCTGGATCCGTTGAACCATCATACAGCTTCATGGTTGGTATTTGGAACCTTTTGGGTATCTCAGCATCACAAATAGGTGGTGCAAAATGAGATATCCTATGGCTCCCATCTGCAATTTCAGGAATGGGCTTAACCACTCCTGGAACGCTGGATATCATATCCTTCAGCTTCTGTAATTCCCTAGCCATAGCTTGATTGATACCTGTATCCTGCATAGAGCCATGGTTAGTGTTATAAGAATTATTGAAAGTGTTACCTCCCGGAGGATTCAGGTTAGGAATTACAGATGTGAATCCATGTTGACGGGATTCTGGTATGATTGAAGGACCAGAAGAAGCCATGGTCTGCATTGGAATGAAGTCTCCTTGATGAACATCTGTGCTCGGGGTTGTATGCTTCTCAAGAATCCTTGATCCTAAAAAATGTTGGATCCTTGAATCTGAGAGGATCCCTGAGGCTGAGAGGATCTTGGGACCTGAAATGAGGATCCTTGAACCATGGAGGATCCTTGGACTCCTAAGGATCCTTGAACCTGAGAGGATCCTTGAACCGTGGAGGATCCTTTGACTTCTGAGGATCCTTTGACTCCTGAGGATCCTTGGACTGTGTGCATTCCCAAATATCCTCCTGAGCTGACGAAGGATCCCTGATGCTGAAAAGAGGATCCCGAAGGCTGAAGACAGGATCCTTGTGGCTGGAAATGAGACCCAAAAGCCTGACTCATAGTTGTTGTTCCATAACGTCTTCCCAATGGTTCACTCTGGTACTGGATGTCTGGAGCTGCAGATTGCAGGGCGGTTACGGCCGGAGTGTCAAAATCCAGTGACCTTGGTATCAGAGGAGAGTGATCCTCTCCTGATCTCTTCTGTTTCTTGATGTCACCGATCTCCCGGAGGATCCTTTCGTTGGTTTTTTCCTGCTCCTGTATGTGATCCCTCATCTGCAAAATCAAAGTAAAAAGATTACTAGTAGTAGGATTAGAAGAAACAGAAGAAGTTGGTGGTTTCAGAAAAATGTGGCTTTGTCTCTTTGCAGCATTTTCAGCATTCTTCTGGGATCCAGAAGGTGGTGGAGGCAAAGGAGGAACGCCCTGTGATGAAGTCATCGCCGGCATTGAACTTGAAGTGTTCTTCGCTGAGGAAGCCGTCTGCTTGGTTGTAATGAACCGAAATGATCACCAAAAAAAGAATTTCTTAGGAATGAAACACCAATTGCCCCACGGTGGGCGCCAAACTGTTTTGGTCAAAAATCAAGCAAAGATAATGCAACCAAAACTTTTGTTGTGAGGTGTGATGCTTGAATTAATGAACAATGCTAAGGATCATTTATAAATGTAATGAACAAGTGACACAAGGATTTATACGAGGAAAAAGCCCTTGATCAAGAGTTGCTCTCCGGCATAAACAAAATAAGTTTACAACTCGGGATGATAACAAGCTTGTTACAAGGATCACTAATGTGCAATGTGCAATAAAATGTATGAAATCGCCAAGTAGAATTTGAGAGCTGTTTGAGAGCTGTTACGAGAGTGTGTGAATGCCAAAATTAGCTAAGTGTTCTACTCAAGCTTGTTATCCCCATTTTAAATTAGAAATAACCAATCTAACTAACTATCCGCAATTCGTGCAAGTTCCCCACGATCTCCATAACGTCCATAATGGTCAAGCACGTGTGGAATATTAAGGGAATATGCTCCAGGAATTTCGGTAAGACTTGGTCCATGCTTTTGTTCTTGCAAAACAAGTTTACGCACAAGGTAGACAATTGTTAGTATAAGGATAACGATAAGGATCCTGAATCCTGATCCTGCAACACCTACTGAGGATCCTTAATTCAAATAGAATTGAGGATCCATGATCCTAGTAGCATTTGAGGATCCATGATCCTTAGGATGTAAAAATCCTCCCCTAACAGGAACCTTGCGTTGCGACTGGGCCATTAAACGGGCAATATATGGATGTGAAAATGTTGGACCGGCCCTGCTTATATGGTAGGGAAAACAAATAAGTTAATAAGTTGTTTTTTAAAAGGTGTTTGACTTAGTTTATTCATGTAAAATGACCAAAAAGTCATAAGGAGTTATGTGGGGAAGAGCTTTTTTAGGTAAACGATGAGGGTATTTTTGTAATAATAACCTCAAAAGTCATAAGGAGTTTCAAAAACATCATTTTAATTCTCTTCTTTCCACTCAAAACATATGCTTACGGATGATATCATTGTAAAAATACCATTTTAATTCTCTTCTTTCCGCTCAAAACATGGACTTATTTCCATTTCATTATATTTCCAACCAGTGGCGAAGCTTGACCCGAATGACCGGTGGGGGGGGGGGGGGACGAAAACGTATATAACAAAAAATTTCTATAGAACCCGAGGTTCGAAAACGTATATACCAAAAAAATTCTATACGAAAACTAAATATATAACACTACTGAGCGAAAAGTTTGGGGGGTCGGGCGACCCTCCCCGCACCTTCTATACTTCGCCACTGTTTCCAACCAAGTACAGTGTGGTTCTTTTATATTTTGTCACTAATAGAAAAATGTTCTTTATGAGTGGTGTATTTGGCTTTTAGAAGCGTTTTCAAAACGCTCCAAAAACGACGCCTCAAAAAATGCTTAGTTTTTAGGAGGTTTCCACTGATGGATCCAAAACTTTATGTGAGGGGGTGCAACACATGGATGTTAGATAGGGTCAAAATGAGTTGCTTCAAAGCAAATCGGGTCAAAATGGGTCATTTATAAATAATTTACACTTATCTACTTTACCGTTACGATCTTGCTTTAACTTTTACGATTCTTAAGTTGATCCAGAATTGAAATTATTAATCAAATGCTATAATAAACTGAAAATAAGAAATTAACGAACACTGATAAATCAATTGACTAATCCAACAACATGAAATAATATTGATGTACTTAATTTAATTAGTTATGATTAATTCATAATATGAAATGCTTAAGTGTAAGGTTGTTAAAAATTCAAAATAAACTAAAAGGTTTAAATTATAAGCGTATATGAACTAAAAAAGAGTTAAAATTAACACTGCTTTTAAACGTTTGAAGCTTCCCATGTCATTAACATATTTCTTCGCGTTGCACTTCACAAATTCACCATAAAATTAAGCTATAGAAAATCATCTCTCCACGAACTCAACTCTCCGTTTCATTTTGTCAACCATCTTTCAAGTTTTAATGTATTTAGGACCCGCGTTTTGCGGCAGAACGTTAAACCACACAATGCCCATTGCAGTGTGTTAACACGAAAAATTAGACCGAAACGTAAAACATATAAAAGAATAATAAGTTGACTTTGGAACTGTTTTGGTCAAAAATCAAGCAAAGATAATGCAACCAAATCTTTTGTTGTGAGGTGTGATGCTTGAATTAATGAACAATGCTAAGGATCACTTATAAATGTAATGAACAAGTGACACAAGGATTTATACGAGGAAAAAGCCCTTGATCAAGAGTTGATCTCCAGCATAAAAAACCTCGGGTGATGGAAACTACCGATCACCAACTAAGATTAAACAAAAGAAGTTTACAACTCGGGATGATAACAAGCTTGTTACAAGGATCACTAATGTGCAATGTGCAATAAAATGTATGAAATAGCCAAGTAGAATTTGAGAGCTGTTTGAGAGCTGTTACGAGAGTGTGTGAATGCCAAAATTAGCTAAGTGTTCTACTCAAGCTTGTTATCCCCATTTTAAATTAGAAATAACCAATCTAACTAACTATCCGCAATTCATGCAAGTTCCCCACGATCTCCATAACGTCCATAATGGTCAAGCACGTGCGGAATATTAAGGGAATATGCTCCAGGAATTTCGGTAAGACTTGGTCCATGCTTTTGTTCCTGCAAAACAAGTTTACGCACAAGGTAGACAATTGTTAGTATAAGGATAACGATAAGGATCCTGAATCCTGATCCTGCAACACCTACTGAGGATCCTTAATTCAAACAGAATTGAGGATCCATGATCCTAGTAGCATTTGAGGATCCATGATCCTTAGGATGTAAAAATCATCCCCTAACAATTGCCCCTAAAATATAAGGAGTGAAGTGTAATTTTGGCGAGTTATATTTTCTTGATATTATCCGCAACAAACTAACGGATATATAGCCGTTAAGATCGAACTATCTGTTGCAGATCCTACGTTACTTGAAGCGACATCCCTGCAAAATCATGATTATAAATTCAAGTTAGAGATAAGGGTTAGGAAGCATTTAAAATCGTGCGTTACATCCTTTAAATCCTCATTTGAAGATCAAGCAGGTACTTCTCTCCCCTTTCTCTTTCTTACTCTGTTCTTCTTCTTTCTCAAAATCTCCGAACCACAATGAAGCTAAGATCATCCCCTGCTAAGGATCATCGAAAAGACAGTTCTTTAAAAAGCCAAGGGATCATCGAAGACTCTCCGAAAGAACGTTGCTGCTTCACCGATCCTGAGATCGACAGGATTCGCCATTGCTTTCCGGCGAGCACTGTTTTCAAACCCTTTGACCCTACCGTCCGGAGCGATTTTATCTCTGAAACCTGGGTTGCATTTCCAGTCACCCCATTCTCTATAGGATACTCCTATCCTTTTCCTGCTTTTACCCAATCTTTCTTCTCCCTTACCGGCATATCATATATCCAGGCTATGCCAATGATGTGGAGGGTTCTATTTACCCTTGAAAGGATCATTGAGCAGGAGGATATTGAGTTAGGAATGTTGGAGTTGTCTGAACTATACAACCTTGTGAGCCATGGTTCACACCGCTTTCTATTCAAACACAAGCCCGGTGAAGAACACCCAATCCTCAAGACCACCAAAAATGATAATAAATGGAAGAAACGTTTTTTCTTCGTCAGGAGGGATTCTATCCCTGATGGGAATGATCTCCCTAGAAAATGGGCCACTCATGGTAGGATAGAGGATCCTTATAGAAGGATCATAGGATACTCTTTTTCTGTTGAGGATCACTAACCCCTTTGTTTCTATTTTGCAGCTATTTCTGTTTCACACATCATTACATCTCCTGCAACCAAAGAGAGGATCAACGCCTTCCGGAATCTAAGTGCAAGTCATTGTATATTGAAAGATTTGTATAAAACAAACAATATAGGCGTTACATATGATTTTGACAACATTCGCATTAAGCAAATTTACCAGGAACAGGACAACACCTTTATTGTAAAAATGTTTGTTTCCTGGATCTGGGCGTTTCGTGTATGCAATGAAAATATGTTATGAAAACATTTTCGTGAGAGCCCTAATGATCGTAGTCTAGACTCGAGAAAGAATCCTAGTTCGCTACGATCGAAGCTCTGATACCAAGCTGTCACACCCTGACTTTTGCGGAAGCGTGATTATGGTGTGACTTTCTTAATACCATAGCATTCAATCATTACAACAACTATATGATTAAACCATAAGATGTTCATCCATAAAATTTAGTTTGAAAATACCACAACATACTTGTCTGAAACGTAGACTCCAAATTTAAGTTACCACCACAACATGTTTTAAGGAGTTCACGAAGACACGACAAAAGACCTTAAATAGAACCGAGTTTAGAACCATGTATCTCGTCCAGGAATAAGATACATCTCCTAAACCCTACGACTTCGGATGACATCTTTTATTCATGACGCAACTTGAAACATGCAAACACCCGCCAGATCCACTTAATTCCCTGAAATACATGTAGTTTAAAAACATCAACAAAAGTTGAGCGAGTTCATGTGTTTGTGTATATGTATGTATAAAACTTTTGTAAACAGTGTATGTATGTATGTATGTATGTATGTATGTATGTATGTATGTATGTATGTTTGTAAATCCCGGTATGAAAGCAAACAAGGAAATAGATAACCATTGGTTTGCAAGGCCACTGGTATGTGTGACGGCGTATGAAGGCTCAAACCTAGCAAATTTGTACCGGGCTTCCCGCTGTAAGACATAATCACCCTATGGGCCACCCTGGTCCTCATGGGTGTGGGTTTGCTACACCCAAATAGATCTATCACTCATGCCCCTCGGTCCTTATACGAGGATTAATGGTCTCAAGTATGCGCCTACCCATTCACATGATCTACTGTACTTTCCTAGGCTAACCATACCAATTGTATTTGTATGTAATCCTTTTGTAACATGTATTTCACCCCCGAAATTAATAAACAAAACAGTTTAAAGAAAAGGGGGACATGAACTCACTGTCTTGCGTCTTCAGTACTCGTAACTCAAATCCCTTCAGCAAACACGACTACCTACAATGTGCTAGGGTCTATTAGACGAACGGGTCGTGCCTTGACTTAGAATTAACGTTTTTGAGTTACGCTTCTGATATCATTCCAATTTATATAATTATTGTCAAAATAATTAATATTTCAACTTAAATTATATTTATAAATTTTTGGAATAATTGTTAAACAATATTTTTGTAATAATACTTCTCAAGTATTTATACTTATATTCCCTTCCCAAGGATGGCGGTATCTCATACATGTATATTCATATTCTTGTATTTGTTAAGTATTCTTATACTTAATTTTTAATTAATTATTCCGGAATAAATATCCAATATATATTTCCAAAATATATGTTTTAAGAAATATTACTTAGAAAAATTATTCATAATTTTTCTTTTGACGAAACTATTTGTAGTTCCAAATTAATGTATTTTTAAGTCTAAATTTAGAAAATACAAGTAAACTTATTTTTATCCCAGAAATAATGTATTCCAAGAATATATATATTTTTCCCAAAAATCATATACCTTCAAAAAATTCTAGCAAAATATATCTTTACTTCCCAAAAATAATATACTTTCTCCTTGTCGAAAAATATGATATAACTTGGTAATATTTGGAAAAATCTTATTTTCCTTTTCTTGTGTCCAAAATATTATTTACCAAAAATATACTTATAAATGTATTTTCCGGAATATTTTATAAGCTACATTCTTTCCTTCGGTTTCCCAATATTATGTGTGCAACTTGTGTATTTATTCCTTGTGATTTTTTGTAATATTTTGGATTGTAATTTCTTGGTATTTTGTTAAGTTATGTTATTTTATCCCTAAAATAATATAACTAATACACAAAGTATACAAATATTCACACAAGTGTCTTTAATATATATATATATATATATTCTAAATATGTATTTATCATTTTTATTTATAAAACCCAACCTCCAATATTTGTATTTTTGTAACAAAAATTATGGCAAAGTTTATATGAAATCATGGTTAAAAATATACTTGTAGATACTTGTTTAAAAATATTTCTCTAAGTGTTCATGTTTTTAGAAAATTTTACCATAGTTTCCCCTAAAAATGGAGGTGTCCATGCTTTCAAAGCATATCATTTTCTTTTAAAATCATCACAAACATTCAACAATTTAATCAACACTTACCAAGTGCCAAAACAATGCTATTTACATAACAACATGAACTTGAACTTCCATAGAAACTTGTAGTAACTTGGTAGTGTGTTTAGTAGGTTTAGTTATCCTTTAAAATGTGGTTATTTGTTTGTAAATCTTATTCTTGTAAAATTTAGTCTTCTACAACTTACTAGATGACTTTTCTAAAAATCATTCTTTTGAATTTTTCTTGTTAAGAATGTATTTTTATACTTGTTTCACCACTAGAATTAGAAACATGGTTAGTTTCTTTAAAAACAACGTTTTAGTAAATCTTGTGTATAACTTTAGTTTCTTGAGAAAACTAGTTTTGAAATCATCCAAGTTTATGTCTAGTAACATGTTACATACTTCAACATTCACAAAATCATTTTCATTCTTCAAGTTCATGAGTAACATAGAGTATGATCATCTTGGTCTTTCACAAGATCATCATCTTAACTTACTAGATCATGTGTTTAATCACAATCTAGTAGGTTTCATATGATGTCTAACATCATAAACATAAATAATCAATCATCAAGAAGCAAAACAACACTAAACAATATGTATTCTTATGTTATTAAGCTTATGTTAAAGGTTCATCTTCATGCTCATTAGTGTTCTTTATGATTATCATCACATATCATCTTTTAACCAACTAAATGAGAAGTAAATTCAAGTGGCAAGAAGCTTACTACTAGCACAAAGGCTAGGGAAGAACACAAGAAGATGAAGGTGACAAATGTGGTGGATAATAGCAAATGGAAGAGGTCCTTCAATCTCCAAGACCACCAAGCTTTCTTGTATGGCTCCTTACACCTTGTGTACACCTTAGAATGGATGGAAGTTGGATGAAGATGGTGGTGATGGGTGGTGGTGCTTGAGGCCGTGAGGGAGCAAGAGAGGGAGGAGAGAGATGTGTGTGTAAGTGTGTGAGAGATGAATGAGCTTATGGTCTTCTATGTTATACTTATAACCCATTTTAGAGGTTTAACCATTGTATAAAATGTCCCCCAAAGTACTAAACATATCTATTAGCAAATCAAAATGAATCAAAATGAATCAAAGGAAATCAAGGGTGGGTCCACCCTTGTGACCGTCCACCATGGGGGGGGGGGGGTATAGGGTTGGGTTGTGATGAAATGTTAGAGATATTAGTTAGATTCTAAGTGTGGTGTTTAGTGTTTAAGTTAATATGGTGTTATATAGTGTGTTAGGGTGTTCGGGGATCATAACTAGCTCAGAAACATTAAAACAATGCTTCTAGTATAATTTTGGTGTTTCGGGTAGTGTCCGGTTGTTCGGTTGTATACTGGTTCGTTAAAGTGCACTTAGGAAAGCATTCAGGACCATTTAGTCATATTTTTGCATGATACTAGCTTGTTAAAAAGCTAATTTTTGTTTAATTTTTCCTACACACCATACTAGTGTAGTACTTAGTCTCTAGCCCTTACTGGGTCTCAAAACACTGCCTGTCTATGTACTGAACTTCGTCAGCATTTTTCTGAGTTATCCGCTAACTGTGCTTTGTGCATCATTTATGTCAATATGGTTTGCATGTAATAATGATGTGACATTATGCAATATGTGAGGCACATGTAAGTATGATGCAGAAATCAGAAAGCAGTTAATTTGTAATTCAGCACAGTCATTAAGCACTAATCAAGATTAATAAATTGTACGGATACCTGGATTTTTAACGGTTGTCTCACAAATATACCTTCAACCATTCTAAACCCTAGCTGGAAACAAACCAACAAAATCCGAATACTAAAAAACATCAGCAACCATTTTTCCTTTTCCTTCAATTTCGAGAACATTCTCCCTGTGTATGTGCTTGTGCTGTAGAAACCAGTGGTGAATTTATGTATACAACTGAAGTTGTCGATAAAACACAATCATTCTAGGGTTTCTAAACTCTTCATCACCTTTAACAATGTCGATAAAACAAGTTCTTAAATCGGAGCACAGGTAGAGTAACATTACCGATCAGTCCGTTGATGGAAAACTTAGCGATCGCAGAGATCTTCGTGTTGGTTATTTATTGATTCCGATTAACTACCAAGGGTTATTATGGATTGGTTACAGAAACCACTAGCAGAAGAACCCGACACGTCTTCTATGATGATCCGAAACATTCTGAATAACTAGCAGAAGATCCCGACACAAACAAGTTCTCGACAGTTTGTTATTCAGATCTCTATTCGGTCATCTTTCCAAACTACAACACACGATAACTTTAAACTTTATATTGTGTGATTTGACAAGGAAATGATTGGAGGTGATTGGTACTTTTAATAAACGGATTGTTGGACTTCTTGTTTCAAATGCACGCCTAAATTCATCTTTTTTACTATTTTCGTCGATTTCAACAAATCTTTTCCTTTTCCTTCAATTTCTAGAACATTCTCCATAACATGAAGACGTGTCGGGTTCTTCTACTAGTGGTATTTTAATGAAGTATTGAAGATTGAATGTGCAAACCGCAACCGTTTTTTACTACGAAAACGGTGGCTATGCGAAATACAAACCGCAACCGATTTTTAGTACGGAAATGGTGGCTATGCGAAATACAAACCGCAATCGTTTGTGACTATTGGAAACACAAGTTTTCTTTTTGAGCTTGATGGATTTCCGTTATCTCAGTTGAGGCGTGCATTGTTTAAAATGCAGCTGTAGTACCGGGATCACTGGACCAGACACATGTTACATAGTTTGTCAGTGAACAAAGTTATAGATGTAGGAATATAACTAAATGTTACGTGTAGCTTCATTAAACCAAGAACAAAGCCTAGTTCAAAACACATGTAGATGAAGTCAAATGTGATCAAACTTGGACATCAGATGTAAATCTTGAAGCAAATATGCGGTTTGCATATTCAATCTTCATTGCTTCATTAAAATTACAACACACGATAAAATGCTTAGAAAATTGCATCAACTCTCCTATATCAACATACTCTTCTCCAGACGCTTAGTTGTTATGAATGACAACTTGAAGGGTCTAGTTAACTTTCAGATTCAGATTCAGGAAGCAGATTCTTTGTCAAAAGACATGGTCAACGTAGTAAAATGTGAGCTTTTACACCAACCATATAGAGATACTTTGTGTTAGTTTGATTTAAATTTTGAAAGTTTGAAAGATGTATTCTATGGATGGCGAGTAATCAGTTGTATTTTTAATGATTTGTTTCTTATTGGCCATTATTCGACCGAGTAATCAGTTGTATTAATAGATTCCGAAGCTGTTATTTCAGTTATTTCTGTTGATTCAGTACTTCAAGGCATGCCTAATGCAAGGATCTGAACCAACCAAAATCCACAAATTCCAACAAATTGTGTACGTTAAATACCGTTCACTGCTTTTTTAGTTGCTTCTCTTGTTAAGTTTCTGAACCAACCGAAATCCACAAATTCCAACAGTTTCTTCGTAGATTCCGTCCGGTTTCAAAGCCGGTTGAGGATTACGAGTGTTCTAGACTCGTTCAAAGCCGGTTGATGAAACCGAAGCTGTTATTTCTGTTGTTCAGTACTTCCGAGACGATTCAAGTGAGTCCTATGAAGCAAGTGTCTGTCTATTCAATGGAGAAGAATAACTGCATTGTTCAAAACAAGGATCGTTCTAATATATTAAAGAGAATAAACAAATTTTTACCATTTTTTACACATAGTATACGGGCCGTATAATATTATACGGCCCGTATATAATCATCGTATACATTGTATACGATCTGTTAAATTTTTTCACTTTGTGTATACGGGCCGTATAATTGTATACGGCCTGTATTCTTAGGGTAAAAATGGTTTATTCTCTTTAATCTATTAGAACGATCCAAAAAAAGAAGGGGTTTACGGTTTTTGGTAGGTTGAAAGAGGTGAATGTTCTTGAAAGATTTGTTGAAATCGAAGAAAAGAGTAACTAGCAGAAGACGTGTCGGGTTCTTCTGCTAGTTATTTGGAATGTTTCAAATCATCACAGAAGACGTGTCGGGTTTGTATTTCCCATAGCCACCGTTTCCGTATACAAAACGGATGCGGTGTGTACGTTAAAGAGAATAAACCCTCGTTTCTTCATCTTCATCTTCAAGAACAATGATGAACAGATGATGTTTTTTTTTCGCAGAACCGTTGGTATATGTCGACCACAACGAGAACAGTGCAGCGATAGTTGAGTCTCCTCCTTCGTGGCGGATTGCGGTGGTTTGGGTCTAGGGTTGTCAGAGAGAGAAAAGGAGGGGGAGAGAGTCAGAGACAACAACAGATAATGAACGGATTATTGGCCATTATTCAGATTTAAACAATGCACTCCTGATTCAGATCTCTATTCGGTCATCTTTCCAACAAATTGTGTCTGACAAGTTCACCGCTTTTTTAGTTGCTTCTCTTGTTAAGTGAGACATTTCATAGAGAACAAGTTCACTGCAGAATGAAATTTTATTGAAAACTTGTAATTTCTCCACTCACCGTGAAATCGAACAGTTTCTGTGTACGAAGGTTCAGTGCACGAAAAGTTTCTTACGAAATGTACGTGACAAAACAAGGATGTTGGGAATTAAACGCATGTACATGACAAAACAAGGATCGTTCTAATAGATTAAAGAAATTAAACCAAGTACAAATCATCAGCTTTCTGAATCTGAATCTGAATGTTAACTTTGAAACGAAATCGTTTGTGACTATGGGAAACACAAGTTTCCTTCAAACATTCTAAACCCTACCTGGAAACAAACCAACAAAATCCTGATAGTGAAAAACATCAGCAACCATTTTTTCTTTTCCTTCAATTTCGAGAACATTCCCCCTGTGTATGTGCTTGTGCTGTAGAAACCAGTGATGAATTTGTGTACACAACTGAACCTTCATTACTGATCTGGAATTGGAGAACCGTTGTGTATTTGCTTACTCTGGAATTGGAGAACCGTTGTTTATCTGAATCAGGTTCTCAAACAAACACTACTAAAGATGAGTTGGTGTAACACCCCGAAAACGGGCTTGGTAATTAAACTCTGTTAATACTAAAAGACGGGTAACGTACCGTTATTAGTAAAAATAACCTGGCAAATATTTGGATTTAAATAAGAAACGGGTTTTAACTCCCGGAACCCACTAAGTTAACTAGGTAAAATTAACCTAGTTAGTAATGGGTAATTAAATAATAAACTATGAGTTATAGTTTCATTTATGAATCTCTAAACATGAGGGACTAATATGGACAAGTGGGAAACTTGTTTTATTAAAACAAAACAAAAAAATAAAATATAAAATACACACACACGCTTTGTGTGCGTGTTCTGAACGACCAGGAGAAGCTCCATGGGAGCTCAAACCCTAACTTCAACAAATCAACAAAATTGAAGGTCAAATCTAGCCCGAATCGGATGCATGAACACGTATTAATGATCACCTAGTCGTGGGGATCACAAGGTATGTTGAAATTTATGATTTAGTGATACTTTGAGATTATGATGAACAATCATAATCGAAATTCTGGAATGAATATTGAATCAATGAGTGCTATTGTGATTATATCTTGGTTTAGAAACAAACCCTAGTAGAGAATTTGATGAATTGTTGTCAAAACTAGGGATTTGGTAATTACCCTATTATGTGTTAGATGGGTTTTATGAAAATATGATGAACACTTGAAAAGTGATGGTAAATTTGAGAAAAATTGATGTTATGATGCAAGATTTGATATTATTCATGAGTGCTAGACATAAGGGTTTGATTTAATGATTGAAACTTGGTTAAAAATATTAGCCATGAACTAAATAGAAGAGGTATAAAAATCATGCCCATATGGTGCTCGTTAAAATGCCCAAGTGAATCGTGTTGTCTACTAGTTTGTATGTAGAGCTTGATTTGATGATTTCATGAGTAGTGGGTTTATGACAAATCTTTGATTTGTATGAAATTAAACATGATGGTGTATGAGAATCACCAAATAGGACTTGAATATATGTTAATTTTAGTTCTAGTTCTTAAATTGACAAAGATGATAAAATTAGGATTCATATGATGACTTCTTGAAATAGATGATGTTTTTAACATCTCTTAGCCTACAATCACTGTGTTATAGGTTTCTAACCATTACCAAGAGTTTAATAAGGGTTTTAGCCATGGAAATGGGTTGCATTTGATGGTTTGGTTCGAATTTAAAATGACCCTAAACATGATTTCCGCAGCTTTTTATATGGATTTCGACTAATCTTAAAAAAATCATATAAAATCAACCGTTTATCCGATTTGGGTGTTCTATACCTTTTCGGAAAGCTTATGAAGTAAATTTTTTACTGTTTTCAATCATAAGAAACAAATGTGGTTGTTAAATAGGCCAAAAGAATGAATTAAACCGCTGTTAAAAACCTTGAAAGCTGTTTGAAAAATGAAAATATAGTTGCTGTGCTGATTTTATAAAAATCATATAAAATCATAGAAAATTCGTTAGAAGGTGTACCTTATATGCTTGCGAAGGTATTGAAGTTTTCTACGATCCATCTTTGAACATGTTAATCTAGTTCGGACTTTGAATGGGTCATAATGGTCAATTACAGCAGCTGTATAGAAAATCGCTGCACATTAATAATGTCATTATTAATCCAGAAAAAGACATATGATTGCGTATACTTGATTTAGTCATGAAGTATTTATTGTTAGGAACAAATAACACTTTATGTGACATGTTTAAAGTGTTCAAAATCACTTACTAACTAGTTCGTAGTTCGTATAAGTAACTTGACTAACGGGTCAAACGGTTAGTGAATGGAAAGAGTTATGAAAAAAAAATATAGTTGTTGAATAAATAGCATACTTTGATGAATAAGTGTGTGAATCCATAAGGTGTGGTGGTCATGTTAATGTTGACTAATCTAATCATCTTGTGGACATGATATGGTAGTTTGACTCTGACAAGCTAGTTAGGAGCTTGGAAATGAACGGGTCAAATGGATACAAGTTCAAGTATGAAGCTCGCAAGGATGCAAGGTAAGTAAAGCTTACACCCCTTTTTTTATGGATACGTATTTGCTTTATAGATTATAAACACGACCAATGTTATATCCAAAATATGGGTTCCGACACGAAATGATACGGGTCGGGACGAATAAAATGATAAAAAAAAGAAGTATGTTTAATGGCAAGAGGGGCGAAATGGGTTAAATAATGAAATGGAAAATAAATACCATTCAAATATAAGTGCAAAATGTTTGGTCATTTAGACTAAACGGGTCAAATGGTAATGTTAACACCATTTGACGAATAATGACTAATAAGTGCTTGTCGAGTCCGATGCTCACAGGGTAAAACGGATTATGGAATTTGCGTTGCTATGAATCAGTAATTTATTAAGGCAAGGTATTAAAACGGGTCAATACTTTGACCCGAGCCAGGTACGCGTAAATTGGCGGAGTATAAGTAGACATATTAACGTGGAAATGTGATGTGTGGAAAGAGAAGAGCGAGATTTGAACTTAAATGTTTAAATCTCCTAAACGGGTCAAAATGAATTATGCGCATAGCTTGGGCATTGGTCGCATAATTCATAAAAGTTATGTTCACGAGTTAAAGATTTTTGAGTTAACAAGTAGTCCAAGGTTCTATGATGATTTAGAAACAAGTCGTTTAATAGATTATGAAACGGGTCGAATAATTGTATAAGATATTTATAAGCCGTTAGCTTATAAATCAGCATCGTTACAAACCCTAGTGTTGATTACATAGGAGACTGCATTACGGTCAATACGAAATAAAAATCGCGTAAAACGGATGTGTCGTTTGAAAGTTATGCATGTTTATGTAAAGAAAAAAATGCAGGTTGCAGAAACAAACCTGCTGGAAAATGGTGACCCTCGCGCCACGCGAAGGACCAAGATGGTTGGGGCGCGACACGCGACCACGGTCGCGGCACGCGATAGAATTAGGGAACCCTGTCGCGGTATGCGACAGGGGTACAACTTGCAGATTTTGTTTGTTTCACTTATTTGGCTCAAAGTACTTGAAGAAACATGTTACATAATTATCAAAACTAACGTTTGTGTTGGTTTTGATTACAGGTAAATGATATATGCTATCCGGATGAAGATCAAGCGCCTAACAAGAACCGAACACACGATAAATGAAGCTTCCGCATTTGAGTTTAAACCTTGTTATCAAAAGTGAACTATGTAAACAATTGTTACTTTCTTTTGAATGTTTTAATCATGTATGAATGATAACTTATAAAAGTTTTTGAAAGGTCGCATTTTCATGTAAAATGCGTAGTTTATTAATATAATCTTGATAAATTAAGACGGGTCTTACAAGTTGGTAATCAGAGCTCATGGTTAAAGAGTAAAGTGTGTTCGGTTCGAGGCTTGATCGCAAATCCGGTAAGTACATGTATATTAATGGTTTGGTATGTGTTGAAATGTTGTGAACAACACATAGGGTTATCGTGTGATACACGTTACCTCAATTAAATGATAAATATAGTTGACAAAATTGCGCGCGTTGACGCGTATTGTAGAAAAGCCTTGTATTATAATACGGGCGATTATTGAAGTTAATATTACTAATTCTTGTAAATGTTTTAATTAAAGGACACTCGCATCTGAAGATAGCGAGAGCTTAACAAATTGCGGATATGATGATGGAACGGTCCGAGATGTGACAAGAAGAGCATACTCATCAAGGACCTAAATCGCGTAACGATCGCAAATAAGTAATGGCAAGGAATGCCCGTCGGGGCAAGCATTATCAGGTGCACATTTTAAACTTATAGTACAAACAGTAATATGCAACAAATACATAGTGAATGACAGTTGCATATAGAATATGAAACTTGGAAAACCTGGATAGGTTACCTATCCAGGATGACGTTTCCAAGAGAAATTCAGTAGAGAATATGTATTATTCACAAATTGTGAATAACAAGACAATAACATAATTCAGTTTATATAGAAACTTGGACGAGAGTGATCATCCAAGTAAGTATTCTCAATATAAATCCTATTGAGAAAAGTAAGGATCACATCAACGAATGTGAATAAATGTTTATAAAAAGGGACATTTTACATGTTCAAGGATAAACGACTAAAACTAATAATTGTTAACTAACAATTAAATAAAGTTTTACCAAATGAAATCATAAATATGGAAATAATTTGAGGAGTTACTTACATGGGACGTGATGTGGTAATTATAATAAGGTCACGCGTACCATGTGTTGATCGCTTACTCTGGCCAAGTAAGTAGTGAACACATGATAGCATGAGCTTCTTATAATGAGCGCAGTTATGTCCGATGTAGTAAGGTTAAGATGAATGAAAATTTAAAGGATCCTTAGGGTCAAGAAATCTTATGGGCATACTCGTATAAATGGTTTTCGCGGGAACCATAAAAACGATGTATGGCGCACATAGAAATAAATGACCCAAGGAAATTCGTGACATAAGTCATTTTGGACGAAACAACCATGGTAGACAAAATGGGCATTGTAAAACCAAAGTATAAATGACCCGCGGGGTCATAGAAACAAAGGTATTGCCCACATGGAAAAAAAAACGATCAAAAACCATGGTAGACAAAAAGGGCATTGTAAAACCAAAGTATAAATGACCCGCGGGGTCATAGAAACAAAGGTATTGCCCACATGGGAAAAACGATCAAAGTCGTTGACTTTGGTCGTAGTAAAGAAATGATGATGATGATAATCATCATTCATAGTTTATAAGACTGTCAAGGATGGTCAAATAAAGAATAAAGGTTTGGTTGAATAAAAGCGATGGATATCGCTAAGACAACCAAACAAATTAAAACGAAATCTTAATGTATACCGGAATGCTTGCACTAATAATGACTTCGGTAAAGTACCCGATTGATGGGTAAGGATTTAAACACATGCGTAAACCGAGAAACGGGAACACGAATTTAAAGTCAAAAGACTCGGATTATGAGTTATGACTGAAAGACCATAAAATTTCGCAAACAGAAATTTTGATAATTATATTCAACTATTTTGAGGTTGAACGGGTTGAATAAAGTATAATGCTTGATGGCATAAGTAAGCGCAAGCCGGATAACGATAAGCTTGAGACAAACCGATGCTTAATTGACGTGAGAAGTCATAGAGTCGGAAGAATTATCCGAAAGAAAACGATTGTAGACACGAACTACAGTCAAAGTTAATGGATTTCAAGCATGAAAACAAATGATTTTCAAACATAAAAAGAGTGCTTTGACACCAAATATATATTTTAATAAAGACACGAGTAAAAAGAATGATCTACTGGATCATCATAACCTTCGGGTTATAAACAGTGTAAAGGTCTACGGGACCAAAATGACCTACGGGTCATGAATAAAAAAAAAAGGAAAAAGGATCATAAAGGACTCGCCTTAAAGAGGTGAGAGCCTAAAGAAATAGCCTACGAGGCTAAGTGAATGAACCTATGGGTTATCTAGACATAGCGAGGGAACTAGTTATGATTCCCCGCGTAAAATGAGAACGGAAAAGAATAAATTCTGGGTTGTCAATTTCCTTAATATGAGTAATTGACATAGTTAAAAGGAAAAACGTTAAACTAAAATTCAGTTTTAGTAAGAAACAACGTTTTAACAAATATGAATACTATAAGACGAATTTGGAAATAACAAATATCAAAGAGTATGGGTCTTAACATCGATAGGTGCAAGACGATATATTCGAAAAATTGGTATTTTCGAAAATGAAAGGTTGATATAAATTAAACATGACGTGACACGATCACGGTCAAGAAATGCAATGTGAAGTGGAATCACATTATAACCAAGTGAGCGGTAAAAAGCAACTGGACTAATAAGTCTAGTTAGTGAGACCGGTTAAGGTCATTTAAGTAAGATGGTTGCTTGTAAGTGGTGGATTCGGTATAACTGAACCGAATAAATGAAATTGAAAACAAAAGAAATTATTGCTAAAAGTGAAATATTTCACTAAAGACCTTTAAACGGGTCAAGGTAACAGATTCACCAAGAGTTCGATAATATATAAAGGCGATGGAAATCGCTAAGTTGACTAAACTAGTAGAAATAACAGAATTATGTTATTTCAAGGTACATTATGTCGTATGAGGTACGTAGAGGTTCTGTAACCAAAAAGATATTACCATAATTTTTCTGGTAATACTAACAATTGGTTAAAGTATGAATAATGCTTAAGAGATTACTCAGGTCAAACGCATTGAGTTTAGAACTCAATGTACTATGTAAGCAAGGTTTCGAGGACGAAACCTCTTTAAGGGGGGTAGACTTGTAACACCCCGAAAACGGGATTGGTAATTAAACTATGTTAATACTAAAAGATGGGTAACGTACCGTTATTAGTAAAAATAACCCGGAAAATCTTTGGATTTAAATAAGAAACGGGTTTTAACTCCCGGAACCCACTAAGTTAACTAGGTAAAATTAACCTAGTTAGTAATGGGTAATTAAATAATAAACTATGAGTTATAGTTTCATTTATGAATCTCTAAACATGAGGGACTAATATGGACAAGTGGGAAACTTGTTTTATTAAAACAAAACAAAAAAAATAAAATATAAAATACACACACACGCTTTGTGTGCGTGTTCTGAACGACCAGGAGAAGCTCCATGGGAGCTCAAACCCTAACTTCAACAAATCAACAAAATTGAAGGTCAAATCTAGCCCGAATCGGATGCATGAACACGTATTAATGATCACCTAGTCGTGGGGATCACAAGGTATGTTGAAATTTATGATTTAGTGATACTTTGAGATTATGATGAACAATCATAATCGAAATTCTGGAATGAATATTGAATCAATGAGTGCTATTGTGATTATATCTTGGTTTAGAAACAAACCCTAGTAGAGAATTTGATGAATTGTTGTCAAAACTATGGATTTGGTAATTACCCTATTATGTGTTAGATGGGTTTTATGAAAATATGATGAACACTTGAAAAGTGATGGTAAATTTGAGAAAAATTGATGTTATGATGCAAGATTTGATATTATTCATGAGTGCTAGACATAAGGGTTTGATTTAATGATTGAAACTTGGTTAAAAATATTAGTCATGAACTAAATAGAAGAGGTATAAAAATCATGCCCATATGGTGCTCGTTAAAATGCCCAAGTGAATCGTGTTGTCTACTAGTTTGTATGTAGAGCTTGATTTGATGATTTCATGAGTAGTGGGTTTATGACAAATCTTTGATTTGTATGAAATTAAACATGATGGTGTATGAGAATCACCAAATAGGACTTGAATATATGTTAATTTTAGTTCTAGTTCTTAAATTGACAAAGATGATAAAATTAGGATTCATATGATGACTTCTTGAAATAGATGATGTTTTTGACATCTCTTAGCCTACAATCACTGTGTTATAGGTTTCTAACCATTACCAAGAGTTTAATAAGGGTTTTAGCCATGGAAATGGGTTGCATTTGATGGTTTGGTTCGAATTTAAAATGACCCTAAACATGATTTCCGCAGCTTTTTATATGGATTTCGACTAATCTTAAAAAAATCATATAAAATCAACCGTTTATCCGATTTGGGTGTTCTATACATTTTCGGAAAGCTTATGAAGTAAATTTTTACTGTTTTCAATCATAAGAAACAAATGTGGTTGTTAAATAGGCCAAAAGAATGAATTAAACCGCTGTTAAAAACCTTGAAAGCTGTTTGAAAAATGAAAATATAGTTGTTGTGCTGATTTTATAAAAATCATATAAAATCATAGAAAATTCGTTAGAAGGTGTACCTTATATGCTTGCGAAGGTATTGAAGTTTTCTACGATCCATCTTTGAACATGTTAATCTAGTTCGGACTTTGAATGGGTCATAATGGTCAATTACAGCAGTTGTATAGAAAATCGCTGCACATTAATAATGTCATTATTAATCCAGAAAAAGACATATGATTGCGTATACTTGATTTAGTCATGAAGTATTTATTGTTAGGAACAAATAACACTTTATGTGACATGTTTAAAGTGTTCAAAATCACTTACTAACTAGTTCGTAGTTCGTATAAGTAACTTGACTAACGGGTCAAACGGTTAGTGAATGGAAAGAGTTATGAAAAAAAAAATATAGTTGTTGAATAAATAGCATACTTTGATGAATAAGTGTGTGAATCCATAAGGTGTGGTGGTCATGTTAATGTTGACTAATCTAATCATCTTGTGGACATGATATGGTAGTTTGACTCTGACAAGCTAGATAGGAGCTTGGAAATGAACGGGTCAAATGGATACAAGTTCAAGTATGAAGCTCGCAAGGATGCAAGGTAAGTAAAGCTTACACCCCTTTTTTTTATGGATACGTATTTGCTTTATAGATTATAAACACGACCAAGGTTATATCCAAAATATGGGTTCCGACACGAAATGATACGGGTCGGGACGAATAAAATGATAAAAAAAAGAAGTATGTTTAATGGCAAGAGGGGCGAAATGGGTTAAATAATGAAATGGAAAATAAATACCATTCAAATATAAGTGCAAAATGTTTGGTCATTTAGACTAAACGGGTCAAATGGTAATGTTAACACCATTTGACGAATAATGACTAATAAGTGCTTGTCGAGTCCGATGCTCACAGGGTAAAACGGATTATGGAATTTGCGTTGCTATGAATCAGTAAATTATTAAGGCAAGGTATTAAAACGGGTCAATACTTTGACCCGAGCCAGGTACGCGTAAATTGGCGGAGTATAAGTAGACATATTAACGTGGAAATGTGATGTGTGGAAAGAGAAGAGCGAGATTTGAACTTAAATGTTTAAATCTCCTAAACGGGTCAAAATGAATTATGCGCATAGCTTGGGCATTGGTCGCATAATTCATAAAAGTTATGTTCACGAGTTAAAGATTTTTGAGTTAACAAGTAGTCCAAGGTTCTATGATGATTTAGAAACAAGTCATTTAATAGATTATGAAACGGGTCGAATAATTGTATAAGATATTTATAAGCCGTTAGCTTATAAATCAGCATCGTTACAAACCCTAGTGTTGATTACATAGGAGACTGCATTACGGTCAATACGAAATAAAAATCGCGTAAAACGGATGTGTCGTTTGAAAGTTATGCATGTTTATGTAAAAAAAAAATGCAGGTTGCAGAAACAAACCTGCTGGAAAATGGTGACCCTCGCACCACGCGAAGGACCAAGATGGTTGGGGCGCGACACGCGACCACGGTCGCGGCACGCGATAGAATTAGGGAACCCTGTCGCGGTATGCGACAGGGGTACAACTTGCAGATTTTGTTTGTTTCACTTATTTGGCTCAAAGTACTTGAAGAAACATGTTACATAATTATCAAAACTAACGTTTGTGTTGGTTTTGATTACAGGTAAATGATATATGCTATCCGGATGAAGATCAAGCGCCTAACAAGAACCGAACACACGATAAATGAAGCTTCCGCATTTGAGTTTAAACCTTGTTATCAAAAGTGAACTATGTAAACAATTGTTACTTTCTTTTGAATGTTTTAATCATGTATGAATGATAACTTATAAAAGTTTTTGAAAGGTCGCATTTTCATGTAAAATGCGTAGTTTATTAATATAATCTTGATAAATTAAGACGGGTCTTACAGTTGGTATTGAACCAACATTCCTTCAAACATTCTAAACCATACCTGGAAACAAACCAACAAAAGTCTGCTGGCAAGAATCTTTTTTCACATGGTATTGAACCAAGAATATGAAGATCAATAAAGATGAATTGGTATTAAACCAAGAATATGAAGATTAACAAATATGAGTTGGTATCTAACTAAACTCATCGTATTTAAATACCAACGGGTTGGTTTTGGGAAGAAAAGAAGGGGTTTAAGGTGGTTTGGTAGGTTGAAAGAGGTGAATGATGTTCAAAGATTTGTTGATATATATAACAGATTAACCCTCACTCTCAGTCATATCTACAGAGAGAGTTGGGAAACAAATATACCTTCAACCATTCTAAACCCTAGCTGGAAACAAACCAACAAAATCCGAATACTAAAAAACAACAGCAACCATTTTTCCTTTTCCTTCAATTTCTAGAACATTCTCCTGTGTATGTGCTTGTGCTGTAGAAACCGGTGGTGAATTTGCGTATACAACTGAAGGTACAGTGCACGAAAAGTTTCTTACGAAATGTACGTGACAAGACAAGGATCGTTCTAATAGATTAAAGATATTAAACCACGTACAAATCATCTGCTTCCTGAATCTGAATCTGAAAGTTAACTTTGACTCATAAACCCTTGAATCCCAATGCTTCTCTAAAAAAATTGTTTCTTTCCTTTTCATGAGGTAAAACCGGTTTCAACATCAAGGGTTGCTTTTCACCCTGTGTGATCATTGGAAGCCTGACAAACAGTCTTGCAATTACGTCTTCAATCGAGACCGCATTGTTAATTTTAATGATGATTCGAAACATTCTGAATAACTAGCAGAAGAACCCGACACGTCTTCTATGATGATTCGAAACATTCACGAACCACAATGGACTCAGACTCATACTACTGACCCTCCCCTGAGGAAAAGTTTTCCCGACGACTCAAGATAAAACAATGGACTCAGACTCATTGTTGCGAATTTGGTTTCTTCGGTACAGGCTGATGAAACCGAAGCTATTAGTTCGGTTGGGGTCCTAATATTAACACATGGTAAAAACTTATTTACACATGGTGTATATGGGCCGTATAATGTTATACGTGTACAAGCTGATGAAACCGAAGCTATTAGTTCGGTTGTTCAGTACTTTCGAGACGATTCAAGTGGGTCCTATGAAGTAAGTGTCTGTCTATTAAATTGAGAGGGAAACACAAGTTTTCTTTTTGAGCTTGATGGATGTCCGTTATCTCAACACTTCTCCTTACAACTCTCATCAAATGCCTCACCCTTCCTTTTATTATGTAAATATTAAATAAAGAATAACACCAGGCCCGTAACCCCGCGTTGATAGCTTCCGTTTTATTACAGTCATACGACGCGACTTTTTGTTCTTCAATCTTTGTTACTTGTTAATGTTTTATTTTTTTTTACTTTTAGAAAGGTTTAACAACCTCACCACTATAAAATGTCTTGTGTGATTGGCACCTTAAATCCCTTAAATAGTTTGAGATAAATCTAATTTTTGAAGAATACGGGCCGTATAACATTATACAGCCCGTATAAAGCGTTCGTATACATTGTATACGACCAGGTAAAATATTTACACATGGTGTATACGGGGCCGTATAATATTATACGGCCCGTATAGAATTTAAAAAACTAACAAAGCACAGACTTTGTTAGTTTTTTAAATTCTATACGGGCCGTATAACATTATACGGCCCATATACACCATGTGTAAATAAGTTTTTACCATGTTTTAATATTAGGACCCTTAATTAAAAACTATACTCTCTAGATATTAAAGGGTATTTTGTTCATTTTAGTAAACTTAACAACAAAAGTTAACAAGGTTTGGCATTAGTACTCAACATTATGACAAGATTTTGCCTTAATACCTAATTTTGTAACAAAAAACTATTAGTACCCGACATTAAAATTTGGTAGAAACCACAAAGACCAACGGTGTGATAATAGTAAATACAAGTCACTACATAAAAATACCATAAATATACAAAAAAAAAATAGACACTAAATATTGTTTTAAGAATATTTGCTTTGCGACATTATTATTAATCAACGTGTATGAAAAAAAAAATGAGAGAACACCTTCAAAGTCATTCCTTCTAGTCGCCTTACCTTTTCGCAAGAATAGATATATATAAATGAGAAAAATGCCCGGATAGCTTATGTGGTTTGCTCATTTTTTACCTTTAGTTTCTAACTTTCTAAAATTACAGCTATAGTCCATAACTTTTTTAATTTCGTTCCCGGATAATCTCTAGCGTGGATAGGGGTTAGTTTTTGGTGTTAAGTTGATATGAAATTACTAAAATGACCTCGTTATTAAAAAATAACTTAAATGTAAAAAAGAAATATATTTAAATCAAGTGGGGCCCACCATTCTCTTCATCATCACCCCAACCCACCCTCATGGTGATGTTCGGTGACGACTCCGGTGAAGGGGGATGTTAGCCGGTTGAAGGACGATCGCACAAATCATCTTCTCCGGTTCACGATGTTAGCCAGTTTACTTTGTTTCCTCAAATTGTTTTAAATCATCTTCTCGGCCAGTTATACTATGTTTCACTTCAACATTATGGTTTGTGTACAAATTTTGTACCTTGGCATTTCTTTAAATGAACTGAATTTCTCATGTGCATATTAAACTTGAGTGTAATGATCTCTTGGATGTAAATTTACATCGATACATACCACGAATCTCTGCCTTTTCACACAATCCATCCAGATCCACTTTCTTACTACGTAGATATTCTTTTTTTCTGAGCAGATCTTAAGAAATGGACTTGGGGAGGCATAGGTGGTGGTGTTTTCTTCTTTTTACCCATCAGATAAAATGTAACCATATCTATGAACTCGAAAAACACAAGATTTATACCCTGATTAACACTCATCGTGAACAACAGGAAATAGAAAACGGTAAAGATGATGAAGGATGGTGAGGATCAGGGTGATTAGAGGCGGAATGTGGTGGTGAAAGGGTGATTTACGGTGGAAAGGAGGGGCTGGGTTGGGCTAATGAAGATGAGGATGGTGGACCACCTTTTATAATGTTTTAGTTTGTTTTATATTAAGGGTAATCTAGTAATTTCATACCCACTTAACTGAGAAAACTAACCCCTATCCGCGATAGGGACTATCTGGGAATGAAATTGCAAAAGTTTGGGACTATAGCTCTAATTTTAGAAAGTTATGTACTAAAGGTGAAAAATGGGCACACCATAGGGACTATCCGGACACTTTTCTTTATATCCGGACACTTTTCTTTATATAAATCTTTCAAATTTGATTTTGACAAAAGTTATGCTTCTATCACATTGGTATATCCTCAAAATCATTTTTTAAACGATTTATAGCATCTGATTTAAAAGGGAAATCATGATTGAAAACATAACATCCAAAGTCATAAGTACGTTCATATTTAAGATCTCATCCTTCATATCTATTAAGAAAAATAGATCCACAAAAATCCAAATCGTAAATCAATGGATCAAACTATCAAGATCATTATCCCCCCACTTGTGGCCTAGTGATCGGAGATTTGGATTTTTTATTGGAGACTCAAGTTCAATTTCCACTTGTGTCATATTGGGGTGGATATTGGGCAATGATGGTGACAAACCCACCGAGGAGGGTTCGATCCTGAGCCGCACCCCGGTTTTCATCCGATTATTACTTCAGCGAGGCTTCTCGTGTGGAGGCAGTATGGTTTTCAAGGGAACGTTGTAACCAAGTCTGACCAACTCAGTGCGGGCCCAGTTAAGATAATGTAGTCTAGGCAAATCTTGGCTAGGACCACCGTTTAAGCGGTGTGACATTAGATCACTCAAAAAGAAAGTCACCATTCAAAAAAAAAAAAAACTATCAACATCATTAGTGGTTACAAATCAAAATTTGGAATACTAGTGAAAAGTAAAACTGAACCGCTAATGTGGAGCTAGGTCGCCCATGGTTTTATAGTCTAGTGACATTTTGGAGTGGGATAAGACTTTGTAACCAATAGGTCTTAGGTTCGATTCCCACAAGGGTTTTTTTTCTATATTTTTTGGGTTTTCTCCTGAATTGGTGTATAAGCATTATACCTAGTGGAGGTGGATATGATCGGGTGGTTCCGCTTGTGGCATGATGATACTCCAGTGGTCCGTCAGTGATCCAAATTTACTGTTCAAAAAAAAATGTGAAGCTAGATCACTTGATAGAGACTCTTGTCTTTTGATAGAAGGTTTGAGTTTAACTCAAGCAAGAAGTAATTTAAAAATAATTTAATGTAAATTAAAAGTGTATTACCATTGCCACTAAAAAAGGTAAAGTGAACCTGACTAAATAACTCATGCTCATGGCATCAAAACTTATTGTTTCTATATAAAGTGGTGAACCATTTAGGTAAGGCCTTAAAGAGGATAGGAAGAAATTGCAATATAGATTCGAAAAAGTCCGAAGACATGACTCGTGATTTCCATAAACATTAATATTGAGTTTTGGGGACATTGCCTAAAATTTCAAAGGTGATGGCTGCTTCATTAAATATTTACACACTTAATTTATTTTGTTTTTTGTTGATCATTTATTAAAACACTAGCTTACAACCATTTATATTAGAGGGGTTGAATATAAAAAAATGTATATAGTAAATTTGTATATAATACTTATCATTGATATGTCAATATGGTATAACCGAGTTGGTCAGAGAGTTTTCCACTAAGTGATTTCCTTTGAGGGGGGGGGGGGGGGGGGGGTCAGGCTCGATCCATATACTAAGTGTAAATTATGTAAATATGGGTGAGCAGAGGGATTCGAACTTAGGGTGAGGGTTTGAACAACATATGTTGGGCTCTTTGGAGTAAGCTGGAAATCCAGCTAATCTACCGTTCTCAAAAAAAAATTATCAGGGATATAACTTATGGACATTTGGATTTAAACAACGCTAACTTTCACTAATTCGGCGATAACACTTCTAACTTTTGATTTGTACCACACCATTCCCAACTTTCAACATATTTTCCTCTAGCACTTCCAAACTAACTAAACTCTAACTCAGTTAGTTTTTGCTAACGTGACATTTTTTATGACATGACATTTGATGTGGCCCTTATCAGTGATATAACTTATGGACATTTGGATTTAAATAACCCCAATTTTCACCAATTGGACGATAACACTTCTAACTTTTGATTTGTACCACACTATTCCCAACTTTCAACGTATTTTCCTCTAGCACTCCCAAACTAACTAAACCCTAACTCAGTTAGTTTTTGCTGACGTGACATTTTTTATGACGTGACATCTGATGTGGCCCTTATTTAGTGACGTGGCATCCGACGCTGGCTTTTTTGATGACGTTGTGCCTATTTAGTGATGTGGTATCTGACGTCAGCTAACTAACTGGGTTAGTGTTGGATTAGTTCGGAAGTGGTGTAGGAAAATAAGTTGAAAGTTGGGAGTGGTGTGGTACAAATCAGTAATTAGTGGTTGTTTGGAAACCTCTGAACCAATAAGTGCTGAACCAGTAAGAAGTTTGATCGGGTAAAAGCCTCTGAACCAATAAATGTTGCAAATGTTGTTTGGCTAAAGCTCTTAATAACTGTGCAAAATAACTATTTTACCCCTCTGAACTATTTTGTATTGAATGAAATGTATCTGGTTGTTGGTGGGTGGAGATCGTAGTTGTTGGTGGCGACGGGTGGTGGTGGCAGTGGTGGTTGGCGGAGTTGTTGGTGGGTGGTGGTGCTTAGCGGTGATGGGTGGTGGTGGTGCTTAGAGGTGACGGGTGGTGGTGGTTAACAATGGTGGCAGGTGGTTAATGGTGGTAACGGATGGTGGTTGGCGGTGTTTGTCATGGGTGTTGGCGATAGTGAGCGGTGGTGGTTGGAGGTGTTTGACATGGTTGGTGGTGGTGGTTGAAGTTTTAGGGTTAATGAAGTTTATTAGAGCAAGGGTAAATCTGCCTCTTAACCATTTGGCATCATTTTATCACTTAATCATTAAAAGGTCAATTGAGCCATTAAGAGGTGTTATTTTTGTGAACCGAACACCCTTACCTCTTATTGAGGAAATGTTTTTTGACATATTGGCCGTCAACAGTCAAACTAAGGAAATGTTTTGTGACAATCTCAACTTTTATCCTATTTTCCATCAGCGATCCCATATGTTTGGTTAGATGAAAGGTAAGTGCAAAATTGTACAAGTATAAACATGTTTATAGAAGCTTAAGTAAAAGTTTCTTTAAAACAGAAAGTTTGGGCCTCAAAATGGTAATGTTCCATCTTAGTTTACCATGGTAAACTTGTGAAAACACTACTAGAGGTGTTCCAAACCTTCAAGAAGAAGAAGAAGTAAAGAAACATGAAGAAAAGTGAGATGAGAGCTCACTTTTGGACTTAGGATAATTCTGCCTTCAACCTAATATTTCAATATCTAGAGAGTGTTATGAGTGAGTTTAGAGAGTTGGAAAAGTGAAATGGAGTTGTGGGAGGTTTGGTTTTATATTGGTGAATTAGGGTTTGAGTTTTAATGGAGATCGAAGGTGATTGTGGAAGAATGGAGGTGGGAAAATTGGCCAACCCACAAGCTGAAAACAACTTTATGCAGATCAACGACCCTCGCGTTGCGTGGGCTTCGAAGGCTTGCCCAACGCGCCACGCGACGTATTCGTGATTCGTCCGGAAGTTTGTTTTGTTGCACTTAGGCCCCTGAACTTTGATATGTTTATCTTTTATGCTATAACTTGTGTTTTAATTACGTTTTCAAGTATGCCATGTGTATATATGTACAGATTACGTACCGTGTGTGCGTGAATGATACTATGTATGTATAATAAGTCTCGGTTTCGCGTATAAACATGTTTTCAACGATTGATTGCGTATAACGTAAGTATGTAACACATATGTATAAAAGTGAATTTCATTATGATCGATGTCTCGGATTACAAGATTGGAAATAAAATACGAATACAACTTTCTAAATGTGGAAAGTACATAAAAGTGAAGCATTACAATCGAGACATTAGAGGTAATAAGAATCACCACAAGAAAAAGAATCGTATACAAAACAATTTTGACATTGGATATGATTTTCGGTATATTTACTCTTTGTCATGTGATATAAATTGGCACGGATACAAATATTAGAAATCTGATTTCGACAACGAGCGCTTTTACATGTCAGTTATCGCTTCAAAATCAATATATCTCAAATAGTAGATTGCATCCGATTTAAACAGGGAAGTCAGGATCGAGAATATAACATCGAGAATGTATATCAATATCTCAAATCTCATCCACCGGATCTTTCAAGAAAAGCATATCCGCATCAAATCCAACCCCTAAATCAATGGATGAAACTTCGATCAACGCGAATCAACGATTTAAATGATATGATTTAGAAAAAGAATACGAATCAAAACTTAGGAAAATTGGGCATAAAAATTATCGTTGCTTTATACAAATAATAAACCTTTAGGTAAGACTTAAAAAGATGAAATTACCATATAGACTAGAAAAAGTCTGAAAACATGACTCATGGCATCCATCACGCTGTTTCTTTCCTTCTACCCTTCTGTGTTCAACCGTCGTTACATTATCAACGGCATGAGTTCACACATACATTAGGAAAGGAGTGACGATGTGATGGTGACGGCGTTTGGTGGTTTTCCGGCAAACCATCGCATCGTTTCGTCAACGAATCCTTCAATATATATACGTACATTTTCAATTAGATTATGGTAACTGTTTACATCCGATTAAGGAAGACGAAAAACGCAGTGGGCGATTATCGCAAATCGAAGAATGTTACAACACCACCGGCTCACCATTTCCGTCCACGATTTCCCTGGACGCCTTCTTCTTTCATGACGTAGGACATGCAACAACTGTTGAGTCGTTGATGTGGTTGTCACTTCAAAATCAATATATCAAACAATAGATTGCGTCCGATTTAAACAGGGAAATCACGATCGAGAATATAACAATATCAATATCTAAGATCTCCTCTACCAGATCTATCAAGAAAAGCATATCAATGGATCAAACTTCGATCAACACAAATCAGCGATTTAATTATTTAAATGATGTGATTTGAAGAAGAATACGAATCAAAAGTTAGGAAAATTGGGCATTAAAAGTATCATTGCTTTATACAAGTGATAAGCCTTTAGGTAATACTTAAAAAGAGAAAATTACCATATAGACTAGAAAAAGTCTGAAAACATGACTCATGACATCCATAAACATTAATATTGAGTTTTGAAGACCTTGGCTAAAATTTCAAAGGTGACAGCTGCTTCAGCTTCTTTAAATCTTTATACACTTAAATTTATATATTAAAGATAGAGCCAATAGTTAAATAATTTAACTTAACCATAGGTCCAATCTTAACTCCTAATCTTCAACTTTGAGTGGTTCTATTTACAAATCTAGTCCCATGTTATTTGTAAGTCTTTCTTCTCCTACCCTTCACTTCCATCGACTAATATCCCGATATTAAACAATATCTATTTATTAGTTTTGAATTTAAACCCTGAAATTTCGGGTGTTACATTGTGCTAGCGTAATAACATTGTAAGTATAAGTTGACATTTCAAAATATGAACTAAACACAAAATAAATAATGGTTAAGGCTAATCGAGTTCAGCATAAATAACCTTTGTATTATCATTCGATAATAAAATAATTTTTTACGGCTAAAATTGAGAAAAAAAAATACTAAAAAATTCATTAAATGAATCCTGACTTTTAATTTCAGTTACGACACTCAACATGCAATCACATGTAGGAATCACAAGGGTGGGCCGGCGCACCCCATGAAAAAATATTTTTTAGTGTTATTTTTCGCCGGAAATCCCGACCGCGCCCCTTGGAATTTTTCACCCGCACCCCTTGAAAATTTTCAACCGCCCCACTTAGAAAAATAATAATTATTAACCACTTATTCACTTAATTATTTAATCCAATCAAAGCCCATTCTGCAATCAATTTTTATTAACACAAACCCAAGCCCAAGCTAAAGAAATTTGAACTAAATAAAATAACCCAAACCCGTCCACCCATTCCATTTCCAAATCCCGCCCCAAAAAAAACTCATAGCGACTTGACGTCACTGCTCACGACCTGGTGGCTTTTTTTACCAGAAAAAACCAAAATTCCGGTTGGACCAACCCATATTATGTCAGAATTCCAATATAGAAGTAGTATGGTTTATTTATTTATTTATTTTTATGTGATGATTAGGAGAAAATATAGATGTGTAAGGGTTTAATCTTTTTTATATATTTTTTTTATTTTTTGTTGTTCTAGACTTGTAGTTAAATGATTTTGTTGTTTTATTTATAGCTTTGTTTGTTTAATGATTGGTTACAAGTAATCGACATTTAATATCAGGGCTTGAATGTTTAAAAATATAATTTAAAGTTATGGGCTATGGTTGAACATGATTGTTTATTTTGTTTAAGTGTTTAGTGTTGTTTTATGAACTTATGGAGCAAATTATATGTGTTAGGAAAAATGAGTAAGAATGTAATAAACTTATGGTGTGTTTAGTATCTTTAGATGATATTTTAGATATATTTCAAAAAAAAAAAAAAAAACCTGTAGGGCACAATTTTAAATACGTTTGTAATTTGTAATGACGTTTGACGTGTTTTTGATGATTTACAAATTTTAGTTTGATGTTCTTTTGTCTTACATGATCTGACCCGACCCGCTATGAACCGATATTTTTATACAGCTAGGGTCCTAAAATCTTTGAAAATATTCCGCACCCCCAGGAAAAAATTCCTGGGTCCGCCACTGATCACATGAACTGAAAATATGTATGAATTATAGGATTATCATAAACAAATAATAGATTTATAGCAAGACGGCTTAGACCATGTGTAGTGGAAGACAAAAATAATGCCTCCACCCTTGGGCGTTTTGTGCCATGTGGCAGTCCAGTCAGCAATGGGGCATTGTGGGACATTATGTTAAAATGGGTGTAGTGGGGCTTGAAATCTTGTGGGGCATTATATTCTAATATAATTAAATAAAAAATAAAAATAAAAACCGTACAAAAATGCTATTGGCCAAAGATTGGGAAGGGGTGTGGTCATTGGCCAAAAGAATTGAAGGAAGGTGTTGAAAACAGAACGCCTAGGACAAAAAAAATTGAAAAAAAAACGCCCAAGGTGGCGGGTAAGGGGCGTGTTTGGGCGTTTTTTTTTTGGGAAAAACGCCAAAAATCCCGCACTACGGGTGGTCTTAGAACCCTAGCCAAAGGTCTAGAGAATATAAAAACAAGCGCCTCCAAATTTTATGTTTTTTAACATACTATGCTTTGGCACATAAACAAAGTGTCTACGCCCAAATTAATGAAAGATCCATAATAAAAAAAAAAAAAAAACAAGAAATCCTCCGGCAACGGCGCAGGTTTAAAAAAAATTGCATTAGTTCTAATAGACATTTGTTTGGGGAATTTGCTATTAGTCCTAATTTATCATTTTAATCTCTTAAATAAATTTATATTACAGCTGTGTCAACTCGAAACCATACATATAAATGATCGCAACTCACACCAAAACCCAGGTAACAACTCTCAGAATCGATGCTTTCTTTATGCGAGTTCAAAAGGGCCCAAGGGCCTCCAAAAACATTGAAACGACCCTGATTTATAGTAACGGATCTCTTTTGCCATCAATCCATTTGATCCATTTACTTAATTAGTGTGTGTTGTCGAGTTTTGTTATCTTCTCCTTTAGAATTTTGCTAGAAATACACAATTTATGGACTTAAAAGAGCTGGAAAAGGAAGTGTTTTATGGCATTGTTATCATTTGGGTGTTGGAGTTTGTGGAGAGCGAGAAATTATTTGAAGTTTAGCAATATACAAGTGCGGATCGAAAGCATCATTAGTGAGATAAAGACGGTAGGGTATTTATCGTTAAGGAATAGATCGAAATTAAAGTCGATCTTTTGAGAAAATTGATGTAAATTTGTAATTATGTAAGCTCGGGTGTTCCTTTGGCCTCCCGGTTTTCGGGTTTTGCGGTTTGTTAATGAAGTTCACTATAAAAAAAAAACAATAATTGTATTTTCTACATAATTGGATTACATGTAACTTGTTTGAGTTACCCGTGTTAAAGTGTATCAAGTGTAAAATTTATTACAAACCTAACACCCGTAAACAATAAATTCTATTTAATACAAACAAAATTTACAACATCGGAACATAATTTTTAATACAAAACCACTAGAAAATTGAAAACCATAAATGATATATATATATATAGAGAGAGAGAAAGAGAGAGAGAGAAAGTATAAAATACATTACGGCTTAACGTACATCACGTACGCAACCAAATTACGCAAGTTATGTTGAAAATCACGCACGTTATAAACTCAACAAACCTAATCACGCATGCTGAAACAAATAATCACGCACGTTATCACGCATGCCCTACCTCCTAGTTCAAAAATTGCATCCCCTGTTCTACGATCTGTTGGATCTGAGTTTGATTTTGATTGTATTTTCGTTTGAAATAGAGTGAAGATGAATGAGTTGTGCAGCGGAATTAAGATGGAAACAAACTTTGCATAAAATCAAACGAGAGTATTGCTTTAATCAAAACACTTTTCACTATGAACCGAAAGATTGAATTTAGTTTCAACAACGATTACAAAGCAATGCTTGATACAAACTCCCCCTCAGCCAGAGCTCAGTGTTTGTTCGTGCAGAGAAGACGATTTTGCAAAGAGCTAATAGAACAGTACAGCGCACTGTTCTATTTATAGGCACTAGCAAACCACTGAGCATCTACGCTGACGTCACCATGAAAGTGACATCTAACCTCCTAACAAACTCTAACCTCTGATCTATACAAACACTGCTATACTAACTACTGCTTATTTCATTACATTACATAAAGACAGAGTAAACAACTGCTGCATCCTTCCACTGCTGTGAACCCAGCAGTACTTGTCCGGATCAGCAGTGCTTGAACCAAGGCAGTAGACTGAACAGCAGAACTTTAGTCTTTCATCAGGTCTTCACTTGAGCAGCAGTTTGATGGTCAGTAGCTTGTACGATCACTAGATAGGAGGTCAGCAGATGTTGAAACCACTTTCAAGGGGAGAGACTTGTATGAAACATCTGCTTATTCTGGATCCACTGCTCTGATCCAGTTTTGGCTTTAATTATCTGTTCCTCTGGTAGGGTTCAATCCCAACAATCTCCCCCTGGAACAGATAATGCCAAAACTCTTCATTATTGTGGAACTTTATTGCCTCATTAACAGTTCCCTTATTTGCCCTTTAAGCTGTAGCTCAAAGGTTAAGGCATCTGTGTCATCATCATCCCTGCTAAGTGGAAGATCAAGGAGATCCTGCAAATCTTCAAGACTTAGGCCAAGTGCTTGTTCCCTTGATATTTTCTTCACTTCTCCATCAGACCTGAACATAGTCAGTACATGGGTCTGTTTGTCAGTTTCCCACTTTAGTACTTTTGAGCCTGGTGGGTTTCTTGGGAGATTTTTATTTGATGAGGAGTTTGGAGATGCTGGCCTATTCATGACTGGCTGAGCAGTACTTGCAGATTGTTCCAGTTCAAGATCTTCTTTCATCATTAATTTAATGCCCTATTTTACTACAGCATTTCCAGCTTTTAGATCTTCAACTGTTTCAGCCCCTGACTGGTTTTGGCTCCTTCTTTTGTAGATGGCAGCACCAGCTGGAGCAGTGGTTCTTTTGATTTGCAGTTTTGGTGGTCTTTTTGAGACCTCTGCTTTGGAATAATCAGGCTTTTGTGGAACTGTTGGATCTTTCTTTCTAAGTTCCTCTAACCTTTTGTAGGTAGCCCTTACTCTATCTTCTCCCCACTTTGTCACTGAATTCTTTGACCCATAATCTGCTGCTATCAGCTCCTCTTTCATTCTTTTTAACTCTAAGATCTTCTCAGCTTCAAATTGTTTGAATTTTTCAGGAGGAGTCTGCTTGACCTTATTTTTGATCATTTCTTGAATCCTGGCTGCCTCCTTTTCGAGCTCAGGAATGGTCCAGTTTTTGTACATGTGTTTCTCCCCCTTATATTTCTTGTAGGTCATGATGTTCTCAATGTAGTCTTTTCTCAAGGACTCATCTGCCCTTTCTGAGATTTGCTGACATACATTTTTGGCAAATTGCTCCATAGCTCTGACCTGAGTGAGTAGAAACTGATAGTTTTGCTTAAATTCCCTATCAGATTTCCCTTGTTTATTTTTTATTGCGATATCCTCTGCTTGTTTGGCCTTGAGTTTCAAGTATTCTTCAATATTGTTAGGCCTGGGATATCTTTCAACTGATGGCAAACTCCTTTTAGCTGGGTCATCCTCATAGTAAAAAGATTTGATTTCTTCCCTAACTGCAATGAGTTCCAGAGGAAATGAGACACCGGCAGGAGGTAATGGCTTTAGAATTTGAGCTGAAGAAAAAGGTATGGGTTTTGGAATTGTGACAAGTGACAAGGATTTTGAAGATGTTGGTGGTGGTGAATAGTCATCATCTTTGAGGATTAGCCTTCTCCTTTTTGTTTGAGGAGGGACTGATGATGCTTTGTGTGGAACAGTGGTGGTAGATTGAATGGCAGTGGTTTGTGATTGACTAACAGCTGTTGAAACAACTGGTGTTTCAACCACTGTTGTCATTACAACAGATGTTGTAACATCTGTTGTCTTCTGCTTTTTGGCAGGAGGTGATGTTGGTGAGATTGTTTTTGGGGGTGATTGTGGTGGTGGTAATGCAGTGATTGTGGTGTGTGTTGAAGTGGTGTGTGTTGAAGTGATAACAGATGTTGAAACCTCTGAAGTACCAACAGTAGTTGATACAGCAGGAGTTACAATAGCTGTTTGGGTGGAGGTTTGATGCTGATGGCTTTTGGATGGTGGTTTTGGAAAATGCTTTGGAATTCTGAATGGGATGGACTTAGGTTTCCTTTTTGGCTTAGGATTTTTAGTATCCTTTGACCCGGAACAACCCTGCGCATACAGCTCCATGAAAGCTCTTTTCTCCTCATTCCACCTTGAAATATCCTTTGCCACTCGATCCCTTTTTACACTTGCTACTCCTTCATCAAGTGCTTCTTGGGTAGCATCAACCTTTTTACTACCATCTGGCACAGGAATTTTTCTGGTCATGGCATCCCTTTCTGGTTCAATGTAAAGACCATCATCTATTCCCTTCTTCTTCCACTCCTGAATTTTCTCCCCCTTTTTGGCATTATCTGGGGGAAGTTGATCAATGAAAAGTACTGTTGGAGGAGCAGTGCCAGTGGTTTCCAATAAATGGGCCTTGATTGCCTTAATATCTGCTTGAGTGTTCTTGTACCTAGACTCCATTATGTTTCTCAGCTTTTGGACATGTAGTTCATGTTGCTGATCATCCATTTCTTTTTGTTGTTGGAGAAAAGGTTGGAAGAGGTTCCAGAGCTCATTTGTAGCAGATGCTTGAGGTGGAGCAGGTGCTTGAGGAGGAACAACAGTGGATTGCATCTTTTGTACTGTCAACAACTGTTTTAGCATCTCTTTGATATCTACAACTGAAGTATCCAGTTTATCAACACGTTCCGTCAATTCCAAATATTTTAAACCATCACCCAATTTAATGGGATCATCTGATTTCCCACTAGCAGTGGTTTTATCAGTGGTTGAGGTAGGGAGTGTACTCCAAACATTAACCACTGATGCCCCTTTTTTCTTGGTACTGGGGTCTTCTTCCTTCAACACTTGACAACCTTTTGATGTTGCCAGTGGGAAAAACAAATCCACTGGTGGTTGGCAGGGGTGCTATGTAAGGAATTGCCTCCAAGGAAGTCTTATTAATGTAACCACTGTCCAAATGCAAACCTCTGGGTTCAGCACTTGTAGTGGCTGCTTCACTTGGAGTACCACCAAGAGTTACTTGTAACTCAAGGGGTGTAACCTCCTCAGGTTGTGTTGGTGGGTTAGCAAAGATTGATACATCAGACCCAGTCATGTGTTGATGGATATTCTCATTGATAGGTGATTGAGAATGACTGGTTAGTGCCTGGTTCAAATCAATTGCATCCAACAAAAGTTTGGTTGGTGTGGGAATTGTGGATGTGATGGTTGGTGTAGAAAGAGGATTTGCCCTAGGAAGTGGGCTGTGGATGATGGAAACAAGTGCTTCCAGAGCTTCATGATGTGGTGTCCCAATTTGTACAACATGTTCTTTTTGTGAAGAAGCAGGAGGGGTTTCGGCTATGGGTTGAGATATTTGTACCAACTGTTGTGAGGAAGTAGCAGCAGTGGTTTCTTGTGACTTTTGTGCTGTCACTGGCAGTAGCTATGGTATCTCATCCTCCAGAGTTGCCTTTTTGATGGGTTTGGGGGGGGGGGGTTTGAGTTTTTCTTTTTGTTGGCTTTTTGGTGATTTTAGGTGTGGGTTTCAAAGCAGTTGTTGTGCTACTTTGATCACCTTGAGCAGTGGGCTCAGCAGCAGATACCTGAGGAGCAGTTGTAACTACTAAAATCTGCTCAGGCATCTCTGCTTGTGTTTTGCAAGGTGTTGACATCCTTGTAAAAGTTTCAGCAGTTAAGCAATTTATTTGAATAGATGCACCTTGGTTTATTGCAAAAAGATCATCCTTACTGAATTTCTTTTGAAAATAATAACTTGGAAATCTTGGAAATAGTAAGAATGTCTTTGTTTCAACATTTTTAACCAGATCATTAAAAATTTCCCGAGAATAATTCAGATTTTCTTCTTGAAGAATAACATATCCCAGATTTTGAATTTTTAATGGTATTTCGTTAAAAGAAGTGGTTTTGTTTGAAACACACATTAGGAGGGTATGAAATAAAAACCTTGTTGCAGAAGGGAAGTAACCTTTTTGTAAGGTGTCATTTTTTACCTCTGCATTATACCCTCTTTCCAGAAAATCATTTTTTAACTCGTTTTTGGGGAAGGAAATTTTACCTTCCGGATCATCCGAGTTGAAAGACCTATGAAATTGATTGTGATGTAATCTTGACGGCTTTACCCTTTAGAGATGAGTTGATGGCTATTACAGTGTCTCATTGTTTTTCAAGGGTTGCATTTTTCCAGAACTCTCTTTGGGTTGTCAAGTATATTGGTGCATCCGCTGTTAACAAAGTTTTGTACTTTGATGCGGAGATGGTAGCAAGGATGGAATCGAAAATGGTTGTAGTGCCGGGTTTTGTGAGGAGACCCAGAAGATTGTGAGATGGTTTGTGTGGAATTTCAGTGGATGTTGCCTTTTGAGAGGCTTGTTTAGACGTTGATGTGGAAATGGGTTTTGCAGATGACTTCGATTTTGTCATTTTGAAGATGATGATCGAAGAGATTTGTGAAGGAATTTGAAGAAAAACTGTTTTGAGAAAAGATTTTTTTTTTAGAATTCAATTCGACAGTAAAACCCTGTTTTTGGTGTGAAGTGGGGGTTTTATAGAGGAAAAAGTGAAGGCTGACGTGGCAGTGGTTACAAAAGTACTGACCACTATGTACTGCCCACATGCCAAAACTCTGAAGAAATGAAGGACAATACTTTTATGAAAGTTACTAATGAAGGCAGTGGTTACAACGGTATAATGAAAGCAGTGGATGATTTTCACTATCAGTGGATAGCATATCAGTGGATAAGACACTGCTTTTGAACAACAGAGTTTATCAAGGAAATAAGTGAACAGAGGATGCCTTTCAACAGTGGACAGACTTTGAAGTAGAGCAGACTTTTGAACAATCAGTGGTTATGGCAGACTTTTAAGGATTTTAATGAAAATTTCATTTTTAGCTATTTTTAAGGATGAATTTTTTATTTTCTAGAAAACATTTTAATGCTGTTATTCACAGAAAAACAAGATTTTGCTTGTTATTCCATGTTTAGCATGCCAATTCTAGAGACCAAGCTTTCAAAGGTGGCAGTATCTAATGCTTTTGTGAGCACATCTGCCAGCTGGTCTTTAGTTGGAACATGATGCAGAGAAATCAAACCTTTTTCATAGCAATCCCTCACAAAGTGATGTCTGATGTCGATGTGTTTGGTGGTTGAATGGGAAACTGGATTTTTGATGATATTTTCTGCTGCCTGGCTATCCAACATGAGTGGTGTCTTTAAGGTAGTGATACAAAAATCCAGCAACTGATTTTGAAGCCACAGGAGTTGGGCTGTACAGCTTGCAGCAGCAATATATTCAGCTTCAGCAGTGGATGTGGAAACAGCTGCTTGCTTTTTGCTTTGCCATGAAACTAAGCAATCACCTAGAAACTGGCACCCTCCTGATGTGGACTTCCTTGTGGTGTTACATCCAGCAAAGTCACTGTCTGAAAATCCTGAAAGCTTGATATTCCCATTAGCTGGATACCAGATACCAAGTGTGGGAGCACTTTTTATGTATCTGAATATCCTTTTTACAGCAATAAGGTTGGATTTTCTAGGGGCTGATTGACTTCTTGCACAAAAACATGTTGCAAACATGATGTCTGGCCTAGATGCAGTTAGGTACAATAAAGACCCAATCATGATTCTATATAGAGTTTGGTCAATCAGCTCATCCTTTTCATCAGACATGACAAGCTTATTTGTTGCCATGGGTGTGCTGCATGGTTTACAATCATTCATATCAAATTTGTTTAAAAGTTCTTTTGCATATTTGCTTTGATGAATGAAAGTACCATTTTGCATTTGCTGAACTTGGAGACTAAGAAAGCATTGCAGCTCACCCATTGCACTCATTTCAAACTCAGCTGTCATGAGTTCCCTAAACTCTTCACACATTTTGTTGCATGTGCTTCCAAAAATAATGTCATCCACATAAATTTGGACAATCATTAAATCCTTTCCTCTCCATTTTAGAAACAGTGTTTTATCAATGGTACCTCTTTTGAAACCATTTGAGAGTAGAAAGGTGGAAAGAGTTTCATACCAGGCCCTTGGTGCTTGTTTCAGGCCATACAGGGCTTTGTTCAGCCTGTAGACATGATCTGCATAAAATGGATCCTCAAAACCTGGAGGTTGACAGACATACACCTCTTCTTGAATTGTACCATAGAGGAAAGCACTTTTGATATCCATTTGAAACACCTTCATGTTGTGGTTGACAGCAAAGGCCAGGAACAGTCTAATGGCTTCCAATCTTGCAACAGGGGCGAATGTTTCATCATAATCAATCCCCTCTTCCTGTCTGTAACCTTGAACCACAAGCCTGGCTTTATTCTTGACAACAATACCCCTTTCATCAGTTTTGTTTTTGAAGACCCACTTTGTGCCAATGGGACTAACCTCTTCTGGCAGTGGTACAAGCTCCCATACTTGTTGTCTTTTAAACTGTTGGAGCTCCTCTTGCATGGCTTCTACCCAGCTGTTGTCTTTCAGTGCCTCTTGGTACTTGACTGGCTGATGGAGTGATAGAAAACCAGCAAAAAGACAAATGTTTTGGGTTTGGCTTCTTGTGAGCACCCCTTCATTGATGTTGCCAATGATTTGATCAGGTGGATGAGATCTCAAGTAGATTAAATCTCCTTGGTATGGAATGATGGCATTTGTTGGTGAAGGCTGCAAATGTGTATCATCTGAGCTAACCACTGCTGGGGACTTTGATGATCCAGCAGTGGCTTCAAAAGGTGGTGGAATGGGAGGTAATGAAGTGGACACATGTTGACTTTTATCCACTGTTTGGGGACTTTTGTCAGCAGTGTTTGAGGATGTGGAAGCAGTGGTTGATGGGCTACTTTGGTCAACAACTGTTGAGGTAGCAGTGTTTGAGCTTTGACAGTTGTTTTGAACATTTGATGCTCTTCCCACTTTGGCAGACCTTTGAGGGATGATGATTTCATACCCATAGTCTGGTGTTGAATCCTCTGATGGACCTGCACTGTTAGTCTTGACAGCAGTATTTTCAAAAGTGAATTTATCAAGATCAAACAGATCTGCAGGATTTGCTGGAATTTTCATTGATGAAAGTTCATTGAACTTTACATTCAGAGTCTCCTCCACTGCCTTGGTCCGTGTATTAAACACTTTGTAGGCCTTGGCAGTGGTTGAGTACCCCAGATGATAACCACAATCAATTTTGGCTGCAAATTTTGAAATGGAATCTTTTAAGTTCAAAATAAAGCATGGGCAGCCAAACACCTTGAAGTATGAGATCAGTGGTTTGATTTTATACAGAATTTCATAAGCAGTATTTTTGTGCCTGGGGTTTATTAAAACTCTGTTCTGGACATAGCAAGCAGTGTTTACTGCCTCTGCCCAGAAAGTTAATGGCAAACCTGAATCAGCAAGCATGGTTCTGGCAGCCTCAATCAAAGTTCTGTTCTTTCTTTCAACTACCCCATTTTGCTCTGGTGTTCTAGGGATGCTGTACTGCCTTACAATCCCTTTCTTCACACAGAAGGCATCCAACTCCTTAATTTTAAATTCTTTGCCATTGTCACTCCTGAAGCTTTTCACTGGAAGGTCAAATTGCTTTTCAACCTGTGTCACAAAGTCTTGCAAAATGCCTGCAGTCTCATCTTTTGAGTGTAAAAAGAAAGTCCATGTAAACCTAGAAAAGTCATCAACAATAACCAAACAATATCTTTTCTTTTTGAGACTCATGACTTGAACTGGGCCAAACAAATCCATGTGTAGCATTTGCAAACACTGGGTTGTTTTGGACTCTTCAATGGACTTATAAGAACTTTTATGTTGTTTTCCTTTTAAACAGGAAATGCAATGTTCAGGACATGAAAACAATTTTTGTGGTCTCTTACCAAACCATTTTTTGAAATTTCAGTGATTGTCTTAAGAGTTGTGTGCCCCAGTCTTCTGTGCCAAAGTTCTGTCTCTTTGTTAGAGGCAGCTGAGAACAAACAGGCATCAGCTCTGGGACACTCTTTTGACATATCAACAACATAAACATTGCCACTTCTTTGAGCAACAAGTTTAGTTTGACCAGTTTTTATTATTGCTTCAATCTTTTTGACCATTTCTGGTCCAACAATCCTACAACACTCCTTTGTGAAGAATGACCCATACCCCTTGTCACTCATTTGTGAAACACTCAGGAGGTTGAATTTCAGACTGTCTATCAGATTGACATTTTCAAATTTTACATTTCCAGACTGTACTGTGCCAGACCCCAGAACTTTTCCTTTACTGTTATTCCCAAAGGATATATCACCCCCTCCATGAATTTTGAAATCTTTGAGTAGGGCTTTACATCCAGTCATGTGCCTGGAGCCTCTACTATCAACATACCAAAGGCTATCTAAACAAGCAGAAGCTCCCTGCACATGAAGTAAAAGGATTAGTTCATTAGGGTTTCCAAAGCCAATAAGGCTTTGGACGGGGTCTTAACAGTGTCTGGGATGGATGCATATTGATGGAAAGTGGTTAGGTCAGGGGTTTGGACAGTTTTAGTACTGTTTCTTGCTAACCACTGTTGGGGCTCTTGACCAATCACCTGTTGGTACCCAAAAGGATGCCTGTTCACTTTAGGTTTAGAGGGCCTTTTGTAGGCCTCATAAACGTGTGGAATCCTTTGGTAAGACTGTTTTTCCTTGCCTTTTCTGAACTGATTGGCAGGGGGTGCATCAGTAACCTGAACATCTCTTTTGACAGAGGTTTGGTTCAGCTGTTTTGTGACAGCTGTTTGAACTGGCACAAACAGTGGTTGGTTCTTGGTGAATTTGACAGATGATGTTGATGGACTCAAGGATGTTTTAGCAATGTACTCATTCTTTTTCACATCAAAGTTTTTGAGATACACACATGCTTGAGTTTTGTGGTTTGTTTTACCACAAACAATGCAGCTTTCAGCTGGAACAATGACACTTGTTTTGTTCAAATCATAAGCTTTTAAATGGAAACAGTCTTTTGTTAGATGATTCATTTTCTCACAGAATTCACAAAACAGGTTATTGATCTTTTCTTTCTTCTTTCTCTTTTCGGACTCCTTTGCAGCAGAGGTTTTAACCTCTGTTGGGATGTCCTTGAGAGGAATGACTTTAGCTTTTGGAGCTTTAACACCATCAGTTGATGTAAAGTCCATAGGCTTGAAATTTTCAAGAATATCACACTCATCAGACCATTTTGGTTTAAACTGATAATTTTCAAGCTCCTCAAAAGTAGAGGATCCCATTGGTCTGTCAAGTGTGATTTTGTTACCAAGTTTATCAGTGATTTTCACTTCTTGGCCATTCTTGTTTGTGGGGATGAACTCAGTTGTTACATCAGTGGTTTGAACAGATTTTTCAAAAGCAGTGTTTTCATCATCATGTTTTCTATAACCAACACCAAATTTTACATTGCTTTTAATCTGTTTTTCAAGCATAACCTCATACCCTTTGCATGATTCCACCCATTTTTCACAGGTGATCTGGGTGGACTCCAACTCCTTTTTGCAAACTTGGTATTTTTCCACCATAGTTTGGAGTTGGGTTTTGGTTATGCTTTGCTCTTCTTTAAGACTGCTGATCTCTTTCTCTTTTTCAGTAAATTTGTTTTTAAGTTCTTTTAAAGAACTTTCAAATTTGACTTCATCAGTTAAGATTTTATTCCGAAGGTTTTCATTTACCTCTTTGATGTTAGCAAAAGCAATAATGCAATTGTCAGAACAGTTTTTCAAGAACTTGAGGAGATACCTTGGCAGCAGCCATCATTGCACAATCACATTGATGATTTTCTTCATCACCAACTCTTACTTCCTTCTCACCTGCTCTCTTTTCTTCCTCTTCTTCTTTGTCCTCTTTGGACCATGGGTCTGTCAGTGGTTCAATCAGGGTTTCTGAATTTTCTCCCAGCAGCAATTCACCAGCAACTACATTAACGACTGCTTCAGTCACCTCATCCACTGTTTCATCACTTAGCTGTTCACCTTCAGTTTCAATCCCCTCTGGTATTGACTCTAATGCCATCAAACAAAATTCATCATTAGAAGGTTCATTAGAAGCATAGAGTGCAAAATTTTCATCACCAAGCTCATCAGGCATACTGCTCCAGTCAACAAAGCCTTGAGTGAAAAAGCTTTGCTGATCTGGTTGTACCACTGCTGGAGCAGCTGTTTGAGGTGCAACAGGTTGCACTTGTGCCTGGGGGACAGGGGTTTGAACATATTGAATATGTGGAACAGTGGTTTGGACATAATGCACAGGCATAGGGGCAGCAACATAATGAGCAGTGTTAACATGAGCTGCTGGGGTATATTGGGTATAGTGCACAGTGCTTTGATTTTGAGGTCTAGGGTTTGAGCTAGGATGAGTGATTATAGGACCAGTAGTTTGACTCCTGCATTCCCTAGCGAAATGACCTAGCCTATTGCACTTGTAACACTTGATTTTCGATTTATCCAACCCAACCCTTAGATTCCCATGTAACCCTGGGAACTTTCTCCCTGTTCTTTTGTAGAATTTGCTTGTTCTCACACTAAGCAAAGCCAACTGATGCAAAATGTCCATCTCCTCTAATTCAGTGGGATCAAAATGTTGCAAATCATTGAGTTCAAAGCACAAATTATCTGACATCTGGTTTTCAGTGTTTGCAGTAAAAGCATAATTTGCAGAGTGAGGATCAGGGTTGGTAAAGTTTCCACCAGCTGTTATATCAATGAAGTGATCATAACCTTGTTCCTTACTACTGCTACCAGATTCTTCCTGACCAAGAAGAGCTGTGCTACCGAATGAGTAATCATCAGTAGCTTTTCTAGACTCTTGCAACTTCTTTTTCTGGTTCAACTCCCTTTCATAGGTCAGGAGTCTACCATGAAGTTGGGTCAGGGTCAGATCTTTGAACTCAACAGAGTTTCTAGTCACAAATGCAATTGTGTCCCATTTATCAGGTAGCGATCTAAGAAACCTGCTATTTTGTGTTGATTTTGGAAATTCAACCTTAACAAGCCTTAGCTCACTGATGAGACAACTAAAACGTTCAAACTGTTGGGTCAATGTTTCACCCTTGATGTGACAGAAGGTTTCATACTGCTGATTCAGAATTTCCCTATTGTTTTCAATAACTTCTTCGGTTCCCCCAAACTGTTCCTTCAATGCATCCCGTAGCTCTTTGGCACTGTTACAATGTAACAGTCCAGCATAGATCTCATTTGGTAATGCAGATGCTATGATGCTAAATGCTTTGGCATCGAGTTCGAACTTTTGAAAATCAGTTTCAGTATAGTTTTCATAAGGTTTTGGTACGAACTTCTTTGGATCCTCAGTACTTGGCACCATAGGAACATGGGGACCAAAAACAACAGACCTCCAACATCCAGTGTTCTGTTGAGCAAGGATGAGACCCATCCTTCTCTCCCAGATGTTGTATTCATTTCGTTTAAGCATGGGTGGTTTAAAAAGCGAGCCAACATTATTCTTATCATCTTGTGATTGTGACGTCATCCTGGTTGTTTTACAGACACTGATTAATCAACTTTAATGGTGATTAAACCTTGCTCTATTTTTCAACAAAAACGAACAAACTATCGATATCAACGATTTTGAGCTGAACTATTTATGTCAAAATGATTGTTAAATCAAATTTGACTGTCCAAGCTCTGATACCAATTGTTGGATCTGAGTTTGATTTTGGTTGTATTTTCGTTTGAAATAGAATGAAGATGAATGAGTTGTGCAGCGGAATTAAGATGGAAACAAACTTTGCATACAATCAAACGAGAGTATTGCTTTAATCAAAACACTTTTCACTATGAACCGAAAGATTGAATTTAGTTTCAACAACGATTACAAAGCAATGCTTGATACAAACTCCCCCTCAGCATGAGCTCAGTGTTTGTTCGTACAGAGAAGACGATTTTGCAAAGAGCTAATAGAACAGTACAAAGAACTGTTCTATTTATAGGCACTAGCAAACCACTGAGCATCTACGCTGACGTCACCATGAAAGTGACATCTAACCTCCTAACAAACTCTAACCTCTGATCTATACAAACACTGCTATACTAACTACTGCTTATTTCATTACATTACATAAAGACAGAGTAAACAACTGCTGCATCCTTCCACTGCTGTGAACCCAGCAGTACTTGTCCGGATCAGCAGTGCTTGAACCAAGGCAGTAGATTGAACAACAGAACTTTAGTCTTTCATCAGGTCTTCACTTGAGCAGCAGTTTGACGGTCAGTAGCTTGTACGATCAGTAGATAGGAGGTCAGCAGATGTTGAAACCACTTTCAAGGGGAGAGAGTTGTATGAAACATCTGCTTATTCTGGATCCACTGCTCTGATCCAGTTTTGGCTTTAATTATCTGTTCCTCTGGTAGGGTTCAATCCCAACACGATCTGAAACCACTGTCACTGCCATCTGACTCTAATCGAATCATAGCTTGGTCATGTTCATGCATCCTCTGTTCTACGATCTGAATCAAAGCTTGGCCATGTTTCTTCATCCTCTGTTCTACGGTCTGAATCAAAGATTGGTCATGTTTTCTTCATCCTTTGTTCTACGGTTTGATTTCGATGGTCGAGATTTTGATGAAACTTTTCAAAATCAATGATGAATTTGAACCCAATTCGATGAAATTGACCGAACAATAGCCAATTTGAAGTGAAACGAAAAGAAATTTGAACCCAATTCGATGAAATTGATCAAACCCAGGCTAAATGAAAATTTGATATAATCACGCATGTTATATGAAATAATCACGCATGTTGGTTTTTTGAGTTTATAACGTGCGTGATTTTCAAATGAACGTGCGTAATTTGGTCGCGTGCGTGATGTACGTTAAGCCGTAATGTACGTTAACCTTTCTATATATATATAAAGAAACGGGATCAGGAGAAAACGGCAAAAAGTGTGAGAACGCATCCTGGCCGAACACGTGGCGCGGAGCATGATCAGGGTCCAAGGGGTTTTTTTTGTCTTTTTAGTATTTTTCTCCTTTCACGATTTTCGCATTTGACATGTTGCTTTATTTTTTGCGTGCAAGATAATTTTGGTGTTATGTAGAATTATTAATTATTTGGCGTCTTACTGTTTTTTCTCAGATTTTTTTTGTTGAATTAATTCTTTTTGTGTCACGTAGTTAATTTTTTGGCGTTATGGCTTTTTCCATGTCATTTTTGGCGTTTTGTATCTTTTTATTAATAATTTATTACCATATATTAATATTTTATAAAACTACAATAACACGAAAATCAAAATAAACTAATAGTCTTCCGTAGGTGGGATTACATCAGAGATGTACCCATCTCTTTGTTCATCAGTTTCTTCAGATTCTTAATCATCAAATTTCATTTTTGCGTATAACGCCATTAGCTCGCCTCTTCTTTGCTGCAGCCTATTCTTGAATATCACTGCATCCTTGGATTTTGGATCATTTGAAGGTGTTAAATCACAGAGTTGTTCAATGATAGATAGCAACCCTGTCTTCAACATTTCTTCCATTGGCCTTGAATATTGCACCCCGTTTTTATAAGTCACTTCAAGTGTTCCTTCTTTCTCATGCAATACCCAACTGCTAAGTTTTGGTATAGGAGTATCTTCAATATCATCATCATCTTCTGCCATAAATTTTCTCTTTAGTCTTTTTATTACAGTTCTCGTTCTTTCACAATCGTTGTCTATTGGAACCCCAAGGGCCAGGATATCCTTCTGAACCTTTTCATTCATTCCAAGCATGGATTTGATTGTCCTTACCTTTACCCTTCTCCTATCCGAGAACTTTATGATTAATCGTTTCTCTTTCCTTTCAAACCTCCATGCAATAACCTTAATCATTTTTTTTGGCGTTTTGGACAATATGTGGCGTTTTAGTCAAATTTTTTGGCGTGTTTGAGCTTGGGTTTCATGGTCTTCTTTTATATTGACTTTTTTCCCGCGTATGACAGGTAATTATGGCGTTTTGTAAAAGATAAATAAATATAATAAATGTTAGTAATTATGTTTTCCGTCGTTTCATTTTACTATTTTTTGCAGTTTACCGTGTTTTGTTTTCAGACTCAACTGTTTTTATGGTGTAACACGTCAAATCTTTGACGGTTGTAATTATGACGTTTTGTTTTCCAATGGCGGTTAGATAACTATTGGACTTCTTTTTGTTTTATATTCTTTGCACATTGTTTCACGCTTTTTTTTATAATATTAGTTGTTCAAATTAATTTTATTATAGTTTGGTAGTTTTTTGGGGGCGTTTTTTATGGCATTATGGCGTTTTACACGCATTTGCTAATTTTGGCGTTTTATTATATTTTTAATTATAACATTAGTATTCTTTTGTTGTTTATTAACTTAAATTACAAAATAAACAATAGATAAAGAAAAAAAAAACAAAGTAGAAGCAATTTATGACTTTAAATCTTTAGTGTCATCAGTCTTTTGTTTCTTTTGAAACTACAAGAAATGTGACAAATAAATGGCGTTTTAGGTTTGGCGTTGTTTATTTTCTTTGTTCATGTGTTGAAGTGTCTTTGTGGATGTTGGAGACATAGACCGACCCTGTGTGGGTGGATGTTATCTGCCTGTCGTCTTCATTATAATCATCGAGGCCAAAGTAGCATTTACACTGGTATAGGTCTCTTCTTATCATCCAAACCTTCTTCAGGAACAAAGATGACAGTATGACATATGGGTGTCATCAGTCCCTCTTTTTTCAATTTTGACCATCTCATGCAGCAAAATCTTACTACACTCACGTAACAAATTATTCAATGAATCTTCATGCAGAACATTACTGAGGATCAAAGAAAAGATATTTGCCGTCGTTGTATTTCTTGGCGTTTTACATTGAGTTGTAAATTTTTTTAGCAACCACTGTGTGTTTTTTTGTGTTTTTTGGTGTGATAAACGGAAGGGTGGTGAGACGTTTCTATTTATAGAATTGTTTTTGGCGCGTAGTTTAGGCGGGATGTTATTTTTATAACAAAAAATGTAATTAACATTTATCCGGAAGTAAGCTTTGGCGTTTTATATAATGGCGTTTCATATTTTTTGGTGTTTTGTAGCCAGAGAACTTAAATAAAAACATAGAAAAAAGTACGCAGTGATAAAATTGGCGTTTTGTATTTATTTGGCGTTTTATTTTTCAATGGCGTTTTATGTGAGAAATGGTTTTTTTTACTTTTTTACCCTTAATGAAGCGCGTCCACGTAATAAAATTGGTGTTATTTACTAAAATGCCACACCGCCAATCTAGTCCATAGATTGTTTTGATTGGACGATCAATAAGCGTTCTCACACTTTCTACCGTTTTCTCTAAATCCTGACCCTATATATATATATATAGGGGGCCGCTAAAATGAGAACCACCTCTAGTTGTAAAAACCATGAGAACTACACCGTACGGGGCAACTTGGGCCAAAATTTTTTTTCATAAACGTAGATGTGTGTATTACAAACACATATGTAAAAAAAATTCAAAAAAAATGTCGTGTGTGTAGTTTTTTACACGTAAACACCAAACTTGTGGTGTAAAAAACCACACACACGACATTTTTTTTTGAATTTTTTTTACATATGTGTTTGTGATACACACATCTACGTTTATGAAAAAAAATTGGTCCAACTCGCCCCGGATCAAGAGGTTCTCATGGTTTTTACAACTGGAGGTGATTCTCATTTTAGCGGTCCCCTATATATATATATATATAGGGTAAGGTTCTAGAGTGAACACTAGGTTGAAAGTGAATTGTGTGAACTAATCTGGGCCATTGGATTACATCACCTAAAGATTTTTAAACAATGGCAAGATTGTAATTATAATGTTGTAACCTCCCTTTAAATTAATTGACAGAAGAGTATTTGCGTCTTTTGTAATTGCATTTATTAAACAATATAATCAAAATCCCTAAAATCTCGATAGTTTCTGTATATACAAGATACACAGATTTTAGTTTATACACATGTGTACAGTCTCGCTAACTATCAGTTTATACAAGATACACAACTGTTAGTTTATATACATGTGTACAGTCTCGCTAACTATTAGGTTATATAAGATACACAGCTGTTAGTTTATACACATGTGTACAGTCTTTTATACATCTGTGTATTATATTAAAAAATGGTTACATATGCGTATATTAACAGCATATAATATATTATGCATGCGCACGAGTAGATTCATATAAAAATTATGAAATTAATGAAATCGAAACATATCACATGTATGCAAAAATAAATAACTTCATCACATATTAAAAAAAAGAGTTAATGCCCAAAAATAATTACAATTTCAATCTCAGAGAAAATTTTCAATATTTATTGAAAAATATAAAAAGTTAAAAACAATATATTATGATATCTATATATATGAATAAGAAAACAAAAACAATATTAAAGTTAAAATTAAATCAAAATCTATGGATAAATAAATGATAGAGAAATGATTAAAAATGAGAGAGAGAGAGAGTTAAGAGAGGAGAAAATTAAATGATTTTAACGGACCTTACCCCTTCATATGCGTATATTAACAGCATATAGTATATTATGCATGCGCACGAGTAGATTCATATAAAAATTATGAAATTAATGAAATCGAAACATATCTTAATCGCTATCGCATTCGCAACTCGAAGTATGTGTTCTGGATATTGTTTTACGTGTGAGTGCTACTTATGTGTTACTTGTGCATGTTATGTTTATGTTGAGGTGTTTAATTGCAATCGCAATTCTATCGCGTCGCAATCTAAATCGCAAACGCTAAACACAAGTTAATTATAGTGATTGTATGTTAGATATAGTAGTTAGGTTTTTGTGTAAATATTGGGTAATGCTATCGCATCGCTCCCCCGAACCGCATCGCAACGCTCTACACGCGAATCGAAACGACAAAACTCAACACGCCAGACACCAGAATCGAGTGGCCAACCGATCGAGTGGCCATCCGATCGGATTGTCATCCGATCGCGTTGTCACCCGATCGGACTGCCACCCGATCGGACTGCCATCCGATCGGTGACCTACTCGACACTTATGCACTTTCCTTTTTGGGAAACCCTATAAATACCCTCGACAGCTCCTTACTCGAACCAGCCGCACTCAAGCTATCTTTCTCTCGATTTCTCGCGATTCTTGTAAGTTTCCAACCTAAATCTTGTACTTCTATGATCTATACGCAATTCTTCATCATTTTTACCTTCGAATCTTAACTTTTAACCGTGAAATCACCGGATTTGAGGTGTTCTAGGGTGATGTCATCATGGAGTTCTTATGAACTTCAAAGTTTGGCTTCATTCCACCAAGAATAACTTAGATCTGAAGGATTTCGACATGAATAATCAATATTTTCGCATAGATCTACACATATTCATGGTTAAAAAGGATTGAAAGAAGGTTTTCCAACTTTCTTTCAACTCTTTTACACTCAATGCACTCAAAACCGATAGAATCAGAGCTCGTTCTAATCTTTTACTCTTTCTTAGTGATGGGTTAGTTCATGATCTGAATACTATCCGTAAGACAACTGATTTCGGGTTTAAACATGAACAGCCATCTCGAACAGTGAACGGATCGGACTAGGGTGGTTCCTGTTCGATCGGATCACTTGGGTCGAGATGGGGTTTCTGTTGTTTAAGCACGTTACCCTAACGTCTCGGTCAAAACCTGCAAAAATTTTCAAAACGATTAAGTGTCAACGACGATCAGGCCGTTGGGACGGATTGCCGTCCGATCGGATTGACATCCGATCGGACAACCATCCGATCAGTTGTCACTTGGTCCCACACTTAAACTTTTGTTTCAACTTCTCAAGGATCTGAACGTCGAACGGATTGTCGTCCGATCGGATTGCCATCCGATCGAACGACCATCCGATCGTGTGACGTTTGGGACTTTGGTACTTGATCAACTTTCAAAAATCAACAGTAACTAACGGATTGCCACCCGATCGGATTGCAACCCGATCGAGTGACAATCCTGCTGTGAACTTGTTCTCACTAAGTGTCCTGCCAATCGGATCGCTATTCGATCGGACTGCCGTCCGATCGATCGACCTGAAGGGTGGATATACTTCTCTATTTTCAAAATGCTACAATGAAAACTTCAAAGCCATCATACACAAACACATCCTTACCAAACGAGATTTCGATCCAATCGTATGGCCATCCGATCGGATGACCATCCGAACAGATTGACATCCGATCGACTGGCCATCCGATCGGATTACCATTCGACACTTGGTACTTTGCACCGTTTTATGCGCCACTTATTGTTTACGCTATCGTTAACTATTCAGGCTAATCTTTCTCAGCGCTCCCTTCAATCCAAGGCAGTGTTTATTAAGTTAAACACTATATGTGAGTATACTCGATCCCTTTTTTTTGTTTTATGCACTTTTGGGTGTTACATACGTTACTTATTCTAAATCACATCGAACACACAATGCAGACACTATTTAAGCGCTAACCAATATTGCATGTTATACGTGACTCGATGAATGCCTGTTTGTTATGTTTACACATTGATTGTTGTCTATCTGCCTTAGCAATGATAGTACTATAGTTTGGACTCTGCACCTGTTCACTCAGGGGTTGTTAAGGACAGGGGCGAAGCTTAATGGGGGGGGGGGGGGACGTCCGCCCCCCGGGATTTTTCGCTCAGTAGTGTTATATATGTAGTTTTCGCATAGAAATTTGTGGGTATATACGTTTTCACCCCCCCGGTTCTATAGAAATTTTTGGGTATATATGTTTTCACCCCCCCGGCCGAAAAATCCAAGCTTCGCCACTGGTTAAGGACAATACTTCACGTGTTCGCAGTGGTGAACATGTGATGCGCACTCGCTACTCGCAGTCATTGGTATTGATAGGATCTTTGTCGATAACTTACATGCTTCACATTATACGTTATACATGCTGGTTATGCCTAAACGATTTCAAACTCTATTATGCTATATCAAACTTGTATGCTCACCTTTACACTATGTGTATTGACCTTTATTTTAACGTATGTGATAGGTGCTTAGGATGTTTGCTTGTTGTTTGATGAATCGAGCTAGGATGGATTCTAGAAACAAACTAAATAAAATCTGGGTTGTCGGAATGGATATTTGTCTTTGAGAACAATTTCCGTAATAACTGTTTTTATTTTATATGTTTGTGGTATAGTTGTTATGGATTCTCCTGGACAATCTGTTTCGCTCGGTGTCATGCCCCGATGTTTCCGTCATCGGTTGGGGTGTGACATGGTAGTTTAGTAAAATTACTCTTTTTTGTCTTTTTGTCTCTATTATTTTTTTATTACTTTTTTGTTTTATTATATTACTTTTTATTTTTTAAAAAGAATTTTTTTGTTAAAATCATTTTTTAATTCAATTTTTTTAACAAAGACAATTTTTTTTGCGCACCGGTTTTTGCACGTCGTTTTTATGCCCGGCTTTTTCACGCATCGTTTTTAAACGGGTCGATTTTTGCACGTCGTTTTTTACGCTCGGCTTTTCCAGCGTCGTTTTTTAACACGCCGTTTTTTACGCTCGGCTTTTCCAGCGCCGTTTTATCACCCGGGTTTTTACGTTTTACAATTTACGTAGAAAAAGTTTCACGTTTTACGTTTTACGTTAAAAAGTTTACGTTTTACTTTTTACGTTTAAACTTTTTACATTTTACGTCTTACGTTAAACTTTTTACGTTTTACGTATAACTTTTTACGTTTTACGTTTTACGTTAAAATTTTTACGTTTTACGTTAAGATTTTTACGTTTTACCTTAAACTTTTTAAGTTTTACGTTAAACTTTTTACGTTTTACGTTGAACTTTTTACGTTTTACGTTAAAATTTTTACGGTTTACGTTTTACGTTAAACTTTATACATTTTATGTTAAATTTTTTACGCTTTACGTTTTTACGTTTTACATTAAACTTTTTACTTTTTACGTTTTACATTAAAATTTTTACGTTTTACATTAAACTTTTTACGTTTTACGTATAACTTTTTACGTTTTACGTTAAAATTTTTACGTTTTACGTTAAGATTTTTACGTTTTATGTTAAACTTTTTACGTTTTACGTTAAACTTTTTACGGTTTACGTTTTACATTAAACTTTATACGTTTCACGTTTTATGTTAAATTTTTTACGCTTTACGTTTTACATTAAACTTTTTACGTTTTACATTAAAATTTTTACGTTTTACATTAAACTTTTTACGTTTTACGTTTTACTTTTTACGTTTTACGTTTACGTTAAACTTTTTACGTTTTACGTTTTACTTTTTACGTTAAAAAAATTACGTTTTACGTAAAAAGTTTGCGGTTTTAGCTTTTTTTTTCAAAAACTTTTTTACACAAAAACGAACGCACCCAGAAATCGCAACTCGGTAGGTGTCTTAGATAGATTGTTATCATCATCGACTAGGAAAAAAAATAAAAAAATCAACAACAAAAATCAAAAACGATGTTTGGATTCTTGAAAAAACGGGGTTTGGCTCAGATTTTTTCCGATAATCAGAGGCTACAAAGTGGGGTTGCAGGTTCAAAAATCTACCATCCACCAACTGTGCCGCGCCATCGTCATCAAAATATATGTTTTTTTTGCATCATCACCGCCCAAATCCAAACGGATCAAAACCCACATAGTTCACTGTTCGAAAATGTACCAAAAAAGCACCAGCAAAATCCACAGATTCAAACATTTAAAATCACCAGCAAAAACCTAGCAAAAATCACTATTCAAATATACCAAAATTCACTGTTCAAACATTCAAAATCACCAGCAAAACCCAACAAAATCACTGTTCGAAATCTACCAAAATCACTATTCAAACATTTAAACATTCAAAAACCACAAATTCAAACATTCAAAATCACTGTTCGAAATATACCAAAAAGCACCATCAAAACCCAGCAAAACCCACAGATTTAAACATTCAAAGTCGCCAGCAAAACCCAGCAAAAAACCTTACCAACAAACACATGAACATCATCAGTGAAACCGCCTCCCCTTTTCTTCTCTGATCTCCACAACCGTGAAACCGCCTCCAACACCAGCACCGCCAACCAACCACCTCCCACCACCGTCTTCTACCGCCGACCAACAACCTCCTCACCACCGATCAAACATCTTTTGGGTTACTTGGAGGAAATGAGAGATGGGTTGCAGGTCTGAGGGTCGCCGGAGAAACGAGCGGACGCAGTAACATTATCAGTCACCGCCGCTCACACATGAGTGAAACCCCCCTGTGCGGCGGCGGCATACACCGGAGACGGAGAAGGAGGAAACCAGAGACGGAGAAACAGGGGTTGCCGGTGGTGCTTCTGGGGAAACAGAGTTTCTCTCATCACAGGGAGATGATGAAGATTTGGGGTTTCTCCATTTCTTTGAAGATGGATGAAGATTTGATGAGAGAGACAAAGAGGGGAGATAGAAATGAGGAGAGAGAATCTCTGCAGGAGACTTAAATGGAAACAAGTCAGAGGAGAGATGAGAAATTAGACATATGAAGGAAATGACCAAATTACCCCTTACTCTGATTGGTTGAGAGTGGTTTTCGCGGTTCTTACAACTGGGGGTGGTTTCTATTTTAGCGGCTCCCTATATATATATATATATGAGAAGGTTCATTAGGGAACACTAAAAAAGTGGGGAACAGCGGGGAACCGACTCAAACGAACTCCGATTGGACTCATTCCAGTGGCGTTGGAACCGACTCGTCGAACCCTAACTAAGATCTCTTAACCCTAAACCCTAAACCCTAAATCCTAACTCCTAAACTCTAAACCCTAAAGCTAAAAAATAGGGCTAAAACCTAAGCTAAACCGTAAAACCTAAACTATAAACCCTAAAAGATAAAACCTAAAGGCTAAACCTAAAGCTAAACCCTAAAGGTAAACCCAAAAGCTAAACCATAAACTCTAAAGCTAAACCCTAACCCCTAAATGTAAACCCTAAAGCTAAACCCTAAAACTAAACCCTAAAGTTAAACCCTAAAAGCCAAACCCTAATATATTTAGGGTTTAGGGGTTATGATTTAGGGTTTAGGGTTAAGATATCCTAGTTAGGGTTCGACGAGCCGGTTCCAACGCTGCTGGAATGAGTCCAATCGGAGTTCGTTTGAGCCGGTTCCCCACTGTTCCCCAATGAACCTCACACTATATATATATATATATATATATATATAGGGGTTAGGATCATGAGTGAACAACATCCTTGTTTGTGAACAGAGTGAACTAATCTCAGCCATCAATTTGTTTTTTTGATTAAAAGGATATGATTGTAATTTTACCTTTAATTTTCATTAATCCCTATTCCTCTCCATACCAAATATCAATTATTAGAAAATATCAAATCAAAATAAAAAGGAAATCTCGTTCTCTCTCTACACCATCATCTTCATCACCGCCGTCCAGCCTCTGTTTCCCAGCCAAGGATGGTGTGCCGATTACAACTTCAAGACATCGCCGTCGAGCCCCTATTTCCCAGCCACCATTATATCGGCGATTACATCTTCAAAACATACAATCTCGTTCTCTCTCTACACCATCATATTTCACCGCCGACGAGCCCCTGTTTCCCAGCCACCATAATTCAGAGATTACATCTTCAAAACATATGTAGGTACGAATTTCAAGTGTATTTTGGTATTTGTAATTGTCTGTTTCATTCGGTTGATTATAGTTCAAGATTTATTCCCTTTGTTGTGCATTTAAAAACTAGGGTTTCAGATGAATGTTCATATAAAAAAAATTATTTGTTCAATAAGGTTGATTAAAGCTATTTGATTTCATTTGATTTATGGGTTGTGTGGCTGTGTTGTTTCAATTTTGTCAATTGTGTTCTCTATTTTAGGGTTCATATGATTTAACAAGAAGTCTGGATTAAAGATCTTTTTAGTTGCTGGGTGTACATTTAATTAGTGGATTTTGTGGTTGAATTGCTTTGATTTTGTGAAGGTGATGTGTATATGTTTGGGTTCATCCGATTAAAAAAGAATAATTGTTAGTATGTTAGTTGAATTTGTTCTGATTTTGTTAAGGGAATGAGTTTATTTTCGGGTTCATACACATATGTATACTCTGTTTTATTTGTGTAAGAGCGGCTGTATTTGCTTAGAAAACACTTGTGCATGCTGGTTATTTAGTATCCTTATCTACTTGCAGTACTGATGAACTTTTGAGTTGTTTTAGTTTTACAAGATTTTTTAGATTTAGTTTTGCAAGGGTTTTGAGTTGTTAAGTTAAGGGTTGTGTCAACACTAACCCCATCTTACCCAACAATAAGCTGACTGGGATGGATGTCTGGTACCCAGGTGGACTATGGTTCGACCCGCTCGGGTTGGGAATGGGCTCACCTTCATTCAGGATTCAGTATGTTATTATTTGTCTATTAAAAATAGATTATGATGTCTTCTGTTGCTTATTTTGCTTGCAGGAAGGTCTGCTACTTTGTGTTTTTTTTTTCACAATAACCACTTCAATACGATGTTCAAGGTTGGTTCTTGCAATAGAATTTTCAATATATTACTCTTTTGTATAGAGGTGCACTGTACTTTTTCGTTAGAGTTCTAGGTTACAAAAATCAACCTGGTGTGGTATGGGAAAACGAACCGGCCGATGGTGTAAAATGAACTGGTCGGCGGTGTAAAATAAACTGGCGTGGTATGGGAAAACTGCTATGGAGATATTAAAGTACTTCAACCTATTATTGCAGTTTGGGGACACAAAAGATAATGCATATTAAGAGACTTTGTTATATCTTTGAGTGGTTGGACTGCACAAAACCATACTTATTGGTAGTTTTTTATAACTTACAACTATTGATACTTTTATTTTTACTTCACTAAATGCAGTATAGAAACGAGGATTTTAGAACTCGTAACACAGAGCTTGCAAGTCCGCAATCCCGTATAAAGACAGGCTCGAGTTCAGTTTTATAAGCAATGCACAAGTGTACACATATAGTATAAATTTGTGTATTTGTAGTCTATACACTGGTGTACATTATGTTGTTATATGGTGTAAATGTACTTAGATTGTACGATCATTTAATTTTATGGATATTGTGCAGGAAAATGGTAATCAAAACAGAGCCTGGCATAGGTCTAATGTACTTCCATATGAAAGCTTTGGCGAAAAGGCGTGTTTGACACGTCTAAGGAAGTATGATGTGAAGTTAGTGTGCTCCTATGCTAACACGCTACGCGATCGCGTAATGGCTGAATTTCTGGGTTTTTTTTATTTGCATTGTAAAGATGTTTGTCTTTTTATTAATTAATTTTGTTGTGTTACGATGATCTCGATTATACGTGAAGTAATAGCTGATGCTGGATAGTTTCTATAGATTACTATTTTTTTATATATTGCCAGCATGTTTTTTTTATTGGATACACTTATGTATTTCGCATTACACCAGTGTACAGAAGACTACAATACATTTGTGTATACATATTTTACCTGTGTAATGTTCCAGCAAACTCCTATCTATACTCAAATAAAACCATGAATATCTTAAATAAAATACGGACAATAAAAAATAAAAACAACATAATACACACAAACGAAAGGATGCTTACTTAAAACAAAATGTAAATTAAATACATACCCAGAAAATTATTATGTTTTCTAATCAAAAGACTATGTTGTACATAATTAAAAGTCTAACAACTTCTTAATCTAAAGACCAACAACTTCATAACTAGTGTCATACACCGAATTGGAATAATAAAATTAACATTTGAAAGCGTTTTTCGCCTTTTCATATTCATTCGCTTTTGTCAATATTCTTTCATGGTGCTTTGTTTGCCTTTGAGTCACGAGTCACACAATAAATTTTTTCCGTACTATAGTTAATTTCGCTTTCTTTTTTGGTTTTGTTAGAGGAAACGCACTGTACCAAATTTCCTTTGTTAATCCCATCCATCTTTCCATGTGCCGCATGACAAACACTCCTTATTCAACCCCATTGTTAGTGGTCACCCATTCAATTTCTTTTCGACCACCAATAACAAAGCACTTTCAAACTATTCCAGCCGTTCCGCATCGTCATACTCAGTGTTATATAACACATCCTCAGTCTACATTAAGTGTACAAGAAACCAACATTATTTTAATGCGTCTTTGTACACACATATTACTAAAATTTTAAAATAAACTAAACAAAGAACTTACAAAACAATCTGTGTGGAATAAAGGCACAGATTTTGTTTCCTTAGGTCTATTAACCTCTTCATAATTAAGCACTGAAGCGAAGCAGTTGACAATCGCAGCTCCCATCCACACACTAGGTGGAAAATCTTTCATTTGAATGCACATCAGACCTATTCCATACTCTATTTAGGAACACCATTTGCCTGTAAATTATCCGTAAAATTAAATGACGGAACATTCTACATATCACTGTTCTGTATTGCAGCAGCCACACCGATTAACAACATCATATACACCAGTGTGCATACTGCATATACCAAATGTACACTACATATGTACACTTGTGCACTTCTTCCTAAAGATACTTACAACTGTACGCTACCCAAAAAAAAGAGTAAAATCACCATATCCTACAAAACCATTACAAAAACAGAGTAAAATCAATATACACAAATGTACACAAAATATGTAGACTTGTGCACTTCTTCCTAAAGATTCTTACAACTATACACTACAAAAAAACAGAGTAAAATCACCATATCCTACAAAACCATTACAAAAATAGAGTAAAATCAATATACACAAATGTACACTACATATGTACACCTGTGCACTTCTTCCTGAAGAAACTTACAACTGTACGCTACAAAAAAAATAGAGTAAAGTCACCATATTCTACAAACTATTACAAAAACAGAGTCAGATCAGTATACACAAGTCGTGATGATGATGATGATAATGCAAAAAAAAAAAAAAAAAACAGAGTAAAATCACCCTACCCTATAAAAAAGTATTGCTATACTCGGAATAAAGGATGCTTAAAACCCACAATCGCATCACAATTATATGATTAAAACAACTATTACAACTTTAAAAGAAACTTTAAATACAGGGTGAACGAAACCCTAGCTTCCGATTACATATAATCAAACGAAATAGAAATTATACACAATCCGAAACGAAGGTACACAATTAAGAATCATACCTTTTGAACGGAATCTGGTAAATGAAATCGCCGCCATCGATTACTATGTGCATCGATTATTGCAGCAATCATTCGCCAGTGGGTTTCTAATTGGGAGAAACTCTGAATTCGTATTTTTATTAATGAGATTGATATAATTTGCTAAAAAAGGAAATGTGCGATGATTAGGGAAGGGGTCAAGGTTGGTTTTGAAAGACATTTACAAAAATACCCTTGTCAGAATTGTTTATTACTGAAATATTACTTAATAATTACAAAATTGCCATTACCCTTAGATCTCATCATCTACTAAATTAAGGGTCAAGATCTGTTCATTTTGTTCACAAATGAACCATTGTTCACTCTAGAACCCTACCCTATATAGGGTTGGGTTATATGGAAAACCCCATCTTTTTGAGAAAACCCTGAAAACCCATTCTCATCCATTGATTGTCTTTCATCCAAGAAGATCTATGGCTCTCCTATTTTGTGTATATATTAGATTTAAATATAATCAAAGAAGGGCATTTCTGGTAGAACAAAAAGACTATTGGGCATTGGAAATGACAAACCCCACTTGTATAGTACTAGTATCATCATCTCTCTCCTCTTTCTTCTAGTCAGATCTTTCAAAACACTATTATCTCTCTCCTCTTTCTTCATCATGTGAAAGAGAAAAGCTTCATGGTCTTCAATGGTGATCCTTCAATGGTGATCTGGTGCATGCTTGTGTATTTGGCAATGGCTACAACCAGCTATTCCGCTGAACCAAAATCTTCATTTAACCTTAATCAGAACCTCACTCTCTCTGTTCAACAACTCCCCGGAGACATCATCGAAATCACGTAAACTCGCCGGAGCAAGAGAAATCGCCGGAAGTGTTTAAAGTTTACGTAGGTCTCGAGTCGTTACGTGATCGGTATACTTTCTTGTCCTTTTCATCTTCGTTTAGTTCCCCGTTGAATTCTTATATTTATAATCATCCAACCACCTTTTCCAGCGAAACTCACCGGACTTCTTCTCCGGCCCTCTCTCTCCTCTTGGTCTAATTCTACACACACCGACCAGAGATTTACATGGATGAAACGCCGCCGTTTCAGCCGTCACCGGGTGGAGTGGTCAAAGTTTGACTTATGAAACTGAATAGGTTGTGGGTTTAAGACAAAACAAAAGTACAGATTCGGGTGGTTTAGTATGAAGCTTAAGTTGGTCGGAGGTGATTCTGCCGGAGTTGTCACCGCTTTTTATGTATGTTTTCTTTTGGGATCTTGAAAATTTAATTGTTAAAATCAGTATATGTTTATCATTTTTTTGGGTTTGTAATTATTTGGGATGTGTTTCAGGCAAAAGAAAGTTGCTTTGTTGGAGACATCGAAAGAATGTCTATATCACCGAATGGGTTGCTTGATTTACAGAAACGATCCCCATAAAGATATTCAATTGACAAGCTGGGTGGATGTAGGCGACGTTAATGCGGGGACCTTGAATAAGTCACATTTTTTTGGAAAGAACTGTCGTTCATTTATAACATGTGTTAGTGGTTCGTGCTGTAACAGAACACCATGATGTAACCTGACATGTGTTCATGTATAACATGTGTTAATCCCCCGTTAGAATGACATATAACGTGTGTTAACCTTTGTTAATTTAAAAAAAAAAACAAGTAATATCTATTTATTTTTGTTGATGTTTAAAATATCCGACAATGTGGATACTGAGCATAACACTTGTACAAGTAATAAATGTACAAGTTAGTATGTAACATGTAATATGAAACGAGCCATTTATGGTAACTCATGTACCGGTAATTTTGGAATATATAATATGAAACGGGTCATTTGTTGTGCACATTTTAGAATTTATAACATGTGTTAAGCCTCTGTTATAATCTTTTTGTAACCTGACATGTATTCATGTATAAGCTAGTGGTTTACAAAACACCATGATGTGTATATACTGATCTAACATGTGTTACAATCTGTCTGTTTGGAACATGTAGTTGCTTAACATGTGATAAGGGTGAAAACAGTTGACAGAGGCGATGGGTTTAATGGTGAGTTTAGTAATATTGTAATGTTGTTGTAACCCCACTTGAATACATATGATAACATGTGTTAAGCATCCATTATAATCTTATTGTAACCCGACTTGTATTCATGTATATGAAAGTGGTTTGCAAAACACTATGATATGCATATACTGATCATAACACGTGAACAAGTTAATATGGAACAAACAAGTTAATATCGTAACACCGTATACATGGGATAAAATGTGTTAAGCCTCTGTTATAATCTTGGTTTAACCTAACATGGTGTCATGTATAAGCTAGTGGTTTCCAAAACACCATGATGTGTATATACATACTGTAACATGTGTTAAGCGACTGAAATGTATAACGTGTGTTAAGCATCTATTATAGCGTGTGTTAAGACTTCCATAATGGATGCATAAACTCCAATAGTAACTTAATAACAACAGAGTAAACCTGATATAACGTGTGTTAAGCATCTATTATAACATGTGTTAAGACTTCCAGAATGGATGCATAAACTTCAATAGTAACTGTAACAGTAGAGGTACAAATACGGACGCCTCCACCATTATAATCTTGTTGTAACCCGACTTGTATTCATGTATATGAAAGTGGTTTGCAAAACACTATGATGTGCATATACTGATCGTAACACGTGTACAAGTTAATATGGAACATACAAGTTAATATCGTAACACCGTATACCTGGGATAAAATATGTTAAGCCTCTGTTATAATCTTGGTTTAACCTAACATAGTGTCATGTATAAGCTAGTGGTTTCCAAAACACCATGATGTGTATATACATACTGTAACATATGTTAAGAGACTGAAATGTATAACGTGTGTTAAGCATCTATTATAACGTGTGTAAAGACGTCCATAATGGATGAATAAACTCCAATAGTAACTTAATAACATCAGAGTAAACCTGGTATAACGTGTGTTAAGCCTCTATTATAACGTGTGTTAAGACTTCAGAATGGATGCATAAACTCCAATAGTAACTTAGTAACAACAGAAGTACAAACACGGGCGACTTCAACACAAAATGTGTTAAGTCCATATCGTTTTAACATCATGTACTAGATAAAACAATAAGAGTCTCACATTACATATTACTAGTAAACGAAAATACATAGCACTAAGAAAATGGTGGAGCTTCCTTTGACAGTCTGCCTTAGCTTTTCAGTGGCTACCTTTGTTGCCTTAGCTTTTCAGCGGCAACCCTTGCTTTATTGTTTGGGTCGGTCTTGAAACAGTTTGTAAACATGTGGGTGTGCGTATGCCAGGGAAGTTATAAAAATGTGTTTTCATGTCACACGTAACACGTGTTACGTTGTACATGGGTTTCATGTCACATGTAACACATGCATGTCCAGAAGTTCAAACTATAACACGTGTTACGTTATGTTGTGCTATAACATAAACATGGTCATGATCCTTGAGCATCTGATCCGCGTTTGACGAAACCAACGGTCCCGAGAATTGGATCTTGTTTCCCTTGTATCCATCACCATCCTAATAACAAAAAGATAAGATAACCGTTAAGTTGTTAATCAGACATAACTATTAACACATTCATAGCCAGAAAATCTTTTTCTCAAACAACATCACAACTTTTTAGCTAAATTGCAATCTTTTTCTCAAATAACATCACAACACAGCCAAAAATCAGTTCATATGCAAAATAATTTTCCAAATTAAATCCCCAAAATCACACTTAAAACATATGCCAAAAACACAAATTTGCACCCTGTACATTCTAAACTTCTCCACCTAAACATGTATATGACTCAAAGATTAACAAGATTTTAAAAAAATCGAAACTTTTTACCTAAATACAATCTTTTTCTCAAATAACATCACAACATAGCCAGAAATCAGTTCATATGCAAAAATAATCCAGTACCGGGTACCCTGATGCGTCTTAATAACAGAGGATGGTGGCGTTGTTTCTGCATAAAAAAAAAACACATGTTGGACACATTAACGGTGTAAATTCGAACATAACTATTATATTTGCTGTTTGTGTTACACAAACCATATTCTATAAACGGCTGAAGATACAAGCAAGAGAAAAACATAACCATTAATAAACATTAAAAACAAACCTGGAACATTTTCTTCATTTTGGATGTCAATCTCGTTAATGGAGGAACACGTAGTAAAGTTCTTGCTTTGGATCAGACGAATTAAAGTTGGTGGACACTCCGTTGTACGTTAATGGAGGATGGCGAATTAAAGTTCTTGTTGAGGAAGATGAATTCGAAATTGAAAATTTTCCTTTTAAAATTGAAATAATCTAAAAGAAATGAGGGTTTGGTGATTTGTACAATGATGTGATGGGCATTAATGATAGTGTCAAATCAAATGGGGGAAGAGATCTTGGGTTGGGTGGATAGATGTATAATTACATATATACCCTTAGAAGCAAAAAAGATAATAAGGTTGACTATGGATACGTGAAAGGATGTAGGCCACATGTTGAGTTTGCAATGTTTTCTCAAAATCTAAGGTTTTCTAGGGAGCATTTCCCTATATATATTTCCCTATATATATATATATATAAATGATAGTGATAATGTACACTTCTAAAGGCTATTTGGTAGTTTCTTAATGATTACACTAAGAGGCTACATCTTAATTGGTCAGAAGTAGAGTATATTCAATTCAATTAAAAGACACATTTTAATGTTTTATAGAGTCTGTTGATGGGTAAATTTTACAAATATTATGACCGGTTCTAATACCTATTAAAACCAATTTGTAATATATAATATCAATAGATCTTTTTTGAATCATTCCGTCAAACCATTTGATCGATGTATGTAATGACATTAACCCATTTACATGATTAAGTTACATGTATTATGTTCGAGTTACTCACGTAAGTGTATAAATGTTAAAATACATTATAAACTGCATAAGCTGAAATCAATGTTTTTGTTCATTTAATCAAGGAACGAACATAAACACATGTTTTGTCCGTTCATTTATGTTCGTGAATGTCCGTTTATGTTCATTCATATACGTTCGTTTATTTATGTTCATTTATCGTTGTTTACAGTTTAAAAAAAATACATAAGCAGTTATATTTATATAAAGGGAATTTGGATTTTAATAATCTCACCTAGAGGTGGCAGTCCCATCTTTTAAATATTTTTTCTTAGTAGATCTCTATTAAAAAAATTAACACCGTCTCAGAAAAAAAAAAAAAAAACTTAACGGAGTTAAGTTTTTTAACGAAAGTCTTGTAAGAAAAAAAAAAATTTAAAAGGTAGAACTGTCAGTGACAATATTTGAAAGTTGGATCATTATTGGCCAACCACCTCTAGGTGGGATTATTAAAATCTAACTTCCCTTTATAAATATAAACATTAATTGGGATTTCTAACTACTTATATCACATTAAACGAGTTTATGCTCATTTGTGTTCATTATGTTTATTAAATTATATTCGTATAGGTTTGTTAGTTTACGTTCATGAACTATTTGTTTAGTTCTTAAACAAGCGAACATGAACGAACATGCACAATAAAAGAACATGAACAAAACATAAACATGCTCATTTTCTTAATAAAAGAACATGAACAAAAAAATGTGTTTGATTATATGTTCGCGTTCATGTTTAATTAAAGTTAAATGAACAAACACGAACATACTTACATTCATATTCGTTCGATTCGTTTACAGGCCTAAATAACACCATTACAACATCAATACATAACTCTAAATACAAATCACTATATTATAAAGAATCACAAATGAATAAAAAACAACATATACATTAAATATGATTTTTACAACGCCTTTAAAATAAAGATTGTTCATTGCAAACATTAGACCATCAACATAAGAAGGGCCCAAAAGAGTACATTTCCGTATTGGATGCACGGTTGACCGACTTCAATCCCCCCCCCCCCCCCCCCCCCCCCCCCCAAATCTCACAACACCCGCCTTTTCAACTTTCAAGCCTTTGCCAAGGGATTTACCCTTCAACTCAAATGTTGCAAGGGCCTCTCCATGTAAGCCAATGGGCATGCTTCAAGAACTTGCATTGTAGATGGTCATACAACCGACGAAAAAGAGAACATGTCTAGTTGTTCTTTGCAAACAATTCTGTAAACAAGACAACGTTCTAAAATTGTTGTTCTTTCCAACTTACCTTTCTTGCAAAAAAACAAGTAAATAATTAAATTTCGAATTTGAAAACAATTATGTTCATTTCACCTTACCTTACCTTACCTTCATTGCACAATCTATTATTAAATCAACTAGTAAAAGATTTATCCAAAATCTCATCCACCAAATTTCATTGGAGAAAAACAGAATCATTATGACTTAATGAATCATACAAAACAAAAGTCAAAACAATACACAAATCAATTGTTGATATGAAAAAGAGAAATTGAACCATTATGGGAGGATACAAAGATACCAGATTATGACATCCGCTAATAAACACATACCATACAATCTTATTTAAACAAGGAAATCACGATCGAGAAATACTATATTTGGAGAGGTAAAACCATATACAAGATTTCATCCATCAAATCCACTTTAAATCAAACACCAAAAATCAATGGATTAAACTTAGATATGATTTGCAAAAATACTAATGGAAATTTTGGAAAATTGATTGTAAGAAAAAGAGAAATTGAACTGGATCGGCTAAATCGGTGTGTGTTACACAAGGGGCAAATGGTTAGATTATATAGGTGGTGAACCATTTAGGGAGGATAGGAAATTACCATATTAACCTTAGTGGATCAATAAAACGGCTGAAGACATGACTTGTGACATCAATTAATAAACATTTTAGAATAAAACTTATAAGATATCTTATTCAAAAATATACGAGTTACCAAACTTTAAATTAGTATGATTTTGTTAGGTACCCTCTACTAGATTACATGTCTTAAAATTTAGTATGTCCTCAAATTTAGCATGTATGTGTATATGTATTTGTAAGTGTAACATATATAGATCGAGTTGAATATCGTAGAAAGAATTGCAACCAATAGGAATGCCAAAAAAGAGTAACAACTAACAGGAATGCGTAGTCAGAAAAATCAAATTTATAGTTGTATGTAGGGGTGTTTAGAAAAAAAACCGTAACCAAATGAAAACCATAAACCGAACCGTAACCGTAACCGAATAAACCGATCCGAACAACGAATTCGGTTTTTGGTTTGGTTTCTAACCGAAACTGAATTGTGAATATGGTTTTTGGTTCGGTTTTTGGATCCACTTTTTTTATTTGGTTTATTCGGTTTATTTGGATAACCGAATAAACCGTCAATTTAATTAATTATTAAATAAAAATAATAATGCTTAATAAACTATATACAATTTATTAGCCCAAAATACTAAGTCTAATATGTAAGTATATGTATCCACATGGTTTGAAAATTATTTATATTTTGTGTCATTAGAGTTGTTGACTATTTATAGTTTCTACGATATATGTTTTGAAGTTTTAACTTTATGGTTGTATGTACGACTATTTTATGGATATGTTTGTTTTATTTTGTTATGTCTTTTATTTATATATTGTTAGGTTTAAATTAGTTGCTGATTTGATGTTCGGAAGTTAGAACACAAACATAAATATAAATTAGGAAAAAAAGTACTTAGGTACAATTTGGTTAAATGTGGTTGAATTTGGTTTATTTGGTTTCTAACCGAAACCAAACCGAATTGAATTTGGTTTGGTTTGGTTTGATTAGGTTTGGTTTGCATATTCCTAATATTTGTTTTTTCAAATTGGTAACCTTTGTATTTTATATTTATCTTATTTTGTTTTTCGGATATTAAACTAGGTGGATTTGGGAAAGCCTTTTGGAAGCAATGATTACATGCCAGTTACCTCCATCATGGGTTGTGTGTGTAGCTAACGAAGGTGGTTTGATTCGGAGCAGGCTCAATGTAAGAAAGAAAGGAATCACAAATCAAGTCGTTGATTGACTAGGAGCGTTCATCATGTGGAACATAGTAATGGGTAATGGTAAAATGGGCAATAAGTGTGGATTGGATGATAGACCTAAACCGGTTATTCCTTGATACACGCCATGGGTGGACCAGAAACAATGTTACTGGTCGAGTCAATTTTTTTTTTAATTCTTTGGTTTATACTCGGATGATTTTTGTGAATTGATATAATAGTTGTCTTAGCAAATTGATATTAAAGATAAATTACGTGAAATTCGCCACAATAGCTGTCTTAGCAAATTGATATTAAAGATAAATTACGTGAAATTCTCCACACAACGTGCGCCTAAAAATATAACTACCCGCGGCAACGCGCGGGCATTCCCACTATAATAAAAAATGTTTAAGTGTAAGGTCGTTTGAAATTCAAATTAAACTAACATGTTTAAATTGTAAGCTTTTATTAACATTTATATATATATATATGGGAAGGTTCATTGGGGAACACTAAAAAAGTGGGGAACAGCGGGGAACCGGCTCAAACGAACTCCGATTGGACTCATTCCGGCGGCGTTGGAACTGGCTCGTCGAACCCTAACTAAGATCTCTTAACCCTAAACCCTAAATTCTAAACTCTAAACCCTAAATATATATGGTTGTTTTATGTAGTGATTTGTATTTAAAAGTTATGTTGTGATATTCTAATGGTTTAGAGGTATTGTTTCCGGGTCACTTTGTCTTAGACAGATGAAAAATTCTCTTTCACTTTCTTATATTAAAGAGATTTTTAAATACAAATCACTACATAAAACAACCATAAAACAACCATATATATTTAGGGTTTAGAGTTTAGGAGTTAGGATTTAGGGTTTAGGGTTAAGAGATCTTAGTTAGGGTTTGACGAGCCAGTTCCAACGCCGCTGCAATGAGTCCAATCGGAGTTCTTTTGAGCCGGTTCCCCACTGTTCCCCACTTTTTTAGTGTTCCCCAATGAACCTTCTCCTCACTATATAAAACAACCATATATTTTTTTTTACCTAAATGAAATTTCATTCCAATCACCAGGGCAAATTACATAAGGATAGCAGGTAGACGAGCAACAAACTGCGCCGCTATCCCCTTCTGAATAGAAAACCCTAATCTACTAAAAACAAAGTCTCGAACCTGAGTGGTTAAAAAGTTGATGTGGATCACACGCTGAACTCTAGCCAAGAACCAAACCGCCTCTTGCGCCAAGGAGCCGAACGTGTCAAACGCCAGGGGGACAAAGGCATGCTGATTATCCTCACAACCATACATGTAAAAAGAATAAAATAATCAAAACATTGAATATGATTGTAGGTAAAAAATTAAAAAAAAATCTCGATTTTTTTTATTCTGTGACTAAAATAATAAGATAGAAAAAAATTTAAAAAAAAATCTCTTTCGCTTTCTTACGTTATAAGTCAATTTGTATGATAAGACTCATTTGTAGGGAGTAACGTTCTTACTCGTATTATAATTTGGGTGGTAAAAATCTTTTTTCACAGTTAGGATTGGGACAAAGTAAGATCCATTTTTATTACATGTTCTTGATTCTTTATTTCAGTGACTCTGCATTCAACTTGAAATCATATAATAAAGAAAACATGTTTGAATTATAGGATTCTAACAATAGCAATTGATCTTTTTTTCAAGTATTCTGACCCTAACTGGTTACGAGTATCATGTACGAGTTATATGTGTGAAAGTGTTTCGAGATTAAAACCGATTACAAACTGCATACAGAATAAACGATATATTTTATTTACTACAAAATAACCTTACTAACATCAAAACATGATTCTAAATACAAATCACTGCATATAAACAACTTTAATAATAAATAAAAAACAATAGACATCAAATATGATTTTGACAACCATCACTACATAACTTTTAAATACAAATAACTACATAAAACAACCATATATTTTTTTTTACCTAAATGAAATTTCATTCCAATCACCAGGGAAAATTACATAAAGATAGCAAATAGACGAGCAACAAACTATGCCGTCATCCCCTTCTGAATAGAAAACCCTAATCTACTAAAAACAAAGTCTCGCCCTGAGGGGTCAAAAAGTTGTTGTGGACCACACATTGAGCTCTAGCCAAGAACCAAACCGCCTCCGGCGCCAAAGAGCCGAACGTGTTAAACGTCAGGGGGACAAAGGCATGCTGATTATCCTCACAACCATATATGTAAAAAGAATAAAATAATTCAAAACATTGAATATGATTGTAGGTAATTAGGTATATATCGTTGAAGAACCACCATATAATGATATAAATTAATAGGTTAAGATGAAGGGAAAAGGATGGATGTGTATACAAGTTGTCCACCTTATCCTTCTTGCAAGAAGATAGTATAGATTTTTCACGTTTATCTCTTTTCAAAACCAGTTTTTGAAAAAACCTATATACCATACGAATTAAACAAGGAAATCACGATCGAAAATTTGACATTAGAATTTGTAAATCCATATCTTAGATCTCATACAAGATCGATCGACAAAAAGGTTATACTTTCTAAATGTATACCCAAGATCAATGGATCAAACTTTGATCAACATCAAGCGACACGATTTGCAGAATACGAATTGAAACTTATGAAATACGATTTACAGAATACAAATTGAAACTTAGGAAAATTAGTGATAAGTATTGTTACTTTATACAAGTGGTTAATTAGGTAAGACTTAAAGATGAAATTACCATAATGACCTCAATGGCATAAAAAAGGTTGAAGACATGCCTCATGACCTCAATAAACATAACATGTTGAGTTTGGGGACCCTGGTTAAAATTTCAAAGATGACAACTACTTTATTAAATATTTATACACTTTATTTTTTTTCATTTTTTTATAAACTGTAAAGTACCATAATATTACCTATATTACCCTATATATTAAAAAGAGAAGCTTGTGAATAGTACCTCAAGCCATTTCATTCACCAGTATATATACATGTTTTTCATCAACTAGATCTATATTGGCATTTGGTCAAGTGGTTGATGTGTTGTGTTTCTTAATGAAAGGCGCTGGTTCGATCCTTCATATTCTCTTCTTTTTTTCTTCCCACTTTATTTTCCCCCTCTCAACAGCAAAATGCAGAGACGAGACAAAGAAAGTGAACGAGACAGCAGAGAAACAGAGATCCGGGAGCCGGCGAGTCTCTGGCAACCGGCCATCGATGCGTGCTCGCCTCCCACAAACAGAACCGAAGTCGTCGACTCTAAGGCTTTCCGGTGAAGATTCTCAGAGGTGGTAATGGCGAGTTCCGACGAGTCTAGGGTTCCGCCGTGACCCATGATGACAGCGGCGATGTGGTTAATCTGCTTCCAAAACCACCTCTTGTTTATATTCAAACTCTTCAGCCCCCTTACCTGTTTCTTAGTTATATATTAAAAATACAATCCAATAAATAGTAACATCATCCTATATATACAATCCAATAAATAGTAACATCATCAAGGGATAAGCAAATGGTATCGGATACTAGTACCGGTATCAAATTTACCAAACCGGGTGTATTTCCGGTACCGGTTCGGCACCGGTATTCGCCGGTTTTTACCCTCAAATACCGGTGACGTACCAGTACTGACCGGTACCGTACGGTACCAGGTATATTCGGTACCGGTACTCACTTTTGGGGATTTCGGTAACGGTATTTTCGGTACCGGTTGGTACCGAGCTCATCAAATCCTATAGCAACGTAGCAATGCAAGTAGTTGCACCGTTTATATTACTTTTCATACACACAATAAGTACGATGTATTTCGTTTGAATGATGTTTAATATACACAACTTATTTTGCTTTCTTTTTTTGTCTTTTTCTGTAATGAATGAATTGTAGCATGTAAAATTAACTTGGATATTTAGATTATAGATGAGCAAATTGTATCAAATCTTGTAATAAAACCGGTATCGTATCGGTACCAAATTTACTATACCAAATCATTTTCGATACCAATTTGGTACCCACCTTTTGGCGTTTTCAGTATCGTTACTTTCAGTTCGACACCGGTCTAACACCATACCTGTATTTATTGATTTTTACCTTCAAATACTATACCGTATTGTACCGAGCATTTTCAGTGGCGGTGGATCGGTACTTTCGGTGCCGTTACCGATAACGAGTTCATCCATATTTTAACGTGTTAGCACCGTAATAACTGAACTGAAAACAACCGAATTTCCAACGTGTAGGACGTGTGAGTCCTATTATTATATATTAGGTTATTTAAAATCGTTTTTTTAGGACGGAGTGACTATCCTTACCATGTCATTTTTATTTATGTTTTGATATTCGGTATCTGCTTGTCGTTGCTGAGACGCGTTTTGCAGACATTGGGTCCCCGCCGCAACGCGCGGGCGGAAAATTAACTAGTTATATTTATTTTTACTTTTTGGTGCTGCTTTAAAATTTTACTAAGTAATTGTATTTGGTATTTGTTAGTAATTCAAAATTTTACTATTCATTTAGTTTTATTCTACTACTAGGTTATAAACCCATGTATTAAACGGTGTTTTACAATAAACATGATATAATTATATAATCTATAAAAAAACTTCATATAATTGACGTTTCATTATTACCATATGACAGTGCATACAACTACCTTCAATCTATCATAAAACCGGCCTATGTTAATTAGCACCACTGAAATATATAGCCCATACATTACACGAGTTGAATACTAAAAATATGTAATAAATATATATATATATATATATAGAGGCCGCTTAACGTACAATACCTCTTATCATACATTATGTACGCGATGCCCTCAGCCGTACGATCTTCAATCGATCAAACGCGGGCGAAACTAATTTAAATGATTAAATTAATCATTTTAATATATCTAAATCATACCAGGAAGGTTAAAAACGTCATTGCGAGGTCATAAATCTCTGTAATTGACCGATGATAGTTCAAAATCAAACCCTAAATCAAATTCAAAAACCTGAAAATCTTCTTCCCCAACCTCCCTTCGTTCCTTTTAGTGCGATATCGATAATAAGAACTACTAATTTGGGAGTTGTAAGGGTCAAACGGAAGAAGACTGACAATGATCGACCAACAATGGAAGAAGATGAACAGTAACACAAACACAGATTTTTGACATGCGATATTCAATTTTTCACATGCGATTTTACACACCCCATGCCATTTTTCACATTACCCCATGCTAGCCATTTTTTCACATGCGATATTCAATTTTCCACATGCGATTCTACACACCCCATGCCATTTTTCACATTACCCATGCCATTTTTTCACATGCGATATTTTTCCACATGCGATATTCAATTTTCCACATGCGATTCTACACACCCCATGCCATTTTTCACATTACCCCATGCCATTTTTCCACATGCGATATTCAATTTTCCACATTCGATTCTACACACCCCATGCTATTTTTCACATTACCCCATGCTAGCCATTTTTTCACATGCGATATTCAATCTTCCACATGCGATTCTACACACCCCATGCCATTTTTCACATTACCTCATGCCATTTTTTCACATGCGATATTCAAATCTTACACATGCGATTTTGTCCATCTACACACCCCATGTCATTTTTCACACTACCCCATGCTAACCATTTTTTCATATGCGATATGTATTGAATTCGCACCAGATCTGCACCTGATCAAACGGCTGGGATGATCGCGTACGTATCGTACGATAAGCGCATTTGTATTTTACTCTTTACATATATATATATATATATATATATATATAATATAAGTGAAATTACATATTACATTACATATAATACTATATAATACTGTATATAAGTAATATAGTTTTTTATTGTTGTGCATCTTTTAAATTTAACTTTTACTTAAAGTAAATGAAATATATTTATTGGTATGTCATAAACTAGATTTGATATTCTTATTAATAATTGTTATGAGGATTTAATTATTATATATATATATATACACACACGCATGTATATATTAAAACACAACTTACTTGTTAATAATTAGTTATTATAAAAATATGATCTAAGTTAACGGTTTATATATGCGGAATAAAATATTTTAATAATTAATGGTTAACTTATTATGTCACAAATTGGTTAAGAAAATGAAGAAATAATAATACTAAAATATGATTAAGTTACATTTTTCCTATTTTATAAAACATTTCTTTATTTAGGGTCGATTAAGTTACTCTTTCTTACTTTATAAAATCTTTCTTTAAAGTCATAAAGAAATTTGGACGGGAAAAATTTTGTAAGGTGAAATATGTTAACAAATAATATAAGTCCTATGAATTGGGGTGCTACAATTATGGTGTTTGTCTATTTTTTTTTTTCTAAAACAAAAAATGTGAGGTAATTGATAGATGTCGGGTTAGGATATATGTATAAGTTAGGTTATCACTATGAATAACGTTCATATTCATCCATTATAGACGTATGATATTCTGAACTATGTACCGGTCTCTATTGACTTAGGTTTTGTGTCTCTGTTATTCACATTTCCTATAAGTGTCTTTTTTTTATTTAGTAATTTTGAGAACAAAATTTTCCTTTAGGGTCGTATGGTTGTATCATGAAAAAAAAACTACATAATAGTTATACTTGAATAATATTTAAAATGATATTAATTCCAATGATAGTGAAGGTGGTTTTATCACATAATGTTTATATAGAATATTTGAAATATAAAAAATAGCAGTTGGTAAAAAATATAATTAATTATCTAAAAATGAAAAAAAGACAATAGTTCTAAATTTGACAAACAAAATTTAATCTACAAGTTTTTTTATTATCGCACGTCTAAAAATATATAAATATATGGCACGGTTTATAAGCATACTAGTATTAAGCCCCTGCATTGCAGCGGTCGTCATAAAACTATATCATTATCAGCGACCACCAACACCGGAAAAGCTCGTAAAAGCAAAATAAATAAAAACGGAAAAAAATAACGCCGAATGAAAAGCAGACGTAAAATCTTTGAATCACGCACGCTCGTTGCTGAGAAATTAAACCGAAATGTAAAACATAGAAAAAAATAACTAAGTCCATACAGGACCCGCGTGTTGGATGAACTTGTCAAACACACAAAAATAGATGTGATGTGACGGGTCAGTCAAACGAGAAAATATTATACAAAAAAATGTTGAACCCCACACGCACGTTGCGATGTGTTAACTCACAAAATTTAGAACGAAACGATAAAACTTCGGAAAGATGAAAAGTATGGTGGACCAAAATTGAAAATAAAAAAGAGTTGAGATTAAATTTAAAAAGATGAAAAACTTTGAGTTAAAAAAAAAACAAAGGGTCGCAAAATTGAAGTTATTTATTAATTTTAGATAAAGATAAGGATAAAAAATAAGTGATATCTATATATTGGTTATTAATTAATATTAATATTAAAAGAAATTTATTAAACAAATAAAAATAAAATTTATGAGGTTAAAGGAGAGAATGTCATTTGTCATTATTTGGAGTCTTTTATTATAACTTAGATTAGATTAGATTATTTATTAATAAATATAATTGATATTATTATATATTAATAAATAAATATATTAGATATAAAATTAATATATTACTGTTGATAAGCATATCTATCTACTATAATAAAAAAACCAAATTTTGGACACGTGTCATTAGTTGAAGGCATCCTCAAATATATAGTTATCTTATATTAACTAAATAAATAAATAATAAATTAATATTAAATCTTATCATACTTTAATAAAATATTATCCTCAAATCTAAATTGTTAATTTAATATATTTTTAAAACAAATACCTCTCTTTCCTACTTATCTTATATTAAATATATAAAATATTAAATGTTATCCTAATTTATTAAAAATATAACTTTTTTTGTTATTTGGTATACAAAATTATACTTATTCAACTCGTATCCTAATTTATTAAAAATATAACTTTTTTTATTATTTGATATACAAAATTATATTTATTAAACTCGTGTAAAACGCGGGGTTTTTAAAAAATTTAACTTTTTTTATTATTTACTATACAAAGTTACATTTATATAACCTGTGTAATACACGAAGTTTTTAAAAATATAACTTTTTATCATTTGCTATGTAAAATTAGATTTATTCAACACGTATAATACACGGGGTTTTTAAGGATATAATTTTTTTTATTATTTGGTAGATTTTTCAACTCGATTATACATGAATTTTTTAAAGATACGACGTTTTTAGTATTTAATATACAAAATTACATTTATTTAATATGTGTAATACACATGATTTTTAAAGATATAACTCTTTTTTAGATCTATTCAACACGTGTAATATATGGGGTTTTTAAGGATGTAATTTTTTTTATCATTTGGTAGATTTATTCAACCCGATTATACACGAGGTTTTTAACGATACGACGTTTTTAGTATTTAGTATACAAAATTATATTTATTTAGTCTGTGTAATACACATGGTTTTTAAAGATATAATTTTTTTTATTATCTGATATATAAAATTACATTTATTTAACCCGTAAAATATACGAGTTTCATAAAGATATAACTTTTTATTATTTATTTAATAAAATTATATTTATTCAATCCGTGTAATACACGTGGTTCTAACCTAGTTATTATTATATATTAAGAAATATATTAGATATTAAACTAATAATATTAACAATATTATTACTAAATAAATGGAGAGATTGTCATGTGACATTAATTAGTTGAAATCTTTTATTAGTATTACATAAAAATATATCTTATATGATATATCATCATGTCTTTATAGTAAATAAAACGTTAGAAAGGATAGTTGATCAATACGATACAAAAGATAGTATTGGTTTTCTCTTTATTATAAAACTAGTTTAAGAACCGTAATGTTACACAGGTGGATCAACAACAAAATATATTATTTAACAGTGTTGACATAAACATTTTAATGAAATAAACACTCAAGTAACAACGTAAGTATTAAATTACACTGAATTGAAATAAATAAATATGACAAAATCACAACTCGTTAAAAACTTTTTTATACACAACATTTGTTGTTTTATTTGTAGGTTTACCGTCTTTGTCTAGTATCAGCAGCTTGACTCCATCTCTGGTTTTTACTGGTGATAAAGCGACATACAACTGACAATTAGTGAAAACAATTTGTTGCAAGAACAAACCAACCCAAGATAGTGACCACCCTTGACTTTTGTTGATTGTCATCGCGAAACATACAGCCAATGAAAATTGCCTCTTTTGAAACGTGAAGGGAATCTTTTTATCTGAAGTATCAAGTTAAGTCTAGGTATGTAGATGCGACTGCCAATATTTCCTTCTGGTACTTGCATTAGCAGTATCATTTTGACCTATCTCAATGCTTTTGTTACTAGTTATATCATTGTCTTTCCATACCATGAACAAACATCCATTTTGTTGGGATAGGGGAGACATGAATCTGTTAAAAAGGAAAGGATTGTGAAGGTATTATTCTAGGATCAGATCAATCATCATCTCCCAATCTTAGCCTTGACAATCATCGACAACCTGTATTCCAGCTCCAATCCTTTAGTGTGTTTCCTTGTTTGAGTCATTGTATATGCATATAAATAGTCCTTTTTTGCTTCTTTGTAAAACATAACAATAAATACAAGTTTTTCTCCAATAAAGTCTTCATGGTATCAGAGCAGTGTTTCTGATTCCTGAAACAATTTGCTCATCATCTACAGTCTATCCGAAACAAAAAAAAACTGTTGGTGCATGCGTCTGTCGACTTCGTCTTGTATCGAGTCTAGGATTAGAATTGTTAGATCAGGGTGTATTGTATGAGAAAATAGGAGGTGTTAAGGTGTGTTTGTGATGATTTCGCTTGAAGGAAGCCATTCCGCTTGAAAGTGTCTTTGACAGTTTCAAGCGAAATCAACTAACTTGATTTCGCTTGAACTGGATCTGGTAACTCTCAAGCGAAATCTCATCCATTATAAATAGGTCTCAAGCGAATTCATTTGTAACAGTTCCTGAAATTCATACCGAGGTGCTGCCGGTTTGAATTCTGAATGTATTCGTTGTTAAATCAATCAGAAGAGTGTTTAAAGTGATATTCAAGCTGTGTCCAAGTCTGTTTCTTATTTTCCGCATCTGAAACAGATCAAAACTCCTCTGAACGACTCGTTCGGGTCAACACACGTTCCTACAACTGGTATCAGAGCTCAGGAGGAGGAGTTCTGCAGTTTTCAGCTTGATTTCATCTCGATTTCTTACTTCTACACATTCTTTTCTGAATTGAACATCTTTTAACGGACAAAATGGCCTGAATTTTTCACAGCTTAAGCGAAACTGTATTTTAACAAACCCTTGAGAATATCAGCTTAAAATTCGGACTAAATCTGATAAAAATGGACTAAAAATCAGATTCCGTTTGAACGAAATCATCAGATTTCGCTTGAAAAATTGTTGCCATTTCAAGCGAAATATCAGGTTTCGCTTGAAATATACCTGGTTTCGCTTGAGAAAGTTATTCTTTTGATTTCGCTTGAAATTGCATGCCTGATTTCGCTTCAAACAGTAGTTTCGCTTGAATTGACATTTTGATTAAAATTCTTGATTTCGCTTGAAAGTTGTTTGCAGGTTATTTCGCTTGAAGGTGGTATCTCGCTTGAAAGTGACTGTGTTTTGTAAAAAGTTTATGGAATCATGAGTGAAGAATTTTATAACGCGTTTGCAACATCCCCGACTACTCCGACTACCATTGCTCAAAACATGAATTTGGAAAATGAAACTGGAACTACACAAAAACCCCCGAAGCTAATGAGCATTGAGGAGTATTACGGTTGGAAAGATCGGTTTGAGAATTGGGTTCAAGCCAATCACTTGAGATCTTGGGAGTGTATTTTGAAGAAGTATGTTTTACTACGCACTGATCTGCAAGTTGAGAAAGAAATCTCTGAATTTTCCGATCAAGAACGAGACATGTACAGAGCTGAAAAGATGATGATTAGTTTGCTTCAGCAAGCTATTAAAGAAGATATCTTTATTCTGCTTCAACATGACAAAACTTCAAAATCAATTTGGGATGCACTTAAAATTAAATTTGAGGGTAGTGAGAAGATGATAAAAAGCAAAAAGGCGTTGCTTAAGAAAGAATTTGATTTATTCACAAGTCTGCCAGGGGAAGACACAAAGAAGCTGATTGAAAGATACTGCCACTTAGTGCGTTCTATGTCTTTGTTGAGTATAACTAAAGATCGAGAATAATGGGTCGACAAATTAGCTGATGCTTTACCTCAAAAGGAATGGGGTACATTTTTGATGATATTAAAGAACACTGGGGTATATGATGGGTTGACGATTTCTCAATTTATTGAGAAAATTGAGGGTCAAGATCTGGAACAGCAAAAGATTGCGAGGATGAATAATCCGAGTGGTCAACAAGATGTGAAAATGTATTACAAAGGCAGTGTTCCAGAAGCTGAAAGAAGTCCAAAGATTCAAACTGCTTTTAGTGCTGGAAATTCATCAGAAAATGTTGATCAGGGTTCTAACAAAAGCAGTGGGTTCTCTTCATATCCGAGTGTTAATCCAAAAGATACAACATCAAGCTTTCAGCATCAAAGTTCTAAAAGTGGAAATGGTTATGTGATACAATGCAACATTGCTTTGAATCTTCCTGATGGTCAAAGTTTCTCTGAAGAAGTTGCGAAAGATCACATGGCATTACTTGGTTCTGTGCTACTATCCTATGAAAGTTTGGTTGCAGGGCGGATCGGGAATCCTATGCTAACAAAGGAGGATTACGATCAGATAGACGCTGAAGAAATAGAGCTTATGGATATCAAATGGTGTTTAGCTAGTGTCCTAAGAAGAGCAGAAAAGTTCAAATTGATTACTGGAAGAAAAGATTTTCTTGATGCACACGTTTCTACTTTAGGTTTTGATAAATCTAAAGTTACTTGTTTTCGATGCAGGGAGAAAGGTCATTTTAAGAGAGAATGCAAGAATAGGGAAGCAAATGAAGCAAAGAATCCATTCGGAAAAGATGATTACTACCGAAAAGCCATATATCAACAAGTTGGTCAACAACAACAACAAGAACCACAAGTGGCTCATGGTAGAAAAGTGATAGAGGATTCAAAGAGAACATGTTTGGTGAATCAAGAAGATTTTAGCTGGAACAAATACATTTCATCCGATAACAAAGCATGTTTAATAAATCAAGATGATGAAAAGTTACCTGAAGGGTTCAGCTGGGATCAGTTTGTGGATGAAAATGGTAATTTTAAAGCTTTTATTGCAAAAATAGTTCAAGAACCAGATATGTTTACCGATTGGATGAAATCTATTGGTGTTAGTGTGAAGAATGAAGATGAAAAATCATCTGTTTCATCAGATGAAAGCTCAGAAAGATCAGATGAAAGTTTAGAAAGAGAAATTGTATTTGATCAAACACCATCTGATTCTGGTTCTTCGGATGATAATTCTGACAAATCAGTAGAGTTTGATCAATCACCAACTGATGAAAGTAGTGATGATGAAGAAGAAAAATATATTAATATTGCAAAATCTCATCTTTCTCCTGAAAGTTTTCATTTTTATTTTGCAGATCGCTTGGAGAAGCTGAAGGAGAAACGAGCAGCAAAAGAACAAAAACAAATGAAGTTTGAAAGTGAAAAGGATGAGATAGTTCAAAAGGAAGAAGTTAAAATTGTTGCTGAGGAGGTTGTTGAAACAGAAAAGGTAACTGAAGCAGAAAAAGTGGTTGATGTGGTGAAAACAATTGAAGTAGAAAAGATTGTGGAAGTCATCAAGCCTTGCTCAAAGTGTTTAGAACCATGCAAGGAATGTGCAGCAAAAGACGAGAAGCTAGCTGAGTTTGAGAAGATGAAAGAACAATTACTATTCAATCTCAACTATGTAAAGGAGTCTTATTATTTTTTGAACAGAACAGTAACTGGTCTTCAAAAGACAAACTCTGAAAGAGAAAATGCTTTGACGATGATGAATTCTGTGATGATGACAAAGCAGAAAGCGATAAATCATTATATCGAAGAATGTGCAAAGTTGCAAAGAGAGTTGGAGACTGAGAAGATTGAGAATGAGAGAATCAGACGTTTATTACAGAGTTATTCTAGTTCTAATAATCTTATTGATCGAATTTATCCAACTGTTGCAGGTTTTGAAGCATTTAAAGATGATGAGAAGCCAAAGAAGAAGGATACTGGTAAGAAACAGAGTGTTAATTATAACAAGTGTCCGCCTCCGATTTGGGAAGGATATTCGCCTAGAAAACCGAATGAGGAGCAAGTCGAAAAAGTAGTCAATCTAAAGTTAAAGTCCGACATAACCGATGATTTACCAGAAAACATTGACGTCGTTTTTACATCGTCTGACACTGATCATGAGTCCGAGTTAATAAAAAAGGTGGTCGATCAGGTGTTGGATACAGATGAGGAGTCGGAGTTAAAGTCTGAGTCAAAGTCCGAGTCTGGGAGTTCAAGTTCGTCCGTCAAAAGTTCGAGTTCGTCGGTCAACAGTTCAAAGACGTCGGTTAAACGGATTTACAATAAAGAATTCCTGTTATCAAAATCTAATTTGAATGACGAAGCAATCAAATTGGCATATACATTGATTGATTCAGACAAATTATATTCTGATGAGGAATTTCCAATAAGAAGTGTTAATTTTGAAAAGATCAAAAAGATTTTCAAACTTACAGAAATCAATATTTCTGAAATAAAAGATGTAAATCTTAATGAAAAACCTAAAAAGTATACTTCAAGAGTTCAACAACATTTAAACAAGAAAAAAGGTTACGGTTCTGGTTCTGGTTTTCAAAAGAAACCAAACCATAATGGTAATTTCAAAAAGAAAGGTTTAGGTTTTATTCCATCTGAAAATTATAAAAATGAAAAATATGTCCGAGATTTTAAATAAAAAATGACATTTGTTTCAGGAGGAAGTGCAGAAGAAGAACAGAAGAAACCTTTCTGGAGACAATCAAACCAGGAGTTTCTTGCTGAAAAGAAGAGAACAGGAACTGGAGTTTTTCACAGAAAGGATACTCGAACCTGTTTCAAGTGCAATGAAACTGGTCACATTGCTTGGAATTGTTCTCAAGCATCAAAGCCAAAACAGGAAGTCTCTCAAAAACTCAAAGAAAAGATTGTTAAGAAAAATGAGTCACCAACTGAAAAATTCAAAATTTTTGAAAATTCAACATATGAAGTTGGTGAATGTTCAAAGACTCATTTTTATCAAAAGAGAGCTAAACATGACAACCAAGTGTGGGTTGTTAAGAAGTTTTATGAGAAACTTGGCGATGAATCTAACTCCACAAAGTTAGACAAGCCACAAGTTGAGGTTAATGGGGAAAAATCAGTATCTCCAATGGATGATGTTCATTTTCCACCATTGAGGTCTGAGAATTTTAAATCAAAGGTTGGGAAAGTTGAGATCTCGAATCAGTTCTATTCTGAGAAGAAAGAATTTGATGTTGAGAAAGTTTTTAATGGAAATGTGAAAAAGATTTTTGAAAAAATGGTGGAGGGTAAAGTGAAAGGGGTAAAGGATTTTTATGAAACAAAGAAAGCAACATTTTACCCAAGTGCAGATGAGGAAGAAACATCCAAGTTTGGTGAAGCTTGGATGTCGGTTTTTCACATGTAAAATCTGGACTTGCCGGAGCTTCCAGGTTGGTAAGAGTGGAGCAGGAATCGGCATCATTCTTGAAATGTTTGTTTGGTAAATCTACAGGTGATATCTTTATATTGTTATATTTTGATTTACAAATGGGATGGTTGGTGATTGAACCTGCTAGTGGTTGAAGAAGGTTTTCATCTTCAAATGGTTAATCAAGGTCATTAAGTTGAACTTGATTGGACCATACTTACAAGTGGTATTTTGAAGAACAAAATGATGAGTTTATCCCCTAACCTACAAGTGGTTTGAAAATCAACAAAACTTATTTTCCGGAAAAATCATTTTGGTTAAGACAAACTTAAGTGTTTTGAAATCATAATGAGAAAATAGTTTTGTGTAAGGGGGAGTTCTGATTGTTTATGCCAGGTGGATGGCGATTTGAAGCAATTCGATATCAATTGTCATTTACTTGTATAGTTTGTTTTCAAATTTCTTGAAATGTGTTTGCATTTTAGGGGGAGTAGAAATTTCACAGAAAATCCAAAAACATTAGAAAATTTGAAAAAGGCAAAAACATGATAAAATGAAAAATGAGTTTTAGTGTTAAAGAAGAGGAAATGATAGTACATCAGTAGACAGTTACAGTATGCTAAAGAAATGTAATGTTTAAATAGCGTTAAACGGTCTCACTGATGATATGCCGATAGGTTTTTACACATTTAGTAAACTTTTTCGAGATATAAACTTAAATTCAAACTTGCTTATTTCGTGGGGAACATTACTTGGAGATATAGGTAACCCCTGAAATCTCGTTTGAAAGGTCCCTCTTTCTGAGATACTAGGTCTTTATGCTTAGTGATATCTGGGGTATTATCCCGGGACTTCTGATTTTGCGGAAGCAATGGCCTAGTCCCCGGAGAATACTTTCTGCTTGCTTGAAATATAGCGCCACCCTCAGCAAAATGATGAAACAATAAAATTGATAATCATTGCTGTTGTAACAAAAGATCCTCTAAAGGGGACCCACAAAAAGTCGAGCCGTCATCTCTCTGCTGAACGAAAGTTCTGACCTGAGCTCTCACGGTTTCGTACTATAATTTATTCCCTTACAGATATCATCTGTGGTATACTCACCTGTAAGACATAATATTGGGATCTGGATACGGGAGTATATTCAAGAGGTGGGACACATGAATGAGTTTAAGTTCTTAATACACCTAACTCATATCCTGAATCAGTTGAAATTTGTGTGAAAATTTAAGTGGATCAGTATATCGGCAATCTAAGTGAATTGTTTAATTCTTAATGTGTAACTAAGCTCAACGGTACTCGTGACTTGTCATAAACTGATATGATCATCTTACACGAACTCACAAAAATATTGTCTGTAAATATTTCTTTACTGCATTTCATTACTTTCAAAAATCCAAAAAGATTTTTAGTGTGTTTTAGCATAAATTTTGTAAAAGACAAAAAGATTTTCGACAACTGATGTTGGAGAGCTGATTTTCAAAATTCCAAGTGCTAAACATGATGAGCTAATGATTTGGGAGTGTGTGTTTAAATAAGAAATGTTTGTGTAATGAAAATGATATTTTTGCAAGTGATTCATCAGAGTCTATAAATGATAAATCATTCTTAGATTGCTTTACAAATGATTATCAGAAAATTTATTTTTGTGTAGAGATTTATGCAGATTAGAGCCAGGAATCGATTCTGATCATATGGAAAATGTGGGCCGGGTTTCGATCTTAGAACTGCTGATGCTGATGAACTTAAGGAATCAAGAGATCTGATCAAGAGAATTAGAAGATTCATGAACCAGGTCAAGATTTTGGAATCCCAAAGACTGATAAAGACTGAAGACGTTGAAGACTCGACACTTAAGACTCGTCAACATTCGAGGGGGAGTCTGTTGGTGCATGCGTCTATCGACTTCGTCTTGTATCGAGTCTAGGATTAGAATTGTTAGATCAGGGTGTATTGTATGAGAAAATAGGAGGTGTTAAGGTGTGTTTGTGATGATTTCGCTTGAAGGAAGCCATTCCGCTTGAAAGTGTCTTTGAAAGTTTCAAGCGAAATCAACTAACTTGATTTCGCTTGAACTGGATCTGGTAACTCTCAAGCGAAATCTCATCCATTATAAATAGGTCTCAAGCGAATTCATTTGTAACAGTTCCTGAAATTCATACCGAGGTGCTGCCGGTTTGAATTCTGAATGTATTCGTTGTTAAATCAATCAAAAGAGTGTTTAAAGTGATATTCAAGCTGTGTCCAAGTCTGTATCTTATTTTCCGCATCTGAAACAGATCCAAACTCCTCTGAACGACTCGTTCGGGTCAACACACGTTCCTACAAAAACCCACCACTACCGGCAGCGGCATCGTTCATCACCGCACGACTGCCCTCATCTCCGCCTCTCTCCCCCTGTAATCTCATCCAAAATCAAAACTCCCAAAACTCAAACGAAAATCAAAACTCCCAAAACTCAAACCAAAATCAAACCAACCTGTTCAGTCGAACCACCACAAAACCAAGCCGGCAACAAAGATAACTCCGGCTAAAAGAAGTCTTCCGTTGCTACCAAAACTGAAAACCACAAACCACCATCAACCCGCCGCACCATAGGCTCAAGATCCAGCCACCACCGTTGTCCTGAATCGCTGCCGCGATTCCGTCACCACCGTTCATCTTCAGCCGCCGCGATTAGGGTTGAGTTGCAAGTGTCTTCTTCTGGTGAAGAAGAAAAGAAAGAAACGTATTTATGTTCTTGGTTTGGGACAAAAGGGTTGATTGAATAGTTCTTTATTAGATAAAAAAAATAATAATAATAAAAAAAAGAAGGTACTCACGTGGTTTTTGTCTAAAGGAAAAAGAGAGAATCTTTTTGGTGGGTATAAAGATTTAAGGGGTCAGGGAGCAAGTGTAGAAACAAAAAATGGGGAAGGCAAATACCGTACACAGCTGTTACAAAAAAAAATCTTGGATTTTCGATTGTGGGGCAACCGATTCCATGACATATGAAATTTCTGATTTGGTGTGAACATCCAAACCGCAGAAAACTCATAGTCAAACGGCGAACGGAGATGTTATGCGTGCAGAAAGAGGGGGAACAATTGAAATCTCCCCAACGTTAAAACTCTCAAATTGCCTTTATGTTCCATCATTGTCACATAAATTACTATCAATCAGTCATGTGACAAAAGAACTAAATTGCGTAGTGCTAATGCATCCCACTTTTTATATCTTACAGGATATCAGGACGGGGACGATTATTGGACGTGGCACTGAGCATCAAGGGTTGTACTATGTGGATGAGGTGGCTCAACAAGGTACTTTGATGCTAGCTCATGGAACTACAAACCGAGAAGCATGTTTATGGCATAGGCGTCTCGGACATCCATCTTCTGGGTATCTACATCTTTTATTCCCTAAACTTTTTTCTCCTCGTGATAAAATAAATTTTGAAACTTGTTTTCTTGCTAAAAGCTATCGACAACCTTTCAAACCAAATAATACAAGAGTTAATGTACCTTTCTCATTAATTCATTCTGATGTATGGGGTCCGTCCCCTATTACAGGGGACAAGACTTTCGTTATTTCTTGCTATTCATAGATGATTGTACCCGTATGACGTGGGTCTATTTCTTGAAACACAAGTCGGAAGTTTTTGAAAAAGTTACTATATTCCATACTATGATTCACACTCAATTTCAAAAAGAAATTCAAATTCTTCGGTCCGACAATGGGGGGGGGGGGGAATTCGTTAATGCATCCATAAAACAGTTTTGCCAAACCAAGGGGATAATTCACCAAACCACCTGTCCATATACTCCTGAACAAAATGGAGTCACTGAACGCAAAAACCGTATAATTCTTGAGATGACTCGGGCCTTCATAATCGAATCCAAAGTCCCTAAATTCTTCTGGCCCGAAGCAGTTGCTTCTTCTGTATACCTTATAAATCAACTTCCTACAAAAATTCTTGAACTAAAAACCCCCATACAAGCCCTAGAAAAATTTTCCGAGATCCCCCATTCTCTTACTCTTGAACCACGAATTTTTGGCTGCTCAGCCTTTGTTCACATACCCAAAACCAATCAAACAAAACTTGACCCGTGTGCCGAGAAATGTGTGTTTGTGGGTTATGGAGTTAATAAAAAAAGTTATCGTTGTTACAACCCAAAAACACGTCACACACACACTACTATGAACCTTGACTTTCTTGAAACAGAATACTTCTATAACACCCAACCCAATGGCCAGGAGGAGAACGAACACATAGACATACTGGGTTGGCTGACTCGATTCCCATCTTCTGATGAAGTCATAACCAGAAGAGATCACAGTACCAAAGGAGAATCACCGCCTGACACAAAAACACAACCAACTGAGCACAGTGTCACTGAAGAAAATCCTTCCAACCTGATGCCCGAGGTAAGTATCAATGAGATTCCTGAAAATTTTGATGTTTCCTCTAATCATTATGAATGTGAGCACACAGAACAGGAGCAAGCTGAATGAAGTTCTCCTGCCTCCCCTAATCATAGTGATGGTGAACACATAGAACCGGTGACAACAGCAGAGCACATTGAACCAAGGGAAGCACCAGAACGGTATGTGTTGCCACCAAGGGCAAATAGGGGAGTTCCTCCAAAGCGATATTCCCCAGAAAAGGAATCTCGAAACTCAAATTATCCGGTAGCCAACATAGCCAGGGGGAGCCTGTCTCATGAAGCTAAGGCGTTTGCTTCCTCAATATATTCTGAACATACCCCAACCAATGTTGAACAAGCCTTAAAATCCAAGAACTGGAGAGGAGCAATGGAAACAGAGATGGAAGCCTTGATAAAAAATGACACATGGGAAAAGAGTACCCTTCCGCCAGGAAAGAAACCCGTAGGATGTCGCTGGGTCTTCACAGTAAAGCATAAGTCTGACGGAACCATTGAAAGGTATAAGGCCCGACTGGTAGCTAAAGGGTACACTCAAACATATGGAATTGACTACTCAGAAACCTTCTCACCAGTAGCCAAGATTGACACCATAAGGGTTCTCTTCTCAATAGCTGCAAATGAAAATTGGCCACTTCATCAATTTGACGTAAAGAACGTTTTTTTTTTTTGCATGGGGAGTTAAAAGAAGAAGTATATATGGAAGCTCCTCCCGGTTTTGCGACAGGTTTCAAGGAAGGAGAAGTATGTCGTTTAAAAAAATCTCTCTACGGGCTAAAGCAATCTCCTTGAGCTTGGTTTGGCAGGTTTACACTCGTGATGAAGGGATACGGATTCAGACAGAGCAACTCGGACCATACTCTGTTCCTTAAAAAAAAGAGGAAAACTTGTAACGTGTCTAATTATTTATGTTGATGACATGATCATTACAGGTAACGACAAGGAAGAGATGACAAGATTAAAAGAGAACCTGTTCCAGGAATTCGAAATGAAAGACTTGGGAAGACTTAAGTACTTCCTTGGCATTGAAGTACTTAGGTCCAAACAAGGAATCTTTATTTGTCAGAAAAAATACATCCTGGACTTACTAGCTGAGACAGGGATGATCGATTGTAAACCTGCGGACACACCAATGGTGGTGAATCATAAACTTCAGATGGAGGAAGGAGCAAAACCAGCTAACAAAGAGATGTATCAACGACTGGTAGGGAAGTTGATATATCTTTCACACACAAGACCAGACATAGCATATGCAGTGAGTGTTGTTAGTCAGTTCATGCATCAGCCTCAAGTATCACACATGGAAGCAGTATGGAGAATCATAAAATATCTCAAAGGAACAATTAGTCATGGAGTCCTCTTTAAAGCAAACGGACATCTAAAGATTCAAGGGTACACTGACGCAGATTGGGCAGGAGATAAAGGGGACCGAAGATCAACATCACGATATTTCACCTTAGTAGGAGGAAATTTAGTTACCTGGAGGAGTAAGAAGCAAAAGGTTGTTGCTTTATCTAGTGCAGAAGCTGAGTTTCGAGGGATAGCACGAGGCTTGACAGAAATACTATGGATACGAAAGCTCCTTACTGAAGTCGGTTTTCCTCCAGCAGAACCAAGCAAAATCATGTGTGATAATAAAGCAGCTATTCGGATCCCAGAAAATCCAGTTCAACACGATCGTATGAAGCATATAGAAGTAGATCGACACTTCATTAAAGAGAAACTTGAAACTGGAATTCTTGAATTACCATTTGTGCGGTCTGAAGATCAACTAGCAGATATCCTAACGAAGGCAGTAAATGAAAGAATATTCAGCAAATGTCTAAGCAAGTTGAGCATTAGTGATCCCACTACTCAACTTGAAGGGGAGTGTTAAAAAGGAAAGGATTGTGAAGGCATTATTCTAGGATCAGATCAATCATCATCTCCCAATCTTAGCCTTGACAATCATCGACAACCTGTATTCTAGCTCCAATCCTTTAGTGTGTTTCCTTGTTTGAGTCATTGTATATGCATATAAATAGTCCTTTTTTGCTTCTTTGTAAAACATAACAATAAATACAAGTTTTTCTCCAATAAAGTCTTCAGAATCTACTCTTTGGGGTTCTAAGGTAAAAAAATAGTTGGACTACCATTGACATTACAACATACTCAAAGAAATAATATGACCAAATCTTTATCCGGTAAGTCTTCATTGATCTGTCTTATTATTGTTTTTTTCTTATTTTTCTTTTTAAGGTTTTGTAGCATGTTGCAATAGAAAATGTCGCTTTTTGGTCCAATATTAGGCACGTTTCAGAGCCATTGAAGCACACTCGAGCCCCAAGGTACACAATATGTATATTTATACATCTTAGCAAATACGGTAATACATAACCAAATTAATAGCAAACTAATTGTTAAAGGTAAAATCGCTTGCACGATATCGCGGCGGGGCTTCTTAGCAAATACAGTAATACATACCAAATAGAAAACTAATTGTTGAACGTAAAATCGCTTACACAATATCATTTTATATATGTGGGATACCCAAAAGCAATTTTCTACAATCTTAGTTTACCAAATCTCAGGCTTGCAAAGACCCTATATAAGTGACTACATTAGCTTGGTATTTATACAAATTCAATGCTTCCTCAAGCCCCTGCTGCTTAAAGTACCTATTGATTAGTGAAGTATGAGTGATGATACCTGGCTTCAAAAATAGCTCTTTTCCAGTATTACAATCACTATCAATTGTACCCTCAAGATCAAACCAGCCAGGCACAAAAAGCTCATTAAAATTACACTTTGCCTTGTCAAGTTTCTTCATCTCGATGATCATCATATATACATGTTCCAAGGCATTAAATCTACAACATGATAGACATAAAATCAATTTATGGTGATATATTACACGTACCACACAAATTTGGTGCTCGGGAAAGTATATGTATTCTCCACAAACCGAGACCTTGTGTATGAAGCAGGTGACTCGATTTGTTTATCCTTCAACGTCATCATAATTGTTAATGGCGAATAGCGACAAATAGTGATAAAGTATCTATATGCTACATAGCGAATTGCGGACCACTATTTTATAAATAGCGATACACTAGAAATTATTTTTTTTAAATTTTATATCTATATTATATCAAAATACCTTGGTATATATGTTATTTTACATGTATATTTAACAAAAACCTAAAATCCAGCTATTTTATAGCTATATTTAATTGTTATTTATATTAAAAAACTAAAAATAAAAATAAATTGTCGTTATTATCGCTATCTATTGCTACAACCCTAATAGCGAGCCTAGACCTATACGCTACGTAGCGCGCTATAGCGATCACTACGCTGGCTATTGAAAACTACAAACGTCACAATCGTTTCCTTAATCATCTACCTAATCATACAATCAAATATCAATCGATTATTCAACAGATTCACAATGATACTCAAATCGAACAACAAATCCACATCAATTATCAAATCGAACAACAAATTCACATAATTATTCAACCGGACAACAGTTTCAGATCGATTAAATAACCATTTAACCAAATAAAATCAACACTGAAATCCGCCTCTATACTTATGAATGATGTGTTATGTCATAAAAGTTTTGTTACATAAATAATCTATTAGTCTTCGCTTATTCTCTATTTTTAATTAAAAGATTGGCATAATCTACAGTTAAAAAATCACACATGTCTAAAGCCTGAAATTAACAGATTGGTTAACCGAATTAACCAAACAATCATTTCTAATAATCAAATTAGCTAAACCATCTATTATAACCAAAATGAACCAGACATGAAAATTAAAGAAAAAACAAAACATCGGTCATAGGTTAAGTTATACAAATGATCTAGATTTTCATTAAAAACAGAGACGATTACAGACTAATGGCAGGTAGATGGGCAACAAGCTGCATCGCTACCCCTTTCTGAATAGCAAACCCTACCCTGCTAAACACAAAATTCTGCCCCTTAACATGCGCGGTGTTACTGCTTACCACCTGCTGAATCCGCTTGAGGAACCGCACCGCGTCAGAGGCGAGAGCTTGACCCCCCCTTTTTTTTTTTTTTGAAACTGGGGGGGGGGGGTGAAAATGTATATACCTAAAAAAAATTCTATACGAAGTTACTGTTCATAACACTACGCATCGAAAAGTTCGGGGGGGTGGGGTGGTCCAGCCCCAAGTAAGCTGCGCCCCTGAGCCCCAAAGGTATCGAAAGCGAACGGGACGAACACGTGTTGATTCTCGATGCAAGCTTTTTCAGTTTAATTAAAAAGAGACTACCAACAGAACCAAACCAATCCATGCTCAGTAATTTGATTAAAAAGAGACTACCAACTCAGTTTAATATCTTTTTACTTTTTTGTTTATTATTGATTGTTTGATCTATTTTGAATTTTTGTAGGCTGAGATGGAGGAAGGTAAAAATAAGGAAAATGTAAACTACAGTCTGCGATAAAAGGGATAGAAGTTCAATTGGTGCTTTATTATGTTCCAAGAACTTCTTTTATCTACACAAAAAGGAGTTTTAGTTTTGACATGTTTTTCTTTATCCTTTTTTGATTGTTTGTAATGCTTTCAAATTTTGTAGCCTAATATGGAGGAAGCTAACAAAATGAAAAAAGAAAAACTGTAGCCCGTTTTAAAAGAGATGGATGTTCAATTGGGGCTCATTTTGTTATACACGTCATTAAATTATGAGATCACCCAACAAAAACTTAACTTTAACTTTTATTCTTTAATGTTGGAATATACTCTGAATTGGTAATTTGTAGCTTCATAATAAGTTCTATTTCTTCTTAATACACACAAACATAAAATCACAGATTACACAAACAGAAACTGTAGTTAATTTTTTTAATTAGTTTGTTTTTAATACTAGTTCGATTTGCTTTTAAATTTTGTAGGCTGATATGGAGGAAACTTAAGTAAGGAAAATGCAAAATAACAATTGAAGAAGAAAGATAGGATTTTACAAGAAAACCGGTAAAGCAGGTGTATATACTTGAAGAACCATAATATGAATTAATAGGTTAAGATGAAGGAAAAAAGAAGCATTGTCATATCAGTTGTCCATCTTACCTTTCTTGCAAGAAATTGGACAAATTTCTCAGGTTTGCTTTTGAGAGCGATCATGCTTGTATTAAATGCATATCTCTTCCAAAATAATTTAAATTTATGCCGTAAGAATTAAACAGGGAAATCATGATCGAAAAATTTAACATCAGGATATGTAAAGGGTCTACATATTTACACACCTTAATGTCTATTTCCACACCTTTCAAGACGCCTCGTATAGAGCTATACGAGGCGTATAGGGTTGCTTTTCCGACCAGCTTCTGCACCAAGTACAACGTTACATCATTCACATCAGACGGGGAGTCTAGGCCTGTACGAGGGACAGATACGAGGGTTCTAAGACGCCTCGTATAGGCCTATACGAGGCGTCTTAGTGACTGATTTGACTATACGTTTGACATGTGACTTAAAGCTATACGGGTAGTCTAGAGCTATACGAGGCGTCTATGTCTCACATAAAGTGCAACATAAAGTGCATTCTTTGTTGTAACACCTCGAAAATTCACGTCCTATAATGTGTTGACACGTGTCATATGTTTGAACGTGTGAAAGAACGTTCTGAAAGGACTAAAGTTGACAATCATGGAAAGTATGTGAATATACGTATTCTAAATGTCAACAGTGAATAAATATATTGTACATTAACCCTACATAATGTTTATAGCATCAAACGGATAAATCATGGATCATGCGAAGCTAAAAGTGAGAAATTACAAACTACAGGGGTTAAATGTGTCAACATGTTTAAGATATACCTCTGAGTGACCTTTTGACAAACCCGAAGCTTTGTAACTGTTAATTATGCTCACTAGAATGCACGATTTAAATTTTGTAAAGTTTCGTTATCGTATGAGAAAGTTATGACCAAATTCGTGTGTGAAGGGTTAAAGCGTAAACGTTGAAAGTTAGGACTTTTCGGGTAACAATTAAGTTAACCGGGGACTTAACAAAGTGGGTATATGTTTTCAAGCCCTTATAAACCTAATTGGAGGGCTCAAAATGCAAGAAGGGATGTCTAAGCAAAGTTTGAAGGGGCAAGGATCTAAACATAAAAATCTAAAATTTGATTTGAGTCAGACAAGGTGTCGCGCAACGCGAGGCCCACGGGGGGGGGGGGTCCGTCGCGTCACGCCTAGGCCCATCTGATGCGAATTTCTTGCTTCTTTGTCTGCCATGGCCCTTGTATTCGACTTTTATCCGATTTGCCTCATCTTGGACGACCCCTAGGCACCCCCTAAGCACTAGGAACACTTGTTAATCAGTTGTGGAGAGTTGTAGACCCAAGTGTCAACAATCTATGGTGAAGAATTCACTATAAAAGGGCCATGAACTTGCAAACATTCTTCACACCTTCCTTCAAGCTTTCTGATCATTCCTGGAGCTCAAGTCTGATTCCAAGTGATCACTAATCAAGCTTAGGACTTCAGTAAGTTGCTAATCCTTTCTTTAATTGAGTTTAGCTTAGTAATTTAGCTAAAAGTCAAACCGTCGTAATTACGGTTTGACTTCGAGATTAATTAATAATGGCTCAGTCAAATCTCGAATTAAAAGTAGTTATAAGTTGGTAATTATGTGGGTAATAAACCCTTAAAAGGGTTCCCCCTGATTCCCACTCTAACTAGGTCAAATGCCGGGTCAAACGTGTTAATAAAAAGTCAACAGAATGTTTAAATTACGATTTATGCATGATTAGCAATGTAGAACACATACAACATGTTTGATCATTATTATAACTTGGTAATTAGTGTAAGAACATGTCTAAACATGTTCAACCCGACAATTTCCTGTTTAGACCCGGTTCGGAACCGAAAGTCGCATAGTTTGACTTATACTTTGACTTTCAGTTCTGACCCGTTATGGTATGTTTTAGAAATGCCTTAGAGCTTTATTTGGACCAGGTTACATGCTAGTATAACCCTATGTGATTATACACCTCGGATCATTAGTTATCCAATTAATATGCATGATTCCGTTAATTGCTCATATGTTGACCATTATGCCCTTTTCACCTTAAAACGTAATTTTTGGAAATGTAAAAGAGTAGAAACCTTAATTACTGATATATAAACTTGCATACAAAATTTGACATCAGTTTGAGGTGTAGATTAAGAGTTATGCTCGTTAGCGTAAAATGAAAGCTTTATGTTAATTAAACGGCGTATTTAGCGTATAGCCTACTTAAACATACTTTTTGATATCAATCTTTTACCCACTGATGTAATATATTATTTTGGGATTTTTAAATATTTTTAATTAATTTTAGGCTGAGCATAACTAATAGTCGTAGGCTTAATCCGATAATTGTCGGTTTTGCCCTTACGGGCCATAAAATGAGTTTTACATATCTAAACAACTCCAAAACTTTTGCTACTGATCACATATGATAAATAAATTATTTTAAGCCTCCTGGAATAATAAAAATATCAGCTTTATGTATCGAACCCGTAAACGGCTTATAATCGCCTTATTAAGCGTTTTTAGCGCATAGTATGTACTAAGATTATTTTTAAACATACAAGGGTGATACCTACTGATATTTGAGGCAAATTATAATATTTTAACAGTAAGCAAAGGTTGATAAACTCAGACTTCAGTTTTGAGCTTTTCGACTTATGTGAAATTACCAAAATACCCCTACGGGGCATAGTTTGGTTATAATTGATAAATTTCACTTATATACTTTAACCTACTGATATAACTTAGCAAATTGAGTATATTTGATGATTACATCAGGCCTGTAACTCAGGTTGACACTTAAACTCTTTTACAACCTTTAAAAATGACCAAACTACCCCTACGGGGCATAGTTTGTGATTAAATTCATTTCGGGCATAATAAAAGACATCTTACTGATGTCACAACATATATGAAGCATGTTAACTTAGGAAACCTGTAAATGGCTCTCATTATTACCCGTTACGCTTATTGCGCGTTCGGTTTGGTTTATGTAACTAGTTTACATAAATTAGCCTAAACGGGTCAAACCTTATCGGTTTTATCTCAAAATCCAGAATGTGTATGAAATACCCATATTAAGCAAGTCTCTGAACTTGTCGGGTCTAAATCACATTCTATCCGGTCTTCGCTTAATCGTGCGTACGAACCGTATCTTCGAAACTAACCGGTCTAAGCTTAAGCTTAATTAAAGACCCGTTAGGATTCTAATAGGTTATTATAAACCTTCGTTCCAGATTAGGAGGACCAGTAAAAGCTACTTGCAATTTGCTTATTGTGAATTATACTTTGCTCAGGTAAATACTTTTAACTTATTTTCGGTATATAGAATACCGCTTGATCGTGCATCAAATCTTCCATCGTTGGGTGGTTAATTGAATAATTTGATCGGCTCGTTTAAACAGTCTTGTTACTTAAAGCCTTTGGGGGGTTAATGACCATGTCCCAGATATCCTTGGCATCATTTTACGAAATGGCCACGACTTAAGCGCGGGGTGTAGGCGTACACCCGTCAGTGCACAAAAGAATAATGTGGTGTGTCTATTGATCTTTAACCCGGACAAGATCCGGGCTACTGAACGCACAAGGAACATGTAATTCGTTCACAAGATTATATATTTAAATAATTCTCCCAAGTTAAATAAAATGTTTATGCCACGTGCATCCAAACCAATTTTCAATCATTTTCTAAAATGAGTCAGTTGATTGTATTTACCAGTGTAAACTGACGTATTTTCCCAAAAAAGATTAAATGCAGGTACTAAGCGTAATTGACTGGGATTTCTCCTTAGCATCACTAGAAGTCTCGCAAGCTTAAGATGCCTAAAGTCTGTTGAACTATTGTTTCCATTTTGTTTCCGATCCATCTGTGGATAAACTTCCGAATATTGTGACATTTGATATTACAATATTAAATTCGGTTGTATTATATCTTTTAAATTGCTTCCGCTGTGCATATTAAATATTGTGTTGTTTGACTATTATGTTGCCAACCACGTCACGATACTCCCCACCGGGCCCACCGGTGACACGTGGAAATCGGGGTGTGACAGGTTGGTATCAGAGCCAACATGGAGTGAATTAAACACTAGCCTTTTGTGTTTAATCTCAGTTACACAATTGCACATTTCTAAACTTTCGAGTCTAGACGTATAACATAGGACAAATTCCATTTTGTTTTGTGTTATCCTTTATTTTACATATATTTTTGCTGTTATCTTATGTTATATTAACAGGATTGAAAATGCCGCCAAGATTCTTCCGAAGAAGAGGACGAGGAAAGGGGCCAATCACCACCCCCAATGACAACGAGGCAGGACCCTCGAATGTGCGAGCTCCTTCCACCACGGAGAGTGACGATCCCCGGCAGAACCGGAGGAACCTCTTTGAACCGGCAAGACGGTCGGTCTCACACAGTTCAACACCTCCTGTCCATAACCCTTACGGGCCACAGCCAGAGTATGAGCCCAACAACCCTCAACCCTCATACATACCGTTACAGCGATCCTTATCGCATCATTCTTTTGGTGACCCTACACCTGTTTTTAGGGGCCGGTTTAACCCGGCGAATTATATACAAGAACCAGTGGGTTTTAACCCATTGGGGCCAGAGGATCATTTCTCTGGCGACCACGCGGACGATATGGACGAGGATACGGACCCCGTCGAACCCGCCAGTGGTACACCAAACCACCCGATAGAGATCTCTGACGGATCTTCTTTCCACGGATCACCCTATGTTGGTCCAGATAGCTTTCAAGCTATGTTTACCAGGCACGAATGGTACTATACACCTCCTCGCCATTCACCGCCTCAGCAGCAGCAACAGGATCCCTCTGTGGATTCACGGTTTGTGGCAGTTACGCCACCGCCTCCACCGCCACCAGTACAACCGGCACCTCCGCAACCGCCGAGGCGTAGGAGATCTGGACCGCGTATGTCTACACGGGGAGGAGATTTCCATTTCAGCTCTCCTCGGCAATCAAGTGGCAGCCATTACCCGCCACATCAAGAAGATCCACAAATGGGTGGACCTTCACACACAGTTGCACCGCAACCACCGCCGATGGGTTTTGATAACCCAATTCCGGCATACACGGGTTCCATGGCGTATAACCCGTTTGAACAGCCAGTGCACACCAACTACAACTACGCCAAAGCCGACCCATACATGGTAGCGGCTAACTACAACACCCAAGGACCCTATGGAGATCCATGGGGAGTAGGGTACCCAACACATGGGTACCAAATACCTCCAAGACCTATTATCAGGAAACAATCGCAACCACCAAGGTTCTCCCCACCTGAGCGTGAAGAAATTCTGCAAAGGTTGGACCATGTAGAGCGAGAGTTTCACAGGGAACGAAGGGAGCGACAAACTTTCTTCCAAGGATTAACGAGCCTAATTAAAGGGAAGAGCGACAAACTTTCTTCCAAGAAATTCTGCAAAGGTTGGACCATGCTGGTCAACCAAGTTATCCGACGCAACAAGGGTATCCGGATTATAGATACGGGTGTGAATATTCTTGCGGAGGAGACGATGGATACGGAGGAGACGGTGGATACGGAGGAGATGGTGGATACGGTGGTCATCAGCAATTCATTTCCCCGGGCACTCCTTACGTTCATCAAAACAATTCGGACGTTGGTGGATATGGTGGTTATGGTGGATATGGTAGATATGGTGGTGAGACACCTCCCATCCCGGACAGTCCGTACTTAAAAAAGCAGGTATTATTATTATTATTTGTTATTATTATTATTACTATTATTATTATTATTATTATTTATTATTATTGTCGATGTTACAGGTTTTCAACTCTTTAGATGAACTAAAGAATCGGATACAAGAAATAGCAAACGCGGATGGTTTCGTTATTGTCACCCGTCGATCAAAGAAAATCGGGGGAAGAACCGGGAGGGTATGGCTTGAATGTGATCGTGGTGATGAGCACCAGACTACAACAACACTTAGAAAAGCCGGAAGCAAAAAAACCGGTTGCCTGTTTTACCTGCTGGCTGTGCGAAACCACCCGTATGAAACCTAGGAGATAAAAGACGGAACAATTGAACATAACCACGAACTTTGTGAGGACCTGCCGGCCCACGCGTTTGTGCGAAGGTTTACTCCAAGCGAAATGAAACTGATCGAGCAGCTGACAGCTCAAAACATGGAGCCGCGCAAAATATTTCAAACGATAAGGAAGCAGAACCCCGACAGGTTTCATGTTCAGAAAGACGTTCAAAACGTTGTGGCGAAGATTAGAGCCGAACAAAGACAAGGATTGACTCCCATGCAGTCACTAGAAACCATGCTGATAAACAACGACTTTATTTACGAGACACGGGAGGAACCCGGAACAGAGATCGTAACAGAGATCTTCTTTCATCATCGGTACTCGAGAGACATGTGGCGTGCATTCCCCCACGTCATGCTGATTGATGCGACGTACAAGACAAACATATACAATATGCCATTTATCCAGATTGTTGGTGTGACGCCTACCAACAAATCGTTTATTATCGCGCATGCCATTGTTAGTAAAGAACGGGGTGATAACTTTGTGTGGGTGCTTGAGAGGGTCAAGTCAATGTTGGATGAATGTATGGAGCCACGTGTGATTTTAACGGATAGAGACCTAGCCCTTATGGGCGCGTGTGCTAAAGTATTTCCAGACGCCTCCAGGCTTCTGTGCAGGTGGCACATACAACAGAATGTTATGAAGCACTGCAAGGGTGCCTTCACAGACGAAGACTGGGATAAATTTTTGTCATTCTGGGGGACATTGATTGAGTCTCCATCCATACTCATCTACGAGTACCACTTGCGCAACATGCGAAAGCGACTTATGGAGTGCAAACGTTCTAGTAAGTTTTTCTAATAACATACGACTCACCTATGAAAATTTTATTAAATTATTTTTACTTTTTAGGAGTCTTCAATTACGTGTACGATAACTGGCTAAAAGACTATAAGGAGATGTCCGTCTTTGCGTGGACTGATAAGAGGCGCAACTTTGATAATCGTACCACAAACAAAGTTGAGAGCCAACACGCCAACTTAAAGAGATACGTCCTAGATAGGAGCTCGCTGGACCGTGTAGTTGGTTGTGTCTGGGATATAGTTGAGACACAGTTTGGTGAAATAAGGAAGACTTTTCGAGAAAGCATCAAAAAAAGAATGAACCACCACAAACACCAGATGTTTCAACACCTACTTGGAAAAGTATCCCATACAGCCCTTGACATGTTGAGGGGAGAGGCAATTAGGAAGCTAGATGTCTTGGAGCGCTTTCATTCATCATGTGGTTGCCAAATGTGGTACAGTTGTGGGTTGCCATGTGCTTGTAGGATAGAAAAGTACATACGTGAAGGTAATAATTGTTAAACGTACAACACTTGTGTGATATATTTCCGTTAATCATGTCACTTAAACAATGTTGTTTTTAACCGTGCAGAGCGTCCGATTCAACTCAAAGACATAGACGTCTTCTGGCGGAAACTTAACTTCCAAAGTTGTAAATTGATAGACGATGACGTTGACGTGGTCGAAGAGCTAAATATTGTTAGACAACAATTAGAGTCGCACCCCCCAGCTCAGCAAAAAAGCCTGATGTCAAAGATTAAAGCGGTGTTGACTCCAAATAAATCTACCAAGAAACCACCGGTTGTCCAACAAAATATTCGTGGCCGACCAACAACAAAGCAGGTACAACAAAGGTTGGACGAGGCCTCTCGTATAGATGAAGAATTGAGGAGAAGCTCCTTCGGTGATGCAAACACGTGCTTTGAAGGTTCCCGACAATGTAAGTACGATAAACCTCGCCACATCTCGTACGTTCCATCACAGGCCTCTCAACAGTCGGTTATAAGGTCCCAAAAACCCAAAGCGAGCCTAAGCCGTTCAAAGAGTTCTAAGAAGAAAGAGTCACGAGATGCTCACGGTTTTCCTTTAATCATTGGGGACGAGTACGTGGGAATCATCAAACAGTTTAAGTATGACATTCCGCCAGTGTTCCATCCGTACGTCTCGTGCATACGAGATGTGATGCCGGACGGTCATTGTGGGTTTCGGTCTGTGGCTGTGGGCTTAGGTATGGATTAGAGTTCACGGGAGCTCATTCGAAGGGACCTTGTCCAAGAAATGGATCAGAACGAATCGATCTGGTTCCCAATATTTGAAGCATGGGATGAAGGTTATTTTTACACGCATCGTCAGGGCCTAATTTGGGATTCAGTGTCCGGTTGTGAGGAGGATCACTGGATGGACTTCCCCTTAGCAGGACTTCTTATTGCACAAACGTACGGTATCGGGGTGCACCTGTTAACGACAACTATGGGCGCGAGTTCCACTTTCTTCCCGATACTAAGTCCTCCGGCTAATCAACAACCATTATTCATAACGCTTACACATGTTAACGAGAACCACTTCATACATGTTAAGCTGGAAGGGGATTATCCAATGCCACCAGCACACGGGCTATGGTTGACCCACCGAAGACCCCATACGGAACAATGGGAAGATATGTACTTGCCACGTCTAGAATGGTATACATCGATAATGAATCCTCCGCCAAGATCAAACCCCAGTCTTAATTACATCGACAGTGATACGAAAGAATGATTTTTGTAATTAATAGTATTTTTTGTAATTAATAGTATTTTTTGTATTAATTCCTATAATTTTCTACAATTTCTATAATTTTTTTATAATTTCTATCATTTTTCTATAATTAGAATTGATTAAAACAGGTTAATAACATTTTTATAAAAAAATTACAAATATACGACTCGTATAGAGCTAGACGTGTCGTATATGATTGGTCAAAAGACCATTTTGCCCCTGATATGCCCCCAATCTAGGCTTATTTCAGGGGCTAAAAGGTCATTCTACCAACACCAGACGCCTCGTATAGATCTAGATTGGTCGTCTGTGAGAGCGGGTTTTTGAAAATTTGAATTTTGAAAATTTGAATTTATTAAAAAAGGACGCCTCGTATAGACATGTACGGGTAGTCTATAGGGGCGGCAACATTTCTTTTTTTTTAAATTTGAATTTTGAAAATATTTTATTTTAATTACTAATATACCCCTGAAAGTCCCCTGTATAGGCCTTAAACAGGGGCATAAAGGTAATTTAAAAAAATAGACGACGCGTATAGGTCTATACGACCAATACATATTGGGCGGCAACTGTTTCACTTTTTCTTTTTTAATTACTAAAAAAATGTTTATTAAATGACTATTTTGCCCCTGTAAAGCCCCCAGTATAGGCCTTAGTCAGGGGTAAAATGGTAATTAACCATTCTAGAAATATCTTTTTGGATTGGTTAATTACCATTTTAGCCCTGAATAATGCCTATACTGGGGGCTTTACAGGGGCAAAATGGTCATTTAATAAAAAGTACAGACGACGCGTATGGGTCTATACGAGGCGTCTATGCCTCGTATAAGGGGGGAGCCTAGACGACCCTGTTTGTCACCCCAAACAAAAAACACACACATATACGGAGCACACACCTGTATACGCCTCGGATTAGTATTTGGACCGTATTTTCGAAGATTTGAAGCATCACTGGTACGTATTTCATCCCGTAGTTTAGTATTTTTGTCTCGTTTTTGCCTTTAGGCCGTAGGTTTGCCCTGAAATTTGGTTTTTTTTGTGTTTGGGGGTTTGAATCTGAGGTTGAAGATGAAGCCGTAGAACAGGACGCCCAGTATACCTCTATACGAGGCAGATACGAGGCTCTGAATTTTTTTTTTGTTATTAATGTTATTATTATTGTTATTATTATTGTTTTTATTATTATTATTATTAGTGTTATTATTAATATTTTTCTTATTATTATTGTTATGTTATTATTATTATCATTAATGTTATTATTATTATCATTTATTATTATTGTTATTATTAATATTATTATTATTAATATTATTATTGTTATTATTATTATTATTATTATTGTTATTGTTATTATTATTTATTATTATTATTGTTAATATTATTATTATTATTATTGTTATTATTATTTATTTATTTATTATTGTTTTTATACGTATACGGTATTTATTTGCAGATTGATTATGGAGGACGATCCGATTCAGGGCGATGACATTCAGGTAGAGCTTGATGGGGCACCGCCGGGGGGTCAGCCGGTTCAGCGGGGTCCACGACGGAGACGGCTACCGCCTTTGGATATGCTGCAAGGTCACCCGTATCTATAGTTTCCCGACAGCACCGATGCCGCCCGTCATTGCCAGAAGCTTAGGAGGATGCACATTGGATCGCATGCAGCGATCGACTGGGATGCGATAGATGCGATTGCTGAGACGGCTAGAGTGCGTCGGTTTATACCTGTCGATTCGCCGTGGCATCGTCTTTTTGATTTGGCGCACACGCCGAGCTACAGGGAGCTGCTGGTCGAGTTCCTTTCGTCATTCACATTTCACCCTCCTGGGGTCCCAGTGCCGCTTCCGCACCCAGATGCTCCCCCTCCGCCTGAGGTTTCTTTCAGGCTCGCTGGCGTTTTGCGTTCGATGACGCTAGCAGAGTTTGCGGTGCATTGTGGTTTATACATGCAGGGGGAGATCGAGACTGAGGTTTACACAGCGGGGCTAGTGGTGGTTGACAAACCCAATCTTTTAGGGTTTTGGCAGGTGATTGCGGGGGCAAATCATTAGGAGCAAGACAAGTCGAAGGGGAGGGTGTCGTTTATTAGGGACCCACTGTACAGGTACGTACGTTTATTACGGCAATTATTGTGATTATGTGCATTGTTTATTAATCTCTGTTTCTGTATTTCGCTAACACTATCTGCAGGTATATGCACCATATGCTCGCTACTTTTATTGCAGCGCGCGGCTACAGCCGTGAGTGGTGTACGTCCACAGATCTTTTTTCTTTTATTGTTTGTTGTACAGGAGGTGGTGCGCACTAGCACACGGTCTAGCCCAGTACTACGCCTCCGCCCATCACCGACAGGAGCGCGGATTTTTGTATGGCGGGGCGTACGTGACCGTCATTGCCCGTTCATTGGGCCTCGTACTGCACCAGGACCCACATCTACGGACGCCGCCAGTCATGCCGACGCGGATGGGTTTTCAGTCGCTGTGGGGAATGAAGCTGCTCAAGAGGTTCCCCGTTGGCCCGCGGTTTAAAAACCGCGACGGGGGCATATGGAGAGAGGTGCCCCTACCAGAGCAGTTCGAGCCCGTCTATCCTCCGCCAGATCCTGCTGATGCAGTGCCCGTGGAGGACCCTCCGGAGGATGTAGACGGTGCAGCGGTGCCACAGCCACCGCCACCTCACGGGGCGCCTCAGTTTCCACGTCACGTTATTCCAGGTCATGCCCCAGGAGCTGCGCTACATCCGGATGTACAAGCCGAGCTTGACAGGCTCAACGATTTGGTAGGTTGGCTGGTACGGGCCTGTTGGTGCACGGAATGTCTGTTGACTACGTGTATATCAAGTCTTAGGTCAAGATAGGTCAACATAGGAGCTTGATAGTTAGAATTAGGGTTTATATTATAGGTTTCGCTTGTATGAACATTGTTAAGTGTAGGTTTCGCTTATAGGTACATCAATGGTTTCGCTCATGTGGTCACAAGGTGGTTTCGCTTATAGATACACATGGGGTTTCGCTTATATGGACTGTCCATATAAGCGAAACCAGCTGACCTATATATACCTGTCATGTGTTCTCATTCGGTAAGCTTTGGAGCGAAACCATCTCATGTGCTAGGGAACGAAACTCTGTCAAATTGAACTCAGAAAGCATAAATAAAGAAGAAAATTGAAAGGAAAGCTGTTGTAACTTCGTGTATACTGATTCCGCCTTTATACGTGAAGATGAACGTTCTCTACTGACTGTTTAGGGTCGGAACACGGTCCAACAAGTGGTATCAGAGCTTCAGGACGAGGAGTTCATACTACTACAGCTGATTCGACAAAATTCTCTCATTTCTACTCACTTTCTCTTATACTTTTTCGATTTAAACTGGTTCCTACAGTTGAAATGGTCTGATTTATTAGTATAACGTGTTAAATACTGTAATAACAAACCCTAGAAAGATTCAGGTTAAAATTCGGACTAAAACATGGTGAAATTTGATTAAAACATGGTTTCGCTTTTTCGGTAATCGAAGGATTCGCTTATTTGGACATAAGATCTTGTCAGTTTCGCTTATACGGACATAAGCTTGATTTCGCTTATCTGAACATCCTGGTTTCGCTTATACGGTAGTTTGGTATTTCTCTCTTAAGGACATTGCATATTTCGCTTATAAGGACATTGACTATTTCGCTTATACGTACACTGCCTATTTCGCTTATAGTGACATTACCTATTTCGCTTATAGAGACATTACCTATTTCCATTTTTGATTTCGCTTATTTGTCAAGTTGCTAATTTCGCTCGAGTGTACATCAGTTCTGATTTCGCTTTTGTGTCATCACAACTGATTTTGCTTATTAGTCACTGTTTTTCAAAATATCAAAAAAATTTCTAAGTGTTTGCTGATTTTACAGGTACATTCAAGATGGATGATATTTTCTTGAACCCATTTAGCGACATGCACGCATTCGCTGGAAATTCCGGAAACGATGATTCTTCGTCAAGCAACAACAATGAGAATCTGCCAAAAGAGAGGAAAAAGGAAGCTTGGGAATCGGAAAGTGCCTTCGGAACATTCAATAAACCTCCAAAGCTAATGGCTATTGAGGAATACAGTCGGTGGTCAAGAAAGTTTGAAGATTGGTTGATGGCATTCGCATTTCCCAGCTGGAAGAGTCTAAAAAACGGTTATGAAAATGGAAACAAAAACGGTGAAACTTTAAGATCAGCTGAGGAGATTGATTCGTTTGTAGCTGAACAAAAGTGTGTGGCTTTGTTGTTCCAGTCCGTCCGGGAAGACATAATCTCATTGATCGATTATTCAAATGCAAAAGATCTTTGGAAAAAGTTAGAAAAGAAATGTATAGGTAGTGAATAAATCAAGAAAAACAAAATGAAACTACTTAAGAAAGAGTTTGATATGTTTGGGTGTTTAAAGAACGAGTCAGTTTGTAAAATGATAGAAAGGTTTGGTCATCTAAAGCTGGAATTAGTAAGACATGATATCAGATATTCTGAAGATGATCTTATCGACAAATTGTTCGATTCGTTGCCTGACGAGATGGATTGGAGATATTATGCGCTGATGCTGAAGAATACCATCAAGGCACCAGAAAAGTTGACATTAGATTTGCTGATTGAAAAACTTGAGAGTCACGAGCTGGAACTGAAAAAGACATAGAAAGTCAATCACTCATCTAATCAACAAAATTTGGATTTGTATTATCCAAAGAGCATGATGCCAAAAGCAACTTCTCCCAAGACTGCATTTTCTGCTGAAAATGTGTCCACAGCAAGCAAAGAAAGTCAAAGTGGTCAAAGCAGTGGAAGTCACAGTGGTTATCACAGTGGATCTTCATCATCTGGAAGTCATTCTGATGCAAAGAATCAGTTTCAATGCAACATCGCAATAGACTTGAAGAATGCTCAGAATTTTGATGAGGAGTCGGCCAAACAGCAGATGATCTTCCTAGCATCGGTGTTGGAATCGTATGAAGGGTTAGTAGCTGGGAAGATAGGCAACACCAACTTAACGAAAGAAGATTATGATTAGATAGATCCTGAAGAAATGGAGCTGATCGAAATTCGTTGGGCAAAGGCCAGTGCTGTTCGTCGAGCACATCGGTTCATGGAAATTACCGGCAAGAAGACAATTGGTGGTCCATCTACCAAGCTGGGGCTCGATAAGTCCAAAGTGACATGCTTCAAGTGTAAGCAGAAAGGTCATTTCAAGCGTGAATGCAGAAACGCATATGCTGATGAGTCGGAGAACCCTTTCAGAGATGATTATTACAAGAAGGCAATTTATCATCAGAATAAATCTGAGCCGCCTAGATTGAAGCAGGTTGAAGACAACAAAGAGAAATCTAGAGCTCTTGCGGTGATTTACGATGATGAGGGGTATGATTGGAGTCAAGAGGTTCTACCGGAGGAAGATGCGGTTGGTTACGCATTCATGGCGAAAAACGACGAACCTATTCCTTGGAAAGATAACCGAACTGAAGAACAGAAGTATAGATACAGAAAAATGTTGGCTGAAAACAAAATCATTAGAATTTATGGTATCTATCTGGAAGCGAGGAGAACGAGAAGATGGGATCCGGATAGGGAGTGTTATCTTGACCCATATGGAAATATTGCAATTGATGACAAAACGCTTGATATCGAAGCCATAATCAAGGAGTACAAAGAAGAGGATGATTATTGGCAGAATAAATGGTGGGGAACTGGAGACGAGAAAGAGAAAGAAGAAAAGAGAGGAAGGAGAAAGAAGAGACAGAGAAATCAAAGAAAGTTGATACTGGAGTTATTGACACAACGCAGGAGTTGACTGCAGAGAACCTGGGAAAAATGGCTGACAAAGTGTTGGCTGCTAAGGCACTTGAGGTAGACTCTAACTCCGTGTCTGAGTCAAAAAGCCAGGTCAGTTCAAACTTGTCAACAAATGCGTCAGGTAAACAAATTGATGGAAATGCTGATTGCAAAAATTGCAACAAAGAGTGAAAATTTTGTAATACAGTCACGTATCTCAACGGTAAGAAAGTTGAAGATCTGACAGCAAAGGTCAGAAGCGTTGAGAATCAGATTCTTGATCATGACAAAACAGTTAAAGCTTCAACTGAACGGATAAGAGAATTAACTAGCCAAATTGAAAATGATAAAATTGATCATGAAAAAGTTAAAAAGGAAAATGAAAAGTTAATTCTTGAAAACCGTCAGATTTCTGAGAAGTTTGAAAAACTCAAAAGCACAATGAAAGATAATGATGATCGAAATGGTAAAACTTATAAAGAAAACGTTCAACTAAAAGCAGTGCTTAGAGTAAAAGAAGAATCAATCAACCAACAACTGGATGAAATCGCTAAACTGAAACTTAAATTTCAAGAGGCTGAAATTGAAAACGAGCGAATCCAGTTGAAGCTTAACAGTTACAACTCCGCAAGCTTTGTTTTGCAACACATTATTCCCAAACCCATCGGGAAAGACAAAGCAGGCGAAGATGTGTACTCTGATGGAACTGGGGTGGGTTTTCATCAAGTTCCACCTCATGTCCTTGATAACTACACGAAAAAGCAATCAGGGTTGGTTGAAATTGAAGAAGAAAGTGAAATGAATCTTCCGGATTCAATTGATGTCACGTTCACATCTTCCAATGACGATAGTGTCCAAAATAATATTGTAAAAGGTGTTGTTGAAAATGTGCTAAAAACGGATAGTGACACTACTGAGGAAGATGGGTGTTTCTTGGACAAATACATTCCGAAACAAAAGTCCAAGAACAACTTAAATGAAGAATCAAATCTTGTCATGTACAAGATGTTGGGTTCAGATAAGTTGTTTTCGGATTCTGAGTTTCCGATTGAGAATGTAAATGTGAACAAATTGACAAATGTTTTCAAGTTGGTCGAAGTTGATTTGTCAAAAGTGAACAATCTGAGTCAAACAAAGAGAAAAATGAGTTTTGAGAAAGATAAAGCTTACTACAAGAAATCTGTATTTCCACCGCGTTTTTATAATAACATTCGAAACAATTGTTCGGGTGGTTATCAGGGGGGTAAGTCTTATCAGAAAAGAAATGTTCCAAACAAGAGGTTTGCTGAAAAGAAAAAGTTTGTGAACAGTTCGAGTTCACTTCCTGATGAAGAGAAAGAGATTTTTTCAAAGTCGAATGAAGAGTTCTTTGAGAAAAGAGCTTCACAGTATCAGTCTGAAGGCACAAGTCGAGTTGTTGATACTCGAACATGTTTCAGATGTAATCAAGTTGGTCACATTGCACGAAAGTGTACCAATGTGAAGCCTAAGACTGAAACTGTGAAGATGCAACAGAAGAAAGTTGACGTGAAGGGTAAAGCTCCAATCGTTGTTGAGAAAAAGAGTGTGAAAAATGACAACATTAAAGTGAAAAATGAACCCGTAAAGAAAGTGGTAACTAAAAATGACAAATTTTACAAGCGGGTTGCATTATCTCAACAAGTTTGGAAACCAAAAACTGAGAAAAAGGTTTCACCTTCTGAGGATTCAATTCAAATTGATTATGATGCAAATTTTCCACCTCTTAAGGCTGAAAACTTCAAAATTCAAATTGCGAGAGTCAAGGTTACACCTAAGGCTGATGAGGCCTGGGTGGACACCATGTTCGAATAAGCAGTTTGAATTGCCGGAGCTTCCTTGATCGCGAAGCATGAATCGGCATCTTTATTAAAGTTTAAGTCAAAGTTTGTTATGTGCAGGATCTTCCAAAACTTGTATCCAGATGGATCATGGATAGTGGAGCTTCAAGACATATGACAGGGAAGACTGCGTTGCTGTATGATGTGAGAAATATCAATGGTGGTTATGTAGGATTTGCTGGTCATGTAGGTGGTAGAATTATTGGTGAAGGAACGTTATCCAACGGGATTGTGACGTTTGAAAGAGTTAACTACATTACTGAGCTGGAGAACAATCTGCTGAGTATCTCGCAGATTTGTGACAATATGTATACTACTCACTTCACTGATAAAGAATGTTTGATCTTGAAACCGGGATTTGTAATACCTGAAGAATGGATTATCATGCGGGCACCTAGAGTGAATGATTTATATGTGTTAGATATGAGTGTAGCAACTACATCTACTGGTCAAGCACATTGTTTTGTGTCTAGAGCAACAGAGAAAGAATCGAGATTGTGGCACCGCAAGATGGGGCATATTCACCTAAGGAAGATGAATCACTTGGTGCACAATGATTTAGTTTTGGGTGTTAATATCAAAGGTTTTCATCTGGAAGGGGAGTGCATTAGTTGTGTTAAAAGCAAACAGAAGAAAAAGTCACACCCTACAAAGCAAGTCAATTCAGTTTCGAGACCTCTGGAAAGACTTCACATGGATTTGTTTGGTCCTGTGAATGTCAAAAGTATTACAGGAGATTACTATTGTTTGGTCGTTACTGATGATTATGCCAGATTTTCGTGGGTTTCTTTCTTGAAGACGAAAGACGAAACGTTTGATGGCGTTGTTCAAGAAAATTGAGAATTTGTACCAAAGGCGTATTAAAAGAATTCGTAGTGACAATGGTACTGAATTCAAGAATAGCAAGATGGAAGAATTTTGTGATGAAATAGGTATTTTGCATGAGTTTAGTGCTCCGTACACTCCGCAGCAGAATGGAGTATAATTATTCTAGATAAATATATATTTCGTTCCGTTAATTGTTCGTGATCACTAGTTAACCAAGTTAAGTGGATTTAATATTTGTTGCCCAAGGTGTAACTCTTACGGGTCATAGCTTGGTCAGCAGTGTTGACTTATCGAACTCGTACATATAAATCCAACAATCTCCCACTTGGACGGCGTTCGATAAAATCCTCAACGCAGATAGTCAGCGGTGCTCTAGCTGCACATGGCTGCTTTAAAGTCATTAACCAAAACCCCTTGCCATTAGTAATAACTTACTATTGCAAGACAATAGACTTATGGTAATTGTCGTCATTCATCCTTTCTGTAAAAGACATAAATTGAATCAATGAGACATGGATTAAGTTCATTCTCATATGGTGTTCAGTTATTATTGTTCTCGATCAAGAGTCAAAGTGGTCCGAACAAACACACAGTAAGTTTGGGTAAGGCCTTACACTTCACCGGTTTAAATCAACGAGGGCGCCACAATGTCTAACTGTTACATATCATGTAAGAGTACAGAATCCCTTATCGACTACATACAACTCCCAGTTAACTTCAGAACTATTCCCAATTAAAGCCTTTATGACTGGCAGTTACGCGACAGCGGTTGACAGTAATCAAAGAATAATCCTTGGTAAACAGAAGTTCTAATATGTATCTCAGGTCAAAGGATACTAAGTGAGTATACCAATATCAAATCATCTTATGACTAAGATCCATGAAGATGATTTGATGTGAGTTACATCCAACGTCATTCTCAATGAGGTTTGTGAATTTGGAAGTCAACTCCTTGAGTCCAAACTCAGAATAGTCTTAATTCAGAATCGTTCCCACGAGTCTGACCGACTACAGATAGTTTAGAATGCAAGATTCATGGATTAAACGTATTAAAATCGAACACAGTTATTAGATCCAGAATTGCATTTAACTAGTAAATCCACAATGAATTCAAAACGTACAACTGTTAAAAGTTCGTACATCCAAATACTGAATCAAAACATACAGCTAGCAAATCTAAGCCCGATAGCACCCATGTGCTGATCATGCTTGTCCTGAGTCATGGGCTAAGTAAACGGGTCTGCTAGGTCTTGATCTGTGTTAACTTTGCTTATCACGATGTCTCCGCGTTCCACAATTTCCCGTATGTAGTGGAACTTTCTTAGACTGTGCTTGGCCCTGTGATGAGATCTGGGCTCTTTGGCTTGAGCAATAGCACCCGTGTTATCACAGAATATCCCGATGGGTTTCTTAATGCTTGGAACCACATCGAGGTCGGTTATGAATTTCTTCATCCAAGCAGCCTCCTTTGCAACATCTGATGCGACTATATATTTAGATTCGGTGGTTGATTCCGCCACCACACTCTGCTTGGAGCTCTGCCATGAGATAGCTCCTCCATTTAGAGTGAATACAAAACCTGATTGAGAGGGAGAGTCATCTCGGTCAGTTTGAAAACTGGAATCAGTGTAACATCTTACAGTGAGCTCTTCTTCTACTCCTCCAAATACCAAGAACATATCTTTAGTTCTTCTCAGATACTTCAGAATGTTCTTAACAGCAGTCCAATGGGCAATGCCAGGAGTTTGTTGATAACGACTAGTCATGCTTAAAGTGAGACGTCAGGTCTAGTACATAACATAGCATACAATATAGAACCAATCGCTGAAGCATATGGAACTGCTTCCATTCGCTTAATTTTAATGTCCGTTGAAGGAGATTGTGATTTGTTCAACACAGTCCCTTTATTCATAGGAACACCTCCTTTCTTGGAGTTTTACATCTTAAAGCGTGTCATCATTTTGTCTATGTATGTACTTTGACTTAGCCCAAGAAATCGCTTAGATCTATCCCTATAGATCTTGATTCCTAGAATATAAGCTGCTTCTCCAAAATCTTTCATTGCAAAACAAGTTCCCAAATAGTGTTTAACTTCGTTAGCATAGGGATGCTGTTTCCAATGATCAGTATATCATCCACATACAGGATGAGGAATGATAAAGTGCTCCCACTAGACTTTCTGTAAACACAAGGCTCATCTTCATTTTTAACAAACCAAACTCTTTAATCTTTTGGTCAAAACGTAGATTCCAGCTACGAGATGACTGCTTGAGTCCATAAATGGACTTATTCAGCTTGCACACCCTATTAGGATATTTTGGATCAATAAAACCGTCTGGCTGAACCATATAGACATCTTCAGATAGATGCCCATTAAGAAAAGCGGTTTTGACATCCATTTGCCATATCTCGTAGTCATAGTACGCGGCTATGGCAAGCAATATCCTGATCGATTTGATCATAGCAACGGGCGAGAAGGTTTCATCATAGTCAATACCCTGAGTTTGAGTGAAACCCATGCATATCGGTTTTTCTCTTGAAAACCCATTTGCTCCCTACTGCCCGAGATTCGGGGGGTAGCTCAACCAAGTCCCAGACTTGATTATCACGCATCGATTGCATCTCAGCGTTCATGGATTCCAGCCATTTCGTAGATTCAGGATCTGAGATAGCAGATTTGTAGCTAGCAGGTTCGTCATTAGACTCGTCTACTACCAAGACTTTAGTACCTTCAAGATGCCAAAGGTATCTGTCAGGTTCTTTACGAGTCCTGCTACTTCTGCGAACGCCTGTGTTTATGTCTGATTCATCAATAACAATTTCTTGTTTTTCAGACGTTTCTACTTCATCGGAGGTTGTCGTTGGTTCTCGAATTTCTTCAAGATCAACCACATTATTTCCAGTTCCTCGATTAAGAAGTTCTTCCTCGAGAAAGTGCCCCTTCCTTTTGATGGAAACAACATTTGCATCAGGATGGTAGAAATAATATCCGCTTCTTTTATAGTATCCGACGAAAACAACCTTTTCGCCTCGAGGATCGAGCTTATCATCAACATCACTTGTGATGTATGCATCACATCCCCAGACTTTTAGGTATTCCAAATTGGGTTTACACCCATGTCATATCTCATATGGGGTTTTGTTTACCTTTTTAGTCGGAGCCAGATTGATAATGCGGGCGGCAGTCATAAGAGCATGACCCAAAAGGAGTGAGGAAAGTTAGTTCTACACATCATCGATCGAACCATATTAAGTAGAGTTTGATTTCTCCTTCGCTCACGCCATTAAGTTGGGGTGTGCCAGGTGGAGTGGGTTCTGAAAGTATTCCACACTCCTTCAGATGATTGAGGAACTCTAAGCTGAGATATTCGCCACCTCGATCTGATCGAAGTACTTTTATCTTTCTAGTAAGTTGGTTTTCTACTTCGTTTTGAAACTCTTTGAACTTTTCAAAAGTTTCATGCTTATGCTTCATAAGATAGACATAAGCATATCGACTATAATCATCGATGAAAGTAACGAAGTATCTTTCATGGTTCCTTGTCATGGTTCTGAAAGGGCCACATACATCAGTGTGAATAAGTCCTAGCAGACCATTGGCCCGTTCACCAACACCAGTGAAGGGACGCTTTGTGAGTTTGCCAGCTAAGCAAGATTCGCAATCATTAAAGGAGTCATGTCCAGTGGATTCAAGAATCCCCTCGGATTGGAGCCATTTTATGTGTGCCTTACTTATGTGGCCAAGTCTACAATGCCATAGAAAGGTTTCATTCATACCAGCTTTATTAGGCTTAGAAAGATGATATATGTTATTACATGTTTGAACATCAATCTCATAAATACCATTTCGAGGTTTAGCCTCAAAATAAAAGACATCATTCAAGTAGGCAGAAATAGAAATACCATTAAAAACGTACTTGAAACCTTGTTCAAACAAAAGGGAAACCGAAATAATGTTTCTGGTTATACCAGGTGCAAACAAACAATTGTTTAAATTAACTACAAGGCCAGAAGGACATGAAAAATGAAATTTGGCAGTTGCAAGAACGGGCACTCTTTTCCCATCACCAACGATGAGTTCCATGTCGCCTTGTTTCAGCTTCCTCCACTTTTCAGGCTCCTGCAAAACATTAGTGATGTGGTAACCACACCCGGTATCAAATACCCATGTGTTACTGGAGACAGTAAAAAGTTCAATAACATAAATGAGAATACCTGAAGAAGTGCCAATGTTACTGGCATTGTTAGCCTTCAGCTTGGCTAGATACTGTGGGCAGTTCCTTTTCCAGTGCCCTATTTGGTTGCATTCAAAGCACCGACGCTCCTGGGGGGGATGTGTAACACCTCGGAAATTCACGTCCAATAAAATAAAGACACGTGTTATGTTATGCAAACGTGTTACAAATACGGATCCAGATAAAGATGTACGGTAGGATTTAAAAACGTCGACACGTTAATTTATACCTCTGAGCGACCTATTAATAAATCCCTAACCAGGATATATTTATCAACATCTGAATTATGTTTATAAATCTGGCCATCCTAAATAATAAATTGGTTACAACCTTAGACATGGACCCAATGTGAATTTCTTGGTATTTCCGACATTAAAAACCTCCCACAAGAGTACAAGATGTGTAAGTACATGCCTAGACATGCAATGGCTGAAAACATGGTCCCCATTCTGATTAAAATGCATGAGATTCGGAGATGTAAGTGTTGCATGGTCACAGCCTGAATTAAAACAAAATTCTGTCCTCTGGCGAAGGCTTGCGCACCGCAACACCCAGAACGTTACGGTGCGCAAGACTGCTTACAGACCTCAACACCCAGAACGTTGAGGTGCGCAAAGTATGCATCTGGGCGTTTTTCTGGACAGCTGCCTGTATAACCGGTTACACCGCCTCATTTGGGTGGTATTCGAAAATCAGGGACTCCCTAGGTGGTTTTTAGCATCCTAGGCACACCTGGGATGATCTTATAACATCACTAGAGTTACATGGCATGATCTACTTGAATTTAAGGGCCTATATAAGAGATGCAAAGTTGCAACATTTGGGCACTTGCATTTGCAACATTCACAACTTACTTTCTGGAGCTCTCTGGTCAGCAAGCAACCTTCCTAGTGGTCCCTAATCATAATTAGGACATTTGTAAGTATCCTTAACCATTTCTAATTTAGTTTAGCTTAGTTAATTAGCTAAAAGTCAAACCGTCATAATTAAGGTTTGACTTCGTGATTAATTAATATGTGCTCAGTCAAATCACGAATTAAAAGTACCTATAAGTAGGTATTAAGGTGGGTAATAAACTCTTAAAAGGGTACTTTCAGATTCCCACTCTAACTATGTTAATTGTCGAGTCAAAGCTTACTTTAAAAAGTCAACAGAATGTTTATTTTCAAATTAAATCATAATTAGCAATGTAGGATACATGCAACCTGTTTGATCATTAATATACCTTGGTAACTAATATTAGAACATGTCCCAACATGTTCAACTCGACAATTTTCAGTTTAAACCCGGATCGGAACCGAAAGTCGCATAATTTGACTTTTGCTTTGACTTCCAGTTCTGACCCGTTTATGCATGTTTTAGATTTGCCTTAGAGCTTATTTTGGACCAGGTTTCACATAAGTATAACTCTCTGAGATTATACAACTTGGTTCATTATTTATCCGATTCATATGCATGTTTCCGATTAATGCTTAAATGTTGACTATTATGCCCTTTTGACTATAAAACGTGATTTTTGAAAAAGTGAAAGAGTAGAAACCTTAGTTGCTGATTTATAAACTTACACCTAAAATTTGACATCAGTTTGAGGTCTAGATTAAGAGTTATGCTCATTAGCGTAATTTGGAAGCTTTATGTTAATTAAATGGCGTAATTAGCATATAGCCTATTTAAACCCACTTTTTGATATCAAAATTTTTACCCACTGATGTAATATAATATTTTGGGATTTTTGAAGATTTTTATTTAATTTTTGGCTGAGCATAACATAGGTCTCTAAGTTTGATTCGGTTAATACCGGTTTTGCCCTTTTAAGCCATAAAAGGAGTTTTACAAACCCTTTTGACCCCAAACCTTTTTCTACTTATTTTATTTGATAAATAAAATATTTTGAGCCTTCTGGAATTATAAAAATATCAGCTTTCCTTTGAAAACCCGGAAATGGCTCCAAATCGCCTTTTTAAGAGTTTTTAACGCATAGTATGTGCTAAAACCATATTAAACATATAAGGTTGATACCTACTGATATTTTTAGTATACTTTCATATTTTAACAGTAAGTAAAAGTTTTTAAACTCAGGTTTCCAGTTTTGACCTTTTAAGCCTAAGTGAAATTACCAAAATACCCCTAAGGTGCATAGTTTGGTTTTAAGAGATAAATTTCACATATAGGTCATACCCTACTGTTATAACTTGTTAAATTAAGTGTATTTACTGTATAAGTCAGACCTGTAACTCAGATTACTAATTAAACTCTTTTATAATCTTTTAAATGACCAAAATGCCCTTATGAGGCATAAGTTGAATTTAAATTCGTTGGGGCATAATAGAAGATACCTTACTGATATCACAACATGTTTAAGGCATATTAACTCAGGTAACTTGCATATGACTCTTATGATTACCCGTGACGCCCTTTTCGCGTTCGGTTCGGTTTATGTAACTAGTTTGCATAAATTGACCGAAACGGGTCAAACCTTATCATCCTTGTCTCAAAATCCAGAATGTATTTAGTTTACCCATATTATACAAGTCTTCAAACTTGTCGGGTCTAAATCACATTCCTTTCCGGTCTTCGCTTAATCGTGCGTTTGAACCGTATCTTCCTTAAAAACTAACCGGTCTAAGCTTAGGCTTAAATAAAGACCCGTTAGAAATCTAATAGGTTATTATAAACCTTTGTTCCAGAATAGAAGAACCAGTAAAAGCTACCCGCACTCGCTAATTGTGATTTATACTTACAAAGGTAAATACGTTTAACTTATTTTCCCTATACGGGCTTGGGGTACGGTATATAAAATACCGCTTGGTCCGGCATTGAATCTTTAATCGAATAGAGGTTAAATCATTGATATGCTACGTTTTGAAATGTTTTGTTTGCTTAAAGCCTTTGGGGGGGTTAATGACCATGTCCCGGATATCCTTGGCATCATCTTACGAGATGGCCACGACCTAAGCACGGGGTGTAGACGTACACCCGTCAGTGCCTAACCAAGTAATGTGGTGTGTCTATTAATCTTTAACCCGGTCTACGGATCTGGCTACTGAACGCATAAGTAACATGTAATTCACTTACAAGATTATATTCACATAATTAACCCAAGTTATAAAATGCTTTGTGCCACGTGCATTCAAATCAATTTTCAAATCTTTTCAAAATGAGTCAGTTAAATTGTATTTACCAGTGTAAACTGACGTATTTTCCAAAAGGTTAAGTGCAGGTACTACTCGTACTAGGCTGGCTGTCTTCTAGCGTCCACAATAAGTCTCGCAAGCTTGGATGTCAATAAAACTGTTGAACAATATCTTCTTTTCTTTTGATCCGCCTGTGGATCCGTTTCAACTATTTCGTGATATTTAATATTACAAATTATTAAAGTTGAAATGAATCTATCTTTGCTTCCGCTGTGCATTTATATATTGTGTTGTTTGACTTATGATGATATCAACTACGTCGCGATACTCCCCCACCGGGCCCACCGGTAATACGTGGAAATATCGGGGTGTGACAGGTTGGTATCAGAGCCAACACTGAGTGAATTAAACACTAGCCTTTTGTGTTTAATCTCAGTTACACAATTGCACATTCCTCGATTCTCGAGTCTAGACAAAGAACTTAGGAATTATCCAAATTTGTTTCTAACTTTGTATTATATATTTCTTTTGTTGTATCACTTGTTTGTTTTTGACAGGTTGACAAAAATGCCGCCAAGGATGAGAGGAAGAGGGAGAGGAAAAGGGCCACTCGTTGCCCCAAATAACCACGAGGCCGGACCGTCGCACCGGCGGACACCATCAGATCCCAACAACCCGGGTCCTCTAGAGCCCTGGAGGGCCTACATTGAGCCTGCTAGGCGCTCAGTTTCACTGAGTACCTCCCCTTCTATTCCACACTCTTTCGGGCCTCATTCTGAAAATGAGCCCCACAACTCCCACCAGTCCTACATTCCTCTTCAAGGACATAACTCACCTTTCGACCACCTGTCGCCTATTTTCCAAGGCCAGTTTAATCCTGCCGACTACCTTAGAGCACCAGTGGGTTTTAACCCACTTGGACCCGAATATCACTTTTCTGGTGGTAACGCGATGGATATAGATGAAGATACCGATCCTGCATTTCATTCAAAGCTTAAAATCCAAAAAGATTTTAGTGTGTTTTAGCATAAAGTTTTGAAAAATACTAAAAGATTTTCGACAAACTGATGTTGAAGAGCTGATATTCAAAATTCGAGTGCTAAACATGATGAACAGGATTGGGAGAATATGTTGAAAATTTTGAATGTCATATACAAATGTTTTGAAAGATTGTGTGTTTAGTTAATCAAGGTCATTCATTTGAACTTGATGTAACTATACAGTTTGATGAATAAATGATGTCTACCAGTAAGTTTATTAAATTCAAATGTTATAAATTTGTGAAACTTATGTTGAGGTAGAGGATGTGCAGGGTAACAGGTTTTGGACTTCATCATTCCCATGGAAGCTAAATGTCAAAGCTTGAACCAGATAAAAACCTCAGATTCTAGCATACTGAGAGGGGGAGTCTGTGAAAGGGGGAGTGTGGATCAACAGTCAAAGGGAAATCTGAAGATGAAGCTAGGATAAGATTGTGAACCTGTGAAGATTGAATGCTTATGATGTGAAGACAGAGAGTTGAAGAAAAGACCAAGACTGAAGACTCAGAGCTGAAGACTTCGTCAACATCCAAGGGGGAGTCTGTTGATGCACAGAATGTCTGTTGACTTCATCTACATCAAGTCTTAGGTCAAGATATATCAAGATTGGAACTTGAAAGTCAAGATTAGGGTTTATATTGTTAATTTTGCTTTTATGTACATAGGTTTCAAGTGATTTCGCTTATTAGTCACTAGGTGATTCCGCTCATTAGTCACTAGGTGATTCCACTTATATGTCACATGGTGATTCCACTTATATGGACAGTCCATATAAGCGAAATCAGCTAGCCTATAAATACCAGTCATGTGTGACTTCATATGTAACTTGGAGCGGAATCAGGTCATTGTTTGTGTAACCGAACTCTGTCAAAATTGATTCAGAAAGCAATAAAAGAGAAGGAATTGAATAGGAAATGTTGTGTAACTTCATTTATGTTGATTCCGCCTTCGTATGTGAAGATGAACTTTCTCAACTGACGTTTTAGGGTCAAACAACGGTCCAACAGGTCCCGACAGCTACGAGGAGAGATTTCGGCTGTGTGACTGGGCGTTTACCCCCAGTTACCACAACTCCCCCCTGCACCACCAGCAGCAGCAGAATCCTTCCGAGGATTCCCGATTCGTCGCGGTCACTCCACCGCCACCACCACCTCAGCTTCAGCCTCCCTCGCCCCCGAGGCGAAGAAGAACGAACGCACGGATATCCGCGCGAGGGGGAGTGCGCATCAGCACCCCTCCACTTTCAAGTGGCAGCCGATACTCGCCACTTCACGAAGAACCAGAGATGGGAGAATCTTCACAACCCGTCTCAGAAGTAAACTCTGCGCCAGTCGCGCCACCACCACCACTGGGTTTTGGAGACCCAATCCCTGCTTACACTGGCACGGCGGCATACAATCCCTTCGAGCAGCCGATCCACACAAATTACAACTATGCAGAGGATCCCTACTGGGTAGCTGCGAACTACAACGCACTCCATCCGGAAGGTCCCTATGGAGGTCCCTGGACTACGGGACACCCGACTTATGGATACCCACCATATGGGTATCAGCAACCACCGCCCCCTCAACCTCCGCATTATCAGCAACCACCACAGACGTCGGTGATGTCACCGCCACAGTTTCAAGAAATCCTTCAAGGGATAAATGAGGTACGGCAGGAGGTGCGGCAAGACCGTAGGCATAACCAAGGGATGTTCAAGAAGATGGTGAACTTGATCAAAGGTAAAAGCAAGAAGGATCGTTAAATCCTTGTTTGTTTGTTTGTTTATTTTTAGTGTTGTAGTCATGTCCCTACGAGGACATTTATTTCTGTACTCTGCCCCTGCGTGGGCATGTTTTTCCTGTTAACCCCTGCGTGGGTGTGTTTGTTAGTTAGCCCCTGCGTGGGCATGTTATTCATGTAAAAGTCCCGTTTAGGGCAAATTTGTACTAGTTTAATTTTAATTGGAATGATTAATTCAAATTTTTCATTTTTAAATTATAGGCATAAATATAATATATGAATAAATGAAAAATAACATTTTTCTTGATTTACCATTTTAATAAAATAATAAGAATCTTAAAAGGTAAAACCTAGCTTGTATGTCATAATAAGACCTGGCCAATATGGTAAAACCTGTTTTAAAAGATTCAAATCTCTGTTAACATCTGCAAACATGTTAACATTCTCGACTAATGTGATCCGCAAAATCACTCATGTCACCCTTTTTATAAATTATCCGAAATCCTTTATTATTATTTAAACATCGGATTGTGATGTACCGCCTACGGGCTATAACTAATGTCATATAAGACAAAAGACAGTGGTAGCCTACAAACTCCCTGTCAAGAGAAGGTGATGAACTTTGATTCAAACCTTAATGCCTCGATTCCATAAAATCTAGGCTTATGAAATAAATTTGCTTACATGACTTGACCTATTGTGTTATTATTAATTTATGATTATGGATTATGATAAAGATCCTGAATAATTAACAAATTAACTAAAATGGCTATTAAAACCATGGTTAATAAATCGTCAAGAACGATAGTACTGCTTAGGCTTATAAATAAACCTTGTCCTTATTTCTTTATGTAGCAATTAAAACTACATGGCAAAGTCAGAAGAAATAAACAGTCATTCGGCGGAAAACCCTGAAAATGCTAAAATACTGGTAACTGGTGCGGAGCTACAGGCATTAGTAGAAAATGCTGTTACCAAAGCAATAAATAGGCAGTATAGTGAATCAAGCGGGACCCGAAGTAGGACCCGATCCGCACCACATTCCAAGCCAAAGACACACTCGGAGGCTCATAGCAAACGGCCCTCTAAGAAAGATGAACCCAAGAAAGATGATGATCGACATTCATCTAATCACAACAGTGTTCCCTCAAAAAGGATGGTGTTTGATGCCAAACCACATACCAAGTCCTGTACTTACAAGTACTTTGTTTCGTGCAAACCCCGAGACTTCACCGGGGAGAAAGGAGCAATAGATTGTATGACTTGGTTGGATGAAATGTGTTGGTGCATTTTGTCTAAAGCCTGCGTCTTAGTCTTGTTAGATTTATGTATAGGGTCTAGATGGGTTGATTATGTATGGTACAGGGGTTAATTATGTAATTTTGTGATGTTAGTGGATGAGGTCCGCTTATATGGTCACATGTCATAAAAGCGGATCTACATGTTAGAGGTCCGCTCATATGGACATGTCCATATAAGCGAACCTGTCTCTCCTATAAATACCCCAAGTAGTTTTCTCTTTATGTACGTTGATGTCAAGTGTGGAGCTGAACTGTTGCCCGACTATTTTCAGAAAGTTTAATGAGAAAACCGTGTTAAAGTGATACGCATCTGTTTCTACTCATTTCTACTACGTTTTTACTTTGATTCATGCCAAATATGTATTTCCGCTACATGTTCGGTAAGTACTAGCTCGAATTGACTCACACGACTGTCAAAACTGGTCCTACAAAATGGACACGGTTGTAGACATCAGCGGTTGTGCTGAAAGGGACGTAGTAAAATATGTATCCCAATCGTTTAAGGGAGAGGCACTGGCATGGTGGAAGTCTCTCATTCAAGCTGCCGGAAAGATCCCACTCTACAACTTGTCATGGGATCAGTTCGTTGCTCTCATTAAGGAGAATTATTGCCCGCAGCACGAAGTTGAAAGAATCGAATCAGATTTCTTATCATTGGTGATGAAGAATTTAGATTGTCAGGCTTACCTCACCAGTTTCAATACCCTATCTAGGCTGGTTCCGTACTTGGTAACCCCAGAACCTAAAAGGATTGCTCACTTCATCGGGGGTTTAGAGCCAGAAATTAAAGCCAGTGTTAAGGCATCAAGGCCTGCTACCTTCAGATCAGCAGCTGATCTATCTCTATCTCTTACCTTGGATGTAGTCAGGTTGAGATCACTCAGGAATTCAGACGAAGGTAAGAGGAAGCGTGAGGACGATACCTCACGAAGATCAGATAAGAAGCACCGAGGAAGTAACGACCACAAGAAAGGGTCGGGGTCTAAGAAAGATGGGCAACAATCTGGAGATAAGCCCAAATGTAAGGTTTGCAAGAAGCACCATTTTGGGAGGTGCTGACTTGAGTCGAAATCCCAGCCTCAGCCGAGGCCCTGTGGGATTTGCAAATCTTCAGAACACAAGACTCTGGAGTGCAAAAAGTTGAAAGATGCAACGTGCTACGGTTGCAATGAAAAAGGGCACATTAAGTCCAATTGCCCAAAGATCACCAAGAAAACCGAGGATGGGAAAAAGACCAATGCGAGGGTCTTCAAGATGGACGCAAAAGAAGCTGTTCAGGATGACAACGTGATCACAGGTACTTTTCTCATAAATGATGTTTATGCTAGAGTATTGTTTGATTCTGGAGCAGATAAGTCTTTTGTGGATAATAAGTTTTGTGAGTTGTTGAAATTGCCTGTAAAAGCCTTAAGTGTGAAATATGAGGTGGAATTAGCTGATGGAACCATAGAAACCGCCTCAACTGTGTTAGATGGATGTGTTATATCCATTAGGAATCACTCTTTTCCTTTATCCTTACTTCCCTTTAAGCTAGCCGGTTTTGATATAGTTATAGGTATGGATTGGTTATCGCATAACCAAGCCCAGATTGTGTGCAACAGAAAACAAGTGGTAGTCAAAACTCCGTCTGGTGAGTCACTTACCATTCAGGGGGATACCCAGCATGGATTGCCTAAGCAAGTGTCTATGCTCAAGGCATCCAGATGTCTGAAAAAGGGCTGTGTCATTTATATGGCACAAGTTACTATTGATGAGCCAAAGCCTAAAATTGAAGACATCCCCGTCATTTCAGAATATCCTGAAGTTTTTCCCGAAGAACTACCTGGTTTACCACCAGATAGGCAAGTGGAATTCCGAATTGACATCATCCCGGGTGCAGCACCAGTAGCGAGAGCGCCTTATAGGTTAGCACCAACGGAGATGAAGGAGTTAAGGACGCAATTAGATGATCTGCTAGCCAAAGGTTTTATTAGACCTAGTTCGTCTCCTTGGGGAGCGCCGATCTTGTTTGTCAAGAAGAAGGATGGATCTATGCGTCTGTGCATCGATTACCGTGAGCTTAATAAGGTCACTATCAAGAATAGGTACCCTTTGCCCAGGATCGACGATCTGTTCGATCAGTTACAAGGGGCAAGCTACTTCTCTAAGATCGATTTGAGGTCAGGCTATCATCAGTTGAAGGTTAAAGATGAAGATGTGCACAAGACTGCATTTAGGACTCGTTATGGTCATTACGAGTTCCTAGTGATGCCTTTTGGGCTCACTAATGCACCTGCCGCATTCATAGATCTCATGAATCGCGTCTGCAAGCCTTACTTAGATAAATTTGTCATCATCTTCATTGACGACATTCTCATCTACTCGAAGAGCCAAGCTGACCACGAGAAACACCTTCGTTGTATTCTTAAACTTCTACATCATGAGAAACTCTACGCCAAATTCTCGAAGTGCGAATTTTGGCTTCGAGAAGTCCAATTCCTTGGACATGTGGTTAGTGAGCGTGGTATCCAAGTAGATCCCGCTAAGGTAGAAGCAGTTATGAATTTGCAAGAGCCAAAGACGCCTACTGAGATTCGCAGCTTTCTGGGTTTAGCAGGATACTATAGGCGATTTATCGAAAACTTCTCAAGGATTGCTGCGCCCCTAACTTCGTTGACACGTAAGAAGGTTAAGTTTGATTGGGGCCCTAAGCAGCAGGAATCCTTTGACATTCTGAAGAAAAAGTTGAGCAATGCACCAGTATTAACATTGCCCGATGGTATAGAAGAATTCGTGGTGTATTGTGATGCATAACACACTGGTATGGGCTGTGTACTCATGCAGAAAGGCAAGGTTATTGCATACGCTTCACGACAGCTAAAGGTGCACGAGAAGAACTACACCACCCATGACTTGGAGCTGGGTGTCGTTGTATTTGCATTAAAACTATGGAGGCATTACTTGTATGGAACCAAGTGTGTGATCTATTCAGATCACAAGAGCCTTCAACACTTGTTCATTCAGAAGGATTTGAACATGAGACAGCGACGCTTGATGGAAACTCTAAATGATTATGATTGTGAGATAAGATACCATCCAGGCAAGGCATATGTAGTTGCTGACGCTTTAAGCAGGAAGGAAAGAGTGAAGCCGATAAGAATCAATGCCAAGAGCATTGAAATAAAGAATAGTTTGAACGAAAGGGTGTTAGCTGCACAGAAGGAAGTTGTGTTAGAAGCTAACTATCCTGAAGAAAAGCTAGGAGTAACTGAGGAACAGTTATCCTATGACAAGGACGGGATGCTGAGATTGAATGGACGAATATGGGTTCCAGTCTATGGAGGACTTCGGGATGTTATCCTTCAGGAAGCCCACAGTTCCAAATATTCTGTTCATTCTGGAGCTGATAAGATATACCAGGATCTAAAGGCAAACTATTGGTGGATAGGTTTGAAAAAGTCTGTAGCTGCCTATGTAGCTAAATGTCTAACATGTGCGCAAGTCAAAGCTGAACACCGGAAGCCGTCAGGTTTGTTACAACAGCCTGAACTTCCCACATGGAAGTGGGAGATGGTGACAATGGATTTCATCACCAAGTTGCCAAAGACAAGGAAGGGAAACGATACTATATGGGTCATAGTAGATAGACTGACCAAGTCAGCACATTTTCTTCCCATTAAGGAAACTTACAGCTCCGACATGTTAGCTCAATTGTATGTAGATAAGATTGTAGCTCTGCATGGTGTACCAGTGTCGATTATCTCTAACCGAGATACGAGATACACCTCTCATTTTTGGAAAAGTTTCCAACAGTCCTTGGGCACGCGCTTAAACTTTAGTACGGCTTACCATCCACAGACGGACGGGCAGAGTGAGCGTACCATCCAAACACTGGAAGACATGCTTCGAGCGTGTGTGATTGATTTAGGTGGCAGTTGGGATAACCACCTGCCATTGATCGAGTTCTCCTATAACAATAGTTACCATACTAGCATTAAGGATGCGCCTTTTAATGCATTATATGGTAGAAAATGCAGAACCCCTATTTGTTGGGCGGAAGTAGGAGAAGTTCAATTATCAGGACCTGAGTTAGTCTTCGAAACAACGGACAAGATTGTCCAGATTCGCGATCGCTTGAAAGCTGCCCAAGATAGGCAGAAAAGCTACGCTGATCCAAAGCGTAAATCTCTAAAGTTTGAGGTTGGTGATAAAGTTTTGCTTAAGGTATCACCCTGGAAGGGAGTGATGCGATTTGGTAAGAAAGGCAAGTTAAGCCCAAGGTATATAGGACCATTCGAGATTATCGAATGTGTTGGGTCCGTGGCTTATAAGTTAAACTTGCCTGAAGAGCTCAGTGCTATCCACAACGTTTTTCACATCTGCAATCTGAAGAAATGTCTAGCTGATGACTCGCTAGTCATACCACACACGGATGTGCATATAGATGAGAGCTTGAAATTTGTGGAAAAACCATTGTCGATTGAGGATCGACAGGTAAAGAAGCTTCGACGGAAGCATGTGCCTATTGTAAAGGTTAAATGGGATGCCTGTAGAGGTCCCGAATATACTTGGGAAGTAGAGTCTACCATGAAGGAAAAGTACCCTCATTTGTTCCAGTAAATCTCGAGGTCGAGATTTCTTATAAGGGGGTGAGGATGTAACACCTCGGAAATTCATGTCCAATAAAATAAAGACACGTGTCATGTTATGCAAACGTGTTACAAATACGGATCCAGATAAAGATGTACGGTAGGATTTAAAAACATCGACACGTTAATTTATACCTCTGAGCGACCTATTAATAAATCCCTAACCAGGATATATTTATCAACATCTGAATTATGTTTATAAATCTGGCCATCCTAAATAATAAATTGGTTACAACCTTAGACATGGACCCAATGTGAATTTCTTGGTATTTCCGACATTAAAAACCTCCCACAAGAGTACAAGATGTGTAAGTACATGCCTAGACATGCAATGGCTGAAAACATGGTCCCCATTCTGATTAAAATGCATGAGATTCGGAGATGTAAGTGTTGCATGGTCACAGCCTGAATTAAAACAAAAGTCTGTCCTCTGGCAAAGGCTTGCGCACCGCAACACCCAGAATGTTACGGTGCACAAGACTGCTTACGGACCTCAACACCCAGAACGTTGAGGTGCGCAAGGTATGCATCTGGGCGTTTTTCTGGACAGCTGCCTGTATAACCGGTTACACCGCCTCTTTTGGGTGGTATTCGAAAATAAGGGACTCCCTAGGTGGTTTTTAGCATCCTAGGCACACCTGGGATGATCTTATAACATCACTAGAGTTACATGGCATGATCTACTTGAATTTAAGGGCCTATATAAGAGATGCAAAGTTGCAACATTTGGGCACTTGCATTTGCAACATTCACAACTTACTTTCTGGTGCTCTCTGGTCAGCAAGCAACCTTCCTAGTGGTCCCTAATCATAATTAGGACATTTGTAAGTATCCTTAACCATTTCTAATTTAGTTTAGCTTAGTTAATTAGCTAAAATTCAAACCGTCGTAATTAAGGTTTGACTTCGTGATTAATTAATATGTGCTCAGTTAAATCACGATTTAAAAGTACCTATAAGTGGGTATTTAGGTGGGTAATAAACTCTTAAAAGGGTACTTTCAGATTTCCACTCTAACTATGTTAATTGTTGGACCAGGTTTCACATAAGTATAACTCTCTGATATTATACAACTTGGTTCATTATTTATCCGATTCATATGCATGTTTCCGATTAATGCTTAAATGTTGACTATTATGCCCTTTTGACTATAAAACGTGATTTTTGAAAAAGTGAAAGAGTAGAAACCTTAGTTGCTGATTTATAAACTTGCACCTAAAATTTGACATCAGTTTGAGGTCTAGATTAAAAGTTATGCTCATTAGCGTAATTTGGAAGCTTTATGTTAATTAAATGGCGTAATTAGCATATAGCCTATTTAAACCCACTTTTTGATATCAAACTTTTTACCCACTGATCTAATATAATATTTTGGTGTTTTTGAATATTTTTATTTAATTTTTGGCTGAGCATAACATAGGTCTCTAAGTTGGATTCGTTTAATACCGGTTTTGCCCTTTTAAGCCATAAAAGGAGTTTTACAAACCCTTTTGACCCCAAACCTTTTTCTACTGATTTTATTTGATAAATAAAATATTTTGAGCCTTCTGGAATTATAAAAATATCATCTTTCCTTTGAAAACCCGGAAATGGCTTCAAATCGCCTTTTTAAGCGTTTTTAACGCATAGTATGTGCTAAAACCATATTAAATATATAAGGTTGATACCTACTGATATTTTTAGTATCTTTCATATTTTAACAGTAAGTAAAAGTTTTTAAACTCAGGTTTCCAGTTTTGACCTTTTAAGCCTAAGTGAAATTACCAAAATACCCCTAAGGTGCATAGTTTGGTTTTAAGAGATAAATTTCACATATAGGTCATACCCTACTGTTATAACTTGTTAAATTAAGTGTATTTACTGTATAAGTCAGACCTGTAACTCAGATTACTAATTAAACTCTTTTATAATCTTTTAAATGACCAAAATGCCCTTATGAGGCATAAGTTGAATTTAAATTCGTTGGGGCATAATAGAAGATACCTTACTGATATCACAACATGTTTAAGGCATATTAACTCAGGGAACTTACATATGACTCTTATGATTACCCGTGACGCCCTTTTCGCGTTCGGTTCGGTTTATGTAACTAGTTTGCATAAATTGACCGAAACGGGTCAAACCTTATCATCCTTGTCTCAAAATCCAGAATGTATTTAGTTTACCCATATTATACAAGTCTTCAAACTTGTCGGGTCTAAATCACATTCATTTCCGGTCTTCGCTTAATCGTGCGTTTGAACCGTATCTTCCTTAAAAACTAACCGGTCTAAGCTTAGGCTTAAATAAAGACCCGTTAGAAATCTAATAGGTTATTATAAACCTTTGTTCCAGAATAGAAGAACCAGTAAAAGCTACCCGCACTCGCTAATTGTGATTTATACTTACAAAGGTAAATACGTTTAACTTATTTTCCCTATACGGGCTTGGGGTACGGTATATAAAATACCGCTTGGTCCGGCATTGAATCTTTAATCGAATAGAGGTTAAATCATTGATATGCTACGTTTTGAAATGTTTTGTTTGCTTAAAGCCTTTGGGGGGTTAATGACCATGTCCCGGATATCCTTGGCATCATCTTACGAGATGGCCACGACCTAAGCACGGGGTGTAGGCGTACACCCGTCAGTGCCTAACCAAGTAATGTGGTGTGTCTATTAATCTTTAACCCGGTCTACGGATCGGGCTACTGAACGCATAAGTAACATGTAATTCACTTACAAGATTATATTCACATAATTATCCCAAGTTATAAAATGCTTTGTGCCACGTGCATTCAAATCAATTTTCAAATCTTTTCAAAATGAGTCAGTTAAATTGTATTTACCAGTGTAAACTGACGTATTTTCCAAAAGGTTAAGTGCAGGTACTACTCGTACTAGGCTGTCTGTCTTCTAGCGTCCACAATAAGTCTCGCAAGCTTGGATGTCAATAAAACTGTTGAACAATATCTTCTTTTATTTTGATCCGCCTGTGGATCCGTTTCAACTATTTCGTGATATTTAATATTACAAATTATTAAAGTTGAAATGGATCTATCTTTGCTTCCGCTGTGCATTTATATATTGTGTTGTTTGACTTATGATGATATCAACTACGTCACGATACTCCCCCACCGGGCCCACCGGGCCCACCGGTAATACGTGGAAATATCGGGGTGTGACAGGATGCTTTAGCAACCTGCTTGTTGTTGGTGGCAGATTTGGCAGCAACAACAACCATTTTCTTGCCTTTGCTGTTATGAGCCATTTTCTTGTTGTTGGGCTTCTTAACACCACCAGGCTTGACCATCAGAACTTGGTTGGTTTTATGTGGAATGTTCATCTCGGCCGTTTTAACCATACCATGTAGCTCAGGCACAGTCTTCACCCAAGCATTCATATTATAGTTCATAATGATGGTCATACGAGCTAGGGAGAGAGTTCAAGATGAAGTCCGCTGCCATTTCATCTTGCATGGGATAACCAAGTTTGTTCATCTGGTCAATGTACCCTTTCATCTTAAGCACATGAGTACTGATACACGATCCTTCTTGCATTTTACAGCTTATGAGCTGCTTCATGGTGTCATATCGCTCCTGTCGGGCTTGTTTCTGAAACATGCCTTTCAGTTGATGGATCATGTCATAAGCATCTTTATCTTCCATGTTCTTCTGAAGTTCAGGAGACATGGTGTCTTGCATAAGGCAGGCTACCTCAACGACATCCTCGTTATGCTTTTCTAGTGCCTTACGAGCAGCAGTAGTGTTACTTTCAGGCTCGGTAGGGACTGGGCCATCTAAGATATATAGCTTTTTCGCCATCTTGAGAACTATTCTCAGATTGCGGTGCCATTCGAAAAAGTTGGTGTTATTCTGTTTTTCCTTTTCAAGTATAGACTTGAGAACGAAGGAGTTGTTTTCATTAGACATCTGTTACATAAGAAAAGAGATTTTAATTAGTATTTTGATGTATATTTCCTTATTTAATTAATGACCATTACAATAATTAGAACAAGGAATAAGAATCTGGCTATGTCAGTAGTAAAGGAAGCTGTGGCATGTACTTTAGTAAGTGACTAGGTAGACTGACAACGAGTGTCAATTGTGAGAATTGCACAACTCTCGAGTATGAGGCGGCTAAGACAACTCTTGTCTATGCATTGATACGTTTAACCTAATCTATGCCGACTTTTTTACTTTCGAGACAGCTGGAGCATGTGGTGAGAGAAGAAAAAGTAATAGTCGTCCTAAAAGAGGTACTTGTGGAAGAGCCGGATGTGTCAACGAAACACTTTCACCTTGGAAGGATATGCTAGACATCAAGTGTGGTGATGTGGCTCCAAACACTAATGGTTCGCTTTTACGTTCCAAGTGTAGCTTGTGATAGGATGGCATAGACTATTGATTTTAATTATGGGTTAATTTAATATTTACCAAATAGGGTCGTAAGAGCCAATTTTAGTATATATTTAGTCGTGACATCTTGATGAACCCTTTCATCTCTCAGGACACTTAATTTTAAATAACCTATTAAACTAAGTTTGTTGCGACTTGTATAACCATATAAAAGTTAATAGTTTTAAAACCATTAAGTTATGAGTTTTAGAAAGTTAAAATTTGTTAAATTTCAAAAACTCTAATGGTTATTATTTATTTTTTAAAATAAACTATTTGTTTTATAACAAATATTTACTAGTTGTAAAAATCAATTTAGAACTTGTTATTATTGATTGTGAACATTTTAAAACACCTTTTAAAAGTTTGGTATTAGGTTGGTTGTAATATAACAACTTATATGATAAAAGCAACCATAATAGCAAAAATAAATACGTAAATCTTTAGGCCATTTTGTTTGATCTTGCTAGAGCCAAATAGCAAGACCAAACTGGGTCATGGGGTAACAAACAACCACAAGGATGGACCTAGTGCATCTAGTTGTCTTTAGTACCTCCTTGTTACCTGTAAAGTCTTCAGTTTTGTCTTCGGGTCTTCAACAATATAATAAAAATATAATAAAATTAAAACCCTAATCTATTACAACTTTGAGCCACAAAGTGGGCCAAAAACCACAAAATAAAAACAAAACAAGAACAAAATACAAGTACAAGGTCGGCCAGATTTACATATTCAACACAATCATATTAAAGTGGGCAATCTTTTGGTCAATAAAAATAAATAAAACTTTTGACCAAATAACTTTTTGCCCAAGAAATATTTAGATCTGAAACTTTAAACAAGTTAAAGTTTGAGATCTATAACCGATTAAAAGGACCGGTTCTGATTTGCATATTGTAAGCGTGGCTCTGATACCACTGTTGGGATTCAGTGGTGTCAACTTTACTTTTCATCAAAACAGGTTTGATATATTTTATTAACTAAATATATAATTAATAAAAACGCAGCGGAATAAATATATATAATCAACACCAAAAGTGAACCGAACAGGATCATGATTACAAACATGCAAATACGATACACAAATTATTAATCTACTGATGAGATTAAATATACCTTAGTGGTTAAAGATTAACCGTTTGAGACACCAAGATACAACGAACGAGTGCTAGAACACGAACACGGGTTGCCTTTTATTCGTCTAAATCACAAAGAGGATAGCACAATTTATTAATTGGCTATTTACTGTCCCTGTGAGTGGGCTGTTCGAAATCACCAAAAAGGTGATGATTTCAACCTTTTGTATTTTGACGGCAGAGTGTGCCTCAAAAGGAACATGATTTAGTTAATATATATACTAATATATATTTAGGTTAACAACAATAACCCTACTAATGATCTCTAATTATCTCTTAGGCCCTGAAGCCCAATATAATAAGTTCAAGCCGACTCGATACGAAGCCCGAAAAACAAAGTTTAATTAAATAAGTAATTAAACGTTACATTATTTATAACCCGTATAAATAATAAATCTCGTTTCTCGCGGATATACAATTATTCTAGATGAATATATATTACGTTCTGTTAATTGTTCGTGATCACCAGTTAACCAAGTTAAGTGGATTTAATATTCGTTGCCCAAGGTGTAACTCTTACAGGTCATAGCTCGGTCAGCAGCGTTGACTTATCGAACCCGTACATATAAATCAAACAAACTTCAAAGGCAATTCGCAAATTATGTGTCACACCCCCAAAATACCACATGCGGAATTCCCCGCGAGGCGTGTGACGTACCAGGATCTAGCCACCAATCACATTGAACTCATAACAATAATTCAATTAAACTTTCATTTATTAGAATAAAGCATTATAAAACATTATTTATTAATCAGCGGAAGCATAATACAATAGTCAACAATTTCGTAACTCAAGTGTACGAAAGCCATTAAACTTGTCTTGTGATTCCTTGCAACTTGACCCCATGACCACTCCAGCATCCCAGATAGCAAGTTCCAACAACATGTACCTAAAGGCCTGCAAGCATGCAGAAAAACGTGTATCAGACAACGCTGGTGAGTTCACTGATTTGTTAAACCGTTCGTTACCAATTACTGATTCATGTTATGTTGATAATAACTCGATACCGTAGACGGCCCTTTTTACCCTTCTCCAATCCTCTATCAAACATTGGTCATGATTTAAAGTTATTAGTTCACGCCCGTCCTATCCAGGTACGTCGTGAGGGTGCCAAACCTAATAGTATGATGGGACTTAAGTGATAGAAAGGGAGTGTATTATCCAACAACAATGCTTACTGAAAACCGTTGCATATCCCCTGCAAGGATATGCGTTTGTGAAATCCGCCTCACATCCCCTACAAGGATGTGGGTATTTGAAAACCGCCTCATATCCCCTACAAGGATATGGGTTTACGAAAATCCATTTACAAGTTTTGTCAGTTTGATTGTCCCCACCGGACGCATGCTTGTTTTGAGTGAAGTGAACTCACCTTTGATTTGCTTGGTAAGACTAGTTACGTGTTCAAGTTGCCCAAACCAATCCTAACATGGTTACCATTAACAATCAGTTTTATGGTACTCAAACACACATCCCTTTTTCATGTTTCTCAAATAGCACACTCATAACATCATGCAGTTAGTAACAGTTGATCATGCAATACACTTATCCATAACATACACCATAATCATAACAAGTGTTTTGTTCCAAAACAAGTCTACATCCCATGCTCATGACACATAGCAACCTTCACAGATGTACTGTTTATTCACATGGTTTAGGTCAAGGTCCTCATCTGGTTAACATTATTACCATGCAACAGGTAGACTTTCAAAATCCAACTACCCTATTCACAACAGTTTCATTCAATATTATACACATGAATATATACAAGTTTTCTCATTCCCAACTAGTGTTGTCATCGAGTACAAACGAAGTCATGCAACCAACATTCACATCACACACAATACATGCTATATTAATTGTTTTGTTAAGATTGTTCTCAGATGGCATTCCGACGAAAGACTATGTTTCGTCGACACCTGATCATGACGAAAGACTATGTTTCGTCGACACCTGATCATGACGAAAGACTATGTTTCGTCGACACCTGATCATGACGAAAGACTATGTTTCGTCGACATGAGTTATTCGTGGGGAACTCCTTCTTCGTTGTTCATCAACAGATAACTGGTTTCTACAACAACATCTATTCTATACAATCATTAACAGTATGATTATTCCAGCAACAGTTTAACATCGTGCAACACTAATCTGACCATACATAATCGGATTCACCTTCTCATAATAATTGTCCATATCGTTTAACACTAATGAATATCATCTAACCTTATGCAACCCTAAATCTGCTGATCATCAACAACGAATCATTAACAGCAATCACACTCTATTGATGTGCAATCATAGATCAAAACATGAATCCCTAATCATCAGTTACGGCTACATCGTGACACACATACAACAACAGTTCACGCGACAATAATCATTCAGTCACAATACTACACATCGGAATAAATCTTTCGAACAAGGCCAAGACACTAACCGTAATACCGTGTTGATCTGAATGATCGAGATGGGAAAGCTTCGGGGCCTCCTAAATGCCGTCGCACAGAGATTGAGAAGGGAGAGGAGATTCTAGGGTTTTCTGTTTACGACTAGCGGTTGCAAGGGTTATATAATTACATAACGATTAACAGTTGGGCCACGAAATGGGTTGGGCCGAAGCCCTTATTGGCGAAAGGCCCTCCTCGACGAAAGACCCATTTTTCGTCGAGTCGTGGTTGGTGAAAGATCCTATTTTTCGTCGAAGTTTGTTGTGACGAAAACATTATTATTACACTGATTAAACTATATGTAACACTACACCATAATAATCAAGCATTACACACAATCATTAATCATCCAGATAAACTGCACAGACATCAAGTAAACCAAATTGTAAAACCAGGATTGCGAAGTCAGTGATGTGTGAAATCTCGGGTTGTCACACATCCCCAACTTGAAAGAAATTTCGTCCCGAAATTTGACAAGTAATCCAAAGAGACAAGGTGTTAAATCAGGATGACTGTGGATTTTTCCGCGGGTACCACATCATCCCCAACTTGAAAGGGAATTTCGTCTCGAAATTCGCTATTGACATCAGAAGTTGCTTCAACCGTTTGAACAATCGAGGATCTAGAGCTTCGTCCGTTCTTTGTGTTCCTACGTGAACTCTGGTCCACGCCTTGAGTTCCAATAAACTTTCGCGATTGGGATTCGACTGTGTTAACGAACCTTAACTTCCTGGTCCATGTTTTAAACGGGTTCTTCAACAAACTGCAACTTGCCGTTAATCTTAGGTTGTAATAAGGGTATCGCAAGTTCTTCGTCAGACAAACACTTCTTTAAGTTCGGGGCATAAATGTCATCGCGAACGTTACCCAATTCGCCAGGTAACTCGAGTTTATAGACCGTGTTGCCGATTCTTTCCAGAATTTTGAATGGCCCAACGCAACGTGAATTAAGCTTGCCACACTTCCCAAAGCGTACCGCACCCTCCCAGGGTGAGACTTTCAATCATGACACGTTCGCCTGCAGCGAACTCCCAACATTTCCTAAGCTTATCAGCTTCTCGGTCGGTCACGCGTTGCCGCCAACCGACTCCCGATCCAAACAATCTTCCCAAGAGTTTCGAGCTCAAGTCCTGGACTTGTGATTAGGTTGTCACCCACCTTAATTCTACAAGGAAATTAGCGTTATTGTCCATGCAAGGCCTCTAACATAGCTGTCTAAGTACTAGAATGGTAACTATTGCAGTAAACTCAACCAAAAGTAGGTGTCCTTTCAAATTTTTACTAAGTCAATCACACACATGCTCGCAGCATGTCTTCAAGTGTCAGGATGGTTCGTTTACTCTAATCGATTGTCCTATGATGATGAATAATGCTCATGTCTATACGTGAGCCAAGAGTGTTGTGTATTGCCTGTTATAAATCAAGTATAGTTCAAAATCAGAGGTAACAGGAGTTGGCACCTCGTGCCTAAAAGCCGCCTCTCTCGGAGGAATATTCACTAGCTGTGATGACTCGTCAGTTTCCTTGATTGTAATAGAGTGTGCTGGTTATGTGAGACAACCAACGATCACCCAGGTGATATTATTTCCGTTTCGAGTTGTAAGTAAACTAGCGACAAAATCCATGGCAGTCTGTTCTTATTTCCATATGGGTGTTTCTGGTTGCTGATATTCCACCTTGACTTTCCCACAAGTCAAACATCATTCACATACATTGCTAGGTGGGCCTTCATACTCGATCACCAGTACAAGATTTATAAGTCCTAATATCTCCTATCCAAACACAGACGACTAGAATATCGAGGCTGGTGTGCTTTGCTCAACACAAGTTCCCTACGATTGCCGTATAGTGGGATCCATATTCGTTCCATGAAGTAGCGAATATCATCCGACTTGCTAAAAGTTGCTCTTCCATGCCCCGCATGGACCCAACTTGGAAATTTCTTACTTCAGTGCTTCGGGTTGAACAGGGCAAATCTGATCGGGTAGGCTAGAGTCGATGGTGAGCTACAAGCTAATACGCGTTTAGGTTCCGTAGTCGAAGTCATTCAAAGGTTCCATCCAGCGACGCCATCACATGCTTAGCTCTTTTCAAAACCAGGGTACACGGGAGGCTCTTGTGATCGATCTAAGTAGTGCATTTGGTATCGTCCAAGTAATGCCTCCAATTTAAATCCAAAGACATTGGCTTCCACCGCAGGTTGTGACTCGTGCAATTATTCTTGTAAGTCTACTACGTAAACTATCACCTTCTCGTGTTGCATCGGCGTGTAACTGGGACTCTGATTCGAACCATCATGGTATACCACTAAATCACCTATGCCCTCTGCTAAAGACGATGCTCAGTGCATTGCAGAGTTGGGATTCGAAAGCTGAAAAGATGTCCTTCTGTTTTGTCTTCCACGAACACAGCACCCTGTTGTGCTAAAGAGATTTAAGTTGCGCGATCTTCGAAAATCCTGTGATGAATCTGCGATAGTATCTAGTGAGACCAAGAAATTGTTGTATCCTCGAAGGGATCTTAGGTGTCGATCAGTTCTAACAAAATGGATCTTAGCGAGGTCCACGTGTATTCCCACTTCGTTGTTTATATGACCAAAAATGTACATCTCGAATCCATAAGTTACCTTTAACAAGACTCGCGTGGAGTGGCTCCTCCCTCAAGAGCTCTAAAATAGGATACATATGCCGTCCATGTTGTTCCTTTCTCCTGGAAATGATTCAAAACATCATCAATAAACACGGTCGATTCATGTGATCCCAAAAAGCTGCTGGTGTGTTGATCAACCTAAAGGTTAGGGAATACGAAGTTGTAAAGGCCGCATAGCGTTCAGTATGCCGTTTTAGGAACATTCCCCCTTGGACTTCCATCTGATGATATTTCTCTCGTTAGTCACTCCTCGAATGGGAGCTTGACCCTCGCAACTGGTCCACAGGTTGTCAATACATGGTCGAGGCAAACGGTTCTCGACTCTCACCTTGCTGAGTTCTCGATAGTCAGCATACTTACGGAAAGGCTTATCATCCCGGATATAACTGGGGCTCCCCAGATTGAAGAAAAAAAACTGGGTCCGGCAAAACTCATGTCCAATAGTTCCCATGGTTGAGTAGACAGTTCTTGCAACCCTCCTGGTGGAAGACAGTAAGGAGTACGAGTAATCAGGGCTGCCTCTGGCGTGAGATCAAATTGAGATTCCGCCTAACAGTTGTGTAAGTAAACCTGAAAGTTCTTCGAGTAGCACATCGGAAGGAATTACGAACAATTGGTGGATCCTCGATCCTCCTTTCCTCAGCTTTAACATCAGTAACAGTTGCCAACATGGCGGGGTATCCCCTCCGTAGACACTTCTGGGCTTTCGTTGCTGATATTATTCTAACCTTTACACCACTCGGACACTTTAGGACAGACGAAGATTCTCCACTAGGGAGAGATATACGCAAAATTTTCTCCTCACCGGGTATATCTGCACGATATCTGAATAACCAATCCACACTATCTACTGCATCGAAACCATCAGGAGTAGCAGAAGGAAGGTCGATGTCGAACACTTGTCCCACAAGGTCGAGTTTGCATCCCAGCGAACATATGAGGCTTCAGTTAACTTGCCATCAGCCGATTCCACAACAAGTTCGATTTCGAGAAGCATCAGGGTTAACCAGAACAGAGACGAAGCGATTAGTTACCGTGAACGTGCAGGCCACCATGTTGCTATACTCCTGGCGTCGCCCACGCTAAGTCTAAATGCCCTTCCACGAGCATCATTTCCAGTGTTGTTATTGTCGTCGTTTGTAACAACTCTCATCAAAAGTCATATTTATTAAATTAATTTGACCAATAGGAAACCCTAATTGAGACACCCAAGTGATTCTGCACAAACCCCAAAATTTTCAGAACAATCGGAATCAGGATCAGGGCCCCTAAAACTCAGGAGGGGTAAACCCTAGTTAACGATTATCTCAAATTACTCGTTGTAAAATTCAGAATTTACGAAACTACTGACTCAGCTAGGCTAGTCCCAAACGTGGCTACCCTATAACCTATTTTTAACCCTTACGCACCGTAACAATTTAATTATTACGGTCCGTAAGGGGTGGCAAATTTTGACTATAAATAGCAGACATTGGGACTTGAAATTTGGCATATGTTCGACGAAGAATTTCGTTTCAGACATCGAATTACTTTCTGTTTACCACAATTAACACACACTAATCACGAAGTGCTGCCGCAATCAGGGTAATAACTCGATCGCTATTACGATTCAACGTCCGATCGATAACTATCCAACGATTGTATAAGTGCCGCTCAAATTGAGTTTATACTTTATTAATTCATCATGATTTCGACTTGAATGTTTGAGTACTGCAACAATATGTTTCTAAATGTCTTACTTGTTCACAAGTTAAGGCAGAACATCAGAAACCCTCAGGTCTACTACAACAATTAGAAATGTCTGTATGGAAATGGGAACTTATAACAATGGATTTTGTTACTAAGTTACCCAAAACCAGAAAAGGTAATGATGCGATTTGGGTAATTGTGGATCGATTAACCAAATCTGCTCACTTTCTGCCTATGAAAGAAACCTTTAGTATGGAAAGATTGGCAAAGTTGTATGTAGATGAAATTGTATCTCTACATGGAGTTCCACTCTCCATTGTATCAGATAGAGATAGTCGTTTCACTTCTCATTTCTGGAAAAGTTTCCAGCAAGCAATGGGAACTCGACTAAACCTAAGCACGGCATATCATCCACAAACAGATGGGCAAAGTGAAAGGACAATCCAAACTCTGGAAGACATGCTCCGAGCATGTGTAATAGATTTTGGTGGAAATTGGGATGATCAATTACCTCTGATTGAATTCTCCTACAATAACAGTTATCATTCAAGTATTGAAGCTGCTCCATTTGAAGCACTGTATGGAAGAAAGTGCAGAACTCCAGTATGTTGGGCAGAAATAGGAGAAAATCAATTATCAGGTCCGGAGATAGTACAAGAAACGACCGACAAGATTACTCAAATCAAGGAAAGATTGAAGACGGCTCGAGATCGCCAGAAGAGTTATGCAGACAATAGATGCAGGCCGTTAGAATTCCAAGTTGGAGACAGAGTACTGTTGAAAGTTTCTCCTTGGAAAGGAGTTGTGAGATTCGGTAAGAAAGGAAAGCTAAGTCCCAGATACGTAGGACCATTTTCAGTGATCCAACGTATAGGACCAGTTGCTTATCGTTTAAAACTACCAGAAGAATTAGCAGGAGTGCATGATGTATTTCATGTATCCAATCTCAAGAAATGTTTAGCAGATGAATCTCTGATAGTACCTCTTCAAGACATAGAGGTAAACGAAAAGTTAAAATTTGTGGAGAAACCTCTTCAGATAGAAGACAGAAAAGTGAAGTTTCTTAAGCACAAACGCCTAGTGCTAGTTAAAGTAAAGTGGGATTCAAAGAGAGGAGCTGAATATACTTGGGAGCTGGAATCAGAAATGAAGAGAAAGTATCCTCATTTATTCCAGTAAATCTCGAGGACGAGGTTTTTATTAAGGTGGGGAGAATGTAACAACTCTCATCAAAAGTCATATTTATTAAATTAATTTGACCAATAGGAAACCCTAATTGAGACACCCAAGTGATTCTGCACAAACCCTAAAATTTTCAGAACAATCGGAATCAGGATCAGGGCCCCTAAAACTCAGGAGGGGTAAACCCTAGTTAACGATTATCTCAAATTACTCGTTGTAAAATTCAGAATTTACGAAACTACTGACTCAGCTAGGCTAGTCCCAAACGTGGCTACCCTATAACCTATTTTTAACCCTTACCCACCGTAACAATTTAATTATTACGGTCCGTAAGCATCCTTACGCACCGCAACAATTTATTTGTTACGGTCCGTAAGGGGTGGCAAATTTTGACTATAAATAGCAGACATTGGGACTTGAAATTTGGCATATGTTCGACGAAGAATTTCGTTTCAGACATCGAATTACTTTCTGTTTACCACAAATTAACACACACTAATCACGAAGTGCTGCCGCAATCAGGGTAATAACTCGATCGCTATTACGATTCAACGTCCGATCGATTCTAACTATCCAACGATTGTTTAAGTGCCGCTCAAATTGAGTTTATACTTTATTAATTCATCGTGATTTCGACTTGAATGTTTGAGTACTGCTCGAATTCGGACTATACTCTGTCATTCGTTGTGAATCCGCTGAATTGTTAAGTATTGCACTAATAAATCGTTGTGAGGGTTTAATCTCGTGAATTGTCGTAACTGCTGTATTAGTTACTAACCTGTTGTGTGTGCATTATTATTTAAATTAGGTTAATCAAGGCTAATCAGTAGGCTTATATTCTGCTCGTTAAATCTACAATGTGAGTCATTCTCTTTTTATCAAATTTGTTTACAAAAGCATGTTTATTTCAAAGTTATAATTACAGTGATTAAGTATATGTAATCACCAAGTTACAGCCGGTATATGGGGTTTTGTATACATTACTTGATAATCTTCACCATTGGACAACGAGTTAGCCAAGGGGTGATATGACCATAGTCACAGACACCATTGGACGAATGGGCCAATGGGTCGAGTGACAATTACTGTGGGTAGTTGGTTTGATATCTGAAACATTGTAATCTCTCTTAATACTGTAAATTATAACAAATGTGTCATTTTATTAAAAAGAATGATTCACTCAGTATTTCCCTGCTGACAAAACCTTTTTCAAACATGTTTCAGGTGATCTGTTGTGAGCACAGGAAAAGTGCCGTGGAGCACTACAAGCTTAGAAAAGTGGCTCAATGTAAATAAATAAAGAAACATGTTTTGATAAATAAAGATTTCCCCGTGAAATCACTTTATTGTAAATTATGGGATTTATCCCTATATTATATAAACGAGCAGTTTTACTATTAATCGATCCTGTTTAAAAAGACTTCCGCTGTCACTAAATTAGATACCACGGGATTTCCTGCCTCGCGACTCTGGACCGGGTCAAACCGGGGCCAAGGGCCATGACAGGAAAAGGTGGTATCAGAGCCACTGATTTAAGCTTACTATTGATTTTAGCCTATTAAAATAATTGAGAAATTTAATTGCTATTCTGTGAAAATATGCTTTATTAACTGATTAATTGTTGAGTTACAGTATGGGTAAACAAAAGATTTCTGCTATCTACCACAAATTAGATACTGCACCCAAAGGAACCTCTTCCTCCAAACACCCAGCAGATCTGGAAGAAGGGATTTTTGTCCGTAAAGCAAATTATGAAAATCCTCTTACCCAAGATAAAAGAAATTTGTTTCTTAGAAAGGGAAAGGAGAAAATAGAGAAACCCCAAGTCAAGAAAGTGAGGTTTAATTCAGAAATCCAGGAACTAGGAAATAGATCACCTTGGGAAGATACATTAGATGAAAAATGGGCAAACCTTTATATGCTAGCTACCGTAGCAGAGAATGCAAATCTCTAAAAATATAAATTAGCCTGGTCTAGTAGAAAATTAATCTCCAGTAAATAAATAAAGTATAGTGTGTTCTCTTTCCTGTACTCTTTTTGTACAAATCCGTATGCAATAAAACTTTAATGTTTATTGTAAAACTTTGTTCCAAAGTTTTAACTTAGCATTTTTGTGCATTTTGCATATATGCTATCCAGCATGAGTGGGATATCGGAAGCATTTCAGAATCTCAACCTCTACCCAGTACCAATTGAAGTCTCCCACGACTTTACTGGTTATATTGCTGATATAGAGGAACCTCTGGAATTCCAAGCTCCACCGCTGGAAAAAGCAAAACTTAAAAAGAAAAGAAGATATGTAGGATGGAGGAAAGTGCGCAGGAGAAAGCCAGTTACTAGGAAACTCCCTAAAATAGAAAACCCTATAGACAAAGGAAAAAGAATCGAAATCGGAGAGAATTCTAATCCAGCAGAGATAGAAATCCAGAAAGATTCTAAACAAAAAAGGAATAGAAATTGGAGAGAGCTCCAGACAAACGGAAGAAATCACATTTCAAGAAGAAATAGACCGTCTACTGGCAAATTGTGATGTCATTAGCCTTATCCATAATAATCTATATCCTTACCTAGAAACCCAACTTCCTGTAAATCTAGAACCAGCTATTCCAGACCCACTAATCTACACTCGACCTTTAGGCCAAATGGAAGAATGGTGGACAAATGACTGGCAATTCGAAAATATCATCAACAGTCCTTATTCTTTTCTTCCACAGTTTGATCCAGAACCTATCCCCAATCCTCCAATGAGCAACGAAAACTTAGCCGAACTTCGTCTTTGGGGTGAAGAGTTAATTGATGCAGGAAATAGGATTAGGGATATTGGAGAAAGGGTTACTTGGAAGTACGACGAAAGGGAACGTCGCTACTAAACTGTCAGTTGACCAAAGAATAGTGGGGTTGGGAAGAATGTCTGTATATTAATAATAATAGTTAAATATAACTCTGTAAAATGGGAAATAAAACATTGTAAGATAAATAGTGTGTATGGATGCCTATATAATATATAAAGTAAAATAGAAGTCGAAACATCGACAATTTTGGATACATATATTTGTGTCGTAAGATTTTATGTGCTTTTGTGAAATTGTTTTATTTACAATTATTTGATACTAATAGTTATATTTATAATAATTAGAAGATGGAAAACGCTAATAACGAACCAGTAAATGAGGTTAATCAGTCAGAGCAACATCCAGGAGATCAATATATGACTAGACAAGATATTGAAAATATTGTTGCTCAGGGGATGGCTAATGCTATTCCAGCATTCGTTGCTGCTATAAAGAATCCAATTGAACCGCAACACATCGTTCCTAGTAAACGCATTTCTGAAGATAACTTTAGTAATAGTGTAAACGGAGGCAATGATAATAATCATAATGCAGAACCACCTCAAGCTCCATTTACTAAGAAAATGAAAGCCGCAACGTCTGGTTGGACTTTCAAAGAATTCCTTGCTTGTAAACCCACTAAATTTGCAGGCAATGAAGGAGCAACTGCATCACTGCGTTGGTTAGAGAAAACCGAAGCAGTAATTGCAATAAGTAAATGTGCTAAAGATGATCAGGTCATGTACGCATCAAATCTTTTCAAGGAAGGAGCACTCGAATGGTGGAATACTGTGTTACAAGCTAAAGGAAGAAATAGAGCTAATGCTATGCTTTGGGAAGAATTTGAGAATTTAGTAGAAAGAAAATTCTGTCCCGAGTATGAAAAGGAACAAATGGCAAATAAGTTCCTAAACCATCGTATGGTAGGCGTAGAGTGTCGCGGGTATACTTCGACATTCTTTGAATATGCTAGAGTAGTACCAACACTGGCTTCGCCAGAACCGGTACTCATTTCTCGTTACATTTGGGGACTGATTAGTGAAATCCGTAACATCGTTAAAGCTGCGAGACCTCGCACTATTGACGATGCTGTGGAATTAGCTAATACCCTAACCGATGAACTGGTACGCACCCAAGATGAAAACAGAAAGAAGGACTTAGCTCAGAAAATTACCCAAGGATTTCGTACGGGTAATAATAGCAACTTCAAAAGAAGAGGAACAGGGCAACCCTCAAATCCGCCATTCTGCAGAAATTGCAAAAGGAAACATTTTGGAAGATGTAATATAATTTGCAACTTTTGCAAAATGACGGGACATCGTGAAGAAAACTGTAGGAAGAAATCCACAATTTGTTACAATTGTGGAGAAACTGGACATTTCAGGCCAGATTGCCCGAAATTGGTCAAACCAGCAGACAACAAAGCTAAACCAGCAGATGGAACTACAAAGAAGAATGTCAGAGCATTCCAGCTAACTACTCAGGAGGCAGAACTCATCCCAGATGTGATAGCGGGTACATTCTTAGTTCACAACGTATACGCAAAAGTATTATTTGACTCTGATGCAAACCAAAGTTTTATAAATACTTCATTTTGTCAAGCTCTTAAATTACCTTTAACCACCCTTAGGCAAATTTTTACAGTCGAAACGGCAGATGGAAATTCTGTTAACATAAATAAGGTTTTGCAAAAAGGAAAGATAGAACTATTAGGCCATAAGTTTTCTGCAAACCTGTTACCTATGAAATTAGCCGAATTCGATGTTGTGTTAGGAATGGATTGGTTAGTAGCCAACCATGCTCGAATTCTATGTGATAAGAATTCTATAGAAATTCAGGCACCCACCGGAGAAGTAATTGTGATTACAGGAGATAAACCACGTAAGCCTATGAAGTTCATATCAGTAATGAAAGTTGCTAATTATGAACGAAAGCAAGGAATAGTATATATGATTTCAGTAATCATTAGTACTAAGGGAAAAGAACTTAAGGACATTCCTGTAGTCTCAGAATACCCAGAGGTATTCCCAGAAGAATTACCAGGATTACCACCAGATAGGGAAGTAGAATTTAGGATTCATCTAATTCCAGGAACTATACCGATAGCTAAGGCACCTTATCGGTTAGCACCCACAGAAATGTTAGAACTGAAAAAGCAATTAGATGAATTACTAAGTAAAGGATTCATACAACCTAGTTCATCCCCTTGGGGAGCGCCAGTGTTGTTTGTAAAGAAAAAGGATGGTTCAATGAGAATGTGTATCGATTATAGAGAATTGAATAAGGTTACAATTAAGAATCGATATCCATTACCTAGGATTGATGATCTATTTGATCAACTTCAGGGGGCTAGATATTTTTCTAAGATAGATTTACGCTCTGGATATCATCAATTGAAGGTACAAGAAGAAGACATACCTAAAACTGCTTTCAGAACTAGGTATGGTCATTATGAGTTTACAGTCATGCCTTTTGGGTTAACGATGCACCTGCTGCATTCATGGACATGATGAATAGAATCTGTAAACCATACTTGGATAAATTTGTAATCGTATTCATCGACGATATACTTATTTATTCAAAAAGTCAGGAAGAACATTGCAAACACTTGCATGCACTCTTAACTTTGTTAAGAAAAGAAAAGCTTTACTCCAAATTCTCAAAGTGTGAATTTTGGTTGCAAGAAGTGCAATTCTTAGGACATATGGTGAATCACGAAGGTATTCACGTAGATCCTGCTAAGATAGAGGCAATTACCAATTGGAAGGTTCCACAAACTGCAATGGAAATTAGAAGTTTTATAGGTTTAGCTGGCTATTATAGACGGTTTATTAAGGATTTTTCCAAGATAGCTGTTCCATTAACTAAGTTAACCTGTAAAACCGTTAAGTTTGAATGGGGACCAAAGCAAGAAGAAGCCTTTAGAATATTAAAGCAGAAATTAACAAATGCACCAATCTTAGCCTTACCAGAAGGAACTGAAGATTTTGAAGTATATTGTGATGCTTCAAAACTAGGATATGGATGCGTGCTTATGCAACGCAAAAAGGTAATTGCATATGCTTCAAGGCAATTGAAAAAGCACGAAGAAAATTATACGACTCATGATTTAGAATTAGGAGCCGTAATTTTTGCCCTTAAGATTTGGAGACATTATCTGTATGGAAGTAAATTTACTATTTATACAGATCATAAAAGTTTAAGGTATATATTTGGGCAAAAAGAATTAAACATGAGACAAAGGAGATGGATGGAAATCCTAAGTGATTACGACTGTGATATTCAGTATCACGAAGGAAAGGCAAACGTAGTTGCAGATGCCTTAAGTCGTAAGTATTATGAGAAACAACGACGAGTTCGTGCTCTCAGACTAAATCTACAAATAGATTTAATGGAACAATTGAAGAATGTTCAAGTTACAGCAATCAAGGATGATGCTGAAGGAATGAAAGGACGAATGAAGGAATTAGAACAAGGAGTAGATGGAATTTGGAGATTCCACAAAAGTAGAATTTGGGTACCTAAGCAGGGAAACTTAAGACCTAATATTTTAGAAGAAGCTCATAAATCTAGGTATACTATGCACCCAGGAAACAATAAGATGTACCAAGATTTAAGAAAGAACTTTTGGTGGATAGGAATGAAAAAGGATATAGCACAATATGTTTCTAAATGTCTTACTTGTTCACAAGTTAAGGCAGAACATCAGAAACCCTCAGGTCTACTACAACAATTAGAAATGCCTGTATGGAAATGGGAACTTATAACAATGGATTTTGTTACTAAGTTACCCAAAACCAGAAAAGGTAATGATGCGATTTGGGTAATTGTGGATCGATTAACCAAATCTGCTCACTTTCTGCCTATGAAAGAAACCTTTAGTATGGAAAGATTGGCAAAGTTGTATGTAGATGAAATTGTATCTCTACATGGAGTTCCACTCTCCATTGTATCAGATAGAGATAGTCGTTTCACTTCTCATTTCTGGAAAAGTTTCCAGCAAGCAATGGGAACTCGACTAAACCTAAGCACGGCATATCATCCACAAACAGATGGGCAAAGTGAAAGGACAATCCAAACTCTGGAAGACATGCTCCGAGCATGTGTAATAGATTTTGGTGGAAATTGGGATGATCACTTACCTCTGATTGAATTCTCCTACAATAACAGTTATCATTCAAGTATTGAAGCTGCTCCATTTGAAGCACTGTATGGAAGAAAGTGCAGAACTCCAGTATGTTGGGCAGAAATAGGAGAAAATCAATTATCAGGTCCGGAGATAGTACAAGAAACGACCGACAAGATTACTCAAATCAAGGAAAGATTGAAGACGGCTCGAGATCGCCAGAAGAGTTATGCAGACAATAGATGCAGGCCGTTAGAATTCCAAGTTGGAGACAGAGTACTGTTGAAAGTTTCTCCTTGGAAAGGAGTTGTGAGATTCGGTAAGAAAGGAAAGCTAAGTCCCAGATACGTAGGACCATTTTCAGTGATCCAACGTATAGGACCAGTTGCTTATCGTTTAAAACTACCAGAAGAATTAGCAGGAGTGCATGATGTATTTCATGTATCCAATCTCAAGAAATGTTTAGCAGATGAATCTCTGGTAGTACCTCTTCAAGACATAGAGGTAAACGAAAAGTTAAAATTTGTGGAGAAACCTCTTCAGATAGAAGACAGAAAAGTGAAGTTTCTTAAGCACAAACGCCTAGTGCTAGTTAAAGTAAAGTGGGATTCAAAGAGAGGAGCTGAATATACTTGGGAGCTGGAATCAGAAATGAAGAGAAAGTATCCTCATTTATTCCAGTAAATCTCGAGGACGAGGTTTTTATTAAGGTGGGGAGAATGTAACAACTCTCATCAAAAGTCATATTTATTAAATTAATTTGACCAATAGGAAACCCTAATTGAGACACCCAAGTGATTCTGCACAAACCCTAAAATTTTCAGAACAATCGGAATCAGGATCAGGGCCCCTAAAATTCAGGAGGGGTAAACCCTAGTTAACGATTATCTCAAATTACTCGTTGTAAAATTCAGAATTTACGAAACTACTGACTCAGCTAGGCTAGTCCCAAACGTGGCTACCCTATAACCTATTTTTAACCCTTACCCACCGTAACAATTTAATTATTACGGTCCGTAAGCATCCTTACGCACCGCAACAATTTATTTGTTACGGTCCGTAAGGGGTGGCAAATTTTGACTATAAATAGCAGACATTGGGACTTGAAATTTGGCATATGTTCGACGAAGAATTTCGTTTCAGACATCGAATTACTTTCTGTTTACCACAAATTAACACACACTAATCACGAAGTGCTGCCGCAATCAGGGTAATAACTCGATCGCTATTACGATTCAACGTCCGATCGATTCTAACTATCCAACGATTGTTTAAGTGCCGCTCAAATTGAGTTTATACTTTATTAATTCATCGTGATTTCGACTTGAATGTTTGAGTACTGCTCGAATTCGGACTATACTCTGTCATTCGTTGTGAATCCGCTGAATTGTTAAGTATTACACTAATAAATCGTTGTGAGGGTTTAATCTCGTGAATTGTCGTAACTGTTGTATTAGTTACTAACCTGTTGTGTGTGCATTATTATTTAAATTAGGTTAATCAAGGCTAATCAGTAGGCTTATATTCTGCTCGTTAAATCTACAATGTGAGTCATTCTCTTTTTATCAAATTTGTTTACAAAAGCATGTTTATTTCAAAGTTATAATTACAGTGATTAAGTATATGTAATCACCAAGTTACAGCCGGTATATGGGGTTTTGTATACATTACTTGATAATCTTCACCATTGGACAACGAGTTAGCCAAGGGGTGATATGACCATAGTCACAGACACCATTGGACGAATGGGCCAATGGGTCGAGTGACAATTACTGTGGGTAGTTGGTTTGATATCTGAAACATTGTAATCTCTCTTAATACTGTAAATTATAACAAATGTGTCATTTTATTAAAAAGAATGATTCACTCAGTATTTCCCTGCTGACAAAACCTTTTTCAAACATGTTTCAGGTGATCTGTTGTGAGCACAGGAAAAGTGCCGTGGAGCACTACAAGCTTAGAAAAGTGGCTCAATGTAAATAAATAAAGAAACATGTTTTGATAAATAAAGATTTCCCCGTGAAATCACTTTATTGTAAATTATGGGATTTATCCCTATATTATATAAACGAGCAGTTTTACTATTAATCGATCCTGTTTAAAAAGACTTCCGCTGTCACTAAATTAGATACCACGGGATTTCCTGCCTCGCGACTCTGGACCGGGTCAAACCGGGGCCAAGGGCCGTGACATCGTTCCCTTGGTTGTTGTCATTTTGGCTTAACACAGTCATTCCTTGTCGGGGTCACCTTCGTTTTCCTACTGTAGGCTATGATTACGAGTACCTTGATGTCGCCGTGACTGTTGCCTCTAATGTCGTTTCTTGAAACGGAGCTCTACGATCTTTCACCACTCAAGTCCATCTTTTCACATTCTGTGCCACGTCCTAACGCGCTACTCACTGTGCTGGTAGTCACACATTCCACACTATAATCAGTTGTCATCGCTTATGTCCTGATTGGTTCGTAAGAGTTGACTCCCATGAGTTGCTGACTAAGGTTAAGATTTCGATTGACATCAGTGTGCTGGCGTTCGTTGCCGGTAACCAGGGCCGTTCTAATACTGTGGTCGGTGAGATACTACGCTCATCATCTTGCCCCTCGATCTTGCAAGTTAATTGAGTAATACACGGTATGTTTCCTGAGTGTTGCAGAAGTGGTCGCACTTCGGGATCTAAGGCGTTAAGTTCCAGCAAATGAAGAAAAGTGAGAAAGGTATAGACCAATCATTCGACGCGGCGACGTCCAACTCAAGACTTTCGTACTAGCACCTAACATTCTACACAGTTCGCTAGGTGTTCAAATGGGTGTTCAGGTGATACTTGATAGCATCGAGGTTCGTAATGGTTCAGAGAGGAGTGAAAAGAGCATGTTCGAGTAGGAGACAATCACTGCTACGACCCCTATAGACTGTTGTGTTTCACATCGATCAAATAACGGAATGGAACCCCTTTTTCACTTGTTAAGCCTCACTGGACTCGCATGCACCCCACATTATTATTATGTGTGCACCCACAATAATATTGCGATTTGCATGCTCATCTCAGTTCCTCCTAACTCATGTCAAATGGTTCCTCAAACTCGAATGCCAAACAGAGGTTATCAAAACGATAAGATCACAAGAATCTAAGGACCGTGACATGCTACCAACGCATCATAATATAAGCAAGCAATTCATGTAATCATGCTATAGTGACGAGTGTGTGTTCGTATGTTACATCATAAACAAATGTGTACTAGTCATGTAATGTATGCAACAAGTGAGAAAGACGAACCTTGCAGTCTGGAGCTGAGTGTCATGGTCGTATTCACGTATTCAGAACTGTTCGGTTATAGTCTGGTTTTATGAAAACATTTTTAAAACCAAGTTCACTATAACCAGTGGCTCTGATACCAAACTGTCACACCCCCAAAATACCACATGGGGAATTCCCCGCGAGGCGTGTGACGTATCAGGATCTAGCCACCAATCACATTGAACTCTTAACAGTAATTCAATTAAACATTCATTTATTAGAATAAAGCATTATAAAACATTATTTATTAATCAGCAGAAGCATAATACAATAGTCAACAATTTAGTAACTCAAGTGTACGAAAGCCATTAAACTTGTCTTGTGATTCCTTGCAACTTGACCCATGACCACTCCTGCATCCCAGACAGCAAGTTCCAACAACATGTACCGAAAGGCCTGCAAGCATGCAGAAAAACGTGTATCAGACAACGCTGGTGAGTTCACTGATTTGTTAAACAGTTCGTTACCGATTACTGATTCATGTTATGTTGATAATAACTCGATACCGCAGACGGCCCTTTTTGCCCTTCTCCAATGCTCTATCAAACATTGGTCATGATTTAAAGTTATTAGTTCACGCTCGTCCTATCCAGGTACGTCGTGAGGGTGCCAAACCTAATAGCGCTATCAACTAATAACCCCGTTGCCCTACAAGCAACTAACCCGGTAGTATGATGGGACTTAAGTGATAGAAAGTGAGTGTATTATCCAACATCAACGCTTACTGAAAACCGTTGCATATCCCCTGCAAGGATATGCGTTTGTGAAATCCGCCTCACATCCCCTACAAGGATGTGGGTATTTGAAAACCGCCTCATATCCCCTACAAGGATATGGGTTTACGAAAATCGGTTTACAAGTTTTGTCAGTTTGATTGTCCCCACCGGACGCATGCTTGTTTTGAGAGAAGTGAACTCACCTTTGATTTGCTCGGTAAGACTAGTTACGTGTTCAAGTTGCCCAAACCAATCCTAACATGGTTACCATTAAAAATCAGTTTTATGATACTCAAACACACATCCCTTTTTCATGTTTCTCAAATAGCACACTCATCACATCATGCAGTTAGTAACAGTTGATCATGCAATACACTTATCCATAACATACACCATAATCATAACAAGTGTTTTGTTCCAAAACAAGTCTACATCCCATGCTCATGACACATAGCAACCTTCACAGATGTACTGTTTATTCACACGGTTTAGGTCAAGGTCCTCATCTTGTTAACATTATTACCATGCAACAGGTAGACTTTTATAATCCAACTACCCTATTCACAACAGTTTCATTCAATATTATACACATTAATATATACAAGTTTTCTCATTCCCAACTAGTGTTGTCATCGAGTACAAACGAAGTTGTAACACCTGTGTCATTTCAACCATCAAACAAATGCCAAACCAATGAAATATTGTATTTCATACTTTGGACTTTTATAAATATGTGTATCTTTTGCACATATCAACTCTTGTTCGATTTCAAGCTCTAAATCGCTTTCTGGAAGGTTATACGCGCTCTGATGAGTAGATATAACCAGTTTAATCCAACGAACACTCCGGAATAGTGAAATAGGCTTAACATACCTTAAATAACCTTTACATAACTTAGATATAAGTTTTGGAAGGTTTGGTGTGGTGAAATCAAAGTTTAATCGCTTACAGGGACTAAAGTTGACAAACTGCGAAAGTATGCCAATTTGAACTGTAACAGACCTTCCGGGACATGACCATAAGTTAAACATACCATAAATATCCTTTACATAGCTTAGAAATAGGCTTTGAGGTGTTCGGTATGCTAAAATAAACTTTTGTGTCATTCAGGGACTAAAAGTGTCAAAAAGTGCACAAGTTTGCATTTTCGCGCATAACTTACGTTCTGAATACATCCGGACATCCAAAAATTTATGTAAGCATGACTACATTATATTTTAGTGTTCGCCTTAAGAAAAATCCATTCGTCGCGTCATTTGGATCGTTTTTCGCGCTTATGCGCATTCCGTCGTAATTAACCGAACATCGCGTTCGTACGGCTAAACGAACCGACATCCGAGATATTTTTGAGCATGTTTTAAGTTCCCTATACTTTAACTTCATTTTAGAGCTTTGAAATGGGGTTAATGGGCCTTAAACGTGTCAAAAATGGCCTAAATACAGTTCAGGGACCAAAACTGTAATTCTGCCAAACTACACCATACGATGCGTATGGTATATATACCATACGATGCGTATGGTATATATACCATACGATGCGTATGGGGTCTGCAGACCAGGTTCAATGTTTAAACAGCCTGTTTTCAGCAGATTTAACCACAACCACAAGTTCCTAATTATCTAGTCATGTGATAAGGATGGAATTTTAGTCACCATAAGGTTCCGACAAGTGTACGGGTTGGATTCATGGCACGGTTTCCTTGAAACGATCCTAACGGTTACCCGAATACTATAAATACCCCACCCCCATTGCTTCTAAACCCACAAGAATTCTGATTTGAGAGCTCTAAGTTGAAACCATTGTTTCATACCTGAGTTCTTAGATCGGGATTAGCATTCGGGGACCCTTCGTAAGTATTCTTTCGTTCTTTTCCTTATTTTTACTGCTTTTCGAGTCAGAAAGTCAAACTTTGTTTGACTTTCAGCGTTGACCAGTAATGGTCAATGCGAAGTTCGTTTGAACTTCGCAACGTGATTGTAATCACGATGGTCATAGTCCCTTGGGACTATGCCTACTGATTACCACGTTGTCTAGGGTCGTAGGGTAAGCGATCTAATAAATCGCTTATACCTCGAACCCGACCCAGTTTGGTCGATCATTAGGATCCGACCAAACACATTAGGTGACCATAGTAGGTAGGGAATAACCTTCCGAGGTTATACCCTATGGTCACATCGTTTAAGTAGTTGTATGATAGGTAGTTTATATGCCTTAGGTAAATTACCAGAATACCCTTTTCATGTATAATTGGTAATTAAGCATATGTAACCTAAACTTTTGTCACATAACTGATTATGTAACATGTTTAGGCATATAACACTTGTCATAGGACTAGTTAGACGGTCCGAACGCGTTTCACGCGCACGACACGTTAAAGTAGCATAAGCTTCCTAAACGAGTCGTAATGGGTCGTAAACAGTTAGGTTAAGTTTCATTTAGTATGTAGGCTTTGCCAAACCAAATGACACGAGTCTCTACACTCGTTTGGTTTACAAACCCTAATGCTACCCAATCTTCCGATTTAGGTCCGGTTTATTAATGTAGTTACCTATACTAGGTGCCGTTTGATATCCGCGATCTCTAGCATTGTTTAGTTGTTACTCAAGGACTACTGAGCAATCTCAGGTGAGTACATAGACCCCTCTTTTACCGTTTTCCAAACTGTTTTGGGGTGGAACACATGTGCCTACTTGTTACTTTCATGCTTTCCTGTTTTCACATCATATACTGCTATGTTCGTTAGTACATTATAGTACATGATTTCATTACATTTCATGCTATGTATTGCCATTGTGTGCATTACTTAGTACATTGTTTTACATGACATTTTGACATAGACATTTCGACATAGACATTTTAACATGATTGACATTGATCATGTATTTCCCACAAAACATAACTTTGATTTAAACCAAGTTTTACTTCAATACTTTGTTGTTGTGCATATGGTTTAGTTGAGACATTTCACTTGCCATACATGGATATTTGACATAGACATTTGACATGGATATTTGACATAGACATTTGACATGGATATTTGACATAGACATTTTGACATGATTTACATCTTGACATGAATACTTTGACATATTATTCAATACATTTGACAATTGATTTAAACATAGACATTTTACATTGTTTGGTTTGGTTTGATTAAGTGATTAAGTAACGATGTGTGTGTAATATGATACAAGCATGGTGGATACGCCGCTGGTACTTCCTATATATAAGTGTTTGTATGGTATTACATATCGTAGCGTTATTTGAATCATTTCAGTTTGATACATATAACATTTTATACAAATAACATACTTTTCACAATACATTGTTTTACAAACAACTTATCTTATACAAAATCAGTTTAAAATGGTTATTCATTTAACCATACATTATTCACTTATTTATACATATCATCTGAACTCATTGTTTTTCAAATGATTTACAAAACAAAGCAAATTACAAGGTTCATGACTAAACATTTTCTTAAACAGAAGTCATGAAACCTATTTTCACAAAACCTATGTATCTCACAGGCATTTTTATGCTGACGTACCTATTTTCACATGTGTTTTTCAGGAGCTGTTGCATAAGATGATCAAGATACACATAGGCAGACTTGGGCTTTAGTGACAATAAAAGATGCAAGACTAGTTAATTATGTTGTATTTCCTTGTTTGTTAAGACATTGTAACACTTTTAATCAATAAAACGAAACTTCAATTGCCATGGATTTGAAACAATTAATTCTGTTACAACACTCCCCGACATTTCCGCCACGTTTTGTATGTTCCACGTGGTCGGGGTGTGACAGAAAAGATGGTATCAGAGCCAATGGTTATAGGGAATTAGGTTATTAGTAATGCTTTGACCTAGTCTATAACTTTCTTAGGACCCTAACGCGAGTTTACTTGCGTTTAGTCATAAAACAATACCGTCACCTATCCTTAGGCGACAACTACAACAAGAACATAAATTTTAAAACCGCTTTGAAAACTAATCATCTGTTCTAGGATGATTTATTACAAGGTTTTGAACCCTCTATTGTAAGGTTTTGAACCCTCTGTTATATGGTTTTGAACCCCTTTGAATTTTCAAAAATCTCGTCAAGGTTTTGGGTTTTAAATAATGTGAACACGTGCAAACTGGAAGGGTGAATGCCTGTATTCTGGGTTTTCTGTCTAGGCAAGCACTTCGTATACATCTCATCAGACGCGAGACCAGTTGTGCTTACCTGGGAATTCTTGGGATGAGTGTTCACTTATAGGCGAGCATGTCTTCGTGATACATTATTTTTGATCCACTTACTTTAATTCAGTCGCTGTGTGTCGTTTGTTGCTTCGTAGTAACAAACAAATGACCACTATCCCTGCTTTCATCAGATTTGTTTCATCTCATTCATTTTGTCTAATTCTCTCACTCGTTTCCTTTCATGTTCTTCTCTTTTAGAATGCCTCCACGACGTGAAAATCCAGTATCTGTTGACGAGCTGGCAGCTGTCATTACACAGCAAATGACTGCTGCAATCCCGAACGTAGTTGCTCAATGTTACCAAGCTATCAACAACAATAATGCCCTCTGCAGCTTCAAGACGTTCAACTCGGCCAAGCCATCAAAGTTTTCTGGGTCTCAAGGAGCGACTGCACTTCTGCAATGGTTCGAGAGTCTAGAGAGCACCTTCAGGCATGTTCAATGTCCAAACGAGCGAAAGGTTGATTTTGCATCTAGTGTCTTCGAGAAACGAGCTTTGACATGGTGGAACGGTGTGGTGAGAGATAGGGGTGCCGAAGTGGCACTGGCCCAAACTTGGGAAGAACTTCGAGCACTGATGATGAAGGAATTCTGTCCTCGTCACGAGATCAGGGCATTGGAAAGGGAATTCGATGATCTTAAGCAAGACAGCGGTGAACATCGAGCATACACTGATCGATATGAGGAGCTGAGCCTGTTGTGTCCTACCATGGTCACGCCTTTGGATAAGGCGATCGAAAAATACATTGATGGTCTCCCTGACACAGTTCAAGACATTGTTACTGGTAGTAACCCCACTACGGTTAGGCAAGCCATTGAGCTATCTGCAACGTTGACTGAATCTCAGATCAGGAAACGTAAGCTTTTCCGGAAGGGTGACAAGAAACCAGTCGAGGAATCGAAACCAATCGAGGAATCAAAGACCATGGATGAGCAGACTAGATCCCTTGAGCGGTCAAAGAAGCAAAAGGTTTCTCAGAACTTCGCCATGGTTGCTCACAATGGTCAAGTCATTCCCAACCAACCAGCTAAACCCCGTACTAGGAAGCCATACAATGGAACTTCACCTTTGTGCAACCAATGTAACCTTTATCATCATGTTAATGTGAAGTGCCGCGAATGCCAAATTTGTGGACGTAAAGGTCATACAACAAAAGTTTGCGTAGCAGCAGTTGCACTAAATCAAGCTAACAACAAACCTGCTCAAGCTCGCTTTCCACCAGGTTCTTGCTACAAGTGTGGCGAGATGGGACATTTCCGAAGAAATTGCCCAAAGCGTGCTAATGCTAATCCAGCACAGAGATGAGCATCTGACCGACTAGAAGACAACACTCTTTAGAAATAATCACATCTTATGTATTATTTTCTTTTGTTGTCAAGGTCCATGAAACAGTTGTTATCATTGTTAATAAATAAATCTTCTTATTTATATTGCAATGTATTTATGTGGTTGTATGCATAAACAACATATCCCCTACAATACCGACAATCAAGGAATCATATTCCTTGAAAAGCAAACTACCCCCAAAATTCTTCCATTTTACAATCTCTTGCGTTTTACACAAAGATCCTAAGTACCCGTCTCTTGCAAAGAGACGAAGTACAAGGTGCAAGTTATAACCCTGTACGAATACCCCAAGTACCACTATAAATTCTTAATAGGGTACCTAAGGGTGTTTCCGTATGTCCTAAATTATTGTGTACCTTAATTCGAATATTGCGTTTTCCTGAAAACGAAAATCGAATTTTTGGTAGATCATCCTATCTTCATGAATGTATTCTTGAAATGATTAAGGTGCCAAATGAAATCCACGAATTGGATTCCTGGTGTGCTTTAAGTATCCGCGTCCAAAGATAACAAATTAATAACAAATTAAACAACTATGTGATTATGTGCTTATGTGTTTCCTTTTATGATTTTGGTATAATCCAAGTTTTGTTATCCAAATCCTCGTAAGAATCTTCCATATCTTTGTATAAGGAAATTCATAGTAGGATATCCAAAGGTACTATATTAAATCCTCAATGGGCTTTTACGTGATAGTAAAGACCCTTGGATTATATTGTACTATTCCATAATTAGACCCCTGAGTGGTCTAGGTAAACAGATTTATCCAAAAATCTGGTTAGGAATATCATGTGATGATAGAGCTGAAAGGACTCCTTGGTGCCCTAATTAAAAAGGATCCTTTGTCGATCTAATTAAAAGGACCCTATGGTAGTCTAGTCACGCTCATCACAGGTTTGATTTTCCTCCCCTCCACATTACAAGCAAATTGTGCGGACTATGCAAGGAATTGCGTAATTATGGATGCATACATAATTATGGAATTCAGTGCACGGAAACCACAGCTAGTTTGGTCATGTGTCTGAAAAATGACTCTTGTCGTTCATTTTTGGTTTCTGAAGAAATGGTGAAAAATGACTCTTGTCGTTCATTTTGGTTTCTGAAGAAATGGTGAAAAATGACTCTTGTCGTTCATTTTTTTGTTTCTGAAGAAATGGTGAAAAATGACTCTTGTCGTTCATTTTTTGTTTCTAAAGAAATGGTGAAAAATGACTCTTGTCGTTCATTTTTGGTTTCTGAAGAAATGGTGGAAAATGACTCTTCTCGTTCATTTTCGGTTCTGAAGAAATTGTGGAAAATGACTCATTTTGTTCATTTTCGGTTCTGAAGAGGTTGTGGAAAAAGACTCATTTCGTTCATTTTCGTTTCTGAATAATGCCTGTTGAAAATAACTCCGTTCATTTTTCATTTCTGGAAAATGTTCATTAAAGAGAAATTACAGGATTATTTCTTGTTCATCTTTGATGGTTATTTAACACAAAGTCACAGATAGACTCCTACGAATTAATTTCGGGACGAAATTTCCTAAAGTAGGGGAGACTGTAACACCTGTGTCATTTCAACCATCAAACAAATGCCAAACCAATGAAATATTGTATTTCATACTTTGGACTTTTATAAATATGTGTATCTTTTGCACATATCAACTCTTGTTCGATTTCAAGCTCTAAATCGCTTTCTGGAAGGTTATACGCGCTCTGATGAGTAGATATAACCAGTTTAATCCAACGAACACTCCGGAATAGTGAAATAGGCTTAACATACCTTAAATAACCTTTACATAACTTAGATATAAGTTTTGGAAGGTTTGGTGTGGTGAAATCAAAGTTTAATCGCTTACAGGGACTAAAGTTGACAAACTGCGAAAGTATGCCAATTTGAACTGTAACAGACCTTCCGGGACATGACCATAAGTTAAACATACCATAAATATCCTTTACATAGCTTAGAAATAGGCTTTGAGGTGTTCGGTATGCTAAAATAAACTTTTGTGTCATTCAGGGACTAAAAGTGTCAAAAAGTGCACAAGTTTGCATTTTCGCGCATAACTTACGTTCTGAATACATCCGGACATCCAAAAATTTATGTAAGCATGACTACATTATATTTTAGTGTTCGCCTTAAGAAAAATCCATTCGTCGCGTCATTTGGATCGTTTTTCGCGCTTATGCGCATTCCGTCGTAATTAACCGAACATCGCGTTCGTACGGCTAAACGAACCGACATCCGAGATATTTTTGAGCATGTTTTAAGTTCCCTATACTTTAACTTCATTTTAGAGCTTTGAAATGGGGTTAACGGGCCTTAAACGTGTCAAAAATGGCCTAAATACAGTTCAGGGACCAAAACTGTAATTCTGCCAAACTACACCATACGATGCGTATGGTATATATACCATACGATGCGTATGGGGTCTGCAGACCAGGTTCAATGTTTAAACAGCCTGTTTTCAGCAGATTTAACCACAACCACAAGTTCCTAATTATCTAGTCATGTGATAAGGATGGAATTTTAGTCACCATAAGGTTCCGACAAGTGTACGGGTTGGATTCATGGCACGGTTTCCTTGAAACGATCCTAACGGTTACCCGAATACTATAAATACCCCACCCCCATTGCTTCTAAACCCACAAGAATTCTGATTTGAGAGCTCTAAGTTGAAACCATTGTTTCATACCTGAGTTCTTAGATCGGGATTAGCATTCGGGGACCCTTCGTAAGTATTCTTTCGTTCTTTTCCTTATTTTTACTGCTTTTCGAGTCAGAAAGTCAAACTTTGTTTGACTTTCAGCGTTGACCAGTAATGGTCAATGCGAAGTTCGTTTGAACTTCGCAACGTGATTGTAATCACGATGGTCATAGTCCCTTGGGACTATGCCTACTGATTACCACGTTGTCTAGGGTCGTAGGGTAAGCGATCTAATAAATCGCTTATACCTCGAACCCGACCCAGTTTGGTCGATCATTAGGATCCGACCAAACACATTAGGTGACCATAGTAGGTAGGGAATAACCTTCCGAGGTTATACCCTATGGTCACATCGTTTAAGTAGTTGTATGATAGGTAGTTTATATGCCTTAGGTAAATTACCAGAATACCCTTTTCATGTATAATTGGTAATTAAGCATATGTAACCTAAACTTTTGTCACATAACTGATTATGTAACATGTTTAGGCATATAACACTTGTCATAGGACTAGTTAGACGGTCCGAACGCGTTTCACGCGCACGACGCGTTAAAGTAGCATAAGCTTCCTAAACGAGTCGTAATGGGTCGTAAACAGTTAGGTTAAGTTTCATTTAGTATGTAGGCTTTGCCAAACCAAATGACACGAGTCTCTACACTCGTTTGGTTTACAAACCCTAATGCTACCCAATCTTCCGATTTAGGTCCGGTTTATTAATGTAGTTACCTATACTAGGTGCCGTTTGATATCCGCGATCTCTAGCATTGTTTAGTTGTTACTCAAGGACTACTGAGCAATCTCAGGTGAGTACATAGACCCCTCTTTTACCGTTTTCCAAACTGTTTTGGGGTGGAACACATGTGCCTACTTGTTACTTTCATGCTTTCCTGTTTTCACATCATATACTGCTATGTTCGTTAGTACATTATAGTACATGATTTCATTACATTTCATGCTATGTATTGCCATTGTGTGCATTACTTAGTACATTGTTTTACATGACATTTTGACATAGACATTTCGACATAGACATTTTAACATGATTGACATTGATCATGTATTTCCCACAAAACATAACTTTGATTTAAACCAAGTTTTACTTCAATACTTTGTTGTTGTGCATATGGTTTAGTTGAGACATTTCACTTGCCATACATGGATATTTGACATAGACATTTGACATGGATATTTGACATAGACATTTGACATGGATATTTGACATAGACATTTTGACATGATTTACATCTTGACATGAATACTTTGACATATTATTCAATACATTTGACAATTGATTTAAACATAGACATTTTACATTGTTTGGTTTGGTTTGATTAAGTGATTAAGTAACGATGTGTGTGTAATATGATACAAGCATGGTGGATACGCCGCTGGTACTTCCTATATATAAGTGTTTGTATGGTATTACATATCGTAGCGTTATTTGAATCATTTCAGTTTGATACATATAACATTTTATACAAATAACATACTTTTCACAATACATTGTTTTACAAACAACTTATCTTATACAAAATCAGTTTAAAATGGTTATTCATTTAACCATACATTATTCACTTATTTATACATATCATCTGAACTCATTGTTTTTCAAATGATTTACAAAACAAAGCAAATTACAAGGTTCATGACTAAACATTTTCTTAAACAGAAGTCATGAAACCTATTTTCACAAAACCTATGTATCTCACAGGCATTTTTATGCTGACGTACCTATTTTCACATGTGTTTTTCAGGAGCTGTTGCATAAGATGATCAAGATACACATAGGCAGACTTGGGCTTTAGTGACAATAAAAGATGCAAGACTAGTTAATTATGTTGTATTTCCTTGTTTGTTAAGACATTGTAACACTTTTAATCAATAAAACGAAACTTCAATTGCCATGGATTTGAAACAATTAATTCTGTTACAACACTCCCCGACATTTCCGCCACGTTTTGTATGTTCCACGTGGTCGGGGTGTGACAGAAGTCATGGAACCAACATTCACATCACACACAATACATGCTATATTAATTGTTCTGTTAAGATTGTTCTCAGATGGCATTCCGATGAAATACTATGTTTCGTCGACACCTGATCATGACGAAAGACTATGTTTCGTCGACACCTGATCATGACGAAAGACTATGTTTCGTCGACATGAGTTATTCATGGGAAACTCCTTCTTCGCTGTTCATCAACAGATCGCTAGTTTCTACAACAACATCTATTCTATACAATCATTAACAGTATGATTATTCCAGCAACAGTTTAACATCGTGCAACACTAATCTGACCATACATAATCGGATTCACCTTCTCATAATAATTGTTCATATTGTTTAACACTAATGAATATCGTCTAACCTTATGCAACCCTAAATCTGCCGATCATCAGCAACGAATCATTAACAGCAATCACACTCTATTGATATGCAATCATAGATCAAAACATGAATCCCTAATCATCAGTTACGGCTACATCGTGACACACATACAACAACAGTTCATGCGACAATAATCATTCAATCACAATACTACACATCGGAATAAATCTTTCGAACAAGGCCAAGACACTAACCGTAATACCGTGTTGATCTGAATGATCGAGATGGGAAAGCTTCGGGGCCTCCTAAATGCCGTCGCACAGAGATTGAGAAGGGATAGGAGATTCTAGGGTTTTCTGTTTACGACTAGCGGTTGCAAGGGTTATATAATTACATAACGTTTAACAGTTGGGCCACGAAATGGGTTGGGCCGAAGCCCTTATCGGCGAAAGGCCATCCTCGACGAAAAACCCATTTTTCGTCGAGTCGTGGTTGGTGAAAGATCCTATTTTTCGTCGAAGTGAGTTGTGACGAAAACATTATTATTACGCTCTGATTAAACTATATGTAACACTACTCCATAATAATCCAGAATTACACACAATCATTAATCATCCAGATAAACTGCACAGACATCAAGTAAACCAAATTGTAAAACCAGGATTGCGAAGTCAGTGATGTGTGAAATCTCGGGTTGTCACATTATGGATCTTCCACAAGGCCTCCAGTATATTTTGCTTTGACAACATTGGAGCTTGAGGTTGTTCAACATGAACCTCGTGTTTGGAAAACTACATTATTTAACAAACAAGTTTTCAAAAATTTTGTACTTAAACACACACACACACATTTGAATTTTTTATTACCGTCCTATCTAGTTCTTCTAATCCGTCAACATCATGTTTAGTGGAAACATCGTGTGAACCAAATTGAAACTACATTAATTAAAACATATATATATACACACACACATATATAGTCATAAGAGAAAGAGAAATAAAAAATTGATTGTTCGTTATTAAACAAGTGTTAATTATCATATTTAATAGGGCTACTATTGTAACTTTTAGGATATATATATATAAACATTTTGCATCCTGTGTTTTAATTAACGAATGAAATCATGAGTTGATATGGTATCAGAACCAATCAACTTGTAAACCCTAAACAATTATTCCTGTCGTCATCAACAACCGAACAATTACTGCTTTTTCCGGCCAACAGCCTTCAACCTGTCAACAGCCTTCAACCGAACAGCCTTCAATCGTAAGTTTCAGATATTAATTCAATCGCTTTTCAGTATGACAACAATTACTGCTTTCAACATTCAAGAACGAACATTACATAATTCACATAAGTTTGTGTTTCATCTCAACCCTAACAACTATGGTTATTGGAAAGCTATGATGGAACCGTTTTTGAAAGCTAATGCCTTATATTGTTACATTGACAACACTCTACCTTGCCCAGAAGAAAAAATTACAACCGAGAATGCTACAACCACAAATCCTAATTTCACAAACTGGATTGCCAACGATGCTCATGTTCGCATAATTATCATCTCAACGGTTTCCGAGTCCTCGTTCCAACACATCCAAGGAGAAACCGCTCAGGATGTATGGTTGAGTTTGGCACGTGCATATGCTCCATCGACCGCTTATCATGAGTTCACATTGAAAACGCAACTTCTAAAAATTTCAATGAAAGGTGATGAAAAAGCTATTGATTATCTGAGCAGTGCTTAAGAATATGCCACCGCCCTTGCAAATATTGGTGAACCTGTCAAGGAAAAAGATCTAGTAATGCTCACAATCGACGGCTTACGAGAGGAATATCATGGTTTGAAAAGCAACCTTCTTGCCCGATCACCACCGGTTCAATTTAATGAACTACATGGTCTTCTCGATGATCATGCTTACATGATTCGCTCAACTATCAATACATTATCGGCTCCCCCACAAGCTTTCAATGTTACCACAGCCGTGACTTCGCCTGCGTCTACACCCACTTTGGCATCCATCTAGCTAGGGGTGTTCATCGAATCGAATATCGGATTTTCGAATTATTCGAATCGAATTATTCGAATAATTTTTATTTTCCCTTGAATTCATATTCGATTCGAATTCAATTAAAACTTACCGAATTCGATTCGTATTCGAATAAAAAACCCAATTCGTATTCGATTAAAAATTCAAATTCAAATTCGAATCGAATTCGAATAAATTCGATTTAATTTAGATTCTTTAAAAACATATAAAAAATTATTAAAATGAAACATAAATTTTAAAGCAGCTATAAAGCATGATATCACAATAAAAATTTCCAAATAAAGTACTATAAGTCTAAAATTCAAAACGAGAAGTCGGGAATAACCACTCCACATTACAAGTTAATAAATCTTTTGATAGATTTGTTACTTAGGTTTTAGTTATGGGCCATGTAGCGGGTTTGGTAATGGATAATTTTAATACTTAGAAAAAAAATTGAAAATAATTTATAGTATAGCTTAATAAAAGTTATATATGCATTATATATAAAAATAATAAATAAAAATATATAATTTTTATTCGAATTTCAAATCGAATCGAATTTGGAATTATAAATTCGTATTCGATTCGTATTCGATTCGTATTCGATTTATTTGACTCGAATTGAATCGAAATCGAATTCTTTTAATCCAAACGAATTTTTGATAATCCAATCGAATTTAAACGAATTTTGAATTTTTCGAATTCGAAAAAACGAATTTTGAACACCCCTACATCCAGCAACAAATTGCCAATCTTCAACTTATGGCCAGCCAACTGGGTATCTAACCTCAACCCCCTGTTTCACAGCCGCAGTGTCGTTCCTACGTTTTCTGAGGCCCTAATAGAACTACGAAGTGGATGCCCTTTTGCAAAATTATCATTTTCAACATATTTAGTAACAAAACTCTTCTCCTTTATCCGAGCTTGGGATCAGCAATTATAAACTAAAAAGTTTATAATTGGCGTAGTTAAATTTGTTTTTGAAAGTTGTTTTTGTCTTTTTACATAACCGGATTCAAAAGTTCGGATTCGATTTGACATAGCAAATAGCCTAACTACTATCATGGTTTCTAACAAATATTAAATAGCAATTGAAACTTAGCAAATATCTCCTATCACAATCTCAGCGCTTGGACTAAGTTAAAAATGGAGGCCCATATTCAATACTTAGGCACTTGGGCTTGGAAGCTAATATTATTGAAGAAGGAGGCCCTTAAAATTTGGAGGCCCTAGGCCTTTGCCTAGATCCACAAACCAATTAGGCCGGCTCTGCACAGCCGGCTCCCCAAGCCAACTTCGCCTCTCGGTCCGCTCCCTCTAGACCGACCCGGGGATTCGGTCGAAACCATCGTGGGTCTTCTCGTGGAAGTCATGGCCGTGGGGGCTCCATGAATCAAGGCTCCCGTCAGTTTGCTTGGGCGTCCACTCAAAACACTGTTTACGGTCATTGCAAGAGATGCGGTATTGGTCACATTCCATCACAATGTCCGAATCACACTGGACCCTCTCGCGGTTCTTCTCAGGCGAATTATGCTCACTCAGAAGCGGACTCATACACCACTTGGAATCCGGACACTAGAGCTAATTCCCATGGCACTCCTGTATTGGCTAGTATGGACAACTCGGACATCTACTCCATTCGTCTACCTTCTTTCCGACCGGTTTCTTCACTGCTTTTCGAGCCCCATCTACGTCTCATTTGTGTCTAATTTGTGTCAGTGGACTTGGGTATTTTTGTCATCCCTATTCAAAATTAATTTAAATTTATGCCGTAAGAATTAAACAGGGAAATCATGATCGAAAAATTAACATCAGGATACGTAAATCGATATCAACAAAAAACATATATTCTAAATCCATGGATCAAACTTTTATCAACTTGAAACAATACGATTTGCAGAATACGAATTGCAAGTTAGGAAAATCGGTGATATGTATTGTTGCTTTATAGTGGTGAACTATTAGGTAAGACTTAAGAGGAAATTACCATATCGACCTCAATGATTAATACGTTTGAAGACATGCCTCATGACAACAATAAACATAACATGTTGAGTTTTGGGGACTTTGGTTAAAATTTCAAGGGTGACGACTATATTATTTAATTTAATATTTATAATTTTTTTTTTCATTTTCTCGTTTATAAAAAAACTGTAACTTCCGTAATGTTATTTTTATTTTTACCATTTTGTGTTGCTATAAAAGAATTATTAAGTTCTATGTTTTTGGTATTTTGTTAGTAATTTAAAGTTTTACTATTCATAAATAGTTTACTATTCAATTGGTTTTATTCTATTATTATCTATATCTATACTATATAATAAAAGAAACCAATGGGAGGATACATGTCATTCATTGAAGCCATCTATTTTTAAAGATAATTAATATCAATTAAAAGATAATTATAAAATTGAATTTAATATAAATTTAAACAATTCGTATAGAAGATAATCTAAAATTTTAAAATATTTACCATATTTCAAAATTATTTATCCTAAAATTAACAAAAGATTATATGCTAAATATAAATTAATGTAATGTAAATGATTATTTATTTTAGAGTAAACTTCCGTTTTGCTCCCTGTGGTTTGTTCACTTTAACGGTTTTGCCCCAAACCTTTAAAAATAGACGTGTTCCTACAATAGTTTCCTATGGTTTTTCCACTTTGCTCCCCGCCTCTAACTCCATCCAAATTGTCTGTTTTTCCATTTTGCTCCCCGTAGGGAGCAAGGAAAAACCCTAGCAAACTATTGGAGGAAAATGACTATTTTCAAAGGTTTGGGGCAAAACCGTTAAAGTGACCAAACCACTAGGAGCAAAACGGAAGTTTAAACTAAAGTAGTTAAGGGTAGAACTTATTTAAAAAATGTTTATAATGGGTAAACAAAAATATTAATCAAAATTTATTGGTTCTATACCTTTATTTTCGCGTTCAACTCTCAACTCAAATACGGTAATCACTATGTTTACATGACATTTATAAGAACTATCACCGCAATCACCCCATCCATCTTATATCGAGTATATCCGTTAGTTTTTTTAAGATTTAAATTTTTATTAGATTCATTCAACCCGTGTAATAAACGAGTTTTTTTAAAGATATAACATTTTTATTTTTTAATATACAAAATTACATTTATTCAACTCGTGTATACACGTGGTTTTTAAAAATATAACTTTTTTTATAATGTAGTATATAAAATTATATTTATTCAATCCATATAATACATAGGGGTTTATAAAGATATAATTTTTTATTGTTTGGTATATAAAATTACATATGCTCAACCCGTATAACACATGAGTTTCTTAATAATGTAACTTTTTTCATTATTTAATATACAAAATAAAATTTTACTCAACCCGGACAATACACGGGGTCTTAAAAATACAACATTTTTTTATTATTTAATATATAAAATTACATTTATTCAACCCATGTAATAAACGAAATTTTTGAATATATATTGTTTTATTATTTGATATATAAAATTACATTTATTCAACCCGTGTAATAAACGAGATTTTTAGAGATATATATATTTTTATATTATTTGGTATATAAAATTATATTTATTCAACCCGTGTAATACACGGGGTTCTAAACTAGTTATTGTATATAAAAAATGATTTCTTGATACATCATGTCTTTATTTAGTAAATAAAACTTCCGTAAAAAAATTGATCAACTACAAATACAAAAAAAAAAAATTACAACTTAATTACAATTTTTTAATCACAAAACCCAAAAAAAAATTTACAACTTAATTACAATTTTTTAATCACAAAACCCAAAAAAAAGTACACGTTTTCTTAGTGTTATAACTTTAAAAACCTAAAATGTAGAAATCCCTACACGCCATCAATATTTACAACAAAATCATACTTTGACGCAATTGTAACCCTATTTAAGCAATTCGCATAGTATTAGCAAAGTAACAAATGTTTTCTAAATTTATAAGAAGATTGTTTAATTTAATTAGTTACATACGTACCTTTTTCATTGATCAACAGCGCTAGCGATGCTTGTACTTTTTCATTAAGACCATGTTTAGTGAAGATGTCAAAGTCTTCACGTCACCGCTTCACCTGCAGCAAAGGCAACGCAAAACCATTACGAGCCAAGCAAAGGACAGTGTGAGAGACGGGGTCTACCCCCAACCAACCAATTATATTTTTTTTTATTTAATCTAGTTCTTAGCTAAATCTCTATGCCCTTGTAAAGGATCAATTTAGTTACTTCAAACTGCTTAGACATTCTCAATCGATTCTCTACTTTATCTCTATAATTACGCTAAAAATCAACACTGTTTCCTTATCCTTTTTTCAAATAAATATTTTTTTTTACTTTTATAATTACCTTTTGAGTAAATTACAATTTCAGTATCTGAGGTTAACACCCGCTCCCAGGTTCAGTCCCTATTTCAAAAAATTCAACACTTCAGTTCCTTACGTTGTCAATTTGATTCAGTTAAACGCCTGAGATAAACTTCTGTCAATCAACTGTTAGTTGACTTGGGCATTTATGTTCTTTTACCTAGAAAACGAAGGGTATTATCGTAATTTTATATTTTAGAAACCCTTATAACAAATATAATCCCTCTAAAAGCCCCTATTTGCACCTTTTAATCCTTCCTTCTTCTCCTGGAACTGAAACCCCAATTTCAGCAAATCAACGTACCGGTCATTATGAGTCTATTTGGAGTTCAATCTATTTGGAGTTCAACTTCCTTAAGTAAAGTTAACATAATCTCGAAACCAATTTATACTTATTATACAAAGATAAATCAATAAATAAAATCAAAGCAGACTCCATAATCCTACCTGATAGTAGGTGCAATATGACAAATATGAACAGGATGACACCAATTGCTGATGGAAGACATGAGTTTCTTTGGCTTTTGTACTTTCACTTTTGGTCCCTGGAGGGTATTATAGTCATTTAACAAATTCAGTAACGGTGAAGTAACGGCAGTTTGCCCCAGGGGTTTATTGAATCAAATTGACAATAAAGTGTTGATTTTTTTTAAATAGGGACTGAACTTGCGAGCGGGTGTTAACCTCAGGGACTGAAACTATATTTTACTCTTACCCTTTCTTTTTCCTTCACTCACAGTCACTTTCAAAAAAATATTAAAATTAAAATATTATAGAGGGTGAACAATTTACTGATACATTTTATCTCTCCTCTACCCATAACCACTATACAAAATATAGAGAATGCACTCAAGGAAATATAGAGGATTGATTGTAAAATGCTCTTACAGAGGATTGATTGTGAAAGCTCTTAAAGGATGCTCCGCCACGTAGGATGGGTGTGAGGATGGGGCAAAGAAGATGGTACTAAGAAAATGGAGGATGAGCCTAATATATATATATATATTATATATATATATATATATATATATATATATAGGAGGGGCTCATGCGAGAACCACCCTTATTGTGAGAACCTTGAGAACCAATGTGAACACAACCTAAAATAGCTAAAAAAACCTAAAAAAACCCTAAAAAAAACCTAACCCCCACCCCCCCCACCCAAAAACCTAAACCCCCCCCCCCCCCCCCCCCCCCCAAGCTAAAAAAAACCTAAAAAAAACCTAAAAAAAACCTAAAAAAACCTAACCCCACCCCCCCCCCCCAAAAAAAAAAACCTAAACCCCCCTCCCCCACCCCCCAAAAACCTAAACCCCCCCCCCCAAGCTAAAATGCTAAAAACTAAACCCCCCAAAAACCTAAAAAAAATCTAAAAAAAAATCTAAAAAAATCAAAAAAAAATCCAAAAAATTTTTTTTTGATTTTTTTAATATTTTTTAGGTTAAAATCGCTACTTTTCGCACCCAAAAAAAAAAAATAAAAAAAAAAAAATTTTTTTTTTTTTTTTTGGGTGCGAAAAGTAGCGATTTTAACCTAAAAAATATTAAAAAAATCAAAAAAAAAAATTTTTGTGTGATTTTTAGCTATTTTTGGGCATTTTTTGTGTGTTCACATTGGTTCTCGCGGTTCTCGCAATAATGAGGTGGTTCTCGCATGATCTTCTCCCTATATATATATATATATATATATATATAGGGGAAGGTTAATATGGGAGAAGATCATGCGAGAACCACCTCTTATTGCGAGAACCGCGAGAACCAATGTGAACACACCAAAAATGCCCAAAAATAGCTAAAAATCACACAAAAAAAAATTTTTTGATTTTTTTTAATATTTTTTAGGTAAAATCGCTACTTTTCGCACCCAAAAAAAAAAAAAAATTTTTTGTTTTTGTTATTTTTTTGTTTTTTTTTTTTTAAAAAAAAAAATTTTTTTTTTTTTTTGGGTGCGAAAAGTAGCGATTTTAACCTAAAAAATATTAAAAAAATCAAAAAAAAATTTTTGGATTTTTTTTTTGATTTTTTTAGATTTTTTTTAGATTTTTTTAGGTTTTTGGGGGGTTTAGTTTTTTAGCATTTTAGCTTGGGGGGGGGGGGGGGGGGGGTGGGGGGGGGTTTAGGTTTTTGGGGGGGTGGGGGAGGGGGGTTTAGGTTTTTTTTTTTGGGGGGGGGGGGGGGGGGGGGGTGAGGGGTTTGTTTTTTAGGTTTGTTTTTAGCTTGGGGGGGGGGGGGGGGGGGGGGTTAGGTTTTTTTTTGTGGGGGGGGGCGGGGTGGGGGGTTTAGGTTTTTTGGGTGGGGGGGGGGTGGGGGTTAGGTTTTTTTAGGGTTTTTTTTAGGTTTTTTTAGCTATTTTAGGTTGTGTTCACATTGGTTCTCAAGGTTCTCACAATAAGGGTGGTTCTCGCATGAGCCCCTCCCAGGTTAATATTCCTATATATATATATATGTTTGTTGTATGTATATGTGTGTGAGAGGGGGAGGCAGTCCTCATCGTCTTGGCCAGGACGATCTCGACGCCGGACGTAGCAGGGATAATGGAGGAGGGGGGCCGGCGCCGCCCCACGACGTCCCGAGGACGACCCCGTACCGAGTAGGCTAACTATTGAACTTTTTATTATTCTACTACACAGTCATGCCACTTCAAAGTTCGAACTCTTTTCGTGATATTATTTTCATTTTTTACTTTTAGTCACTCAAAAACAGCTTAAACTGTAGTAATCAGTTTTTGTCATAACTGATTAGAAATGAGCTTTTAACCGGCTGGCTTCCTGTGTATCTAACCATGAATTAAATACCACAACAATCAGATCAGTTCAAGATCAAAATCATTAGCATTCAAATCACAAAAACACTCGAAAACTAAAAGGTGCCAACAACACGAAGACGGCCACAACCAACACCTGAACAAAGTGAAATCATGTCGAAATTCTAGAAACACAACAGCGGTTCCACGCCCATATCACTCTGGGTGCCGACTCTTAGTCAAGGGCTAAGTGAAGCATCTCGCTTTGGTTTGACTCTCGCATACTCACGGGGATCAGGGCTCCTGCTCCTGCTTCGACTTGGACTTCAAATTGGGGCTTCGGCCCGTTGGTGACCGTTCCTCTCTTTCAGGGCTTTGGCTTGGGCTCCTTGACCCATTATTATAGGGTGGAGGAGACCTGTCCTCGGACGGGACTTCGACTAGGACTCCCTAGACCCCCCCATTGTAAGGTGGAGAGCGCGCTCTTACCGGTGAGCGTGAATACAATCTTTCTCTACTGTACCTTTTTCCTCGAGGTGAAAACGACCTATATAATTCAAAAGTATAAATAATAAATACTTCGAAAGTGTTTTTTCACAACGACAAGAAAGCCAAACAGGAGAATCAAACAATCAAAACACATACCAAGACTTATGCCTTCTCTTGGGAGGAGGTGAATACTCACGGCTACGAGACCGCGATCTCGTATAGTGCGGAGGTAGAGAGTAGCGACGCGGTGGCAATCGTCTGCGGTCACTGTTTCTGCTTTCCCTTCCGCCTCTGTGTTCGTTTGTTCATAAATACCATTTGTGCATTAAATACTTCAAAATTCGGACAAATATAATATTTAATAGTATTAGTGCATTATATAGTTTGTTCATAAATACCGTTTGTTTTCGTTTGTGTTCATGAACATTGGTTTGTGTTCGTTTGTTTCATGAAAGGTTTGTTTGCTTTCGTTATCTAAACTTAACCAAACGAACATGAACACGTTCATTTCTTAACAAGCGAACACGAATAGAAAATCTCGTTCGGTTAGTGTTCATGAAAAGATCATGAAGACATATATTTTCCTTAACAAACAAACACGAACAAGGCCTTCTTCGTGTTCGTTCGGTTCGTTTGCAGCCCTAGGTAATAAAAATTCAAATATACTAGCCTGCGTTCTCTTAATCTCATATCAGCCAGTTTCTTCCGATTCTCCTCAGCAAAAATAACCGTCGGCTTTCTCCCTTGAAAAAACCTGACCATCCATCTGGTATTTCGCTTCTGCTGCATCGGCTGGATCAACAAACTGAATAAATCCAAAACCTCTGTGGCTCCCTGCACACACAGTTAAACAAAAAAAAAAACTCAACCAACAGTAAAATCCGAAACAACGGACCTTATTTAACCTGTTTTAACTGATACTTTAATAATTAGTTTTCAGTGTTATGGTAGGTCATGGTCATAAGCAGAACTGCTGACCCTTGTAAGTCACAGTGTATATGTATGAGTTGAAATTCTTCAAGACTTGGAATCTTGAAATCTTCTAAATGTAACACTTGGTACTTAGTTCATAATATCAAGAGAAACCTTAATACTTGATTCATGCCTTCAAAACTTTTACTTCACTGTTAAATGGCAACAATCTTAATGGACAACCCAATTTAAGATATAAGATTAACAATAAAACATCTAAAAACACAAATAAAATAAAGAGTAAATTGCCTTTTTTGTTCATGAGGTTTGGCCAATTTTGTGACTTTCGTCAAAAAATTTGTTTTTTTTTTGCGTCTGGATCCAAAAGGTTTGAAATCTTGTCAGTTCATCTGGTCCCGTTGACTCCATCCATTTTTCTCCGTTAAGTCAGGGGTAATCCCCGTCTTTTTTGATAACTTCAAAGGCAATTCGCAAATTCTGGATCCTCCACAAGGCCTCCAGTATATTTTGCTTTGACAACATTGGAGCTTGAGGTTGTTCAACATGAACCTCGTGTTCGGAAAACTACATTATTTACAAACAAGTTTTCAAAAATTTGGTACTTAAACACACACACACATATTTGAATTTTTTATTACCGTCGTATCTAGTTCTAATCCGTCAACATCATGTCAGTGGAAACATCGTGTGAACCAAATAGAAACTACATTAATTAAAACAAATTGATTGTTAGTACATGATTACCTCATCGTCAACATTTTCGACCATAGTCGTATAAATTTGATGACTTTCATGAGTTTGGTTTTGTTCAGAGACATCCTCAAACTATAAAAGCCAATGAAATTGTTATAATATAAAACAAAAATAATATAAATTATATGCTACCCGGATCCGAGTAACCTGACCCAAAACCCAAACAAGACTCCCAACCTCTAATGAATAACATGTGTTGTCGTGACTTGGTTGTGTCAAGGATGAATAACAGGTTAACAAACATACTAGAAGTCTTACTAAGAGTAAAAAAAAAGTAATATATAATTCGTATATTAGACTACCTTTATTGTAGAAAGTGGCCACTAAATGAAATAACCGGCCAGTAGCATCACCTAAATCTTCAAGTACATCGTAGCATGAAAAGTGGAGGAAGAGACGTTTTCTTGGAATCAGGATAGATTTCAGATACTTAGATTTGTCACATAACCCTCGGCATTGGTCCATTATGTATAATCCCAATCGAAATAGAATGAAGATGCGTTGTACCGACTATTTTTTCTCTTATAGAAGGGAGTTCACAGAAAGTCGGCTCCTGCAAAACGATATAATTTTTTTAAAACAAATAGTTATACATAAAAACAATTGGTATATTAACATCGTACAAATATAATTACCCTAGATAGATGGGAAAATGAATTTGAGATCCACTAGACGCATCACCAGCGTGACATATACCAGAGCTCGACTCCAACCCATTATAACTTCTTGTTTGACTAAAGGCACGTTATTTTGACTTCTTTTTTTGTCTACCACCTTGAAACAAGCCTCCCCGAACCTCTGTGTGTCCTTAAATAAATAAATTTTCAGAAATATAATTAATATGTATACAAGTATTGAACTTAAAGATATATGGTTACCTATAATATTATACATGATCGCCCTCTGCACTCAGGTTGATGTGGGGTAAAATACACATATTTGTCTCGTGTAAATTGTATAATTTATGTATAATTATTTTATAGTTTTTATTTAGCTTTAGTGTATATTTTATTATTTTATATTGTTACAGGTCCCGGTGTGAAAAAGGAATCGAAACGAGCTTAAATTGAATAATAAATGAAGAACCGGGAGTTGGGACTAAATTTCAAGGGACTATTATTGCCATAGTGTTGGAAGTTAATTAATTTCCATGGATCCATGTTACCATGTCACGACAAAGAAGAAAAAAGAAATCAAGGTTCATGAGATTTTATTAATTTGAAAGAAGCTGCATATGATATTTTATTATTGGTGAGGAAGTGGCTGCTATGTTATTAAGGTGTGGGGGCTGTAGACGACAGCAACAACAAATAAATAGAAAAAATAAAGGACAAAGGAGGCAATTATTGCCAAGGGGTTTTTCGAGAACAAGATTGAAGGCAGTAGACGAAGAAAGGCAGCGAATAGTGATATAATTTTATTTGAGTGTGAAGGACAATATTGCCCTTAATGAAAAATATGAAACTACAACAAGGCCACCGAGTTTATTTTCTGTTATGGCTTGTGATAGTGGGACTCAAACCCACTTATGTTTTGTGAATGGGCCTAGCAATTGAAACGAGGAGCAGATCATAAAAAGGCATAGGGGCGGCAACATCGAAGATGAGAGGGACGAATTAGAGATTATTGGAGGCGATTTTGGAGCTGTCTTGGAGGTGAATCGGAGATCGTGAAGCATTCGAATCATTGGATCAAGTTCAGGACGAAGAATCGAAGATTTCTCGGGTTTTCCAATCCCTTGTTTTGTTGATTTCTTTCTTGAAACTTGTTACCATGAATTCTAGTGTTGATTATCTTTGATTTGTTTTCGTTTATAGACATGCTTGGCTAAACCTTTAACCCACCTAGACTATGATGAATGGATTGATATAAAGATTTTACTTTTTTGTTATTTGCACGATGTTTATGGATTGATTGTGTTTAGTAAAAAGGTTTGATTTAATGATTTGATGTGTATGCGTGCTTTGATTTGGTTTATTATTGTTACTTGCTTCATATGATTCTTAGTGACGGTCTATATCACAACGTAGAGTCATATTAGGGTTTAGGGTTTCGGTGAGTGTCTATATCACATAAGAAAACCTTCACTCTTTAGGGAGAATCGCGCGATAACCTCTAGAAGTAACTAATAATAATTTGCTAGGTCTTAGTGTTCTACTAGTCCTAATAACTGGGAAGTGAGGGGCTATTGGTAGGTCTTACCCGGCGAATTGCTTTAGATAGGCCTTGGGAAAGGTTATGTCTTGGTTTACCCTGTCGGTCTTATTAGTCTATCAAGTCAAATCTATTACTTCAAACTACCCTAGATCTAGGATTGGGAATGAATAGGTCAATATTAGGGTACTTACACAATAATTAGAGGACTGGGAAGAAATCTAATAACCGGTAGGATTAACGGCCTAGGTAGGTCCACAGGTTTCTCCTTGAGAAGGGTCGAGGGGCCTCGTTGGCTCTTAATAGGTTTAGTATCATAAGATCCTGGTTCCATAACTCATGCATTTAACTTAATCGGTAACTTCTTAAAAACAATCCAGGATTCTTGTCTAGGTGGTCCAGGTCTCATATAAGTAAAAGTTCACAGTCTTAATTCGTCTTTAGTCTAGTTTTAGTCAATTTAGTAGTCTAATATAGATTTCCTAGTTTTTCAGTAACCCCCCCCCCCCCCCAAAACAATTAAACAAGTCTTAGTCGTGTCTGTCAGTGTCTAGTCAGAGTCTAGTAAACGTGATTTATAGAGTCCTGTGGTTCGATATCCGGACTTCCTAGGTTATACTACATTGATCGGTACACTTGCCGATTGTGTGGTTTTAGGTCGAGTCTAGAATTAAAGCTTTTTAGTGTCTAGCTTAGAGAGTCTAATTTAGTTTGTTTTTAATAGTCTGTTTAGCACACATCAAGTTTTTGGCGCCGCTGCCGGGGACTCTTGGTAATTGCGTTCATTAGCTTTGATAGATTTACTTGACAAATACGTGCTACGTGTTTACTTTGTTTTGTGTCTTTTCTTTTCATCTTGAGTCGTAGTAACTACTGTTTGCTTTTCTTGTTTTCAGGTTTTTGCTCGTAGTGGATGCCACATCTGCGATCGCACGGACCGCCACCACCAGTCAAGCAATCATCATCTCAATTGGGCGAAGGCCCACAGGTTACTTCTACATCTTCATCTCGTTTCCCCAAGTTCGATTCCACCCCGTTACCCACCCCACCTCCTACACCACCACCTTCGCCTAACCACTCACCTAAGGTTACCCCACCCAACAGCCCTACTTCTAGTTCCTCTAGTAACCTAGAAAACTTAGAACACATGGCTAACCCTAGGCAAACCGTCCATCAGCAGGCCACTCAGAATTTCACCGGCCTAGCTTCACCCATCACCGTTCCACCCATAGTTAATGACAATTCATGGCAGATTCCATCTTATGCCATGCAAGCCATCACCAATAGTATCCAATTCCATGGCCGAGACGATGAGGACGCCCCGGCCCACATCAACCGTTTTTCTAGGATGCTAGCTACCTTTAGCCTTAGTGGTGCACCCAACGATGCTACATACCTACAGTTCTTCCCATTTTTCTCTAGCTGGCCGTGCGGCTACTTGGTTGGACTCACAACCAACCGGTACCTTTACTACTTGGGCGGGGCTTCGTCAAGCCTTTCTGAATAAGTATTTCCCGCCCGCTAAAGCTTCACGGCTTAGAGACGAAATCCATTCCTTTCGCATGGGGCCCGACGAGCCCTACTACCTTGCTTGGGAGCGTTTCCAATCCCTTTGTGCTCGTTGCTCCCAGCATGGTCTTTCTGATTGGGCTTTATGTGAGAAATTTTATAACGGTCTTACCCAAGAAACTAGAGATAGGTTTGACACCAACGCGGGGGGGCATATGATGGGTATTCTTACAGTTCCTGAGTGTCTAGAGCGTTTTGAGGCGTTTGCTCAGTCTCAGTCCCAATCACGTTCCGATCATAGGTATCAAAGTGGTAATTCAAATACCACTACTAGTGCACCCGCCCGAGGGGTGAACCATGTCACCATGGACCCTAGTTTAGCCTCTGTTTTGGAAAACATCACTCGAGAGCTTAAGGAGATTAGAGCTAAGGTAGATAAGTGTGAGTTTTGTCGAGGTGGTCACGATACGAGTGCGTGTCCTTTGCTAGTTGGTGAGGAGCAAGTTGATTTCGTAGGAGGAGGTTTCGGTAGAGTTCCATCTAGTGGGTTTGGTAATAATAATGTTGGTTCGGGTTGGCGAAATAATAATAATAACTTTACTAATAATAATAATTTTCGCTCAAGTGGACCTCCTGGTTTTCAAATAGCTCAAAATCCGAATAGAGGTCTAGGTTCACTTTTTAGTGGGAGTTCGAATGGGCAGGTTAAGGATGGGGGGTCAAGTAATCAGGTTCAAACAGGTCAAGGTTCGAGTTTCGATTTAGGGGGTAGCATGGAAAGAATGGAGTCCATGATGAGTCAGCTAATTTCTAGGGATCAAAATACCCAAAAGAGACTTAGTGAACATGATCTCATGCTTAAGAATCACCAAGCTGCGGTCCAAGACCTTTCTAGGGTAGTAAGTGATATGTCTAGGAAGTTAGATGAAAGACTACCCGGTCAGTTTGCAGCTAACACCCAACCGAACCCGAATGCTCATGTTAAAGCCATTACCACGCGTAGTGGCAAGACCGTAGGAGACCTGTCACACCCCGACTTTCCACGTGTCACCGGTGGGCCCGGTGGGGGAGTGTCGTGACGTGGTTGGCAACATTATAGTCAAACAACACAATTATATAAATGCACAGCGGAAGCAAAAGATAATTATATTACAATCCGAATATAAAGTAATATCCAGTATTACAACGGAAAGTAAAGGATCCACAGGCGGATCTTAAAACATATCATTTGTTCAACAGACTTTAGGCGCCTAGAACTTGCAAGATTTCTTATTAGCGCCCTGAGCTTCCAGCCAATTACGTTCAGTACCTGTCACTTAACCTTTTGGAAAATACGTCAGTTTTCACTGGTAAATACACTCAACCGACTCATTTGAAAAGAGTTTAAGAAAATTGATTTAGATGCACCAGGCACAAAACCTTTTGACACTTTGATTAAAATGCACAGAGGCAAAATTAATCTTTTATAACTTGGGAAAATTATTTGTATATAATCTTGTATACAGTTTTACTTATTTGTCGTCCGTTAGGGCCGGTTTGTAGGGCCGGACTAGATTAACTGACACGCCACAGGTATAATGCCCACGGGCTATCATCCTCTAAGTGGATTACCAGTTCCGGTATAATGCCCACAAGGATGATACCTCGGAGTGGATTACCAGTTTTTACATAATGCAGCTGTCAGGTGTATGCCTACACCCCGTGCTTAAGTCGTGGCCATTACTTCGAATGATGCCAAGGATATCCGGGACATGGTCATTAACCCCCAACGCCATACACCAAATAATAATAAAATAATACATATTAAACAGGTTATGTAAGTACATCAATCACAATCCGATTTAAATGACTACATACACCCGACCAAGCGGTACTTTTATAGTACCGTATCCCAAGCCCGTATAGGGAAAATAAGTTAAGAGTATTTACCTGAGCTAGCTCCTGTCTTAAATAGCAGAAATTTATAACTCAGCCGAATTCACTTAAGTAAGCGTAGGTACAATTTACCGGAAGGCTCTAGTCTGGAATGATGGTATAAATAATTAATTAGAATGCTAACGGGTCTTTAATTAAGCCTAAGCTTAGACCGGTTAGTCTTACAGGAAGATACGGTCCGTACGCACGATTAAGCGAAGACCGGAATAGAATGTGATTTAAACCCGACATGTTCAAAGACTTGTCTTATATGGGTATTTCATACACATTCTGGATTTTTGAGATAAAACCGATAAGGTTTGACCCGTTTCGGCTAACTTATATAAACTAGTTATATAAACCGATCCGAACGCGAATAACGCGTAACGGGTAACCGAATAGGTCGCGAACAGGTTTCCTAAGTTAATATGCTTAAATTATGTTGTGATATCATAATGATACTTTCCATAATGCCCAAAACGAGTTAAATCCTTAATTATGCCCCGTAGGGGTATTTTGGTCATTTTAACGATTATAAAAGGGATTTATTAAGTTTCTGTGATCCGGGTCTGAATAAGTCAGGAAAACAACTTAATTTAACAGGTTATGTCTATCGGTATTAAGTCTTACGTGGTAAAATGGTTTTAATACCAAACTACGCGTTTAATAAGCGTATAAAGCCGTTTTAAGCGACGTACGGGTTAAAATATGTTTCTGAGTTTTCTGATCAGCAAAACAGGCTCAAAACACTACATTTATTATTTTAAATCAGTGGCAATTGGATTGGTATCAAACGGATTCGTAAAACTCGTTTTATGGCCTAAAAGGGCATATTCGGTATTAACCGAATCAATGCGATAAGCCTAGCTTAAGATCAGTTTAAAAATAATTAAAAATCTTCAAAATTCCCAAAATATTATTTAACATCAGTGGGTAAAAGTTTTGGTACCGGAAATCGGGTTTAGATAGGCTATGCGCTAATCGCGCCGTTTAATTAATAAAAAGCTTATTATTTACGCTAATGCGCATATCTCCTAATCTAGACTTCCGATTGACGTGAAAATTTACGTACATGTTTAATAATCAGTAATTAAGATTATTTTACTTCCACATTTTCAAAATTCTCGTTGTATGGTCATAAGGGCATTATGGTCCAATTTAAGCGATTAACGGAAACGTGTGCATGCATCGGATAATCAACGAAACAAGTACAGAGACTTATACTATCATGCAACCCAACTCTAATGAAGCACTAAGGCATCTTCGAATCAAACTAAAACGGGTCAGAACCGAAGTCAAAGCAAAAGTCAAGGTTTTGCGCCTTTCGGTTCCGAACCGGGTTTAAACAGAAATTTGTCGAGTCGGGCAAGCGTAGACAAGTTTTTATACTTATTACCATGTTATATTAAGGTTAAAACAGGTTACACTCCTCTTGGATCATTAATCGTGCATTAAATCATATTCTGTATTTCTGTTGACTTTTTCGGTCAACGTTTGACCCGACAAACGACCTAGTTAGGTCTGGAATTGGTACTTGCCCTTATAAGGGTTTAATACCCATATAATTACCTATCTAATGGTACTTTTAATTCGTGATACGACTGGGTTATCGTTACTTAATCACGAAGTCAACCGTTTATTACGATATGTTGACTTTTAAGCTAATTACTAAGCTATAATTAATTTAGAAAGGTTAGGCAACTTACCAAGTGATTAATGGTTGCTTAGGAAGGCCCTTGATCTGCTTGTAAGCTCCTCCAATGATCAGATTGCTTGAAAATGGTGTGAGGAAAGGTTATGACTTGAAGGCCCTTTATATAGTGGATTAAGACACCATAAGGTGTTGACAACCAAGTCTAGCACCCATCCACAATTGATTGACACATGCCCTAGTGTTCTAGGGGTGTTTTAGGGGCCAAGGGATGAGTTATGATCGATCAAAGTGGGGTAGAAATGCAATGGCAGACAAAGGACCAAAGAAGTAATGTTTCTGTCCAGATGTAGGCCTCGCGTAGCGCGACGCCTCCATGCTTCATGCTCGCGCTACGCGAGCATGTCTAGTTCAGCCAACATATTTTTATTAAATTGCTGATTGATCCTTGGCTCTTCAAATCTTGTATAGACACTTATATATATTGTCGTATGGACCCTTATAATTGACATATAGGGGCTTCAAGACATATACCCACTTCGTTAAGTCCCCGGTTAACTTCATTGTCACCCGAAAAGTCCAAACTTCCAACGTTAACGCTTTTAACCCTTGTAAACGAATTTGATCACAACTTGCTCATACGATAACGAAACTTTATGAAATTTATATCATGCATTCTAGTGAGTATAATTTATCGTTACAAAGCTTCGGGCTTGTCAAAAGGTCACTCAGAGGTATATTTTAAACATGTTGACACATTTAACCCCTGTAGTTGGTAATCTCTCACTTTTAGCTTCGTATGATTCGTGATTTATTCGTTTGATGTTATAAACATCATGTAGGGTCATTATGAAGAATATTTATTCACTGTTGACATTTAGAATACGTATACGCACATACTTTCCATGTTTGTTAACTTTTAGTCCTTTCAAAATTTTCTTTCACATGTTCAATCATTATGACACGTGTCAACACTTTATAGGACGTGAATTTTCGAGGTGTTACAAGACCCTAGAGTCGAGGAGAGGGTAGTTGACGAAGATGGATATATTATAGATGAAGTGATAGAGATGGAGGCTCCCGGCAAAGTGCAAAACAGGCTAAGCCCAGCAAGTACCGCACAGCCCGGTGAGTCTCAAAGTGAGAAGAAAATTGAGAGAAAACCCATAGATGTTAGACCTTCACCCTATGTGAATCATGAGTATGTTCCGTTTCCCTCACGCCTTAAGAATCAGAAATATTCGAGAGAATACGGGCAGTTTCTAGATATCTTCAAGCAATTGAAGATTAATCTTCCGTTCATTGAGGCACTCCAGTCCATGCCTAAGTATGCAAAATTTTTGAAGGACCTTCTTAGGAATAAGGAGAAATTAGGTGAGTTGTCGAATGTCCCGTTGCATGGAGGGTGTTCGGCCATTGTTTCAAATAAGCTTCCTGAAAAGCTTACCGATCCCGGTGCGTTCACTATTCCTTGTCTATTCGGTAGTAATACAAACACTAGAGCCTTAGCCGACCTAGGTGCTAGCATTAATTTAATGCCCTTTTCGTTTTATGAGAAGCTAGACTTAGGCGAACTTTCACCTACCCGAATGACATTGTCCTTAGCTGATAGGTCCGTTAAACACCCGAGGGGAATAGTTGAGAATTTGCTTGTTAAGGTAGATAAGTTTGTCTTTCCGGCCGATTTCGTCGTTCTAGACATGGAAGCCGATGAAAACATACCGCTAATTTTAGGTCGTCCATTCTTAAACACCGCTAAAGCTCTCATAGATGTCTCTTTAGGCACCATCACACTTAGAGCAGGTGAGGAAGCGGTAGTTTTTAACGTTATGAATTCGAGAGGGTCATGTGATAAAGTGGAGGCAATTTCGCTAGTGGGAGAGTGTGAGAAGGATGAGAGAGATGAGAAGAAGGATGTGAGGGATGCGAGTTTAGAGAAGGTGCTAGGACTCAAGAGTGGGGAGCCACCGGATAGAAAATTGGTAGAATTAGAGGAGAGAGTGATGAGTTTAGAATCTAGGTTAGAGACACTGAGCAAACCTCAGTGTGGGGATAGATTTCAGTATGGAGAGTTTAGATTCAAAACGCTAGATGAGGAGTTGAGAGATTTTGAGAGAGATAAGGGTGTTCGGGTTGATTTGAGCGAGAAATATAATGGTGCTACAGCCCGTGAGAGTATGTTTGGAGGTGAGTTGCATCTCCATGATCCTCCATAAGTATGTGAGACGTTGATACTCGTTTGTAGAGTTTGTACCTTTTGTATTTTCGTTTATTTTTTCGGTTTTTAGAGTAGTTAGTGGTCGTTCTTGTTAGTTTTTCGGGTCTTTGGTTGCGGTTTGAGTCGGTTGCAGGAGTGCATCATCGAGGATTTGCAGGAAATCGTGAGAAAAATAAGCTTCCAGGTACGTTTGATACTTAGAAAAAACTTTTGGGAGTGAAAAAAATGGTTGAGAAAAATTTTGAAAATTTTCTAAGGCATGAACAATAAAAATCCTCGCAACATTCTGTGAAAAACGACGCCTGGCGTGACGCCAAGGGCCGTCGCGTCGCGCTAGGGGTAAAGGTTCAAAATGAATAAAATTCTGACCCGCCGCGTGACGCTACGGGGTTCCTCGCGTCGCGCGAGGCCTCCCTGAACCGGTTTAAACTTGTTTTGACCCTTAGTTTTGTATTTTGAGTCTTTATTTTGTATCATGAGTCTAAAGTAGTAGTATTTGAGTCAATTTTTTTTAGAGTCGGTACTGCGTTGGGTTTTGTTTTGCTTTGATTGTGCAGGTTTGGATTGTACCACCCGTACCCAATTGCCATTCGGGTGATTTCAGACTTGTTATTTTGATAAACCCAAGCAGATTAGGCAACGATCGCGAATGGAATGCTATACGATCGTTCGTGGGATTCAAGACTCGTACGGCTGGCACTGACTTTTGTCCTAACCAGCTAAGTCGTTTCCCTTTTTGTTGTTGTTGTATTTTTATTTCGGTTGCAGTTTCTATTCTTAGGTAGTATTGAGTCGTATGTTCGTTCTTGCATTAGGGACAATGCAATCTCTAAGTGTGGGGATGGGATACTTGTAAATATTTGAGTCATAAATTTGAAAAACACAAAAAAATTAAAAAAATTGAAAATACAAAAAAAAAAAATTGGAAAAATCAGAAAATGTCTTTCGAATAAAAAAAGAAGTTTGCAACTAAAGCGGAAAGTGATAGAAAAAACGAATTTTTGGCTCGGGTTCAAATAATAATAATATGAGATTATAATAAACCGAGTTTGCGTCTAGTTTGGGATATGTGGATAGGCCCGGGTTTGGTTTTAAGTCCCTTTGAGTTAATATACCTTAATTGTCGGTCTACTAGTGGGTTCTCGCCTGGGAAATATGGGAAACTAAAAGTACCGATAATAGTATGAGGGGCACCGTTATAAGTTAAAACCGTTAGAGTTTGTGGTCATGCGAAAAAAAAATAGAATAAAAAGTGAGCTAGAAACTAAATGAAAGTAACACAGGCCTATGTAATCCGAGTTGGGGATAGCGACTCTACAGCCGGAATGCCTCTGGGATGTGTGAAATCGACTTGCCGAATAAAAGTACCGAAACCTATGTAATCTGTGATTGGGGATAGCGACTCTACAGTCGGAATACCGCTGGGTTAGGGAAAGCATCGTCTAGTCTCACGAATGAAAAAAAAAAAAAGCAAGCAAGAAGAAAAAAAAATAGAAAAAAAATGAATGAAAAAAAAGAGAAAAAAATTGATTGTAAACTCTCTTGGTTTTGATATAAAACGGTTAGGAATTTGGTCCAGTGATCGTTCTTTTAGTCGTATAAGCTTGAGGTGGGAGTAGGTGGACCGTAAATTCTGGTGTGAGACCCTAGGTGGATTGACCGCACTTAAATTAAAATCACATGATAAGGGTTTGAGATTGGACTTGGGTTTAAGGGGACAAATATATTCGCAATCGTGGCTAACGCAAGCTTTGGTTCTAATAAAATATAAATATGCTTTGACCCGAGTGACTATTCGTCTCTGATTCCGTTGCATAATTCTTTTTCGAGTACGAAAAAAGAGTAAGTGTGGGGATATTTGATGTGGGGTAAAATACACATATTTGTCTCGTGTAAATTGTATAATTTATGTATAATTATTTTATAGTTTTTATTTAGCTTTAGTGTATATTTTATTATTTTATATTGTTACAGGTCCCGGTGTGAAAAAGGAATCGAAACGAGCTTAAATGATAATAAATGAAGAACCGGGAGTTGGGACTAAATTTCAAGGGACTATTATTGCCATAGTGTTGGAAGTTAATTAATTCCATGGATCCATGTTACCATGTCACGACAAAGAAGAAAAAGAAATCAAGGTTCATGAGATTTTATTAATTTGAAAGAAGCTGCATATGATATTTTATTATTGGTGAGGAAGTGGCTGCTATGTTATTAAGGTGTGGGGGCTGTAGACGACAGCAACAACAAATAAATAGAAAAATAAAGGACAAAGGAGGCAATTATTGCCAAGGGGTTTTTCGAGAACAAGATTGAAGGCAGTAGACGAAGAAAGGCAGCGAATAGTGATATAATTTTATTTGAGTGTGAAGGACAATATTGCCCTTAATGAAAATATGAAACTACAACAAGGCCACCGAGTTTATTTTCTGTTATGGCTTGTGATAGTGGACTCAAACCCACTTATGTTTTGTGAATGGGCCTAGCAATTGAAACGAGGAGCAGATCATAAAAAGGCATAGGGGCGGCAACATCGAAGATGAGAGGGACGAATTAGAGATTATTGGAGGCGATTTTGGAGCTGTCTTGGAGGTGAATCGGAGATCGTGAAGCATTCGAATCATTGGATCAAGTTCAGGACGAAGAATCGAAGATTTCTCGGGTTTTCCAATCCCTTGTTTTGTTGATTTCTTTCTTGAAACTTGTTACCATGAATTCTAGTTTGATTATCTTTGATTTGTTTTCGTTTATAGACATGCTTGGCTAAACCTTTAACCCACCTAGACTATGATGAATGGATTGATATAAAGATTTTACTTTTTCGTTATTTGCACGATGTTTATGGATTGATTGTGTTTAGTAAAAGGTTTGATTTAATGATTTGATGTGTATGCGTGCTTTGATTTGGTTTATTATTGTTACTTGCTTCATATGATTCTTAGTGACGGTCTATATCACAACGTAGAGTCATATTAGGGTTTAGGGTTTCGGTGAGTGTCTATATCACATAAGAAAACCTTCACTCTTTAGGGAGAATCGCGCGATAACCTCTAGAAGTAACTAATAATAATTTGCTAGGTCTTAGTGTTCTACTAGTCCTAATAACTGGGAAGTGAGGGGCTATTGGTAGGTCTTACCCGGCGAATTGCTTTAGATAGGCCTTGGGAAAGGTTATGTCTTGGTTTACCTGTCGGTCTTATTAGTCTATCAAGTCAAATCTATTACTTCAAACTACCCTAGATCTAGGATTGGGAATGAATAGGTCAATATTAGGGTACTTACACAATAATTAGAGGACTGGGAAGAAATCTAATAACCGGTAGGATTAACGGCCTAGGTAGGTCCACAGGTTTCTCCTTGAGAAGGGTCGAGGGGCCTCGTTGGCTCTTAATAGGTTTAGTATCATAAGATCCCGGTTCCATAACTCGTGCATTTAACTTAATCGGTAACTTCTTAAAAACAATCCAGGATTCTTGTCTAGGTGGTCCAGGTCTCATATAAGTAAAAGTTCACAGTCTTAATTCGTCTTTAGTCTAGTTTTAGTCAATTTAGTAGTCTAATATAGATTTCCTAGTTTTTCAGTAACCCCCCCCCCCCCCCCCCAAAAAAAAACAATTAAACAAGTCTTAGTCGTGTCTGTCAGTGTCTAGTCAGAGTCTAGTAAACGTGATTTATAGAGTCCTGTGGTTCGATATCCGGACTTCCTAGGTTATACTACATTGATCGGTACACTTGCCGATTGTGTGGTTTTAGGTCGAGTCTAGAATTAAAACTTTTTAGTGTCTAGCTTAGAGAGTCTAATTTAGTTTGTTTTTAATAGTCTGTTTAGCACACATCACAGGTCCTAATAAGTTGATTAGTGAATCCTCCGTTCCAGAAAATTAAGTGCTATCATCAATCATTTTTTTTCGAAATCAGCCTATAAAAGTATATACAACTGTTAAAACATTGATTATAATATATATTATTAAATAAATATAGATAACTTACTATTTGAACCGTGTGCTATCAGATAGTGAGTACATCTTAGTTTTCCGATTTCTTTTTGCTCTACTCATTATATACCTTTTAGAGCGCAAGTCTTGAAAACTTTTAAGAAAAGAAAACATCGGTACAAGTTGAGACCATAACTTCTCAAGGCAAGGGCTCAAAGCCACAAACCCAATGCGTCCTAAGCGAGTTAGGTTTTTGTTCGCCTTCGCACTTGTTGTCTTTCGACTGTTTTCCTTGACATTAATAAACAAACTATTATTAAACAGAATATATATAAATAGTTATTAATAACAATATTAATAATTAATTCATATATACCTCAGATTCCTTGTCACTCCTTTAGGTAACGAATTCGTTCCAATGATTTGAATCGAGATTCTTATACGTATTGAAGCCAATTAAGCCTTTCCTTACATATTCCGTTGTAAGGTAACTCAGCCAATTTGTATGGCGTTTTTTTTTTTTGCATTTTTAAGTATGAAAGTTTGAGGCGTCTCGTTTTGAATACTCCATTCTGGCTAAAAATTTATAAAGCAAAAGGTTAACAAATTATAGTTCATGTCTCTAATAAAAAAATGTATTATACATGTAATACCTTAATATCTTGTCATAGTACTTCCCATTTTTGTGTTCCGATTTTAAGAGACCGAAAATTTTGTTTTTAGTTTCACTCCTAACCACGAAGTGAAATCATTGGCGTTCTTCCCAATTGGTTGCATTAATTGGTTAAGTTCGTTTGTAAACTTGCAATTTGTCTTTGAAGTAGTGGCATACACAATAATAAACGTATCTAAGTTTGATTTACTACTTCTAATTCTAACAATTTTGCGGTTTGCAGAACCCTGGTTGTGATGTTACAAAGATTGCAGCCATACGGATGGCGATGGCGACGCCGAAACTTGATGAACTATTCTTACCCCATCACGAATTAATCGACGAAGACTCCGCCATATCAGATGGGTGTCTCTTTGAGTATGCAAACAACCCCTTCAACAGGAGTTGGTTAACAATGTTCAAGACGCATTAAGAGAGTTGGCTGCATTTTTTCACATTTTCCACTTTTAGACATTTTAGATAAACTAAACAAACAAAAAAAAAACTCAAATTAACAAAACAACATATATACATAAAAGTGGCAGCCCTGTTTTTTAAACTATACAACAGTAATAGTAACCAATCATGCTTCACTGATCCTACCATATTAAAATATTTGTGATAGTAATTTGCCATTTACAAAGTATACAAGATCACAAGTTGTTTTATTATAAAGTCATATTTTACACGTCACCTAGATAGAATATTCACATATGCATACATCATGGAATCAAGGGACCACATGAGATACTTATAAACCAAACAAAATCCGACATAAGAAGACAACAACAAGTTGAATTATATTCAATTTTAACTACTTAAAATGACACAAAGATAACACAAACATATATAAATAAGTGGTGGATAATATAACCTGCATACTCTGTCGCCAGAAATCTGTATTCAATATCGAATTTAAACAAAGAAATCACGATCGAAAACCATAACATCTGAAGAGGTAAAACCATTTATAGGATCTCAACCACCGTATCCTTTTCGAACTCAAACCGAAAATCAATGGATCAAACTTGGATCAACATCAATCACGTATACAAAACATATTATGGGCATGTTTGGCTTAACTTATTGCTGACTTTTCCAAAAGTCCTTTTCGCAAAAATAAGTCAGGTAATCCTGACTTTTGCCTTCAAAAAGGGACTTTTGCCCTTAAAATGGAAAGCCAAACACTTCTTAAAAGAACTTTTGCCCCTTCAAAAGTCTTTTTTTCTTCAAAATAAGGAACCCGAAACACCCACTATATGTGAATGTGAATTTGCTACATGACGGCTAGGGTGAACACGAGACCTTAAGTTTTATATAAGTGGTGAACCATCTAGGGTAAAAGGGTAGAAAATTACCATATTAACCTCTGTGGATTTAGAAAAGAGATATGGAATGTGATGTGACATCAATATTCTAAGAAAAACTATCTAAAATATAAGGATTGTACGAGATTTGAGGCGATAGAAAACAATGTGGACAATGACAATGGTGAGCTAAACAAAGGCGACATCATCCAAAATGCTTGCGTCGAGTACCATCATCAACATTACAGAGAGAACACAAAAGATCGATTGTATGAAGTGGCTGTAGAAGTGAATAGGGTTTGAATGATTCGTGGGGATACTAATGAAAATCTCGAGTGCGTGAATAAGAGGTTGGCGAAATTTTTGTGTGCGTTTTAAAAAAAGTTGCCACGTGTTGTTAAATTGGTAATTGAAAGGGAGATTGAGAGAATGACAATTGTTAAGAAAAAAATATGTGCTTATGTATGGTTGACACATCATCTAAAATAGTTTTATTATATTACTATGTATAGATGCTTTGGGATTTTTTTTAAAAAAATGAATTTTTTACTTTTAACCTAAAACTATTTAATTTTTTTTACTTTTAACCCTAAAACTTTTCATGTTTTGCAACTTAACCTCACAATTTTTTTACTTTCAACTTTGGTCCTTCATACTTTTCATTTTTCACAAAAAATTTGTCTTACGTTCCGTTCTAAATTTTGTGAGTTAACACGACGCAACGTCCATGTGTGGTTAAACGTTTTTACGTTGTCCATTTTTCCCGTTTGTCAGGTTCATCGTAACGGGCGGATCCTAGATCGACTTAGGTATTATTTTATATGTTTTACGTTTCGGTTTAGTTTCTTCGCATTAACACGCCGCAACTTCAGTGTTGGTGGTCGCTGACAGTAGTGTGGCATTGGTGTTCGCCCCCACCGCAACTCGGGGTTGCTTAATACTAGTTGAAACTAATTTGTAAATAAAGCGTTTCCAGAATAAAGAATATATTTTATATGCTACAAACTAACCATTAAGGGGGTCGGGGTGCCACGTTATGGAGCTTCCATCACTCGTGGAGTAGTGTGGAACACCGCCGCCACCCAATTCCATCACTCGTTAAACTCATCACTCGTGATGGCCATGACGCGTGAAAAGTTGCAGAATGTGAGGGAAATTGTTGGGTGTGGTGAGTGATGGGCATTTCCACTAAAATCCGTCACTAGTGATGGAACCAAGTTCGATGAAGTGGCGGGACATGACTGGGTGTGGTGAGTGATGGAAAGTGGAGGACCCCGCTTATGTAAAAGATTGGAACCTAATCTTGAATACAAGTGAGCCTTAATTATATATGTAAAAGATCTATAAAAAAAAACAGATCCATTTTAAATCCAACCCGAGAATTAATGGATCAAACTTCTATCAACGTCATACGATTTGCATTGAAACTTAGGAAAACCAGTGATAAGTATTGTTACTTTATACAAGTGGTGAACCATTTAGGTAAGACCTAAGAGGAAATTACCATACTGACTGATAAGAAAAGTTTGAAGACATGCCTCATGAGTCATGACAACAATAAACATAGCATATTGAGTTTTGGGGACCTTGGTTAAAATTTCAGAGGTGATAACTACTTTATTAAATATATATATATATAAACTTTATTTATTTTTTTTCATATTTCTTCTTTACAAAATTATAAGTTCTGCAAAATTATCTTTACTTTTACCTTGTTGTGGTGCTTTGAAAAATTACTATGTTCATTGTTTTTGGTAATTTGTTAATGACTTAAAGTTACCATTCATAAATAGTTAACTATTCGATTAGTTTTATTCTATTATTAAGTTAGTGATTTAAAGTTACTAGTCATAAATAGTTTACTATTCAATTAGTTCATAACTTTTATGATACATCTTATATGGTAAAATAAAACTTCCGTCAAAAAAAATTATATGAACAACTGCAAATACAAAAAAAAATTAATAATAATAATAATAATACAACTTTAACTACAAATTTTTTAACCAACAAACTCAAACAAAGTACAGGACCTCTTAGAACTTTGTAAGCCTAAAATGTAGAAATTGTATTTCATGAATTATATAATTATACATACCATTATAATTAGTTTATGCACGTCAGTATTGTCTATGCATAAAATTTACAACAAAATCATACATTGACGCAATTGTAACCCTATCTAAGCAACCTATATAGCTACTTTTTTTTCATTGATAAACAACACTAATAATGTTTTTACTTTTCCATTAAAACTGTGTGTAAGTGTAATTGAGGCGACAAAGCCTCCCCGTCAATGCGTCGTCACTTCACCAGTGCCAAAACCAACCCCAAACCATTACAGGCAAAACAAAGAACGGCTGAGAGATGGGGTCTGCCCCCAATCAACCAATCACAAGTTTTTTTTTTCTTTTTTTTTCTAATTTAGTTACATAATTACTACACCCTTTGTAAATGTAAAGTTTGGTTATTGCCCGAATGTAACTATTAAACTTTTTAGTTAATTCACTATCGACAATCTTAACAAAATGAGACAAGTCACTTCAAAGCTCAAACTCTTTTCGTGAAAATATTTTCTTCTTTTACTTTTAACCACTTAGAACGAACTAAATATTAGTAAACCAGTTTCTGTCATAAACGATTAGAAATAAACTTTTAAGTGAAGTGTAGACCCCATAGTACTTTAACCAAGAATTAAACACACCACACCAATCATATCAGTTCAAGATTAAAACCATGTGTAGTCAAATCACAAAAATACTCAAAAACTAAAAGGTGCCAACAACACGAAGACCTGAACAAAGTGAAATCATGTCGAAATTCTAAAAACACAACAGCAGTTTCCACACACTTATCACTCTGGGTGCCGACTCTTACTCAAGGGCTAAGGGAAGCATCTCGCTTTGGTTTGGCCCTCGCGTAGTCACAGGGACCAGGGCTTCTGCTTCTGCTCTTGCTTCGACTTGGACTTCGGATTGGGCTTCGGCCCGTTGGTGACGGTTTCTCCCTTTCGGGGCTTTGGCTTGGGCTCCTTGACCAATTATAGGTAGGCCTGTAAACGAACCGAACGTTCATGAACTGTTCATGAACTTGTTCGGCGGGAAGTTCCTTTATGTTCGTTTATTTAATAATTGAACGAACACGAACATAAAAGTTTGTTCGTTTAATTAAATGAACGAACATAAACACACCTTGTGTTCGCTCATTTATGTTCATGAGCATTCGTTCATTTATGTTCTTGAACGTTCGCTTATTTACATTTGTTTATGTTCGTTTAATTTTTAGTAAATACCTAAATAGTTATATTTATATAAATATTAGGTTTTCTAACTACTTATATAAATACAACTCATTAGTATATCTATGAACCCTAATTTAGATGTGTTTTCGGATGAACTGTAATATGTTAGACTTGTTGTTCAATCATGCTAATTTATGTTTGTTTCTGTTTATTCAAATACATTCACTTAAATTTTTTTGTTTATGTTCGTTTGTGTTCGTTAATGTTCGTGAACTATTCGTTTAGGCTTTAAACGAACGAACATAAATGAACACGAACATGCTCGACTTCTTAATGAACAAACACGAACAAACAAATGTGTTCGATTCTATGTTCGTGTTCGGTTAAAGTTAAATGAACGAACACGAAAATGCATGTGTTCGTGTTCGTTCGGTTCGTTTACAGGCCTAATTATAGGGAGGAGGAGACCTGTCTCTAAGGGGACTATAAACTTTTTATTTGATCCTTCCTCCGCCACTATAATTAGTTTATACACATCAGTGTTTTCTATGCATTAATATTTTACTAGCAGGTTACCCGCGTGATGCGGCGGGTGTGACACATCGCATTGCGATACTCGTTTTTTGGTAGTTTTCTTATTCATATATTATTTATTGTAGCATCATCTATGCATTGTGATGTGCATGGTTCGGTCGGTTCGGTTATAATCCTCAACCGAAGCCGAAACCAAAGTCATCGGTTAGTCTATTTTATTAACCAATCGGTTTTCGGTTAGATTGACGGTTTTTGGTTTGGTTCATTTAATTTCAGTTAATACCAAACTCGAGCTAAATCTTTTGCTTAGAAATATATGAATTGAGGTATAAATACTTGAAATAAAAGTATAAATATATGAAATGTAGATATAAAATATGAAATATAAGAACCAGAGGTATAAAAGCTATAAATATATGAAAATATGAATGATTCGGTTCGGTTCATCTATTTTTTTGTTAAACGAGAGTACAAAAAAAATTGATAACCGGTTTTTTGTTAATTCGGTTTTTAGTTTTTAGTTGATTTCGGTTTTTTCTGTTTTCGTTTTGGTTCAATTTGACGATTTAGTTCTTGCTCACTGATAACCGGTTTTGGTTAATAACGAGAGGTGTGTGCACAATGCGGCGGGAAACATAGACAATGTCAAGGTGTGCATTTTTCGGTTGGTTAAATTATTATCCTCAACTGAAATCGAGGTCATCAATTAGTCTATTTTATTAACCAATCCGTTTTTAGTTAACCTGTCACACCCCGAATTTCCAACACAATCCCGATGGGCCCGGGTGGTGAATATCGTGACGTACGATTGGTATCGTCATAGTCAAACAATCATAGATAGCACAGCGGAAGTCTTGGAGTATAAAATATTATTACAAACGTAAGCGTCCAAATGTTCAAAATATTAATATAGACTTGTTTGGTTTTGGTTAATAACAAGAGGTGCGCGCGCAAAGCGGCGGGAAACACAGACATTGTCAAGGTATGCATTTTTCGGTTGGTTAGATTATTATCCTCAACCGAAATCAAGGTCATCAATTAGTCTATTTTATTAACCAATCCGTTTCAGTTAACCTGTCACACCCCGAATTTCCAACACAATCCCGGTGGGCCTAGGTGGGGAGTATTGTGACGTACGATTGGTAGGGTCATAGTCAAACAATCACAGATAGCACAGCGGAAGTCTTAGAGTATAAAATATTATTACAAATGTAAGAGTCCAAATGTTCAAAATATTAATATAGACTTTTTTGTAATAAAATCCACAGGCGGATCATAAAATGTACAAAAGGATATCAACAGACTACTAGGCTTTATGCAAAGGAGTTGCAAATTCCTTTTCTAGCATTATCGAGCAACTTCCAGCCTATTTACGTACTTGCACCTGTAACTTAGTCTTTTGAAAATACGTCATTTTCACTAGTAAATACAATCAAACGACACATTTTGAAAATATTTCAAAATTGTTTTCATGTACACAATGGTACATACAATTTTCATAAATAACTTGGGATAAACTATTTCTCGTGTTATCAGTTTTACAAGCTTGACAATACATATGGGGCCCGGAAACTATGCCGAGACATGATTAATCGAAACACCACTTATTCCCTTATTGGGAATACCCGTATTGGATTATAAAGATCATTTTAATACAGCATTAGCATCTGTCAGGTGTATGCCTACACCCCGCGCTTAGGTCGTGGCCACTTACAATTAAATGAGCCGAGGATATCCAGGACACGGTCGTATTAACCCCCAATGTTTAAGTCAAAGCAATATGAATTAAAACGGATTATTTGGATTCTCGACACATTGGTCTTTGATCCCATACCCGACCAAGTGGTAATAATACACCGTATCCCAAGCCCGTATAGGAAAAATAGGTTAAGAGTATTTACCTGAGCTAACACTCGTCTTAATATGCAAGATTTATAAATAACTCAGCCGTTAATCAATTGAATAAGGTAGGTAGCAATTTACCGGAAGGCCCTAGTCTGGAATGATGGTATAAATAACCAATTAGAATGTAAACGGGTCTTATTCAAGTCATAGACTTGGACCAGTTAACTTATAATATTGAAAACGGTACGATACGCTTGATTAAGCGATGTCCAGAATAGAATGTAGTTTAAACCCAACAAGTACTAAGACTTGTATAATATGGGTAAATAAATAACATTCTGGAATTTGAAATAAAAATGATAAGGTTTGACCCGTTTCGGTAAACTTATGTAAACTAGTTACATAAGCTTAATCGTACGCATATAAGCGATATCGAGTAACAAGATGAGTCATGAACAAGTTCTATATGCCAATATACTTTAAATAAGTTGTGATATCAGTAGGATATCAACTTATATGTCCGTTAAGGTTTTAAAATCAAATTATGCCTCATAAGGGCGTTTTAGTCATTTAGCGACGTATAAAATGAACTTGCGTATAAATTGATGTTATAAACATTATCATTCTGTAAAAATACTTTATTTATGATATAATATCAGTAAGTAATAACACATATGTGAGTTTTATGATTTAAGACCAAACTAGGGGTGCAAACGAGCCGAGCCCGAGCTCGACCAGGCTCGAGCTCGTTTAACATATGAAAGCTCGAGTTCGAGCTCGTTTAACATATGAAAGCTCGAGCTTGAGCTCGGCTTGAAGGTAATTTTTCAAGCTCGGGCTCGACTCGTTTAGTATTTATTAATTAATTTATATTAATTATAACCATTATTATACATATAATTTAGTTATTTTTTTATATTTATATAAATGGTAATTATTATTATATAAATATATATTTAATATACTAATAAAAATATATAAACAGAAAGCTCGATTAGACTCCCGAGCCGGCTCGAGCTCGATAAGCAAAGCTCGGGCTCGGGCTCGTTTAGTAAACGAGCTTGTTTTTAGGCTCAGGCTCGAGTGCGTTTAAGCTCGGCTCGTTCGAGCTTTTTTTCGAGCCGAGCTCGAGTAGCTCGCGAGTAGCTCGGCTCGTTTGCACCCCTAGACCAAACTATGCACCGAAGGGGCATTTTAGTCATTATGCACATAGTTTGAGAACTTGTTTATAAGTCGGAGTTAAGATCATGTACCTACTGTGAAAACATTTTAAATAAGTTATAATATCAGTAAGTATCAAGTTTTATAAAGCCAAAGGTTAACAAATTATAATTCATGTCTCTAGTGTCTGTACATATATAATACCTTAATATCTTGTCATAGTTCTTCCCATTTTTGTGTTCCAATTTTAGGAGACCGAAAATTCTGTTTTTAATTTCACTCCTAGCCATGAAGTGAAATCATTGGCATTCTCCCCAATTGGTTGCATTAATTGGTTAAGTTCGCTTGTAAACTCACAAACAGGCTTGGTCGGTTCAAAACGGACCGGGTCGTTAACGGGCTCGGTCTGGTTGAAACGGGGTGAAACTGTCCAAGTTGTTTTGTTGAAATGAACACTAGTAGAAAACTGCTTACTTTGTGACAACCAAATTTGTAGGAAATTGGTCTTACCTACAGATTTGCTACAAAAAGTTCCGTGCAAAATAAGCTTCTCGAAAATACGGTTAGCTACAAAATTATGACAAAATTTCACACAAATTTTCGACAAAAATCTATCATCACAAACGTTGCCACAAAATACCTAAAAACCGGTTTTTTATTTTTTTCCTACAATTCTTCCACAATTATGCCTATTTTTGTATTTTATTTTATGATATTCTCCTATATATTAATAATAGAATGTTTTGAACAGTAAAAATTATAATAATATATATGATTTTTTTTAATAGTTTCATTATCTTCTTTACTTTTTAAGTTAGATAAGCTTTTGTTAATCGGTACTGCTATCGAAAATACCAGTACGGTTATCAATGCATAAAGGTAAAAACCGACACCAGCCTAGTACAGAAAACACCAAAAGTCGGTATCGAATTGATTTTGAAAATCTTTTAGTTCGGGAAATTCGGTACTGCTACCCGGTACCATTTGCTTATCCCTGATCACGGGTGTCGTATGAACACCAACGGTATCGTGCAACTTTTTTTTATTTTCTTCAACTTTTAATGATTTCTTTTTTTAGTTTCAGGGGTAGGGATGAGCTCGGTGCCAACCAATACCGAATCGGTACTGGTACCGAAAATACCAATTACGGTACTTGTATATGAAGGTAAAAAACGGTAGCGAACCGGTACCAGGAACGCCAAAAGTCGTACCGAATTGGTACTTAAGATTTTTCGGTTCGGGAAATTCGGTACCGGTACCCAGTATCATTTGCTCATCTCTGACCACAGGTTTCATACGAACAACATTATTACCATACAACTTTTTGAGTTGATTTTCATTTGGTTATCTTTTAGTGTTTTTTTCTATATTTTCTTTTTATTCATGTCAGCGGTTTCCGTGCGCAACGCGCTCGTAGTGATTTCAAAAACACATGTAAACACAGACTAAACAACAAAAGACGTTCGTCGCAACGCGGCGATAGTAAAAAAACTAGTTTACTTTTAAAATTAATAACATTAATGAGAATAATTATCCATAATTACGAATAATTATTTTTATTTTGCGACAAAATTCCTACAAAATTATAAAACTTTCTCTTAACAGTTTGCTACAAATTTCCTACAAATAAAAAATATATCTTTTAATGTTGCGACAAATTTCCTATAACTTAAAAATGTTTTTTTTTAAGTTTTGTGACAAAATTCTAAAAAAAAAATTAAAGGTTACAACAAAATTCCTACAAACCAAGAAAACAAAATTTAAAGGTTATGACAAAAATCCTAAAAACCAAAAAAGAAGGTTGCCACAAATTTCCTATAACTTAGAAAAAAAACCTCCAGCTATTTGCTACAGATTTGTGACAAACTGTAACAAATTAAAGAAATTAAATAAAACCGATTTTTATGGAAAAAACGCAGCAAAATTACTATTATATTCCAAAAAATAATTGCAGCAAAATTCTAAAACATTCCAATAATATTAAAGCAGCATTCCGAGACATTCCAAAACGCACAAAAAATCCTAATTAGAAGCATTAAAAACTAATCCAATCTTTAACATTCCAATACTTAACAAGACGAGAGTTTTTACTTATTTCCGATGTTTTTCAGCTTTTCTTCCATAGTTTTTTGCCATTACGCTTGGTCGGCCCGCTCTTTTTCGCGCTCTTGTTGAAATTGTTCGAAACGGGATTCTATGTTTTTGTCGGGCCTCTCGTTCTCTTTCTAATTCCGCTTGAACTTTTTGAAGCTAAAAGTTGTACAAAAAGTTATAACTAATACATATTAACAAAAACATATAGTCAAAATTCACATATCATTTAACATTAATACAATATTCAAATATCGTATTATTGTTAAATGCCTTAGATCAAACCTATTATCATCTAGTGAATAAATCTATTTCCTACTTATTTACTTCTATTTTATTTCAAGATGGTCATACCACCATGTCCTTTTTACCCGAAACCCGACTCGAATATTGTATTATTGTTAAATGATATGTGAATTTTGACGATATCTTTTCGTAACATGATGAATTTTGATGATATTTTTGAAAAAAAAAAAAAACATGTTTTTTTTCATTTTACAGCTAAACTTGAAAAATACATATTTTTTTCATTTTACAGCTAAACTTGAAAGTCGGGTGTAGGGTAAAAAGGACGGGCCTACCTTCAATACCACCGCTTGGAACCCATATCAGCAAACTCATAAGGAATGGAATCTGAATTCCAATCTCATCCAGACTCCATTCCATTCTGTGAAACGAACGCTAGAATTTAGCTCTGAATCGTTAAGGTGTGAACAATTGTTTTAGTTGGAAGATGTTTTGAGTTATGTAGAAGTTTTTATTGTTGGTTGTAGGTGGTTTCTTTGAAAAAGTGGCCGCTCCATGCTTTCCACATTTTAGATAAACTAAACAAACAAAAAAACCCAAATTAACAAAACAATTTACACATAAAAGTGGCAGCCCTATTTTTTAAACTATCTTTTTATCTAATAAATGGGGATTAAGGCTGATGTCATAAGACAGCCCTCCCCCAATCATAGACAGTTATTTTAAAAATGATGATGTCAATTCTTTAAAAAATGATGTCATCTTTTTTTCTAAAACACATACATGACCACATAGATGTACACATACATACATAAGTTAACCAATAAAACGATTTTATATTTAAAATTAAAATTGTAATTACTTTTAATTAACACCAATTCCTGCATTTAATTGGGCCAACCCTTCTCCCCCGATTAAACCCTTCTCCTCCTTGCACGCCATTTTCCCAATTGAAATTCGAATTTGTTATGCAGAAATCGATACTCCATTCAATACTCAAAATAGTCTTTAAATACTCAACATCATAATCACATTTCATATTCCTCTTTGCCGTTTTACCTCTTTCGTATATTTCCGATCTCCTGTATTCGTCATTGCAACCATCCAACAATGTCTAACGATTCCTGCAGTTATATTCATCAAATATCTACCGAGAACGATACATGGAAGTTGAAGGTGCGAGTATAACGTTTGTGGAGGCAAGCGTATCAGATTGACATGATTTTGATGGACGAAAGGTATTCTGGATAATACAAATTCTTATGTTTTTATTTGTATTTTTTTATAGAAGATCTTATGTTTATGTTTTTTATCTTCTGTTTTAATTAGGGTGATAAGATTCAGGCCACCGTAAAGAAGGTGTTGATGTGTGTGTTTGAAAACCAGCTTGAGGAGGGTAGTGTGGTGGTTCTCAGCAAGTTTGGTGTTGGTGAGATGAATGACAAGTTTCCTGTAATCAAGGATTCCTATAAGCTCATATTCTACCGTCATACAAATGTCAAACGTTGTGAGAATTTCGACGGACCTTTATATGGTTTTCAGTTTGTTGACCTACATGAGATTATAAATCGTGAGGTTGAAGTTGAATCAACAGTCGGTTAGTTATTTTTTTTTTAATTTTTTTTTGTATTTCACGTAACTAAATATACTTGCTCCTTTATAGTCTGTACAACCGTACCTATTCAGCTGGTTGTCTCGAACAAACTTCTTTGTTATAGTCTGTAAAAGTAAATCATTGATTTTATTATTCGTTCTTCATAACCCTTAGTTTAAGTAAAAGTTAAAGACAACATTATAACGAAAATAATTTATAAAAAGCAAAGTTGTTATGTAAATACCAGGTAGTTTGTCTTTGTCACATGATATTCAACCTTTTTCTTGTATGTTGGACGCCTTTTGCTGTGTCGGTGGTTGGTACGGCTGCACTGATGTTCAGGCGTTACTTGCAGTCCAACCCCGTTTTTGTTGAAAATGTTAACATTGAAGTTAAAATGGTCTGCTGGGGTACTTTCCATCCATTGAAACAGCAACTGGCAGCCCTCGTCATTCTCGAAGCAAAATGTGGTCCATCCTGACCCCATAAATCCAGCAGCTAAACCCTTTTGATTTTCTGGAGGGAAATCATAACACACATCAACCTTTGAACTTTGTTTCTGTCCGTGTACTTTTGTAAGTAACTTGTCAATCTTTAACCGCCTCTCAAACAACAACCACAGCAATCCATGCGGTAAATCCTACAATTTTCATAAATTTCAGAAACATTATATTACATTTTACAAACAATCCAACATATATATTGTAACTTTATTTTCCAAAAAATAGATACTGACAAAATATAAAAACAAGATAGGAAATTTTAACCTGCTTATAGTATGTTTCCTCCGAAGCACGTACCAAGCAACCATGCACATAATCTCTCCCCGACCGATCCTTTCTAATTTCAAAACCCTCATTGCTCAGAACAAATACTTCAAATTTTGCTTCTTTCACTTTTTTAAAACAAAGCTTCTCTATATTCTTGTGTTTGTACAATTCAAGAAATCGAATCCATTCAGAACCGTGTATCTTTTTACTTCTATGACCCATGTTTTCTACAGCAACCTTATACTTAACCCCCAAATAATCAACCAGCTTTATCACTTGGCAATCTCTAGGTATCTGGTTAGTTAATATCTTTGGTAGCACCTATACATAGAATTCAATTACTGACATTTAAGTCTATTCTATAAATATAAACACAATTCTAATAATGTATCTTACCAATCCCTCTGTTACTTCCTTCGGTTCACTGACATTCAGAATTATCATAAAATTCATCTGAAATTCAAAAACAAAAATAAAAATCAAACAGTTTAACACAAAATCAGTTTTATCTCAAAAGCATAATATGTAAGCCCTAAAATAACTTTTAACACTTTCTATGACAAAGTCATATCTTTCTACTGCAACTCAGTTCCCAATACCAACCATATTACACTAAATTTCCAAAGATACATGTTTGTCCCAACTTGAAACATCAATGTTTTTAAACTATCAACACTATATTCGCTGACAAATCAGATATATCAACACTATAAACCTATTGCAGAAGTTTTACACAAGAATTCTACAAGCAATCCGAAAATATTCAACAAACTATATTTCAAACAACATTACGTCAGAATGTTACTTAGACGCAATTCATCCAAAACAAAAAAAAAAATCATATAAATCTTATTATAAAACTAACAAAACAACTTTGTATACACTTTCTCTATTTCAACATCACCACATTATGATTTTGATGCATTTAATCGAAATCAAGAAACAAAAACCCAAATGTAAAACCAAGAAAGTAAAATACCGAAGATAGCAAATGCTATTACCTGATCGGAACCTTGAAACGTCTGATCGCCAATGATGGAGAAGAAAGTGAGCAGTTGCCTTGTGAACGAGAGTTGTTGATGAAAGTTGTATTGGGATTGTTAATATTTGTTTATAAAAACCTTTATTATAATCAGGATTCTTAAAAAGAGTTATTTAATTAATCAATCTTTTTATATTTGATTTATAATCAATCTTTTTTTGGAAGTCAAGTTTTTATTATTTATTAGGAAATTTTATAAATGTATATCTTTTCTTTGAGTAGGAGTTGTGTGGAAAGTCTATGTTTCCTAGAAAGTCTAGGAAGCAATAGTAATTGGACATGTGTCATGGATGTATTTTAACTAGAAGGGCAAACATGTAATTTCATATATTAATTTTATTTTTGGTAATTATCTCAAATAACTAATATTTGCATGATCATAAGTGTAACCGATTACATGCATGATTTTCGGGATTATAGTTTTTTTTTTAATCCAAATCTCTTCCAAATATCACGAACACGAAACACATATCTATATATTATAATTTCGATCATTCTATTCTTCACCAGCATCGTTCATATTCAATATTTTTTCAGTGTTGAAAACCATGGCTTCGAACAGTCTTGGTTTCATCTTTCTTATTTGATTTCACTTCTTTTGCTTCAACTTCTTCATCAGACTTTTTTGCAAACGGATAGCTTTGTTCCGGTTGCAACTCATATGCATCCACTAACATTTGATCAAATCTGACCGAGTCCAACTTTATGCTGACTGCCTCGATATCGTCATCAGTGATATCTTCGATGAGATGAGTTGCTCTTGGCTCACCTTCTTTGTATTTCTTCTGGTCACGTATCAACGCAGCCTGTAAATAACGAAGAACAAACTGATGTCAGATGTGTTTTAAGGTTTTTATATACATCAGATTGTGTTTTATCACTTATAATGCTGTTTAACAACACTTTGAATGTGTGTTGATGGTTTTTCCTATTCCACATTACATCACATTGTGTTTTTTGATGATTAGATTTCATCATAATGGTTTTCACAATATGTTGTGATTATATTGGTGCATTAATATATTGAAACAATATTAATGTGTTTTACCAGCAAACAGATGTGTTTTAAAGCACAATCATAGTGTGTGATTTAGAAAATTATATATGTATTTAGAACATACCACTAGCAAATGCATTGGTCCAAGAAAGGGTTCCTTTGGTGTCCATGTTTCCACCGTTCGATCCAGACACCTGATCATGTACTCACACCAGTTAAAACTTCTGATATCCTTCCCTCGATGCAAGGCTGGTAAAAACTTCATATTAATTGATGAATTCGTAGTTGTCTCTCCGAGCAGTGTGTTGTAGAACAACAAAAAGTTCAACACAGATTCTCCCGCTCGCTTTTTGGCCCTGCATGTATGTTTTGAATTGAACAGGCGTCAAACGTGCAGGAGCGTTTTCGAATTGTCCTTTCCATTCTGCCACAACCTCGTGGAAATCAGCCCTTGCTCTCTCTACTTCCTTTATTTCTTCATTCCCTCTTGGTACGCCGAACACATCGTGCACCAATTCCTCTGTTATTTGAATGTGGTGGCTATCGTAATTCAAGACCCGTGTTTTAGTGTCGTAGTTATTTACCAACCACCAACTCAGAGTTAAGGGAATCGGACCCATTCTAAAGCTAAGTATTGACCCGAAACCTATGTTTCTGACAGCCCCCCGTTGATTTTCGTTCAAAGATTCCATCAACTCCCCCATGTGCTTAAGAGCCAATCGCAAAGTTAGTTTCCCATCTGAAAGTGGTATGTAATTCTTGACCGTTGTTGGCCTCTTGCGTGTTTTTGAGTCTTTGCTTGAACCAGCATCTGGGGGTCGTTGTGTTTTTTCAACAACTTGTGGGCTAGCACCCGACCTCGTTTTTTTCCAAGGTGGGTTGTCAAAATCATCATCAGAATCTTCTATTGTGGAACCTGACAAAACACCAACACACGAAGCCGATCAGCAAGTCAGTCTTTTCAGTAACTGAAATTTAGTTCATAATTTTCAATTTACCGTGTGCTACTTCTTTAGGCTTATTGACTGTTGGTATAACCGCAGCTTTCTTTTCTTTCGGTTCGATTCCAGCCTTTTTGTCCTTCCTTTTCTTACCGGTATCGATACCCTTGTTGCTTGCGTCGGCTGATTTAAAGCCCATAAAAGTTGTTAGTATTATGCATTGTGTTTTACATCATCAAACATATGGTTTCACGTTTGTTCATCTAACTTACATATGGGCATTTCACGATTTTCGTTGGGTTCCGACTGTAAATCGTCATTTTTATCCATTACGTTCGGAAACAGATGTGCAATGTCAGACAAAAGGGTGCCAGCAGGCGGTTGTTGTGCGCAGTCTACTTTGTTGTCTACCGTTTTTGTAGTTTTGTTAACAGGTTCAACTGTTAGTAACAAAAAAAACACAACAGATCAGACAGATAGCCATATAAGTTACCCTCCACCCTTCACTGCCACAACTAACCGCACCTAGTAAAGGTGATGCTTCTTCTGTGTCTGATTCATCCAGTATAATTGGTTTGTCAGGTGGGTTTCCGGGTACCTTTGAAAGCCATTTTCCTTTTATTCTCTCACTCTTTCTCCGTTTGACTGGAAAACACTTGTTTAGGATTTATAAAACACAATTCCCAATCCCACATTCCCTTTATAAATCATAGTTCAATAGGCCTTCAAAACTTAACAAATCAATTATAATTGTTAAACACACATGTGCCAGTTAATGGTAAAACACATTTATGAGAAACACCTAGTAGGACATTTATGTTTTTAAAATACAATCCACATCTGTTTAAAACACATTTTAGGGAAAACCCCATTAACAAACAGAGTTTAAAATCTGCCCATAAAAGACATTTGTTTATGGAAAACCCATTAACAACCTGACCTTAAAACACATCAGTTTAAAACGTGCCCATAAAAGACATTTGTTTAAAACCTTTCCATAAAACACATTTGTTTAGGGAAAACCCACTAACAAAATAAGCTTAAAACACATTTTTTTAAAACCTCCCCATAAAACACATTTGGGGGCAAACTCATTAACAAAAAAAAATTAAAAGACAACCCACACACACAAATTACTACTTTATAAAACCTACATAACCTGAAAACACAACCAATGAAAACACAGTCATCCCCAACAAACGAAAATCATACACACATTTGTTATTTAAAACACATACCTACGGTTCTGGCGACTACAACTTTGCTTCCGGCGACTGTGTTTTCTCTTCCGGCAACTTCAATTCTGCTCGCATCCATCTTGTTCAAATCCCCCTTTTTTTTTTAATCTCTTCCCTGCAAACATAAAACACTTCAATGTAGAACACGATTGAACCCTATTCGCCTACTAAAACACAGAACACAATGTCCGTTTGATCTTACGTATATAGAAGTTGGAAAATCTCTTATCTTCATCCATGATTTTAGGTATTTTTGGTATGATTTTTGAGTGATTTCGTTGTGGGTTTAGAGAGAGAAAGTGAGAGAGAGGGAAATTCGCGTGTAATAAGGAGATGTGATATGTTGACGGTTATTTTTTATTGATTTAAAACACTGTTATGACGAATTTGCCCCTAATGATTTAAAACAATCTATTAAATATAGTTAAATATTACAAGATTGCCATTGATTTAATCTCAACCCTTAAACACACCAATCTGATGGACCAGATCGCTTCCTAGACTTTCTAGGAAAAACACACTTTTTGTAGGAACCCTACTCTCTTTTCTTTTTAACTTTTAATAAATTAATAGATAAGATTTTATTAAACAAATTCTTTTTAATAGAATGTAAGATGTATTCTTATCTCATCCACTAAAGAAAATTCGTTTGTTACACTTAACTAAGAACAAGTATTGTTTGGGCCAAACCTTCTTCCCCAACCTATTGTTTGATAATTTCTAAACGACATAAATGTCGTGACAACTTTTGCCAAGAAAGTATTATAATTAGTTTTTAATGTCTCATTAGCATACGCTGTTTAATTATTATTTATTTCATTATCGATTAATATTTATCGTTGTAGTGTTGTTAGCAAATGTAAAATGTTCATCATATGACATTTCGTATTTTCAATCAATTAATGAATGATTTTTAAAATATTATATATTTACGATTGATTTGATGGAAAATTTGATCTAATTGACTAAAACAAACCTGTGTGTTACACGGGTCATAAGCTAGTACAATATATAATTTGTAATAGTGACCAATCATGCAACCATATAAAAATATTTGTGATAGTAATTTGCTATTTACAAAGTATACGAGATCACAAGTTGTGTTATTATAAAGTCATATTTTACACGTCACCTAGATAGACTATTCACATATGCATACATCATGGAATCCAGGGGGACCTCATGAGATACTTATAAACCAAACAAAATCCGACATAAGGAGATGAATTATATTCAACGTTAACTACTTTAATCGCTCAAAATCTGACACAAAGATAACACAAACATATGTAAATAAGAGGTGGATAAAATAACCTGCGAAACTTCTCAAAATCCCGGTGCACGAAATGTGGATTGGATATCGAATTTAAACAAAGAAATCACGATCGAAAACCATAACATCGGAAGGGGTAAAACGATCTCTAAGATCCCATCCATTTCGAACTCAAACACAAAATCAACGGATCTAACTTCGATTAACAGCATTCAGGGATTCCTACATGACGGCTAGAGTGAGCACGAGACCTTAAATAAGTTGGTTTATAGAAGTGGTGAACCATCTAGGGTAAGAGGGTAGAAAATTACCATATTAACCTCTAGATTTAAAAAGGGATATGGAATGTCATGTGACATCAATATTAAAAAAAAAAAACTATCATCTAAAATATTCATTTAATAGTTGACAAATATCTTATAATTTCATAACTAGTATTAAGTACCCCTGCATTGCGGCGAGGGCAAACACCAATGTCAAACTACTGTCAGCGACCACCAACACTAAGTTGTGGCGTGTTAATGCGAAGAAATGAATCCGAAACATAAAACATATAAAATAATAACTAAGTCGATCTAGGACCCGCGTGTACGATTAACCTGTCAACGAAAAAAATAGACGACGTAAAAACTTTTAACCACACACGCACGTTGCGCCATGTTAACTCGCAAGATTTATAACGAAACGTAAAACAAAAATTTTGTGAAAAATGAAAACTATAGAGGACCAAAGTTGAAAGTAAAAAAGTCGTAAGATTAAATTGGAAAAGATGAAAATTGGGGTTAAAAGTAAAAAAATCAAATAGTTTTGGGTTAAAAATAAAAAAATCAAAAGTTTTTTTAACACCCCCCCCCCCCCCCCCAAGTATTTATGCCTACACATGTTTAAAATTATAGTGTTGGGTAATAACTAAGTCGATCTAGGACTCGTGTGTTACGATGAACCTGTCAAACAGGAAAAAATAGACGGCGTAAAAACGTTTAACCACACATGCACGTTGCGCCATACCATGTTAACTCGCAAAATTTAGAACGGAACGTAAAACGAAAATTTTGCGAAGAATGAAAAGTATAGAGGACCAAGGTTGAAAGTAAAAAAGTTGTGCGGTTAAATTGCAAATGATGAAAAGTTTTAGGGTTAAAAGTAAAAAAATGAAATAGTTTTGGGTTAAAAGTAAATAATCAAATAGTTTTGGGTCAAAAATAAAAAAAAAATCAAAAGTCCTTTGAAAAACCCACAAAGCATAAGGTACAACAACACCTTTATGGCTAAACATGTTGAAAATTATAGTATTAGATAATAGATAATAGATAAGGGGAAGGATCCACTAAAAAGTGGATTTTGCCTAAGTAGCCTAAGAAGGATTGTGATGATGACATGTGGCACTCCTAATAAGTAGGAATGAAGGGCATTTTGGTCCTTATAAATAGGAGTGAAAATGACATGTGGCACCCTTTTTGTTTTTTAAAAATACAAAAAAAAATGTAGTACAAAAAAATCTAGCACAAAAAATCTAGTACAAAAAAATATAGCACAAAAAATATAGCACAAAAAATCTAGCACAAAAAATGTAGTACAAAAAAATATAGCACAAAAAATGTAGTACAAAAAAATATAGCACAAAAAATCTAGTACAAAAAATATAGCACAAAAAAATTTAGCAAAAAAATGTAGTACAAAAAAATCTAACACAAAAAATTGAGAAAAAAAATTAAGACAAAAAAAATCAACACAAAATTTTTAGTACAAAAATATAGTACAAAAATCCAGCATAAAAAATGTTATACAACATAGAAATACAACACATTTTAGTGGGTTTTTTGAGTCTTCATATTTTATATAGCAATATGGTACTCAAATTAAAGATAAAAAGACGCTCGATTTTATGGTGAAATTTTTATGAAAAAATAATGTCGTATAAAAAAGTTATGAACGTTTAAAAAATGAGGGTGAAATATGCATGTGCCTTGCATGTGGAGAGAGAAAATCCATAAATAGGATTTTCCCAAGATACCCTTGCACTCCTCCTTTCTCCTACCCTTTCATCTTAACCATTGATTTGAAAAATGAATTGTTAAGATTCCTTCTTAGGCTACTTAGGCAAAATCCACTTTTTAGTGGATCCTTCCCCTAATAGATAATAGGTAATAGTTAACATGAATTTTAAAATAAATATGAATTAATTTGTTAGGTAAGTTTACTAAAATACATGTCCTAAAAGTTAATATCTTATTTTAGAGTACAGTGATCTTCAAAAAGAATGCGTCTTGTAACGGAATTCGGGCCATCCACCGATTTGGCTTCGGGTAGGTGCTACCCATGTGGCAACATCGCCGCGGGTCTGACGGGTTGCACCAGACGGGTAGACCTTTAGGTGATAGAAGTCGATGCGGGTTGTTGACTTTTGGGGTTTTTTTACAAAAATAAACACAGATTCAATATCCCAAAATTCCTTTTGCTTTTAAAAAATGACATGCATAACATCCTAATTTCTATATTATGATCTTGCTCAGACCATATGTTTGATATTTGTAATGATTTTTGGTTTTTGCAGGAGTTTAAGATATTAGGTTCAAGAATTTGGTTAACAGATCAAAATTGTGATGTTGTTTAGACCATGTGTTTGGAAGACTGCCTGTTTGATCTTTTCCATACATTTGGTTCAAAATTTTGTTTATTAAATTTTAAGATGTTAGGTTTTTGAGGGTGTTTCATATTGTGCATCTCATTTTAGTGTTCGGCTACATAGTGTGTTACCGGATTATGACTGGTTTTACATAAATATAATTATTCAATCTGATTCGTATTGTTGTTTTAAAATTTATTTTTCATTTTGATAGTTTATTACATGTTCTAAAAGAATTTGAATCAAATCGAATTTATTCGAATTCGATTCGAATTTAAATTTTTAATCGAATACGAATTGGGTTTTTTATTCGAATACGAAGTCGAATCAAATTGGGTAGGTTTTAATCGAATTCGATTCGAATACGAAGTCGAATCAAATTGGGTAGGTTTTAATCGAATTCGAATTTAAGGGAAAATAAAAATTATTCGAAAATTTGATTCAATGAACACCCCTAAAATATAGGGTTATTTAAAAAAAAATATTAGGTCAAACTAGCTGTTGAACGGCTAGTTTAAACCCACCAATAATAAAATTCCAAGTCGCTAGCCGTTTGCCCTTAACGCCGGTGGAGATCTTGAAGCCCAACGGACAACACCATTATAAACGCTGGCCATGGGGTGGTTTGGTGGGCGTGGATTGGCAACCACGCACAGGTTTTGACGCCCACACCACATGGTCTAAGGCTTATCACATCCCCATTAGACTTATCTGTTAAATTATTTTCATCTTTTGTCTGTCACTCAACAGTTGATAATAAAATAAAATTAAAAAAACCCACCATCCAAACCGGTTCCTAACCCAATTCAAATCGACAACTTGTATATCAGTTCTTACCTCATTACCGAACTCTCATTATTGAACCGGTTTGGACTGAACCGATTAGAAAACCAGTTTAACTGGTTCAACCCAACAAAACCGATTTGCATAGGGTTCGTTCGAATAACCATGAATTAAACACCACAACAATCATATCAGTTCACGATCAAAACCATTAGAAGTCGAATCACAAAAAAATACTCAAAACTATAAAGTGCCAACACCACGAAAACGTCCACAACCAACACCTGAACAAGGTCAAATCATGTCGAAATTCTAAAAACACAACAGCGGTTTCTGCACCCAAATCACTCTGGGTGCAGATTACTCAAGGGCTAAGTGAAGCATCTCGCTTTGGTTTGGCTCTCGCGTACTCACGGGGATCAGGGCTTCTGCTCCTGCTCCTGCTTCGACTTGGACTTCGAATTGGGCTTCGGCCCGTTGGTGACTGTTCCTCTCTTTCAGGGCTTCGGCTTGGGCTCCTTGACCCATTATTATAGGGTGGAGGAGACCTGTCTCTGATGGGACTTCGACTAGGACTCCTAGACCCACCATTGTAAGGTGGAGAACGAGCTCTCACTGGTGAGCGTGAATATGACCTTTCTCTACTATACCTTTTTCCTCGAGGCGAAACCGACCTAAATAATTTCAAAGTATATATAAAAAATAATTCAACATGGTTTTTTCACAACCACAAAAAGGGCAGACATATTGAGAATTAAAATATTAAATACATACCTAGATTGATGCCTTCTCTTGGGAGGAGGTGAGTACTCACGGCTACGAGACCGCGATCTGGCGTAGCGAGGCGGTGGAGAGTGGCGACGTGGTGGCGATCGTCTGTGGTCACTATATCTGCTTCCGCCCCTGCAATAACATTAATCATATAAAAAAACATCGACTAGCATATAAAAATTAGGGGTGAGCATGGTGCGGTTCGGTTCGGTTATTGCCTAAAACCGAAACCATAACCGCACACTTCGGTTATCAAAAAATCATTACTGTTCGGTTAATCAGTTATTTGCGGTTAATGTGGTTTCCGTTCGGTTATAGGTCGATTTTTTTATCGTTTCTAAAGTTAGGCTTTAAATGTGTGGGTTATGCAAATTCATGCGCAAAAAATAAATATACACACTTAAAGCTTGTAGAATTATCAATTATATTTCACTAACACATGCATACTGAATTGCAAAAACAAAAGTAACACATGTAGACACGTGTTATGTGGAAGCATACATACGAACATAAAGTGGCTAGAGTTTTAAATTTAATGAGATTGGGTCATGGTTAAAAGACTTAAAACACTTCACCAAAAAAAACATATGGAGTGGGTCATGGTTATACTTTAACACTAACTAAAAAATTTATGGTCCTATGGATTCGGCCATGTTTAAAACATTCGGTTCGGTTCTGTTATGAAAATAAAAATAACCATAACCGAACCGCAACATGCGGTTATCAAAAATACAAATAACCGACCCTTCGGTTATTTCGGTTACGGTTCGGTTTTATGCTCACCTCTAATAAAAATTAGAGTAAAATACCATTTTCGTCTCTAAGATTGGGCAAGTTTTGCAACTTTCGTCCAAATGTTTGTTTTTCCGCATCTTTTAGGTTTGAAATCTATTTTTTCTCCGTTAAGTCAGAGACGAAATGGCATTTTACTCTACAAATTAATATAAATACTTCAACTTATAAACGAGTCAATAAACTAGCCTGCGCTCTCTTGATCTCATATCAGCTGGTTTCTTCCGATTCTCCTCAGCAAAAACGACAGTCAGTTCTCTCCCTTGAAAAACCTGACCATCCATCTGGTATTTTGCTTCTGCTGCATCGGCCGGATCAACAAACTGAACAAATCCAAACCCCCGTGGCTCTCTGCACACACAATTAAACAAAAAAAAACTCAACTACCAGTAAAATCCGAAACAAGTGACCTTATTTAACCTGTTTTTAACTGATAATTTAATTATTAGTTTTCAGTGTTATGGTAGGTCATGGTCATAAGCAGAACTGCTGACCTTGTGACAGTGTATAAATATGAGTTGAAATTCTTCAAGACTTGGAATCTTGAAATCTTCTAAATGTAACCCGACTCAATTTTCTTCATATCTTCACTACCAAACAAAACCACCTTGACAGAACTCTTTACTACTTGATTCATTGGTACTTAGTTCATAATATCAAGAGAAACCTTAATACTTGATTCATGCCTTCAAAACTTTTACTTCACTTCACTGTTAAATGGCAACAATCTTAATGGAAAACCCAATTTAAGATATAAGATTAACAAATTGTAAAACATCTAAGAATCTAAGAAAAAAACACAATTAAAATAAAAAAGAACATCCGGCACTCAACTGGATTAAAAGAAACTAATATTTAACATAAGTGAAAAATATATGAAAAGGCATGGCACCAATCGCATACGCATGCTCGATATTTTATTAAAAAACGTGAAAGGAAAACGAATATAGTGTAAATGCATCTGATTATATCATAAATGACGTGGCTTTTCATTCAAAAGTTATGACTTTACTAGTACGAAAAATAAACACTAAACAGTCAATTAAATAAATATCATAAAGGCTACACTAGCTCACTCGCTATAATAATCCCTCGGCAAGTAGATGTCCTTTAAAGGACCGAATTCTCCAAACGGCCTTCGAAGGTCCTCTTGCCTGAAAAAATTGGGTACATCAGAATGTTATCAACAATAAAATCACTTACAGATATTCTTTAAGGGTAACCCAAATTCAGAGTGATAAGTGTTATAAGTACATGTAACAAATTAACAAAAAAGGTATAATGCCAAAATCCAATTCTTGTATCAATAAAATGCATAGAAGGAAATTAAAGTTATCACGAACATACCGGCAATCAAGACGAAGATTACGAACCAAGAGACTTGTAGGAAGATCTCTTCCACGGCTACTACCACCACCATAGCGACCCCTGGGGCTAGGGCTCCTTCCCCTTCGCGCATAACGACCACCCCTAGGCGGTGATGGAGAGTAGCTTCTTCCACCCATGTTTTAGCTCTGTCCAATTAGTTTAGCAAAACAAATAAAAACTCGTATAAAAGAAAAAGAAAAAAAAAGATTCCACTAGCAATACTAAAATACAGAGCACATTGGAAACGACTGCAAGTACAGCTATAAACTACCAATGAAACCTATGACACGTGAAAATGAAATTTATAACATTCAATCTCAACTCATCCATCACTCATTCTTATCTTACAGAATACCAATGAGTAGAAGGTTGAAACAATTAAACCATGTGCAGACAGAGTCACAGACATAATATGTGCAAACCTTTCTTTATGATTAAACGTGTACAACTATGAACCTATGTTGTCAAAAGTGCCCTAGGCATTGAAGCGCAGCCCGCCGCAGATTTAGCGTTGCAGCCTGAAAGGTGAGGTTTCAGACAACCAGAAGCCAGCTCAGGCCAATTTCTGGCTATATTCAGGCCAAAAATGATTAAAAAAATAAAAAATAAACCCTTAAATAGGGCTGGAATCAACCTTAAACAACTCAGACTGGCCCTAAACAGGCCTAAACCATGTCTAAAATCCTTAAAAATTATATTTTATACTATGCACCTAGCTTAAAAAATCCCTCGCTTCTTTAGCGCCTAAGCTCCAGACTTGGCCTATACGAGTGCACTGTGCACCTAAGTGCTTTGACAGCATACCTATTAACTACCAAGCATGGTTTTAAAAAAACGTTTGAAACGTGCGCCTCAAGGCGCGCCGCGCGCTTTGAGGCGAAACGGCCAAAAAACGAGTCTGAGGCGCGCCTCATGGTGTTTTTAATGTATATGCGCCTCAGAGGGGCTGAGGCGCTAAGAAAGCTGCGCCTCAGGGGATTTTGATAGTTGTTTTTTATGTTTTTGACTTTTTGTGTCGATTTCAAGCATTTCATGTCTTTTTAAGTGTGTTTTTGATGATTTTGATGAATCTGATGATGAAATTAGTTAGTATTATTATTTTTATAATATATATAATTTTTTTATTTATTTATTAATACCGCCTCGGCCTTACGCCTCGTTTCGCCTTGAGGCTTACGCCTTGTGAGGCGAAGGGAAAACACCTTGAAACTCGTTTCCGTTCTTTTAAACCTTGCTACCAATGAAACTAAGACACCTGAAAAACAAAGTTTTAACACTCAATCTCAACTCATCACTCACCTAACCAGCATTATTAAACCCATCAATGAGTAGAAGGTTAAAACAATTATAATAAAGTGCATACAAACACAAAAGCCCATGTGCAGGTCTTTCTTTAAGATAAGATCATAAGATGTATATACATATCTTTAAAAAATAGCTTATATCAAAACCATGCAAAACATCCAATCATAGCTGTCAATAGCAGCTATAAGCGCTCACTATAGCGTGTCACGTGGCGTATAGGTCATATGTCGCTATACGGTATACATAACAGCGATAAATAGCGACATATTTTTTTTTCTCATCTCCACTGCTAGGTACCTCAGGTTTGGTCTTATAACATCTATTTTTCTGTATTTTCCTCATCTCCACTGCTCGATAACATGTATTTTTCTGTTTCTCTACTTTATCGCTAAACATGAAATAGCGGCTATCCTTACGTAGCATATTGACAACTATACATCCAAGAAAACACAAACTAATCCGCAGGAACAAATTAACTAAAAAAACCCTAACTTCACTCGTTCTTCCACAATACGTATCATTAATCACAAAACCCTAATAATAAAAATTCAGAACATGTAGGTGGTACTATATCCAGGAAAACTGCAATTACAGGTAATTAAAAGCTAATTTGTCCAGATCAAAGTGAAAAACAAGAAATCAAACAACGAGAGAGAAAGTTAAGACGTATAAAAGAAAATCGAGATTGATTACAGTGTATTATAATGTTTCGAAAACCGTTATTATTAAGAGAATCAAAGTGTACCTGAGTGTTTTCGCAGGAGAGACCAAAGAATGATAGATTAGGGCTAAAAAGCGAATGGGCGATGATGATATGTTGGCTTTGGGGAACGCCACTTTATATCAGTGGTCACGTGAGATACATGCTCTCCCAAATTTATATTTTTACATTTGAGTAAACTGTCATTTGGGTCCCTGTGGTTTGGTAATTTTTGCCATTTTAGTCATAATCTCAAACTTTTTACATCTGGGTCCCTGTGGTTTCACTTTTATTGTCATTTTAGTCCAAAATCCAAAAAACCCATATTTTGACTGTTGAATACTGATTATTTTGTCCTTTTGTGCAGAGGTATAATCGTCCATGTTAATTTATTATAACATTTAACTCATTAAGCATTAATATATATATATATATATATATATATAAACCCCCCATCTCTCTCTTCTCTCGACACCCCTCTGCACACACTCTCTCTCTCTCTCAAAACACCCTCTGTCTCTCTCTCTACCACCACCGCCACCTCCTCCCCCTTCTATTTTACCCTTTTTCCCATTCCGCACTCCCAAACGTGTGAAGCGGTCTTCTCACCCAACTCCCCACAACCAACAATGGTGAAAGCAGCATCCTCCAAGAAGCAAAAACCAGCCAAAAAACCAGAAACCACCACCACCAAGAAAAAAATCACAAAAAGAACCAAAAGGAAACCACCAATCTCAAACCCACCAGCAAATCAAACATCTTCCGATTCAGACTCCGACGACAACAACCCCTCACCATACCAAATCCAAAAACTCATCGGCCCGGACAACACTCAATTCGCCTCCTCCACCATCTTCCAACAACCACCGTCGCCTCCTCCGATAACCCCCTCCTCGCTCAAATCGCCACCATCCTCGGCTCGGACAACACTCAATTCGAAACCCTAATCTCTCACCTTATGTTCACCGGATAACATCCACCACCACACTCCACCCCCTACACCACCGCTGCCCACAGAACCACCACCATCTCCAATCCCCTGCACCACCGCTGCCCTACCAAACCACTCCCTTCACCCGAAACGTCACCACAATGGGCCAAAGAAAATAGATAGATCTTCACAGATCTTAAAGAAAAGAGAAGGAAATGACGGGTTGAAATGCTTACCGGACTGACTTGGGTTTCAGCCGCCGGAGTCGTCGCCGGACGGCGATTGTCGCCGTCATCTCTCTCTCTCTCTCCTCCTCTGATTTCGTTACCGTGCCGCCGCTACCGGTCTGATTTGGGTGTGGGTGTGTGGTTATCGGAGAAGGAGGGGTGTGGGTGTGTATGGAGAGGTGGTTGTGGGTTCCCGTCAGCACAAGAACGGTCGGATCTAATATCGAGAGTGAGAGATCAAAGGGGTCTGTGGGTGTTTAAGCTCCATCAACCACAACCATCAAGAGCACCCAAATGTTCTGAGAGAGAAATATGAATTATATATAATTAGTTTAGTTTATTAATTATTGAAATATTATTATAAATTAAGATGGACGAAAATACCCCTGCACAAAAGGACAAAATAATCAGCATTCAACAGTCAAAATATGGGTTTTTTGGATTTTGGACTAAAATGCCAATAAAAGTGAAACCACAGGGACCCATATGTAAAAAGTTTGAGATTTGGACTAAAATGGCAAAAATGGCCAAACCACAGGGACCAAAATGGCAGTTTACTCTTTACATTTTAATTACTATTAATTTTTGGAGTAAACTGTCATTTTGGTCTCTGTGGTTTGGGCAGTTTTGTCATTTTAGTCTAAATCTCAAACTTTTTAAATCTAGGTCCCTGTGGTTTGCATTTTGTTGCCATTTTAGTCTAAAACTCAAAATCTCTCATTTTTTACTGTTTTAAGGTCCCTTTTTAGTCTTTATTTGCAGGGGTAGTTTGGTCCATTTAATTTTCATTAAACCAATTCCTTTATTAAACCAATTACATCATCATCTTCAACCCTGCCACACACACACTTTCTCTCTCTATACGTATACATTCGCACACTCACCTTCTCTCTCTCTCTAGAATAGTTTCAACTTTCAAATCTACTTTCTCACTCTAGAAACCTTTCAATCACTCACCGACTGTAACAAACAATGTTCGATTCGGTTCTAACAATCTGGCAGCATGTGGATCTCTGACAAACCCTAACTCTGTGGTTTGTTCGGAACTTTTGTCAGATTGTTGAATCTGGTGAGTTGAATCGGTCAATGGCAGCTTCCTCTTCGAGAGGACCAGTAAGTTCATCGTTCTACAATAACAACAAACCTTCAAGTTCATTTTCATCGTCTTCATCGTCTTCTTCGTTCAAGCAGACTGTACCTCAATCATCCACATCCGCATCGACATTTTACGGAGGCTCCGAAAACGGTTACGGTTCCAGATCTGATAATTTTAACCTCACTACTTCCGATTCGATGTATTCTCGTGGCGGTTACGGCGCGCTTTCGCCTGTAGGTCATTCGTCTGCTGATGAGATGATTGATGAGCCGATTGATGATGTTCCGAGATCCGGAGGAGGTGATAGCATTTCTGTTACAATTTGGTTTAGGCCTTTGAGGTAATTTGATTAAGTTCAGTTAGTTTCAGATCTTTATTTGAATTGATTTGAGTAGTAAATGAAGTGTTTAGTTGAATTTGTATGGTATTAAGACAATGTTGTATTGATCGGGTGAATTTGTGGTGACTGTAGTGAAAGAGATATCAGAGGGGAGATGAGGTTGCCTGGTATGCCGATGGAGATAAACTCGTGCGGAATGAGTACAATCCGACCACTTCGTATGCGTTTGGTACTATATCTGGAGTTGAAGATGATGATGTAATTGGGAACGAGAATGATAAGGGGGTATTTATATTTGGGGTTTTTTAATAAAGGAATTGGTTTAATGAAAATAAAATTGACCAAACTACCCTGCAGATAAAGACAAAAAGGGGACCTTAAAACAGTCAAAAATGAGAGATTTTGAGTTTTAGACTAAAATGGCAACAAAATGCAAACCACAGGGACCCAGATTTAAAAAGTTTGAGATTTGGACTAAAATGGCAAAACTGCCCAAACCACAGGGACCAAAATGGCAGTTTACTCTAATTTTTGAGTAAATTACAAGTTTTGCCTTATGTTAACACCCTTTTTTCAAACTGATGTGATTTAGCGCAAAAGTTGACTAGTTTTGCTCTCAACATTTCAAAATCCTGTACATTATGTCTTTTAGCCTTAACCAAGTTTAATTTTTTTTGTTAAATTTGGTTTCCTAAGGGTAATTTAGTCTTTTGACCCATTTATTTAATATATTTTAATAAATAAAACAAAACCAAATTAAAAAAAATAATTATAATTATATAACAAAAACCCATTTCTGCTATCTCTCTCATCTCTCTCTTTCTCTCTAAGCCTTCACCTACCTACCACCATGTGCCGCCACCACCACCCCTCACCGGCTCACCCCCACCAAAACCATTATCCTCTCTCTTTATCCCTCTCTCTACCCTGCATCTCACCACCAGCATCCACCACCTCCACCCTACCACCAACTCCTTCACCTGTTATCACCAGAAGGGGCAGACCCACATGGTCCGGGTTGGGGTCCACGGACCCCAATCTTTTTTTAGAAAATAGTAGAGCCGGTATGTTAAATTTTTCAAGGACCCCATAAAATAAATTAATTGGACCCCATAGTATTAAAAGCAAAGATTGTGTGGTGGTAAATCCTCTTGTGTTATAACAAATAGATCCCAAGTTCAAGTCTTACATGCCTTATTTTTATAGTTTATTTTTTTCCATCAAAATTAAACTAATGTTTTAACACTTGATTACCAAATAAAACTTCCAACATATAATGTAGTGGTTTCATGTCCACTAAATGTTTTTACATTATTTCCTAGCCCCGGACCCGACTACGATGACCGACCCAAAAATTTTAATATTTGGTAGTGAAAAATCCTTACACAAAAAATGGACCCCAATGAAAAAAAATCTTGGGTCCACTAGCCACCATCACCCCCACCTGTCACCATTGTGAACACCGCCACCGCCGCCGCCACCACCATCCATGTACAACATGACCTGCACCACCATCACAACTTTCATCATTAGATCTGGTTGTTACAGATCTATTATGTCAACATCGCACATAAACCACCTCTTCTATTGCAACCAACCACCACTCCACCACCATTAACTCCACCGTCGCAACCACCTCTACTTCGACCCCAAAACCCCTCAAATTCCCATCCGAAATCATCTTGTTTACAAACCCACAAATTAACACATATGCTTCGGCCAAGATCCGATTCTGTAACCATACCAACAAGCTCCAATATTCTACTTCTTTTTTCAAGAAAGATATTCAAATTGCAAACTGATGAACATATACAATTACTACTTGCTTTGGTTATTTCGACACCTCAAAATTCGCCCCCAAACCCTTCATGATTTATTTTTAATGGGTTTGATTTTGAAGTTTAAATTTGGGATTACTGGCAAGAACAATATGGGGTTTGTTTTTTTCAAGAATAATCTTGTGTTTTTGTTAATTTAGGGGTGTACAAAAAAACCGAATTAACCGAACCATAACCAAATTAACCGACAAAACTGAACCGAAAAAACCGAACCAAATAAAAAACCGGTGGGTCGGTTAATGGTTTTTTTGAAAACCGATAGTAGCGGGTCGGTTATGGTTATCACATTTTCCATACCCACCATAACCGAATCGACATGTAATAAATCTTTGTAGGATTTAGGACTTTTCACCATATTTTTAATATTTGATGTTTTTGACTGAAGATTTTTAGTACTTATAGGGTTTTCATATCATTTTGTGGTTTTGGTTGAATGTTTACTTGAATTTATAGAATGTATCATATCACTTTATTTGAATATTCGATAATAATTGGTATTAATATGATAGATTATATGTATTATTTAATACTATGTAATATACTAATATACACAAATATGCAATAACAATTTATTCCATGTTTAAAAAATTAAGCTATTTTTAGCTAAGCTAAATACACGGTTAACCACCCATAACCGACCCGCTATAACCATCAAAACCGAATAACCATAACCGATCGGTTATGGTTATGGTTATCCAATAACCGACATCACAGTTATGGTTATGGTTATGGTTTTTGGTCAAAATCGACCCAAACCGACCCATGCAGACCCTATGTTAATTAAAGTGTGAATATGATTGTGAATGGTGAGAGATTAAAAAATGATGGATGGTGGTTTTTTGATTGGCAGTGGAGGGAAGATAAGATAGTGGGGTTAGTGAGAGAAAAAGAGAGCGAGGGAAAGAGGAGTTTTTAGTTTAGATATATTTTTTTTATTTTTATATAACAAGGGTAATTTAGTCGATTCACATAAAATAAGGGTTGTTTAACCAAAAAAAATCTAACTCAGTTAGGGCTAAAGGACATAACGTGCAAGAATTTGCAATGTTAAGTATAAACTTCGTCAATTTTTGCACCAAAGTACACAACCTGCAAAAGGGTGTTAACGTAAAGGACAAAACTTGTAATTTACTCTTATTTTTTTTAACTTCAAGAGATTGTGCAACTAGAAGCATAGAAGAGATTGTGTAACTAGAAGTATAGAATAGTTGAGATTCAATATAAGTGTGAATGGGGTGTAACTCGTCCTCATCACCAGCTAAACAGTCACAAACACGCTCCTTTCTTCGATGAGTGCTACCCAGAAACACCATCCACCTGGCCAACTCGAGAGGGTGGCAGCAGTGTACCCGAGTCTTAATTAGTACCCGGACAGGGGTACCCGAGGGTGCCTCGTCCACTCTAAGAAAAAGTTAAATTTATATTTGGACTCCCATTGTTTTTTCTTTACATAAATTTATATCTTGTCATTTGGGGCTAACCACAATTAGTGGGGGGGGGGGGGGTTTGAGGTCTTCAGAGATGTTGTGTCTATTCAACTAAGCAGTCAACTAATAGTGGGTTGTGAACTTGTTCGCACACTTTATTCAATTTGTTGGATCGTTCGGTGACCCTAAACAGTCAATCTGAGTAGTTCATCATCATTTGCAAAGGCGGAATCAATGTAAATGACGTCAACACAGCTTGTTTCCTTTCTAATCTTTATCTATTGATGATTTCCTGAGCTTTTACAAGTCTGATTACAATTCAGCAGCACCTCGGCTCTCAAACACACTTGATTCCGTTTCAAATGAGACATGCACAACACCTATATATAGATGGAGTGATTTCGTTTGAACATGTCACAAGTCAGTTCAAACGATATTACTCATGTTAATTTCGTTTGAATAGACCAAGACACCTTCAAACGAAATCTATATATATATATAAACATGATAAATAAGGGCTTATGTGTCATGTTATGAGGGCTTGGAAAATGAGGTGGCATCACCATAGGGCTTCTTGAAATTGGTTTTGGCTCCAAAAAATTCCACCTTTTTAATTCGGGTATCGCGGCATCCGAATATCTTGATTCCGACCCGCCCATCAAAAAAATGGATCCGTATATAATAGATCTTTTGTTCATTCGTTTCCTTCAACATGGCTATTCTGACCCAAATCAAAGGACGCTTCTTTCTAAACCCTAGCCTCCTTCATCTCGCTCTTCTGGATCGATCATATTCTCATCAAATGGTTCAATAATCAGGTACCCAAATCTGTTTAGTTAATAGGGGTTGTATCTATATTGATTTCACTTTTTGATAACCGATTGTGATTATAGGTATGATTCCTTTCAATCACAGGTATGATTCCTTCAACCAACTTTAATCTTATTCTTATTTATGTTAGTTTTTTTTATTGTAATGAAGTTGAAGATTTTAGGGTTTCGGTTAACTGTTTTTGTTGATTATTGTCTCTCTCAGATCCATGTAAGTCTCTTGAATAACCTATGTTTTCTGGAATTTGCACGAGGATGTTAGAAACCAGGTTTATTATTATTTTTTTTAGTTTAATTTTCTGATTTTTAAGAATCTTAGAACATGAAGACTAATTGATAGATATGTTAGATGTCTGTTTGCATTATTTGATAGGATTGGTAAGTTTCTCGATGAGGTTATGAAGGATTTAGGTTTTATTGTAAAAACCTAAATCAGATTAGAATCTTCAGTAATCTATATTATAGGAAATCACACAGTTACATCGTTCAGAAATTCTTTGTAGCTGCTGGTTTTCGTTTTCAGTTAAAAGAGGTTGATTAGTACAGACAGGTTGAGAAGATACTATCTTGAGATGGATCTGGAAGGTTGCGGGATCGAGTGAAGGAAAACCTAAAGGAGTTTATTGGGGACTACACAGATGATACTCTTGTGGTATGTAAATACATTCATGAAGAAGATGTATGATATTCATGTCATATTAAATTCGTCATAAATTTTTAAGTTGTCTCAATTTTTGTAAGTAGTTGAAAGCATATGTACAATAGCAGCTGAGAATGGGATTTTGTTGCTAAATAATTACATGTGTTACTGGACAGTACGTTCTCTCACTGAAAAACATCGGTATGATTTGATTCTTGTAGTCGTAGGTTTATAATGTGAGGTTACCTCATCATGTTGAATTCTCATCTCAGGAGGAAGCCACACACATTTTGAAACAAAGCTTAGTTTTAGAGGTGCTGAGCTGGAATTTAAAAACCCAAGTAAGCAATTTTTTAGCAATTTTGAATTTAATTACATGGTTGGGAACTTGGAATTTATTGGCAACATCGGCATGTTTTGATGGCCAGGTGGTTCCCTGGATGCACTTGCACCTGGACAGAGGCAAGTGCCTCAATTGTGCTTTTTCATGATCCACGCCGTGCTTCTTGCACCTTTGACTACATATCTGGAAGATCATTGGTATGACTAAACTATCAATCAGCCTAAATAAATTGATGTACTGGATCACTTGTTGGATATCCTTTATTTGATCTATTGGTTCTCATGTAAATGCATTTCTTAGTAAGTTGAATTAAGTGAATTTTAGGTTATTGAATGTAATTGGTTGCCTCTTTTGTATGCTTTCTAGGTGGTGTTTGTTAATGAATTTGTCATATTTTCACGGGAAGCTAAAAAGAGTACTGGAAGATGCTCTGTAGTCAAGATAAAGTTCAAGGAAATAAAGGGAATTGGAGCAGGTTGGTTTTTTAGTTGTCTTCTTTATTATACGCAGGATTTGATCTAGCAGTTTTAGGCTCTACTTTCTCATGGGGTCTACAATTCTACTTGCAAGTGGAGTGGGTCAAGAAGGTTGGGCAGATCAAAACAAGTTAGGGCTGAAAAATGGGTTTGGGTAAGGTTGACCCGCTAACACCTTTTATCCATTATGTATACATAATCATTGGGTTATTTATGATTACCGATTCAAAAAACAATGTTATTAAAAAAAACCAAATCAGAATAATCAATCAGAATCACATATACGGCTATAACAATCATGTTTGAATGTTTGACAAATTTTAGATAATTGATTCTTTTATAGAATTTCGAAAAGAAACTTGAAAGGTTTCTTGAAAAGAATCTTTGAAAATGCTCACAAATTTAAGAAAACAATGCATGCTATCCGAAGTTGATATAATTATTGCTTGAGCGCTTAAAATTGTTGCATAGTCATCTTATGATTTAAGTAACTATACTAACGAGTTAGTTTTGACAATTATTTATATTTATAGGGTCAAACGGGTAAACTTAAAAATCTAAGCTAAAAATGAATTGGATCAAATACGTTAAAATAATTAAATTGAGTCTGCGAGTATGGAATTTGTATCAAGTTTGTTACTGCTAACTGTTTTTTTAGTGTTTATTAGAAGACGTGAGGACTAAAGACGGATTTGCAGTTCTGCACACGACGACTTTTTATTATAATGGTTATGAACAACTGGTGTCTTTTCTGAATGGTAAGTCGTTGTATGCATATTTTGTGTAATATGTAGTGTTGTATTTAAATGGTTGTATGATATTACAAGTGGTTTTGATAGTTATGTTATGCTGAGATCGGGGATGCTGATATGAAACTTCCTCTGGTGCAGTGATGGTGCATTTGCAGTAATGGTATTGCAATTATCCTATGGTACAGTAACGATGCATTTTTGTTTTTGGTTGCTATGAGATGATTAAATCATTTTTTGGTCATTTAGATCCTAGGCCTGACTATAGCAGTTGACCAGTTAGTTTTATAAGTTATTTGCTGGTCAAAATGGTAACATTAATTTATTATATTATACTTTATATTCTAGCAAATTGATGGTAAGGTTTGACTATAGCAGGTGACCATCTAGATCTTAGGTTTGTTACTTCACATAACCCTTTTTATGTATGTATTAAACCTTTTATTTGTTAAATTATTACCAGTGTTGGTCTTTTTGTCGTTGTCGCCGGTGACGGCGGATGCGGCGGAGGTTTGGGTCCCCACCCCAGTACAAACAAGTGGCAAAAACCAATTCGGGTCAGGTAAAAAATGCAGCAAAAATATCGTATTAATTGCAATCTCAAAAAGAGAACCCGGGTGAAAAATGTCAATACAATACTTCACCTGCTATTTTATGTTCGTGGGTCCCCACCCCAGTACAAACAAGTGACCAAGTATATATTAAAATACACACTTAACTTAATGTATGACATAACTTAATTTGTTTTAAATTAATTAGCTAACCTTACTATTGTGCATATTTGAACCAATATTTAATGCCACCGGATTTCTATATTCTTGATTACTTTTTTATTATTTTTTGAAAAACAAAAGTTTGGTGGGACTAGGTGAGCTATGAAATTTTCGGTTGGAACATGAAGTTTGGTGGGGTTTGGTCTATATGCCATCCTTTTAACACATATGTATTACTTTTTTTAATCTTTTATCAGGTATTTAAATGCATTGACAAAGTTGCTCATAATTTACAAGAATCAGGATTTGGGTTCTCATATGTGATAAAATGGAAAAAAGCAACTAAAATATGGTAAGTTTTGTCTTTATTGTGGTGATGATGGATGTGCGACATAACGTCAACTCGTAATATATATATAAATCAACAAATATCTCATCAAGCTTAGTATCGACACCAAAGTTTAAATATTATATATTTAAACACTTATAATTTGGTTTTTTTTTTTTTTTTTTTGTAGAGGGAACTCAATTTACTAAGGGAAAGGTTTTGGTAACTCGAAGGATATGCATCTTCAAAGGGACTCGGCTATCTTTAAATTGTATATCCACTGTATCACTAATTTATGTAATATGAGACTTTGTATTTTATTTTATTTATACACTTGATATTTATCTTAATAGTTTTCTCCAACCCGGGTAGTACCCGGGTGATAACCTAGTTACATGAATAAACCCTACTTTGATCCCTGTTGTGCACTCAATTATCTAATCTAGACATAAGACTTGATTAAGACGAAGTTAACAGACACTAGATGCACCAACAGACTCCCCCTTGGATGTTGACGAAGTCTTCGGCGTCGAGTCTTTAGTCTTTGTCTCTTGATCTATCGATCTTCGTGCCTTGAACAATGCAAGACTTGAAACCAAACGAAGTTGACAGACAAACTGCACTAACAGACTCCCCCTTGGATGTCGACGAAGTTTGTAGTGTCGAGTCTTCATAGTCTTCAGTCTTCAACAGTCTTTGTGTTAACACTGTAAAGCTCCCTTAAACTTCTATCAATCTCATTCTTCAAACTTCAATTTGATTGTTGATCCAGAATGTAAACTCCCCCTTTCGATAAGCTGGAATTTATTTTTTGGTTCAAACTTTACACAATCTGTGCCATGAAGTTCTAGATTGTCACCTGCACATCCTCTACCACAACATAAGTTTCACAAATTTATAACAGTTAAAATAAAACTTACTGGTAGAAATTATTTATTCATCAAACTGTTATAGTTACATCAAGTTCAAATGAATGACCTTGATTAACTAAACATACAATCTTTCAAAACATTTGTATATAACATTCAAAGTTTCTCAACAAACTTTCCCAACCCAATGTAGTTCATCATGTTTAGCACTCGGAATTTTGAAAATCCGCTTTCCAACATCAGTTGTCAAAAATCTTTTTGGTTTTTTTCAAAATTTAAAACTAAACACAATATTTTTGTATTTTTGATTTTATAGAACTACAATAAAGAAATATATACAAACAATATTTTTGTGAGTTTGTGTAAGAGGATCATATCAGTTTTTGAGACAAATCACTAGCACCGTTAAGCTTTAATCATTTTAAGTTCTAAACGATTCACATAGATTGACGATATAGTTGTCCTCTTAAACTCAATCTAAAAACTTTCGAAATGCTTACCGATACGTTAAGGTATATTAATTTTTTGCACTAAATTCTTATGGACCCCACGATCTCAGCATATCCCCTCATCATGCAATACACTAACCCAAGTAATGCCTTTAAACTTTCATCAACTGTGATATGTGCGAAAATAAAGCAGAATGTTTAAACATTAACAATCAGGTCGATACTTCCGTATACGCAGAGAAAGTCCAATGTTTAAACAAAATAAGAAAATAAAAACAAGTTGAAGTTGTTTAGGCTTTAACCACCAGGTCGATACTCCCGTATACGCAGAGGTGATCCAAAGCTTAAACGAAACACCAAAGAAAATAAAGCAGAACGTTTAGGCAATAACATCCAGGTCGATACTCACGTATACGCAGAGGATGTCCAATGCTTAATCAAAATAAAGAAATAAAACAAGTTTAAATCTTTGCAAAATGAAAACACAAAATCACAGTGACTTTTCAGCAAAGTTGTGAAAGTTCACAGACTTAACCGGTTTTATGTCTTTCGACAATCAGCGATTACTGGGTAGGTACACAATCACGAAGGACAAAACTAAGTAATATGCTTTCAACCATGTTTCCCACTAGAACTAGGCTTTTTCATTTAAGTTTGTATCATTATCGCAAATCTACTAGTCTAGCTGAGTCTATCGTCACATCCTTAGTGAAATCGTTTATCACATTTGACATTTCATTTCTTTAGCATGCTGTCATAGTCCACTGATTTACTATCATTTCCTCTTATTCACAACAAAACTCGTTTTTGCTTTTTCAATGTTTTTAGCATTTTCAAATTTTCTAATTTTTAAAAATTTTTCTCCCCCTAAAATCAAAATATATTTCAATTTTGATTTTCTGGGAAAATTTGAAAACAAACTATACAAGGAAAGTGACAAACTGATATCAAATCGCTTCAATTTGCCATTCACTTGGCATAAACAATCAGAACTCCCCCTGACAACAAACTATTTTCCCATTGTGATTTCAAAACACTTAAGTTTGTTTTAATCAAAATGGTTTTTCCGGAAAATTAGTTTTGTTTGTCTTTTCACAAACTCGGGGTTCTTTCATCACCTTGTTTTCCTTTAACCACTTGTCGAAAAAAAAAAAATCAAGTACAACTTAATGTCCTTGATTAATCTTTTGTAATTCGAAATATCACAGTTACCAACCTGTGAATTTCTCAAGAAAGATGCCGATTCCTACTCCACACTTACCAACCTGGGAGTTCCGGCAAGTCAGGTGTTTACTTGAACAGATTCACCCAAGCCTGACCAGCCTTGGGTGATTTTGATAATACAGATTCATCACTTTTTACCTCAATTTGTGGCTCTTCTGACTTTTTCGAGTCAGATTCATTGCCTGATCGTGGCTCCTCTAACTTTGACGAGTCAGAATCATTGCCAGAACATGGCTCTTTTGACTTTGACAAGTCAAATTCATCGCCAGAAGATGACTCTTTTGTTTTCTTAGAAACAAATTCATCGCCATTCTTTATTGGAACCCAATCTCCACAATGTTTAAGCTTTCCAAATTTGTCAACTCGTGACATGCATGATTTTTCACAATCTTTGTTATACTTAAACACTTTGATAAAGGCTTTGTCTGAAAAATTAACTTTCTTTGATTGTTCATAGGTTTGATTAGTTAATTTTTCTTTCTTTATCAACCCTTTTGTCCTCAGATTTGTATCTGATGAGTTCGTTTTGCTTGTCTTTACAGTCGAGCGGAGCAATACATCAGAACTCTTATTGGACCCAACCGGTGTACCCGAGGACAAAATCTTTTCGAGATACTCCCTCGCTTTCTTCCTTTTCTTTCTCAGTCTGTCTTTTTGCCCTTTTGATAACTTCACATTTTGTTTCTTCTGTTTCTTTTCTTTGGGCTTTTCTTCGACCTTGACTGATTCATTCTTTTGTCCATGAGATTCAGCCCTCGATCTTCTCTTTGATCTTATTGGGCAATCTCTGGCAATATGACCTTTGATTCCACATTCATAGCATCTTCTTGAATCAAACCTTTGAGTTTGGCAGTTAACAACAATGTGTCCCTGATAACCATATGTGTAACACACTCTGTTATCATACATTTCCTCACTTTTATACCATACACCATTTTCATACCACACACTTAGATCATAGCATTGATTTGCCTTGTGGTAATCATGTCTCTTCTTGTATCCTTGATTTGGCATTTGAGCACTGTGGTCAAACCTGCACCACTTATTACCAACTTTTTGTGAGTTTTGATTTTTCAATTTTTTCGGTTTTTCATAATGATTGGATGATTGAACTGATGAGCTTTTATTTTTGTTTTGAACATTTTCTGAAATTTTAACTTTTTGTTTTTGTTCTACATTCTTCTTAACAGGTTTTTGCTTAGAGCATTCACCTATTTCAGTAGAGTGCAAAACGGTATCTTGAAACATTTCATTTAATTTCAAAAATATTTTTCTTTTTTCAACTTCATCATCAGTTTTCTCATCACAATCTTCAATTTTGACTTTGTCAAAATTTGTGACATTGTCACTTATTGGAAGAGAACTGATCGGTTTTGGACATACAAGATCTGGTATAGATGACGAAGTCTCAAAGCCGTTCAATTTATTTTCTAACTCTTCAATTCTATATCTAGCACATTCAGCTTCCTTTTCAAGCTGAATGATTTTCTCAAGATGAGAATTTATTGTATTTTGCTTTTCAATATTATTTTTACCAAAAATTGATTTTTCATTTTCTAAAATTTTTATCTGATTTTCAAAATCTTTTTCAATTTTTAAATTTTCATTTTCAAAACGTGTTATTTTATTTTGAAAATCTTTTTCATTTTCTTTTAAATTTTTGATTTCCAATGTCAAACTCTCCACATCTTTCAAGAGTTTGACATTATCTGCTTCGAATTTTCGCATTTTGAGCACACAAGTTCACATTTTAAAGATTCATCCTTCTTGGATTCTTCATTCTTCGATATTTCCTCTGTCTCTTTCTTGTTAGCTGAACTTTCTCCCCACCACATTCTTTGTCTGGCATCTTCTTCTGCTTTGAATTCCTCAATGAAAGCTTCTATACTAAGAGTTTTCGCATCAATAGCAATGTTTCCTTGAGGATCAAGGTAACATTCTCTATCAGCATCCCATCTTTTTGCTCTCTTGGCTTCACTGAACACCCTAGATAATCTGATCATCTTGTATTCTGCTTTCTGCTTTCTTGCTTGGCATTTTTGTTCTTCAGTTCTGGTGTCTTTGATAGGAATAATCTTTTCGTCAAGCATCTTGACCAAACTTTCAAGAATCAGATTTGATGTGAAATAGTTCAAATGGAATTATGAACTCAAACGGAATTAACACCCTTCAAATGAAATCACCTCTTCAAACAAAATAATGATTTTCAAACTAAATGTCTAATTTCGTTTGAGATACACCAGCTTCAAACGAAATCACAATAGCATGCACTCTCAAACGAGATTAAGCCCACATTTTAAACGAGATATCCGTTTTAAACGAAATCAACCATACATTTCAAACGAAATCAGATAAATGTGTGTTTTCAAACGAGATTACCCAGAATCTTCAAACGAAATCAGGTAAATGTGCTTTTTCAAACGAGATTATCAAGTTATTTCAAACGAAATAGTCTATTACGTCATCATTTTTCGAACAATTTCAAACGGAATTATCAGTTTTTATCAGAATTAGTTCGAATTTTAGGTCAATACTTTCAAGGATTAGTTAAAAGTATGTTTCGTTTAATATATATCAAAATCAGGCCATTTCAACCGTTAAAACTCGTTCAAATCAGAAAGAATGAGTAGAAGTGAGAGAATCCGATGAAATCAAGCTGAATTGGTATGAACTCCTCGTCCTGAGCTCTGATACCACTTGTTGGATCGTTCGGTGACCCTAAACCGTCAATCTGAGTAGTTCATCATCATTTGCAAAGGCGGAATCAATGTAAATGACGCCAAACAGCTTGTTTCCTTTTAATCTTTATCTATTGATGATTTTCTGAGCTTTTACAATCTATTCTGACAAAAATCCGGCAGCACCTCAGCTCTCACACACTTGATTCCGTATGAAAATGATCATGCACAACCCTATATATAGACCTTGCTATTTCGTTTGAAGGTGTCACAGACTTGTTCAAACGAAATTACATGTGATGATTTCGTTTGAACATGTCCATGTATCCCTCAAACGAAATTACACACTAACATGCAATCTAACCCTAATTTAATCCCTGTTGTGCACTCGTTCATCCTATCTAGACATAAGACTCAATTAAGACGAAGTTAACAGACAGTAGATGCACCAACAGACTCCCCCTTGGATGTTGACGAAGTCTTCGGCGTCGAGTCTTTAGTCTTTGTCTCTTTCCTATCTTCGTGCCCTGAACAATGCAAGACTTGATACCAGACGAAGTTGACAGACATACTGCACTAACACAATATATCTTTTTGCAAACGAACTTGTAACTAGTAGATAGTCGAATTGCATCACCACCTATCACACATACTGTTGCATTCATCAGTACCCCACGTTTCAGCGGGTCTTCACTTGTGGCAATTATGTGACGCGTCTATCTCCACACTAAACAATTTTGATTGTAACCAGGTTGACCCAATCATGTATATAGACCACGTGATTCGTTGAACTTTTTTCTTTCATCAGCGGTATAGATTAGAGAACAAACTTACATGAGATGTCTCTCAGTCGCAACAAGTTGTCATTTCCTTAAATCTTGTTACGAGTGAACTAATCCTTAGTTCATGTACGGATACATGGCCTAAACTAAAATATAATCACTATCTCCATATTTCACATTTTATTCTCACTCGTCACTAATATAAAATTTGCATTCTTTATTGTTCACCAAGATAGCCTAGAGTACTTCAAACATGTAACTATTGGGTTGACCTAAAACTTCTAGTAATATGTAACATATTAATTGACATGTTTCAAATAAATTGCAAGCAAAACTAATCTTATACAAATAAAAAAAATTATAACATTACCATGATTAAGTGAACATTTTACGCACCCATATCTCGTATTTTGTTGTATGTGGTACCATAATCTTTAAATACTTGCGACGATCCATATGCCATCGCTCGACTCCTGACCCCACTAATACACCTCAAAACTCCCTATGCACTTAAGTCGACCTAAACGTCCAATACAATAAAATACAACATCCCCTCGGAGGTTCACACAAAAGTGTTAAGTATTCTATGCTTCACATCCACCATTTTTATCCGTATGCTATTTCGTGATTGGCGTTTGGTCATCCATAATGATGGAAGATGATGCTATTGTCTTCGCATTGAGTGTAACATACGTCTCGTATGCTTTCTCAAATGTGGACTTATGCTAGTCGTTAATATCATATGCTTTAAATGGTAATGCTTTCTCCATTGTTAAAGATGTTAAAGTGTTCATTATAAACTCAAATCACATGTTAGGCTATCCGTTATTGTTTCATAAAATTTCACTGCCGCGTCAAAAAGTTACTATCAAATCACTGCCACGTAGGCATGAGCCTCATTTTTTCACCTTTATTATGTGATGATTTCACAAGTTTCCATTATCTACCACCTATTAAAATAATATTTTAATTAAATACAATTGAAATGAAAGATTAATTTGATTGGTTGATAGCTTTGGGGAACCATCACCCTTGCGGGTCTTGCCTATCTTCTTCTTCCTCACGGCGTGATCCATACCACACCCCTCCCCTTTTTTTTAAGTCTTTAACCCTCTATTAACACCCCTTGAGAAGCATTTAACACCACATTATCAAGACGTAAACCCATAACATGTAGTCTAAAAGCCAACATATAAATGCTTAATAATCATATTTTGGTGATATGATGTAAGAGATGTTTTATGTTAAGTTTTAACATGTGATAACAATTTCGACAAAAAGTCATAGGATATAAACAACAAAAGATCATAAAAATGACTATATTATGAAGACATTTCAAAATTACATGATAAATGATAACCTAAAACTGAATACAATACATGAATATAAATGACATGTTTACATTTACATGTTAAAACATATAATAACGAATGGTTGAGTACAGGAGGGTGTCATGGGGGCAAACCATACCTCTATTCCACTGGATACAGAGGTTGCTCCACTGATACCCTCAACTTTATGAACTTTTTTTTTACGGATGCAGTGTGGTAATCCGGATAATAAAAAGTGTAACTAAGAGATATATAGCAAACAACCTTACGAAAGTACTCATGTTTAAAGTTGTAAACTTAACTAAATAATTCTTTAATATTCTACATATTACAAGACTGAATAACTCAATTAAAGAATTGCTTAGGAAACCTGTAACTCACAAAACCACATGAGTTGCTCCTATGCATTCGTTTGCTTTATCATCATGAATCGATCGCCAAGTGCCTTTTGTTTTCTCCAGTCTTAAAGGTTATAGTGATTTTAGACGATTATTGATTCGTACGTTTTAGCTGTTGGATACGGCCATGTGACTTTTGATTAGTCGGTTTAATTATCAGGTTATAAGGGGACCTGGGGTGGTGAGTGATACATTCCCCATCACTCGTGAAAAACTTTAGCACACCGCCGCCACCATCATTTATCACGCGTGGAAGTTTTAACGCGTGATAAATATCACGCGTGAAAAAACAAAAAATCCGAGCGTTTGTTGATTTTGACCGTTATTTTTTGAACATTTAATTTTATAAAAAAAAAAACCTTTAAACAATCTATATATACTTCACAATTTTTACACCATTTCACCTACACCAAAACACAAACACATATCACACATTTTACATATTTCAAAAATGGATTTTCCTATGGATTCGACATTTCCGATGGACAGCAATAGCGATAGCCAATCGTCTTCCGACAATGAGACGCTTGAATTTTTTGTGTCGGTGTATAACGAACTTGAAGGAAGTTCGAACCGCCACTACAAAAAAAATGTCATTTAGTGGCACACGTTTTTTGTGGCATTTAGCCTTTTTGCCACTAATTTAGGCTTTAAGGGCACTTTGTGTATGCCATATTTGCTTAGCACACATTTTTAATGTCATTTAGTTTTTATGCCACTAATTTAGGATTTTAATGACACTTTGTATGTGTCACTGAAGCTTATATGAATTTTTAATGGCACTTTATATATGCCACTTAAATTTTCAATTAACTTTAAAAATCTAAATTTTCAACCATTCATTTTCCTTCCTAAAAATCCTTTAATAAAATTTCTTCTAAATTTTTTCCCTCTCATTTTTTTAGTTTTCCCTCTTATCCTAAAAATCCTTAAAAATAAAATCTTCTAAATTTTGTCTCTCTCATTTTTTTAGTTTTCCCCCTCTGAAACTAAGGGGCTGTTTGGTAGCCTCTGAATGGTCATTAAGAGGCTACCTCTGAATGGTCATTAAGAGGCTACATCTGAATGGTCATTAAGAGGCTACCTCTTAATGGAACCATTAAGAATTTTACCAATGAGAAGGTAGAAGAATGTGACATGTGATGATTTACCATTCAGAGGTTACATCTTAACCATTCAGACTTGAGGTTATCTCTAATTCATTCAGAGGTTTTAAACCATTAAGAGATAACATCTGAATGGTCATTAAGAGGCTACCAAACAGCCCCTAAACCATCTCCCCCAAAATCATTTTCCCACAACTAAAATCACGGTTAACCAAAATCAATTTCCTTCCCCCAACCATTCATGGATTTTGGTTCTCATTCGCCCAATTGCATCAACAGAAGTCGCTAATCAAGCGGAATTCACCAGTAATCTAATCTGCCTGATTTTGTATCAAACCATAAAATTTCACAAATTTTTCTCCACTAGGGTTTACTCCAATCCAATTTCACCCTAAACTCACTCTAAATGCTCCAATTTCAACCATCCTTTAACATCTAAATTCTCTAATCGGATCATCGATGAACGACGGCAGCAGCGGTGGTGCGGCGCCACCGTCGTCGTCGACATTATTAAGCGGCGGAGGACGACAACGGTTCGAGGTGGAGCTGCGGCCCAGAAAGACGATAATTGTGTCGTGGAAGAAGCTTATGAAAGACGCTAATAAAGGGGTGAAGAAGAATGACGATAGCGAACGAGCTGTTGTTTTATCTGATTCTGCTGGAAAGGCTCCGGTTGCAGTTGCGGTTAATCCGGCGCTTGATTCTCGTATTGCGCCTGTTTCGGTAGTGTTTATGTGAATTTTGTTGAGTTTTGGATTGAAAGGTTGTGTAATTTTGTTGTTGTGTAACTTAGAGTTTTGATGAGTTGTTGTAAGGATCTTGCAGTAGGTAGCTTATATTTTTATTAATTGAGATTGGTTAACTGATTTGATTATTGAAGTTCTAGGTCCGTTTGTTAAGTGTGGTGGGAATTGTTGTTGTGTAACCTAGGGTTTTAGTGAGTGCTTATAATTGTTGAAGGGATCTCACAGTAGGTAGGTTGCTGGGATGTTATTGAGCTTCTTGTTCTATTTGTCTAGTAATCTATGTTAAATAAGTGCTCTGTGTCCACTATTAGGCTAGAGCTTAACAACGCATCTAATTTCTTGGAGATTGCTCTCATATTTTCAACCTTCCAAACTTCCCCACATCCAGTTACGCCATTAAACATCCTAATTGCTGGTGCAAGTGATACCCTATTATTTTATTTCATTCTTTCTTTTAGCTATCCTTGTCACACCTTACGGAAACTTTCGCATATGAAGGTTTGGCTGGTCTATCCACTATAAAGTATTTGGCTGATGCAGGTCACAAGCTGATCATGAAGAGCTAGGGATTAATGATAAATAGGCCTGAAAAAAGTAACCCATTAGGCTGATTTTGGGTCATTTTGGGTCATAATAATAAGTTTCTAGTGTTATGGGTTTAATGATATTTTTTATGGGTCAAAATAGGCAAAACTAAAAAGAAGAAAAGGCTGGAATGGGTCTAAACGGGTCAAGAGAAAAATTATAATGGGTGAAATAGGGTTGAACAAGAAATGAGCGGGTTTGTTCACTAACCCTTTTGATTGTCACGTCTGAACAAGATCTCTGCTCGATCTCGCATCTGAATTCATCTCATCCATAATCATCTTCCACATCAGTCTCATCTCTAACTTAGAAACTTCATATCTATATGTTGTTGATGTATGGTGACATTTCTATTTATCGACGTGAAATCATACGATGATTTTGAGATTTAGTGTTGAATTAGTTGTTGTTAATCTAAAAACACCGAAGATTGCTAGTTGATTGTGAATTTATATCCTAATTGTGTGGATTTAGGTATATATATGCAAGAATTATTCATGTTTATATGATGGAATTTCCTATTTATTGAACCTGAAATCATATGATATTTTAACGATTATTAATTGTTGTTTAAGAACATAGAAGAGTGCTAGTTGATTGTGAATTTCTGACCTAATTGTGTGGATTTAGGTATATATACAGGAGTTATTGGTGTTTATATGTTATAGGTATGTTGTTAACATACAGTGAAATTTATTATTTGTTGATGCCAGTTATGTTCTTCACTTGATGTTTAGTTACTTGCTGATAATAAAAAAATCATAAAAGATTACTAGTTGATTGTTAATTTATGTTAGACTTGTGTGGTTTCAGGTATGTATGCAGGGGTTATTGGTGTTTACATGTTATAGATATGATGTTAACATATAGGTATGTATGCAGGAGCTATTCATGACCCAACCCAACCCGACCCGAAACCCGTTCCAACCCGAACCCTTTTTGACCCTTTTATGTGGTGTGGCATGCGAGGCATATGGTTTATGATATGGAAGTTGCGATTAAGGAGATTGTTACGGGAAAGTTGAATAAAAAGTTGGAAGAGAGTCGTGTCTGAGATTGATGTATTAAGGAATATTAATCATATCCAAATATGATTCACGGTTCAAAAACATGCCGTTTATGTGCGGGAAGCGATGAAATGGCGGATCATCTCTTCACCTCATGCTATTTTGCAGCTATGATATGGTGCAAAATAGGGGAGTGGTGTAATATCTCACCAGTTTTTGCATTTACTTTTAAAGACCTCCTAAACATACACAAAAATTCAAGAGTGACAGGGGCGAAACAAAAGGCGATTCAAGCAGTAACATTGACAGCATGTTGGGTGATTTGGAGATGTCAAAACGACTTAATCTTTTCAGGCAAACGAGCCAAACCGGATCGTATACTAGGTGACTCATTTGCCAGGTCTAGTCTTCTATATGTTGTATGGTGATTTTTTTACTGTACTGTATTACTGATGCATAGGAGTAATGTAAAAGTTAGTTTTCTAGGTTATTTTTGTCTAGTTCTACACTTTTCTGTTTGCTTCCTGCTTTCTTTTAAAATAATGATGCATGTTTGGTTCATTAACAACAGTTTTTTAACCGTAGCTGATGCTTAGTATGCTAGCCTGTACCAACTGGTCAAGGATTTGATTGCTGTGAAACTACTTCATGCTATTATGCTGACATAGATGTATCCTACTGTGAAGCAGCGACCTGTGATTACTTATTTTAAGCCTTACATACACCATATGCTAATAGCCTAAGAAGAAATAGGACACCTAACTTGTTCTTTTAGGTTATAGTTTTTCAGAAAATAGTGGGTTAATTGTTCTCATAGTATTCAATATGCATTGAGGTCTGCCCACTTTTGCTCCTTTAGTGTTGGAAGATCTATTTGATAGTTAAATAGAATTAGAAAACTTGATACTGTGAAAAGATTGGCACTGCTACTATTCATGGACGTGTTCCTGTACCACATGTTCGTTGAGATGATTAACCACATGGATCTTAATGAGGTTTGCAACAGCGTTTTCAACCTCCCCTTAGCCGAAGAGTAATGATAGTGATTTTGGTCAGAAGAGAGAATACTCTCCATTAATCTAAAATTTAGATAAGGAGTTGAGTTAGTTTTTAGTTTTCTCATTTGTCCATACTCCATATATGAACTGATTAAACCTTAAACTAAGGGATAGCACAAGCACATGGGACCTAATTTGTATAGTTAATGTCGACGAATTTGACAGAGTGTGCAGCACATGCTAACTTGTGTTCCGCATCTTTGAGGTAAGGCCTTCACAAAATCTTCTTTGTTGAAACTATGGAGACTCTTAGACATAGTTGTTGGCGTGTGGCTTGTGTTGTATATGATTTGAGCATCTTTACATGTTCCCTTGAATGCACGTGCTATTGCCTGATATGAGTATATGACATGTTAGGTAAAAGTGAATAGTTAGTCCATCTGGTGCATAGGTATGTATTAGTCCTCTGTGATTATGTAAGCTTGTTTTTACTTTCTAGTGTCATTTGTGTTTTTCATAACTTTTGCGCCAATTTTAAATTTTTATGGCTTATCTCAAAAAGATTCCGTTTCTTTAAAATTTTACAAGCACCCTATCCCCATTAAATTGCATTTGTTTTTAATAATAACAGTGATTATACCTATTCTATACCTTATAAAGATGCCCCTATATCTTAATTGAGTATTTACAAACATTTACCATTGGAATGTCTATGCAATAGGATGTGTCATTCTTCATAGTCTTTCAACATAACTTTTACTAATCACTGACTCACTGTATGATTTGTATGTTTGAAGCTGCGATACTAAAATAGTATTCTTATTTCTCAGATTGTGGGACCACAAAGCGGAGCTATTGCTCCCTCATAAATTTCACTGGTTATCAACTCCTTAAAGAAGAAAGTCGATGCTGATCGTTGTTCGTATATCATGGTTAGTGATGTGCGTGAGTGTTATTAGTTTTTAATGTATATATTAAGCCCCTTTTAACACTTTTTAGCCAAGTTTTAAATTTATAAAACACGATATTTACTAACACTAAACACACATATGGGCAAATGCACCCATCGTGAGCGTAGTATAGTGTTGGCAAGATACCTAGGTCGTCCAAGGACACAAGAGCTTTTAGTACCGGTTTATCCTCAACGTCTAATCAAATCAAAAGTTTAGAAAAATGTTTTAAACTAGAAAAATAAAAACTAACTAAAATGCTGAAAATAAAAATAAAAATAAAAACAGATAGACAAGATGAATCACTTGGCTTCGGCTCGTGTTTAGTGTAACCTTTGATTATTTCCGCACTTTTGCACTATTTAAGAGATTATCTTAGTTATTGTAGTAGGCCCCTCTTTTGGAGGTGACGTTACCCTCAACCCAGTAGTTTGAGTCAGCAGGGATACAATCCTAAAGGGTTGGATTATTGAAAGATAATTAATTAAGTTATTAATGCATAATGTGGTAGGCCCCTCTTTTGAAGGCGACGTTACCCTCGGCTAAGTAGTCTGAGTCAGCAGGGATACAGTCCTAAGTAGCCGGGTTAAAGTTTTAATAGTAGCTTAACTTATGAGGGGATCAAAGAGTTTGGACCCCCGCCATCCAATACCGTTAAGTATTGAAGGAGGTCCTACTAAATTTGACCCAGGTCCTTTGCATGATCTATACACTGAACAATGGCAAGACTCTTACCAAACCGTTCCCTTAACCCCCGACCAGGTAGCCAACATACCTCCATATAGACCGTGGAGATATGAATGGTGAAAATCTTTTATTTTATATAGACAGTAAAATAATGCCAAGACACCACGGACAAACGATAAGGAAGAATCACCTTCAACATAAGAAACTAGTTATTAAAGTCATTAATACATAACCAATTAAAAAGTGCGAAAAGATTAAAAATAAAAAGTATTACACTAGACACTTTGTCTTCACCAAGTGATGTAAGAGACTTAGGCAAACATGGCCTTGATTGTCAAGAACTCTTACGATCAATCTTGGATCCCGAGACGACTCACACACTCTATGATGGACAATGGATGATGGTGGTGGATGATGGTGTTATGGTGGTGGTGGGTGGTGGGTGAAGTGTGGGAGAGGTGGTGTGCCAAGGGATGGTTTGAGCTTGAGCTAAGCACTCCTATTTATAGGCTGAACAGAAGCTCGGGCATGGACCCGTGTTCGTTGGGCACGGCCCCGTGTCCATCCTCTTCTCTGACTTCATTAATTGCTTTTATCTGCATTAGTTGACCACGGCCCCGTGTCCGCTGGGCACGACCCCGTGTGCAGAAGAATATCTGTACTATCAAGATTTGCCTGGATTCTGCGAATCTTATAGTTGACCACGGCCCCGTGTCCGCTGAGCACGACCCCGTGGTGGGCAATGGAAGCTTCTACAACTTTGTCTTTTATGCTGACACTTGGGCACGCCCCCGTGCTCATTGAGCACGGGGCGTGTTCAGCCTTCTGTTCTCTTGTTTTGCTTGGGAAGATGCTTTCGGGGAGGTCGGGCATGCCACGTTTGTTTCTTTTCTTGTATTTATATTAGATTTAGCTGCCTTTTTGCTTCTTTTGTTAATTTGAGCTCATTTAATCCTGAAAATACAAATGGAATGGGTAAAAGAGAAGGTTTTTGGGCTTGTCATAGAGTGTCGGGATTTCCAAGATTCTTTATTACGTTTTATTTTTATTTATTTACAATCCTATTCGTCATGATTTATTTAAAACTTTTCATAAGATAAATTACTTATTAGGGCATAACATGCCTCTTTAAAATTCTATTTATATACAAGTTCACATACCTCACGGGGGATCACTCAACACTCGGCCGAAGATGTATTTTAGTGAATCACTCGAGAGGGGCATGGAACTTACTCCTACCATAGGCTTGCCAAGCAATCAATCCTCCTCCTTTTTAACTATATACCTTTGTAAATATCAAGAGGGTTTTTTGGGTGAAGGGTTAGGCTTGGGTTAAAGGTAGCCGGTTGGGTTAGTAGAAAAGGGTGAAAAAGCGTAAAAAGCGTCGGTTTTCGAAAGACTTTTTATTTTTGCAATTTTTTATTTTTGCAATTTTTTATTTTGATGAAGCTATTATTCAAACAAAGTTATTTTTGATGAACTTGTTTGTTTATTTCTTTTGCTTCATAATTTTTTTTTCAAAGTCAAACGAAAAACCGAGCTTGTTACTAAAACAAAGGGTTAAAATTAAAAAGGTTTTGATGGGTGAAAGGGTGTTTCGTTTGGGTTAAGAAATGAAAAGGTTTAGGCTCAAAGGGGTTAACTAGGGGGATTTTTTGGGTAGGTGGTAAAAAAAAGAAAAATAATGGTGTAGAAATGAAAATGGTTAGTCCTAATGCCTCCATCATTTACTTACTCAGGTTTAAGTTGGTAAGGACCGGGAATGTATCGTCGTGGCAAGTTCTAGAGTTGTAAGAACCAAGCGGCTATTCACACAAGAAACGAAAAATGAGCATTTAATTTAAAGATATGTATTTGTATGCTCAATAAAGACTCAAAACTCACTTTTGTGGGAATGGGTTTTTTATGTGATCAAGTATATATAATTAAATTTTAACAAAGCTTGTCATGCCTTTTCATAATTTTCTTATGTTGGTTCTTTTTATCACGACGCTATCGGTTGTAAATTTGTAAAAATATAACCTTTTTAGAATTTTGAAATTCCCAAATTAAACCTAGACAAGTAAAAAAAAATGAAAATTTTTGAAAAAATTTGAGGTGATTAGCGGTTCCAATAGAGTTTTGTGTAAGACTTGTTATTAGGACTTGCAAGATTCAAGGTTTTAGCATCCCCCCACACTTAAATTACACATTGTCCTCAATGTGTCCCAAAAATAAGTTTTTAGGTTGATTAAATGTGTAAAAGGTGTGAAAAAGCAAAAAATTGTGTTACTGGGCGCCTGGACACGGCCCCGTGTTGTCCGGGCACGGCCCCGTGTTCAAGTTCCAGTAACAAAATTGAAAAAGAGAAACAGAAGCCTGGACACGGGGGCGTGTTGGGTGAACACGGCCCGTGTCCAGTTTACCTGAACTGGGTCACTTCTGCAGACTGTGCAGCACGGGGCCGTGTTGGGCGGACACGGCACGTGCTGAACTTGCTGTAATGAAGAAAATTGTCGGATGGCCCTGTTTTCCTGCATGGGGTGCTGGTTCAAGTTTCCCTTGTATCCTTTGCCATCCTGAGTGTGTTTTATTCCTGAAAATTAAAACTATCTAGAAAATATAAAAATTAATCTAAACTAAACTAAGGATAGTTCCGCGGAATGCCTCCGTGGTGCGCCACATTTATAAGGGTTCTTGGCTAGACCCAAAGCTGGGTTATATGTCACTCAAGTGGGATGTTTTGCATCCCATGTTACACCGTCGGAGAGCGTCATCCAAGCTTGAGTCTATGACCTTCATGTAGTTGACCGGGTCTTCGTCTTCTACTCTTTTCCCAACTTCAAATTTTACTTCCTCGTCCCCAAACTTCAATGTTAGTGTTCCGTCATTCATATCCACCACTGCTTGGGCGGTGGCTAGAAATGGCCTCCCGAGAATGAGAGGGACATCGGCGTCTTCCTCCATGTCTAGGATGACAAAGTCGGCCGGGAAAACGAAATTGTCAACTTTGACCAATAGATTTTCAGCGACACCTTGTGGAAATTTGACGGATCTGTCGGCGAGTTGTATGCTCATCTTTGTAGGGCTCGTTGTTCCTAGGCCGAGTCGTTTGAACATTTATGTGGGCATGAGGTTAATGCTAGCCCCAAGATCGGCTAGTGCATTACGAATGGGGGATTCCCCAATTGAGCAAGGAATCGTGAAGCTTCCGGGATCAATTTTCTTTTGTGTGAGTTTGTTGAGTACTAAGGCGGAGCATTCTTCGCCTAAGTTAACTAATTGCAATGATTCAATTTTCCTTTTGTGAGTGAGGAAGTCCCTCATAAATTTTGCATATTTAGGCATTTGGGTTAGGACCTCGATAAAAGGAATATTAACATGCAATTGTTTTAGTAAATTTTCGAACTTTGCGAATTGCTCATTGGTCTTTTGACGATTTAACCGACCGGGGTATGGAACCGGAGGGGTCTTGGTGGGCTCTTGATTTGGTGGAGAAGCCTTTTCCGGTTGGGGCGCGGGTGGAGTCGTGGTTTGGCTGGATTGGCTTCTTTCAACCGGCGGTAATGGAGCCTCCTCGGGACCCACGGTTCGGTTTCTTAATGTGATGAGATGTACTTGCGCTTTTGGGTTGGTTTCGGTATTGCTTGGTAACGGGCCTTGTGGTCTCTCGGAGAAATTTTGAGCTATTTGATTTAATTGTTTTTCAATGTTTTGAATGCTAGCTTGTTGATTTCTAAAATTCGATTCCAATTGCTGAAATCGATCCGAGTTTTTCTTTTCGGTGTCGGAGATGAGGCAAGATACAGTATCTTCGAGCCTTTCTCGTCCACCTTGTTGTTGAGAAAAGTTTTGTGGTTGTTGAAAGTTAGTTTGTTGGTTTTGTTGGTTACTACTATTGCCGGGATCTCTCCAACCAAGGTTAGGGTGGTTAAGCCATCCTTGGTTGTAGGTACCCGTTGGTGGACCCGACGGCCTAGGTCTATTATCAATGTAGTTTACCGTTTCTGTTTGATCGTCTACTTCTTTCATACAACTCCAATTTTCATGTGGTCCACCACACCCCTCACAAGCCATAACCGAGGCCGTTTTTGCCATTTCTAACTTTTTTATTTTTGAAGAGAGGGCCTCGATTTGGGCTTGTAAAGAAGTGCTTTCATCAACCTTATGGGCGCCCGGGGCAATAGATTTATTACCTCGGGGAGTGTGCCACTGAAAATTGGTTTGAGCAATTTCCTCAATTTGATTATATATTTCATTTGGGCGACGATTACCTAGAAGTCCCCCGGAGCTAGAATCAAGTGTTTGTCTTGTGTGTGGCAACAACCCATTGTAGAAAGTGGATACTTGTTGCCATACCGCAAGACCATGATGAGGACACTTTCTTAGTAGCTCCTTGAACCTTTCCCAAGTTTCATATAAGGATTCCCCATCCTCTTGAGAATATGTATTAATTTCAGTCATTAATTTAGCCATTTTAGCAGGAAGGAAATACTTATATAGAAACTTTTGGGCTAATTCATCCCAGGTGTTTACCGATCCAACTGGGAGGGTGTTAAGACAAGCCTTAGCTCGGTCTTTTAGTGAAAATGGAAACATTCGAAGGCGGATGGCGTCGTTTGATGCTCCATTGATCCGAAAGGTATCACATATTTCTAAGAAATTAGTAATATGTAGATGTGGATCCTCGTCCGCAAGCCCATGGAAGGTTGCGGAGTTTTGAAGCATTTGTATCAAATGCGGCCGAAGTTCGAAGTTATTGGCTTCGACATTCGGTGCATTGATAGCGGCGCCGAGATTACCTACAGTGGGTCGTAGGTAATCCATGAGGGTACGTTGGTCCGCCATTTGAGGTGGGTCCCCCGAAACTCTCTCTTGGTTTTTAGTTTTAAGTCTTTTTTCTGAGAAAGCGTTCGGGTTCTTCTAGAGGTTCTTTTATGTCTCTACTAGAACTGGAGCTCATGCACTACGTAGGAAGTCCAAATGTGGCGTCTAGGTTCTAAGTCCTGCAATAAAAACAGAAAAGAATGTTGGTCAGAAGGTTCACCACGGCCCCGTGTTCAGTGAACACGGCCCGTGGTCGGAGATACAGTGATTGTTTTCCGGATCCCTGTTACTGGGAGTAGGACACGGCCCCGTGTTGCACCGACACGGCCCCGTGCTCAGCCCTCTGTAACTCAGAAAATAAAAACTGCCAGTAACAACGCTGGGCACGACCCGTGTCCGACCAGGCACGACCCGTGCTGAGCTCTGCAGAAGCTGAAAAACTAAGAAAAATCTAAAAAAATAGAAAAATAAGAAAAAACGATTAGGCCGTTGATTCCTAACTTTCTTAAAATCCTTGTGTCCCCGGCAACGACGCCAAAAACTTGATGTGCGTGAGTGTTATTAGTTTTTAATGTATATATTAAGCCCCCTTTAACACTTTTTAGCCAAGTTTTAAATTTATAAAACACGATATTTACTAACACTAAACACACATATGGGCAAGTGCACCCATCGTGAGCGTAGTATAGTGTTGGCAAGATACCGAGGTCGTCCAAGGACACAAGAGCTTTTAGTACCGGTTTATCCTCAACGTCTAATCAAATCAAAAGTTTAGAAAAATGTTTTAAACTAGAAAAATAAAAACTAAGATGCTGAAAATAAAAATAAAAATAAAAACAGATAGACAAGATGAATCACTTGGCTCCGACTCGTGTTTAGTATAACCTTTGATTATTTCCGCACTTTTGCACTATTTAAGAGATTATCTTAGTTATTGTAGTAGGCCCCTCTTTTGGAGGTTACGTTACCCTCAACCCAGTAGTTTGAGTCAGCAGGGATACAATCCTAAAGGGTTGGATTATTGAAAGATAATTAATTAATTTATTAATGCATAATGTGGTAGGCCCCTCTTTTAAAGGCGACGTTACCCTCGGCTAAGTAGTCTGAGTCAGCAGGGATACAGTCCTAAGTAGCCGGGTTAAAGTTTTAATAGTAGCTTAACTTATGAGGGGATCAAAGAGTTTGGACCCCCGCCATCCAATACCGTTAAGTATTGAAGGAGGTCCTACTAAATTTGACCCAGGTCCTTTGCAGGATCTATACACTGAACAATGGCAAGACTCTTACCAAACCGTTCCCTTAACCCCCGACCAGGTAGCCAACATACCTCCATATAGACCGTGGAGATATGAATGGTGAAAATCTTTTATTTTATATAGACAGTAAAATAATGCCAAGACACCACGGACAAACGATAAGGAAGAATCACCTTCAACATAAGAAACTAGTTATTAAAGTCATTAATACATAACCAATTAAAAAGTGCGAAAAGATTAAAAATAAAAAGTATTACACTAGACACTTTGTCTTCACCAAGTGATGTAAGAGACTTAGGCAAACATGGCCTTGATTGTCAAGAACTCTTACGATCAATCTTGGATCCCGAGACGACTCACACACTCTATGATGGACAATGGATGATGGTGGTGGATGATGGTGTTATGGTGGTGGTGGGTGGTGGGTGAAGTGTGAGAGAGGTGGTGTGTCAAGGGATGGTTTGATCTTGTGCCAAGCACTCCTATTTATAGGCTGAACAGAAGCTCAGGCACGGCCCCGTGTCCGTTGGGCACGGCCCCGTGTCCGCTGGGCACGACCCGGTGTGCAGAAGCATATCTGTACTATCAAGATTTGCCTGGATTCTGCGAATCTTATAGTTGACCATGGCCCCGTGTCCGCTGAGCACGGCCCCGTGGTGGGTGATGGAAGCTTCTACAACTTTGTCTTTTATGCTGACACTTGGGCACGCCCCCGTGCTCATTGAGCACCGGGCGTGTTCAGCCTTCTGTTCTCTTGTTTTGCTTGGGAAGATGCTTTCGGGGAGGTCGGGGATGCCACTTTTGTTCCTTTTCTTGTATTTATGTTAGATTTAGCTGCCTTTTTGCTTCTTTTGTTAATTTGAGCTCATTTAATCCTGAAAATACAAAAGGAAGACAAAAACACACTTTTTCCAACATTAGTACTAAAAAAGGGTTAGTTTTATGCCACAATTGATGTAATTTATATGTTGCATTTTGCACACATCAGTTAGTCTAAACTCTAAGAACAACGGAATGCCATAATATTTCATTCTGATTTTTGGTAAAGAGTCTTCAGTATGATGGTTTGACATATTTTTGTTTTTACAGAAAAGAATGGAAGAGAATAGTGTTAAGTTGGCTAAAATCACCAACAATCATCACAAGTTGTCGTTAGAAAGAAGAAAACTAAGGGCTACTGGAGCAAATCAAACTGTTGTTTTGTTAACAAAGAGACAGAAGGATGCAATTGACATGCAAAACGGGGTCAACGCAAGCAACGATGACAGTGACAGCAGTAGCTCTCAGGAAGATGGGCATGCTTCGGCAGTTCTTTTAGGATCTAGCATTGCAGTAAAAAACGCGGTCAGGCCTATCAAGCTTCCAGAAGTGAAGAAATTACCTCCGTACACCACATGGATTTTCTTGGATAGGTGATCTCCGTTTATCTAAATGCTGTCAAACATATGTTTGGCTATTACTATTTTATTGTTGAATAAATTACTTTTTGAGTCCCTGTGTTTTAGTGGTTTTAACCACTTGAGTCCCAAATCAAAAAGTTTAACGCCCCGAGTCCCTAACCACTCATTTCATAACGTTTTGAGTTCAACTTTTTAACACTTGTACTTTTGATTTTGGACTCAAGTGGTTAAAACCACTAAAACACAAGGAATCAAAACGTTATAAAATGAGTGGTTAGGGACCCAGGGCGTTTTTGATTTTGGACTCAAGTGGTTAAAACAACTAAAACACAAGGACTCAAAACGTAATTTACTCTTTATTGTTTGATAGTACTGCTGCTTATAATGGGTTCCATTTTTGTAAGTTTTAAGTTATAGTACATCTCTTATGCAACTATAAATTATGCAGAAATCAAAGAATGACAGAAGACCAGTCTGTAGTAGGTCGTAGGAGAATTTACTATGATCAAAATGGCGGTGAAGCACTAATTGCGAGTGACAGTGAAAGCAGCAATTGATGAAGAAGAGGAAAAGAAAGAGTTTGTTGACCCTGAAGATTATATGATTCGGTTGGTGTTATTTATTTTTATGTTTATTAGGTCTTATCTACTCACAGTTGTTTGACATTTAATTTAGATTTCTATATTTTATTGTATATATATGGTCTCTGTGTTCAGGTTTCCTGTTGTTATACGCATAAATTTTTCATTTTTGCCGACCTGAAGTTCTTTGATATTATACTTTCTAGATGTGTGCTACATATTAGCATCAATTTCTAGTCGTGTATAGAATAATATTACTGCATTCTCATCATACCTTTAATTGTTCCAGAAAGACCATCCAACAGCTTGGGTCGTCTATTGTTGTCTTGGATTTACTGGCGCAACAGTTGTCCAGAAAACCTTCTGAAGTCAAGGTAAGCACTTAGATACTTGACATTATTGTTTTGTTTTATTATCTTCTCCATTTTTTGGATTGCTAGTGCAACTTTTTTGCCTTTTAATGTGTTTGCTTTTCACATGTTATGGAACATCTCATACAGGCAAAATATGAAGTCCTTGTTAATAAAGAAAACGCTGTTGAAGGCTCTAAACCAGAAAACCGTTGATTGCAACCAAGGTTACTCATCTTATATGCTACAAATTTGAAGGTGTGTTGTATTAACTTTAATTCACTTATGCATTTTCTCTAGGTGGCTTTTTTACTAAATAAGATAATAAGAGCCTACTGTTGGATATATGTATGTCCGACCTTAATTAAAGTCAACGTAACTAACTCGGTACGATCCGAAGAGTTACACGTTGGTACACGAATCGTATATGTTCACGAGTGGTAGATTATTTTTTGTGAAATAATAATAGTGGAAACTCAAGAGACACCTTTTATAATAAAAGGATGTTTAAGGTGGAATCTCAAGAGACACATTTTATAATAAAAGGATGTTTAAGGTGGAAACCCAAGAGACACCTTTTATAATAAAAGGATGTTTAAGGTGGAAACCCATTAGACACTTTTTATAATAACCGCCTTCTTCTTGGCCGGTTCTACTCGGGGGTATCTTGTGCTCGGTTGTGAACTTCCTACTAGCGAGGATTCGTTGTAACCCGCGGGTTACAATTCCGGTGTAGTCGTCAAAGGTTGATTACTAAAACCCTCTATGGTTGTTTATTCCGTTTATTTGTTTATACGCGTATAACCTTGATCCTGATTGGGAATATTTATTAATCGGATTAATAAATCAAATTTATATAATCGGCTTTTGGTAAATTATATAAACCACTTCCGCTATTATTCTGATACCATGATTCCCAACAGTGGTATCAGAGCCACGGTTACACGCGTATAGATGGTAAAGTTATAATTTTGATCTATGTTTTATTTGTCAAAAATTATTTGTTTTGACAAAAGATCAAAAGCTTTTGGTTGTCTATGGATTGTGATGTGAATCGAGCCCTAGGTTATGACCTTTGTCATGGTTGTATTGGTTATGGTTTTATTTTGATTTGTATTTTGTTGCGGATATTGGATCCGATGTAATAGATAGGATTAGAATAGATTTATGTTTATTGTATTTTTAAATTTATTATTTTAATCCCTCGAGTACAAGATCAAGATAAATGGCGAACATGTACCATGAAGATAGAGATCGCGGGTCAAGTGGGAGCTTTCAAAAATTAGCTTTTGAAACCCCTTTTGACTAGTTCGTTTCGTTTCTGGCTAAAACGAAACGGCCAACCTATTAGGGGCTCGATTCGTTTTTTATTATTGTGTTTTGTGGTTGTGTTTTATTTATTGTAAATAATATAGATAACCCAAAATAAATAAAATTTTCACAATCAAGATAACGGTTTTATTAAAACAAGTTTTATAAAACTGAAAAGTATACTTAATAAAAGGGTTTTATTAATATTTAAAACAAGATCATTCGCGATAAATCGACCGACATAGTTTAATAGGATATTTAAAACTATATCGTGCGAGCGTGGAAAGGAGTTTCTATTATCACGAATTATACAAAATCGGATTTTATAAACTATTGTGTAACTCGCCTCATGCTACGAGCTATTCAAAATATTTTTTTGGTAAATATTAAAATAAATCCCAAATTTTAAATTGATGTTTTATGCCACCCTTAACGAGTTAACACTTCATTCTAAATCGAACCCAAATGTTAGTGCTATACCCTGCATCTGGGCGTCCATCATGAAAGAAGGTAATCATCGCGTTTCCTGTGTAACATAGGCCGGTGATACAGTTAATAGTAAAGGACAAAACATCGCTTGTTCATCAAGTGGGCATAGTTGGGGTTAAACATACATCGTTTTAAGTGATAACCCCAAATGGAGAGTTGTGTAGTGGACACAATTAACAATCGTTGTTTACCTACATAATCATACCAGTGGATAGTGCTTAAGCCAATTCACTGTCATATGATGAATCGGGATCTCATCTTAATTAAAAATTTTGTTTTTGGGTCATAAAATTAAATTAAGATATTAAAAACATAAAATACTAATTAATTAATTTTGAATTTTGTAGATGTCAACTGAAAACAATTCCTCCCAATTCTCTCTCAAGTCCATCTTAGAGAAGGACAAACTGAACCACTCCAACTTCATGGACTGGCACCGCAACTTGAAAATTGTTCTCAAGGCGGAGAACAAACTGTATGTTCTTGAAACGCCAGTCCCTGATGAACCCATCAATCAGCAAACTGTTGCATATAGAAACTATGCAAAACACTTTGATGACTCTATGAAAGTCTCATGTTTAATGTTAGCATCCATGATTCCTGAACTTCAAAGGACCATGGATGACAAGATGGCATATGAGATGAATGAGCACCTGGTTGAAATGTTCCAACAGAAGGCTCGTCATGAGAGGTTTGATGTGATGAGATCACTCATAACCACTCGTATGCAAGAGGGTACATCAGTTAGCGCTCATGTGCTAAAAATGAAGGCATATGTTGATCATTTGGCTCGTCTGGAATCCCCCTTGTGTGATGAATTAGCTGGGGATATCATCCTCAACTCATTGCCTAAGTCATATGATCAGTTCACTATGAACTACAATATGAATGGGATGGAGAAGACACTTGCAGAGCTGCATCAGATGCCCAAAACTGCTGAGGTGAATATACCCAGCAAGACTGCACCAGTGCTGATGATCAAGGAGGGTCATGTTAAGAAACCTAACACCAAGAAAAGGGGCAGTCAGGGCAAAGGGAAGGGCAAAGGCAAATTAGTTTCAAACAAGAAGCCTCAAAAGGATGCCAAGTGTTTTCATTGTAATGAAATTGGGCACTGGAAGAGGAACTCTGCTAAGTATTTAGCTGAACTGAAGCAAGCCAAGGTTTCAGGAGGAGAGTCCTCGGGTATATATGTTATTGAAATCTTTTTATTTTCTGGCAAAACATGGGTGTTTGACACAGGATGTGGTTTTCACATTTGTAATGCTTTGCGGGGACTAAGAAAGATTAAGAAGCTGAAACAAGGCGACTTGGAGGTCCATGTTGGCAATGGACAAAGAGTTGCTATGAAGGCGATTGGAGAATATGTTCTTTTACTTCCTTCTGGTTTAGAACTTGTTTTGAACAATGTTTATTTTATTCCTAGTGTTACTAGAAATATTGTTTCGGTTTCTGCTTTGCATGGACAAGGTTTCAATTATCGTTTTAATGGTGAATTTATTTCTGCTTATTTTAATGATGTATTTTACTTTGATGCAAAACCAAACAATGGAATCTATGAGATAGAAATCCAAAACAATAACATATTATGCAACATCTCCCATAAACGTAACAAGTTGGACTTTAACGATACGTAAATGTGGCATTGTAGACTTGGTCACATAAGCGAGAACCGTGTTAAACAGCTTAAAACCGCAGGAATATTAGATTCTAAGGGTTCGGAAACGTTTGGCAAATGCGAATCATGCTTAAGTGGAAAGTTAACAAAAACACCTTTTTCAAATGTTGGAGAAAGAGCTAATGATCTGTTGGGACTTGTACATACAGATGTATGTGGTCCATTCAGAACAATGTCAAGACATGGAGAAAGATACTTTGTTACATTTACTGATGATTTCAGTAGATATGGTTATGTTTATCTTATGAAGCATAAACATGAGACATTTGAAAAGTTCAAGGAGTACCAAAACGAAGTAGAGAATCAGCTAAATAGAACTATTAAGATGCTTTGATCAGATCGAGGCGGTGAATATCTTAGTCAGGAGTTCATCGACCATCTAAAGGATTGTGGAATAGTTTCACAGCTCACTCCACCTGGAACGCCACAACATAATGGTGTGTCTGAACGGAGAAATCAAACTCTATTAGATATGGTTCGATCAATGATGTGTCGAACAACCCTCCCACGCTCCTTTTGGAGTTATGCTTTAGAAACTGCCGCAAAACTTGTGAATATAGCTCCAACGAAGAAGGTTGACAAAACGCCTTATGAGATATGGCATGGAAAGAAACCAAAAGTATCCTATCTCAAGTTCTGGGGATGTAACGCTTATGTCACTCTAGAATCTTCGGATAAACTAGATCCCAGAGGCGAAAAAGTGGCTTTCGTAGGATACGCTAAAAGGATCGGTTACCTTTTCTACCACCCCACTGAAAATAAGATTCTCACTAAACGCAGAGGCACTTTCTTGGAGGAAGAGCTTCTGGCACGAGGGATTGGAGAAAACCATGTGGATCTTGATGAAATTCGAGAATCACAAGTGACTGAACCAGTTGTTCAGACAGAACCAGAAGTAACTGATCTAGTTGTTGAAGTTGAGCCTTAGAGGACTCAAGAAACAACAGAAACACCAAGTGTTCGAAGAAGTATTAGGGATCGTCGTGCCCCTGAAAGGTATGACGATATCTTCATGATTGATGAAGCTGAACCTGCTACTTACAAAGCTGCAATGTTGGATTCAGAATCCAAGAAATGGCAAGAAGCCATGAATGCAGAGATGCAATCCATGTATGATAACCAAGTCTGGGATTTGGTTGATCTTCCTACCGAAGGTCGGACTGTAGGAAACAAATGGATCTTCAAGAAGAAGACCGACATGGATGGAAATGTGCAAACCTACAAAGCAAGGCTTGTAGCAAAAGGGTTCACTCAGACTCAAGGAATTGATTATGAGGAAACTTTTTCGCCAGTAGCCATGCTTAAGTCTATTAGAATTCTACTTGCCATTGCTGCATATTATGACTATGAGATATGGAAAATGGATGTCAAGACCGCGTTCCTTAATGGACACTTACTTGAAGATGTCTATATGGTTCAACCTGAAGGTTTTGTCGATCCAAATAATCCTAATAAGGTGTGCAAGCTAAATAAATCCATTTATGGATTGAAACAAGCATCTCGCAGCTGGAATCTTCGTTTTGATCAGAAAATTAAAGAGTTTGGCTTCATTAAAAACGAAGATGAACCATGTGTTTACAAGAAATCTTGTGGGAGCTATATCACTTTTCTAATTCTGTATGTAGATGACATACTAATCATTGGAAACAATATCCCTATGCTAAAAGATGTTAAGGCTTGGTTGGGAAAATGTTTCGCAATGAAAGATCTTGGTGAAGCCGCTTATATTCTAGGAATAAAAATTCATAGAGATAGATCAAAGCGGTTATTAGGTTTAAGTCAAAGTACATATATTGATAAGGTCATACGACGCTTCTCAATGCAAGACTCAAAAAGGGGGCTCTTGCCCATGGCACATGGAACCATTCTTAATGGCGAGCAGTGTGCTAAGACCGAAGAGGAAAAGAAGAAAATGGAAAGAGTTCCATATGCTTCTGCTATCGGTTCCATCATGTACGCCATGTTATGTACCAGACCTGATGTCTCGTATGCTCTTAGCATGAGGAGTAGATATCAACAGAATCCAGGAGAGAGCCACTAGGCTGCAGTGAAGAACATTCTTAAGTACTTAAGAAGGACTAAGGACATGTTCTTAATATATGGAGGACTGGATGAGGAGCTATCAGTTAAGTGTTATACTGATGCAAGTTTCCAGACTGATCGTGACGATTCAAGATCACAGACTGGATATGTTTTCATTCTGAATGGTGGGGCTGTTACTTGGAAGAGCTTGAAGCAAAGTGTGGTTGCTCAATCCACCTGTGAATCAGAATACAACGCTGCATCGGATGCTGCTAAGGAGGCTGCCTGGATGAAGAAGTTCATTACTGATCTCGACGTTGTGCCTAGCATAAAGAAACCAATCGAGATGCTGTGTGACAATACTGGTGCCATTGCTCTTGCAAAGGAACCAAGGTCGCATCAAACCACAAGGCATATACTCAGAAAATTCCACTATATTAGAGAGATAATAGAGCGTGGAGACATCATAATAAGCAAAGTTCATACATATCTAAATCTGGCTGACCCCTTTACTAAGCCTCTACCTCAAGCTAAACATGAGGAGCAAGCTGGAAAAATAGGGCTTAGATTTGCTAGACAGTGGGCATGATCTGTAGTTAGTATTGGTGTTTTAATTTTGAACTACAACAGTTACATTGAAATAGTTATTTGATTTATTGGTTAAATGCAAGTTTAATTATTTTGTAACTGTGTTCGTTATTTGTATGTTTATATCCTTGAATAAGCGTATCCTAAAATATTCGTAGTCGATCAAATTACATGGGAATGAACTTGAATGTAAAACTATTGTGAATTGAGATGATTGTATTCATGAGATGAATAACTCAAGAGTTTGAGAATCAAAATTCATAGATATCACTAGGGAATGATATTGGATGTGACTCGCTTCAAAACGATCTCCATGGATCTAAGTCATGAGATGTTTTGATATTGATATGTTCAATCTGTCCTTTTTCTTTAGGCACATATTAAACTACATTGATCAAGGACAATCTTTGATGTTATCTAACACTGTCCTGAAACATGGGTAGTAATTCGGGTAGCGTTGGGAGGAATCCAAGGTTAAGTGGGAGTTGTATGGTGCTGATGGAATTCTGTACTTCTATGGGATTAGAAGTTTAGACATTCTGGCGCCCTCGTTAACTCAAACTGGAATAAACGCGTGGCCACGCTCGGACTAAGAGTAGTTCGTTAGACCACTTTGAATTAAAGACGAGAATAGAGAATGGTTGATCACAATATAAGAATGAATGATCCATGTCTTATGATCAAAGAATGTTCTATACAGAAGGGAGTTATTGATAGAATTATCAGAGCTATAGTATTTGGTTAAGTAAAGTGTTACTTGAACGCAAAGAACTAGTTGACGACTGTAAAGTGTCATGCCGTGTTAAGAGCAGTGCGATGCAGCTAGGCGTCCAATTCTGCACACATTGACTCATTTAATTAAAATCGTCCAAGTGGGAGATTATTGGATATATGTATGTCCGACCTTAATTAAAGTCAACGTAACTAACTCGGTACGATCCAAAGAGTTACACGTTGGTACACGAATCGTATATGTTCACGAGTGGTAGATTATTATTTGTGAAATAATAATAGTGGAAACCCAAGAGACACCTTTTATAATAAAAGGATATTTAAGGTGGAATCCCAAGAGACACCTTTTATAATAAAAGGATGTTTAAGGTGGAAACCCAAGAGACACCTTTTTATAATAAAAGGATGTTTAAGGTGGAAACCCATTAGACACTTTTTATAATAACCGCCTTCTTCTTGGCCGGTTCTACTCGGGGGTATCTTGTGCTCGGTTGTGAACTTCCTACTAGCGAGGATTCGTTGTAACCCGCGTGTTACAATTCCGGTGTAGTCGTCAAAGGTTGATTACTAAAACCCTCTATGGTTGTTTATTCTGTTTATTTGTTTATACGCGTATAACCTTGATCCTGATTGGGAATATTTATTAATCGGATTAATAAATCAAATTTATATAATCGGCTTTTGGTAAATTATATAAACCGCTTCCGCTATTATTCTGATACCATGATTCCCAACACCTACCATGTTACAGGTATGCGTGTGCTCTATTACTCCGTCTAGAGGTGTAACTTCTAGTTAGCGGGTTTTAGTTGATTAAAAAACTACATCAGTACAAAAAAATAGAGATTGCATGCTTAAAGAATATACTTTGGGCATCTTTTGACCCTATTGACCCATTCACCATATTTTTGGCAATGTTTTAGTTCATCAATTCACCTGTCTAAGACAGAAGATAACTCAATTCAACTCGTTATAAACTGAAGGATAAACATTCTCATTATGAACTCTCTTGTTGTTAGGTGATGGCAATTCCGACAACGAAGAGCTTAAAGTGATGTCAAAAGAAGTAAGTTTGCCTTTTATTAACTGCTCTTACATCTTTGATAGCTATGGTTATCAGATCTAATCAATTTAACATGAATTGTGAAATTTCAGGTTGAGTATATAGTCAGTTGGCTGATGTAGCGACAATAAGTAGTAGGTGCTGGGAACTATGAAGTGGAAGTATGACTACTAAGAAAATGTTAACACGATGATTATTTAACTCTCATGAAGATTGTGAAAGAGATTCATGAACACAATGAAATTTTGAGTTTTTATTGATACACTTGTTATTTTATTTTGGTTATATGTTTGATCATTAGACTTAGATCGACACTTATTAGACATTTGGAATCTTTGGAAGATTGATTGAACTTTTAATTGAAGTGATTATTTATGATTTCTACATTTTACAATTTTGTTTTTATTTTTTAATGTAAATAAATGATAATGTAATTAATTAAAATGAATATGATAAACGTCAATGGCATTTAATTTGATGTGATTTTTGTGGCAAAAAATATGTGCCACTAAAAGCTCAAAAGTTTATACCGGCAGAAAAAAGTGCCACTAAAAGCCTAAAAACTTTGCGCGACACATTGAAAAAGTGCCACTAAAACGCTTTAGCGTCAGCGCTTCTTGTGGCACTTTTTTTGTGTGTCGCACATTCTTACAAGGTTCTTTAGTAGCACTTTCTGGTTTTTCTATGGCACTTTTTGCATGCCACTAGATGGCATTTTTTTTGTAGTGCGCCCAAAGAAGAAAATGGTGATCGTGATCGTATACATGCCAACGAAGTGTTAATGAACGATTATTTTGTGGAGAATCCGGTCTACAATGCCGAAACGTTTAGAGATCGGTTTCGTTTACCCAGAGAATTATTTTTAAAGATTGTTAGAGACATCGAAGCAACTGAAGAATGGTTTCAAGAAGGTTACGACACGAGGGGCAAACCAAGTTTCACGCCGATACAAAAATGCACGTCCGCCATCGCCAACTAGCGATAGGGAACCCTCCCGATCAATTTGATGAATACCTAGCTATGTCGGACAGAACTTCACGTGAATGTCTGTAATTTTTTTGTAACGCGGTCATTAAATTGTATGGTAAAGAGTTTTTACGTAAACCGACGAGACACGACATATCACGTATTTACGCCGCACATGAGGCTAGATGGCATTTTCCAGGGATGCTCGGTAGCATCGATTGTATACATATCGAGTGGAAAAATTGTCCAAGAGAGTTGCGAGCGGCGTATGTGTCACACCCCAACCGATGACGGAAACATCGGGGCGTGGCACTGAGCGAAACAGATTGTCCAGAAGTTTCTATAACAACTATAATTACCAATTAATTAAAGCAACATGTCCCATACCATGTCATAAAAGATAACATAATTATTACAGACAAAATCTAGTCAAATTGTTCTGTTCCGACAACTCAGATTTCAAATACAGACAATTGTTTATTTGTTTCTAGACCTTTCCTAGCCTTGATTTCACAGCAATCCAAGCAAATTAACATATTAAGCACCTGTCACATACGTTAAAGTAAAAGTCAATACACATGGTGTAAAGGTGAGCATACAAGTTTGATAATAGCATATAGAGTTCGAAATCGTTTACGCATAACCAGCTCGTACATAGTGTGAAATGAAGCACGTAAGTTATCGACATGAACATATCATACCAATGACTGCGGGTTGACTGCCCAAGGCAGTTCGTAATACACTCTCACCACTGTGAGCCATGTAACAAATTGTCCTTAACAACCCCTGAGTGAACATGTGCTGAGTCCAAACTATAGTACTATCGTTGCTAAGGCAGGTAGACAACATTCCATGTGTAAACATAACAAACAAGCATTCATTAAGTCATGTATAACATGCGGTAACGGTTAGCGTTAAAGTATTGCGTAGTGTGTTCGATATGATTTAGTATAAGTAACGTATGTAACACCCAAAAGTGCGTAAAGCAAAAAGGGTTCGAGTATACTCACAGCGATTGATGGATTGAAGGGAGCGCTAGAGAGTAAGGTTAGCCTGATCAGAACGATAGCATAAGCGATAAGCGGCACATAAAATGAAGCAAAGTGTCAGTGGGTCGAACAGCAATCCGTTCGGGTGGCAATCCGATCGGGTGGCCGGTCGATCGGTTGACAATCCGTTCGGGTGGTCACTCGATTGGATAGTCACCTCGTTTGGGATGGATGTGTTTGTGTATGATGGCTTGTCTTTTGAAGTTTTCGTTGTAGCATTTTTGTAACACCCCGAAAATATAAGTATCACAGTGTAAACTAAATATCGGTAATAGTCAAGATAATATAACTACGAATAAATAACCTAGTTAGTTTGTGTCTTGACACAATAGAACAAACATGATTGAAACACCCTTTAAATAACTTGCGTAAAGTGGAGGGACTAAACATGGATAAATGAAATGAAGTTTTAATTAAACAAACAAATAAAACACACATACGTGTGTGTATGTCCCTGCGATTTCTACCAGAGCCAAAAGAGCTCTCAAGCTCCAACCCTAAAACTAAAAAATTCTCCAGATTGAAGGGGCAAATTAAGCCCAAATCGAAATCCAAGCACAAAATAGTGATCACCTCAGTGAAGGGATCATAAGGTATGTAAAATTTCATGGTTTGATTCCATCTTGAATTCTAGATGAACACATGAGAATCGAAATTTGAGCTTGCATGATCGTTGTTTGGATGAACTTGGGATGAAATCATGTCTAGGAGTAAACCCTAGACATTAGTTGGTTAAATTAGTGCTTAAACTATGAAATTCATGATCATCCATTATGTGTGTTTAGTGGGTTTTGTAAAAACATGATGAACACTAGAATCATGATTAGTAAACTAGTGTTATTTGAACTCTATGAAGTTAATCTTGATATTGAACTATAAAATTTGATGATTTACTTGTAAAAGATGTTAAAATCTTGGCTAAATAAGTAGTCATGAACTTGATTGTTGATTTAGTAAAATTATGCCTCTTAGATATTTGTTGAAATGCCCAAAAGAAAGCTAGATATGGTGATTTCGAACGAAACGCATATTTGAATGATAAGATGAATTATGCGTTATAAGACATGAATGGAGTTCTAAACGAAGTGTTGATTGAACCATATAGGCAAAAGAGCCGAGACTTCAAGCGGACAAGCCAGAGTGGACACGCGCTTGAAAGGAACGCTCTAAAGGTATGTAACTTTTAGTTTCGTTACATTATGCATAAACATTGTTCTTAGAAATGTTAATGGAAATGTAGTGTAATACACAAGTTTGATATGTCATAGAAGTGACGAAGTTCACTCGACAAAGCGAACGGATTAAAATAAACAATTAAAGTAAGTTTGATATGTCATTGAAGTGACGAAGCTCGCTCGACAATTAAACGGGTCAAAATAATGACGTAATTAAGTTTGGTTTGTCTTTGAAGTGGTTGTTTTCACTCGACAAACGAACGGGTCAAACGATGTCGCATAAGCGATTGAAATCGAAGTGGCTTGAATGTCACATAAAGGTTGAGTATTTTGTAATGCGTATGTCGTGAAACGGACACGCTAAACCGGTCGTAAACGAGCCCTTGCATATGGGTCAAAACTTAAGTATAATGAAATCATAAAATTGGTTTAAATGTGTATGCTTGGAAAATTGACAAACCAGCATGATGCTAATGCACGCGCAAACCATGACATGGGAGCGAAACGCTAGTGTTTGATAAACCCGGGAATGGGTAAAATCGTTGGAAATATGTGATGATAATAAAACAAGTTGTATGACTTACAAACAAACGGGTCGAATAATTGAAAAATGGATTTAATAGCAAATTACTTATAAACCAGGTTTTAACGCGAATAATGATGGTAAATGGGTCCGTAATTAAATTTCGGACGCGTAGGAAAAAGAATCGCTTAAAACGGACTTACGAATCAAAAGTTATGGTGGATTTAAGTTTGGATTTGATAAAATGTTGAGATGGGAGAATGCAGCAGCAATTAAAGCAACTTGCTGTCAAAAAAGGGGCTAGGTGTAGCGTCTAGCCCCCTGATTCCGAAAATTGTTTAATTTTTGTTGTTTTGACCCATGGGACTTGTTTATACCCATTCTAACATTATCAAAACTAACATTTGATGTAGTTTTGACCTTAGGTGATATTGGGGACATTCCGGATGGCGATCTAGCATGTTTGAAGAACCGAACATGAACTTTTGAAGTTTCCGCGATTACTTAAATATGTTTAAAACAATGTCTATGTAGTAAACACTTAAATACTTGTTTTGGGGTTGTTAAACTAGTAGTACTTATCTAGAATGTTAACTTGGTCAAACTTTCCTTATGTTTGATATAAAAATCAAGGTTTTGGTTTACTAAGGCTTTGTTTATAATAAAATATTATGGAAACGAGTAGAGTGTTACAATTTTGAAAATGGAGAAGTATCTCTACCTTTCAGGTCGGTCGATCGGACGGTAGTCCGATCAGATAGCAATCCGATTGGCGAGGCTTCTCAGGTTGAGAACAAATTCACAGCAGGACAGTCACCCGATCGGATGGCTATCCGATCGGGTGGCAATCCGTTCGGAGTGAACATGTTGAAAATTATTAAGTCCTTAAACGTCACACGATCAGACGGTTACTCTATCGGATAGCAATCCGATCAGGTGGTAGTCCGTTTCAACGTTCAGATCCTTAAAGAGTTTGAGAAAATGGTTTAAGTATAGAACCAAGTGCAGCCCGATCGGACAACCGGTCGATCGGGTGGCAATCCGATCGGGTGGTAACCCAATCGGACGGTAGTCCGTTCCGACGGTCTGATCGTTCTAACACTGGTTTCTGTTTGGAGTGTTGTAGTTTTGAATGAGGCGTTTTGATGTCTTGTTTGTACAACGGAACCCTTATCTCGTCCTAAGTGAGCTGGCCGGACAGGAATCACCCTGATCTGAATAGTTCCCGGTTCGAGTTGGTTGTTCATGTTCAAACCCGAAATCAACGTCTCGTGGATAGAATCCAGATCTTGAACCAACACATCAACACGAAAGAGTAGAAGGTTAGAACAAGCTCCGATTCTATCGGTTTTTAGTGCATTGAGTGTAAAAGAGTTGAAAGAAAGTTGGAAACCATCTTTCAATCCTTTTCACCATGAATATGTTTAGATCTATGAAAGATCTTTGTTGATTTGTGTGGAAATCGTTCAGATCCAAGTTGTTCTTGAAGGATTGAAGCCAAAACATGAAGTTCATAAGAACACCATGATGACATCATCCTAGAACACCTCAAATCTAGTGATTTCACGGTTAAAAGTTAAGATTCAAAAGATAGAAAGGTGTAGGAGTGCGTGTAGATCAAGAAAGTACAAGATTTAGATGGAAAACTTACAAGAATCGCAAGAAATCTGAAGAAAAGTGGGCAAGAAGCGCCGGTCGGATGAGAGGTGCAGAAAAGGTAAGTTTGTGATGTTGACAGGGGTATTTATAGGGTTTCCATAAAAGGAAAGGGGAAGGAGAGGGCTGGTCTATCGGGTGGTAACCCGATCGGGTAGCTGCTCGATCGAGTGGCAACTCGATCGGGTGGTAGCTCAGGACCGGTTAATTGCGAGTGCCCGATCTCGTGCCATACAATAGGCGATCGACATTTTCTTCCGTATAAAGCCTCAAACGGTGCCATTTGAATGCTGGAATGATAACTGTTATTATACGAGAATTCGACTAACGCCAGGTAAGCGTCCCAATTACCACCGAAATCTATGACACACGAACGGAGCATGTCTTCAAGGGTACTAATCGTTCTCTCAGTCTGATCATCGGTTTGGGGGTGGAATGCGGTACTTAGATTAAGCGTAGTACCGAGAGCCGTTTGAAATGTCTCCCACAGGCGCGAGGTAAACCGAGCATCACGGTCAGAGATGATGTCGCGAGGCGTCCTGTGTCGACAAATGGTCTCATCGGTGGAGATTCGGGCTAATCTTTCTACTTTGTAGTCTTCCCGTATTGGCAAAAAGTGAGCAGATTTGGTCAAACGGTCAACGACAACCCAGATGCTGTCGTGACTTGATGGCGTGCACGGAAGTTTCGTTATGAAGTCCATAGCTATACCCTCCCACTTCCACATAGGGATCGGGGGTTGTTCGAGTAAGCCAGAGGGTCTTTGGTGTTCAGCCTTGACTTTCGAGCAAGTCAGGCACTTCCCAACGTAGAGAGCGATATCCCTCTTCATGCCCGGCCACCAGTACTTGTAGTGAAGGTCCTGGTACATTTTATCGGCATCGGGATGAATAGAGTACCGAGATTTGTTGGCTTCGTCCATCAATATCTGTCGCAAATTGGTCCGCTTAGGGATCCAAATTCGGTCCAGAAAGTGGAATATCCCATTCGACTTATTCACAAGTTGGGCTCCATCGTGGTAGATTCTTTCCTTCTTCAGAGTGCGCTCATTAAAACAAGCATGTTGGGCTTCACAGATGAGGGTTTCGAGATCGTATTGGGCTTGGATATTTCGAATGCTGAGCAGATAGCTCCGTCTGCTGAGGGCGTCGGCAACGACTTTTGCTTTGCCTGGGTGATAATGGATCTCACAGTCATAATCGTTGAGAAGTTCTACCCATCGGCGTTGACGCATATTAAGTTCCTTCTGGTCAAAGATATGTTGTAGACTCCTATGATCGGTGAAGATCGTACACTTGGTACCATACAGGTAGTGTCGCCAAATCTTTAACGCAAAAACAACTGCGCCTAGCTCGAGATCATGGGTTCTATAGTTCTTTTCATGGATGTTGAGCTGACGAGATGCGTAAGCAATAACCTTGTCCCGTTGCATGAGGACACAACCAAGACCAAGGTTCGAGGCATCACAATAGACAATAAAGTCGTCGTTTCCGTCGGGTAAAGTGAGGACGGGAGCATTGCAAAGCATATGCTTGAGGGTTTGGAAAGTAGACTCTTATTCGGTTACCCAAACAAAAGGCTTGTCTTTATGCGTGAGGGCGGTAAGCGGCACAGTGATTTTAGAGAATCCTTCGATAAATCGACGATAATAACCCGCTAGTCCGAGAAAAAAATGGACTTCAGATGGGTTCTTCGGAGTAACCCAACTTTTAACTGCTTCAATCTTCGTGGGATCGACATGAATACCTTGACTATTGACAATGTGACCGAGGAATTGAACCTCCTCCAGCCAAAATTCACACTTGGAGAATTTGGCATAGAGTCGATTCCCTTGGAGTAGCTCGAGAACCAAACGTAGATGTTGCGCGTGTTCGGCTTTTAACTTGGAATAGATCAGGATATCATCGATGAACACGATGACGAAGCTGTCAAGAAATGGTTTACACACCCGATTCATCAGATCCATGAAAACTGCGGGTGAGTTGGTTAGACCAAAAGGCATAACAACGAACTCATAGTGACCGTATCGGGTGCGAAAAGCGGTTTTGGGTATATCCTCCTCTTGAATGCGTAGTTGGTGATAGCCTGAGCGTAGATCGATCTTCGAGAAACAGGTAGCACCTTGTAGTTGGTCAAACAAATCATCGATGCGAGGCAGGGGATAGCGATTCTTGATTGTCAACTTATTCAATTCCCGATAGTCGATGCACATCCTGAACGACCCATCCTTCTTTTTGATGAAAAGGACTGGTGCGCCCCATGGAGAGGTGCTCGGGCGAATGAAGCCTTTATCAAGCAGTTCCTGGAGCTGACTCGAGAGTTCATGCATTTCGGACGAAGCGGGTCGATAAGGAGCTCTAGCAATGGGGTTTGCTCCAGGAATGAGGTCGATACGAAAGTCGATATCACGACTTGGCGGTAGGCCGGGAAGATCATCAGGGAACACATCAGGAAATTCATGAACCACAGGAACGTCTTTCACTTCTGTCTTTCCTTTCTTTTCCTTCTCCGCTACTACAATGTTAGCCAAGAAAGCTCTGTATTCTTTGTGGAGATACTTGCTAGCTTGGACACATGACATGAGCTTGAGACCTTTCGAAGCAGTTTCGCCATAAACACATAATACATCACCATTTGTGAGCAAGAATCGAATCATTTTATCGAAGCACACAACTTCAGCATGGTTTTCAGGAAGAAAGTCCATGTCTACTATGACGTCAAAACTTCCAAGTTGCATTGGAATAAGGTCGATTAGGAAGATGTGATTGTTGAGTTCAAGTGTACAATCACGAAGAACAGAATTGACGGCGACGGTTCTTCCGGTGGCGACTTCGACATCGAACGTCGAGGGGAGATGGGAGCGCTTACGATTAAGGAGCTTCTCGAATTCGAATGACACAAAACAGTTATCGGCTCCAGCATCAAACAAACACGAAGCATAAATACCATTCACAAGGAACGTACCATTGACCACGTTGTTGTCAGCCTGGGCTTGGCGCGCATTGATGTTGAAAGTTCTGGCGTTGGCGACTTGTTGTTGTTGCTGTTGAGGCTGTTGCTGCTGTTGTTGTTGTTGCTGAGGCTCTTGTTTCACAACCCTGTTTGGGCACATGTTCGCGAAGTGGTTGGGATCACCACACGCGAAGCAAACCCTGGCGTTGACCGCGGGTGCCTGAGCCGCTTGTTGGCCTTGAGGAGCTGGAAGTAGAGCTTGATGAGCAGTAGCTTGAGCTGGTGCTTGTCGAGGACCAGTACGGCAATTAGCAGTGAAGTGGCCGTACATATTGCAGTGCACGCAGAATCGGCAGGCGATACTGTGACAACTCGTGTTTCCAAACCGATCTTCATACTTTAATGTAACGTATGTGTACGATATGTGACTGTTATGAAAGTGAATACTTATGCTAATGTTATGTTATTACGTGCTTTGTGTAATGTATGTTTGTATATAAATATCCCAACCGCACAACATGAACCAACCGCACAACACTCATCCGATCGCACAAGTCTTTTGGGCCACACTCTTGCAATCGGACCATAAGGGCGGCCCATATGAAACCCGAGTGAGGGGTTCGGCCCACTCCTCTTATACGTACACCCAACCACCACTAGGAAGTTGTTTCTCATTTGTTACAAAACACTTTACACTCACAAAACCCTAGCTCCCTCTCTCTCTCTCACGAACCGAAGGCAGCCAAACATCATCTCCATCGAAGATTCTTCTTGGTTCGGATCACCCTCATTCGTCTCAATCGGTTAGTGTTCTATGATGAATGATAATATTATTGTTAATCGGATAAGTATGATAAATCAGATATTATGTATTGTTTTATGGTTGTATGATGTTATGTTATATGATTGATGATTAAGCATGAATGTAATCGGCTTTATACATGTTAGATCCGAATGGTTTGACTTTGGTGTTAGGATGATTTGGATTTGATGATTTTGAACTGGAACCGAATGCTTGTTAGATTGATTGCTCACATGATGATATTATACCCAATCGGCTAAGTATGGGGATGTTAAATCGATTAGCATGTCATGTTCTTAGATTGTTTACATCTTGTTTAGGATAAAAAGGTATGTAATCGGCTGTGATGTATTACGAATTAAATGGATTATGTTGTTGTCATAATTGGGTTACATTCATGTTATGAAATATATTAGGGTTCATAAGAAATTGATAATAAAAATCCTTGTTTGATCGATTTCTAATTGGGTTGAAAGTTGTTAGCATTTATTTGATAAATGGTGAATTATGGAAATTATTAAATTGGTCAAATGAGTGCTTGGAATATGTAACTGAATTACAAGATTCTAGGGATAATATTTAATTTATTCGCACAAGATCAGGTCATACTAGACCTGATCCGATCACACAAGTGTCGGGCGCACAAGACGGACCGCACAAGACATCTTGGTCGCACAAGATGTCTTCAACCGCACAAGCCTTATTGAATCGCACAAGTGGTTTGGTTTGTTTAAACTGTTGGGCCGGGTGTAAGTGTTTGGGCCGGATGAGTCCACTCGCGCAAGATATATGATTATTTAAATGTTTGAGCCGGTTGTTTATGTTGGGTTGGGCTGGTGATCGGATCGTACAAGTATTTGATCGCACAAGACTTTTACATATTGTTAAATTGGAACGTGTCTCCTATGTTTGGACTTTTGATTATTGGGCCGGGTGTTTTATTAAATCACACAACATGATGTGGGTCGCACAAGGCTGTGCCGACCGCACAACATGTTGGGTCGGTTGGTGTTGGGCTTTATCTGTTGATGTGTACTTGATCGTAAATGTTAAGGTGTTGACATGTATTATGCATTTGCCATGATATAAATGTGTTCTTTATCTGTTAAATGATGAAATACCTATGTGCATTACTTGAGTCAAAACCTGACTTGTATGGTAACCCTATTAGGACGCGGTTGACCACTCATAGTTCAAGAAACCCTTTTTGTGTATCTGCCGAGCAAACCAAGGTGAGTTCACACTCTTACCAAGGCATGGGATTCCCCAGTTGGGTTGGGAATGGGATTGAATGATTACCTGTACTTACGTTACACTAGACTATTTACCACGGTCCTCGGATTGGGAAGGATGCCTGTGCCAAATTCTACGCAAAGCCTACGTACTGTCCTCGGATTGGGAAGGACACCAGCACTAAACCTACGTAAAACCTACGTACTACCGTCCTCGGATTGGGAAGGACGCCAGTGCTAAACCTACGTACTACCGTCCTCGGATTGGGAAGGACGCCAGCGCTAAACCTACGTACTCGCTACGTACTGTCCTCGGTTGGGAAGGGCACTTACATAAAACCCGCGTAAACCTATACTTACTACTATCCTCGGATTGGGAAGGATACTTATGATTACGAATAGTCTAGGGGATATATAACATGGGAAGCCCCCACCAATAGAACGTACTATCGGCCCAGTAGAGCCACATGTTACATACGAACTTACTATTACGCATTTACTTTCTGTGAACTCGCTCAACTAGTTGTTGATCCTCTGTTACATGCCTTGCAGGACCTTAGGTACTTATGGAGCTTGCACGGGAGGCGCAGTCGTTGTGGACAAGGATCGTGAATATTTGATTAGACATTATGACATTTCACACTTTATTGTGTTGGGTTTATTTATACGCTTCCGCTAAACAGTAATGACATATTTATGTTTTGGAACACCTCTCATATGGATTGGTTTGATTAAATTGCAATTACTTTTACTTTATACATTGTTCTATATGATTGGTGGCTTGATCCTGGTCAGTCACGCTCCCAAGCGGTGATACTCCGCAGGTGGATTTTGGGGGTGTGACAGATTGGTATCAGAGCCATTGGTTATAGAGAACTCGGTTTTAATATGGGGAAAACGATTTTATTAAAACCAGACTATAACCAGAACAGTGCTCTCAACGATCCACAACGACGCTTCGCTCCACGTGCAAGACTCGACATCCTAGGTAATAAGGTTTATGTTTATTGCCTACATACTAGAATTACATAGAACTTTGCTCGTGGTATGCTTAGATTACATTGCTCACTATTTGTTATTGCATGAGGACACTTGTGTGCTTACTCTCTTCTGTCATCGCACTATTCGCGAACCTATCTCACTTACGTTAACTTTACTATGAAGATCATGTCTGGACGTATCAACATGACCCAGGACCAGTTGACGGCCCTCATTAACGAACGAGTTACTGCGGCAGTTGCAGCCGCACAAGCAGGAGGTATACCCTGCAGTTACAACTCACACTAGGATCCTTAGATCCTACATTCCTAAATCAACTCTCGTGTTTAAACATGTCCTAATTCTCTTACCCAACAGGTCAAGCACCTGTTTGCACTTTCAAGACTTTCATGGACTGTCGTCCATCCACTTTCAGCGGCACTGAAGGAGCCGTAGGACTCCTGCACTGGTTTGAAAAGATAGAGTCTGTGTTTGAGATGTGTGAATGCCCTGAGGCACGCAGGGTGAAGTATGCTACCGGTACCCTCGAGGGTTTAGCCCTCACATGGTGGAAAGCACAGGTCCAAATACTGGGGTTGGTTGCTGCTAACGCCACCCCATGGAACAATTTCAAAGAGATGATCAAGGAGGAATACTGCAGTAGAGATGATATTCATAAGCTGGAAGTCGAGTTTTTCAACCTCAAGATGACGGGGTCTGAGATCGAAGCGTATACCAAGAGATCGAATGAGCTTGCATTACTGTGTCCTACTCTGGTGGACAAGCGTATTGAACTTTATCTTAAGGGTCTGGTGCCAGAGATCCAGAGTCACGTGACTTCAGCAAATCATGCCACTTACCAGCAGGTTGTTCAGTTGGCTCACCGTCTCACTGATCAAGCGGTGGAGCAGAACCGGTTACCCAAACGCATCAACGCTACCCCTACCGCTACTACTCCGGTTACTCCTGCTACTCCCAGTGACAGCAAGCGAAAATGGGAGGGAGATTCCAGCAAGGGATCAGCTTCAGTTCAGCCCCAAGTTCAGCAACGAAAGACTGACAACTACCAGAGCCCTAGTCAGCACTCTTCGGGCAGTCACAAGCAGGGTGGTTATCGAGGGAACCTCCCAAAGTGCAACATCTGCAACAAGCACCACAATGGCCAGTGTAACAGGGGTCGTTGTCAAAGGTGTTTCAGGACGGGCCATGAGGCCAAGGATTGTAGGAGCCCACAACCTGTAAATCAGAATCAGCCGCAGCAGCAAGCACGACAGAATCAGCAACAGGGCAACAAAGGATGTTTTCAGTGTGGCGCCGAAGGTCACTTCAAAAGGCACTGCCCTCAGCTAAACCGAAACCAGAACAACAACAACAACCAGGGCAATGGGAACAACAACAACGGGGGTAACAACAATGATGGGAACAACGTCGCTAGGGGACGAGCCTTCGTGATTGGGCAGGGTGATGCCAGGAATGATCCCAACGTAGTTATGGGTAAGTTTCTTCTTGACGACTTTTATGTTACTGTACTATTTGATTCGGGTGCGGATACCAGTTATATGTCTCTAAAGGTTAGCCAAATGCTTAAACGCGCACCAACACGTTTGAACACTAAACATGTCGTAGAGTTAGCTAACGGTAAAAGTTTAGAGGCCACACATATAGTTCAGGGTTGTAATCTTATCCTCGCTGGTCAAACTTTCTCCATCGATCTCATCCCTATAACTCTGAGTAGTTTCGACATTGTCATCGGTATGGATTGGTTATCCCAACAACAAGCGGAGATTCTATGCAAGGAGAAGATCATTCGTATTCCCCGTTCTGGTAAAGAACCTCTCGAAGTTCAAGGCGACAAGAGTGGTGTCGTGAGTGGCATCATTTCCTTCCTGAAGGCTCAGAAGTGTTTACGAAAGGGCCACACAGCTGTTTTAGCTCTCGTTACGGATACATCGAAGAAAGAGAAAAAGATTGAGGATATTCCTGTAGTACGCGACTTTCCTCAAGTGTTTCCAGAGGAGTTACCTGGGATACCACCTCATCGCCAGGTCGAGTTCCAGATCGAGCTAGCTCCAGGAGCAGCACCCATAGCTCGAGCACCTTATCGTCTAGCTCCAACTGAATTAGAAGAACTGTCAAAGCAGCTACAAGAACTCTTGGAAAAGGGTTTTATACGTCCTAGCTCTTCGCCTTGGGGAGCTCCAGTGTTATTCGTAAAGAAGAAAGACGGTACGTTCAGGATGTGTATAGACTACCGTGAACTCAACAAGGTGACGATCAAGAATCGTTATCCTCTTCCGCGCATAGATGATTTATTCGATCAGCTGCAAGGGTTGAGCTACTACTCCAAAATAGACTTACGGTCAGGATATCACCAGCTGAGAGTCCGGGATGAGGATGTCTCTAAAACAGCATTTAGAACTCGCTACGGCCACTACGAGTTTATGGTCATGCCATTCGGGCTAACGAACGCGCCTGCCGTATTTATGGATCTTATGAACAGGGTGTGCAAACCCTATCTCGACAAATTCGTCATTGTTTTCATCGACGACATCCTGATTTATTCGAAGAGTCAGGAGGAGCACGAGCATCATTTACGACTTATACTGGAACTTCTGCGAACGGAACAGTTATACGCTAAGTTTTCCAAATGTGACTTCTGGCTTCGTGAAGTCCACTTCTTAGGCCACGTGGTAAACAAGGATGGGATTCATGTAGATCCATCCAAGGTGGATTCGATCAAGAACTGGCCTGCACCTCGCACACCAACAGAAATACGCCAATTCTTGGGTTTGGCGGGTTATTACAGAAGGTTCATCAAAGACTTCTCAAAGGTTGCTCAGCCACTTACGCTACTGACGCAGAAGGGTGTTGTCTACCGTTGGGGTAATGCACAGGAAACGGCGTTTCAGCACTTAAAGGATAGACTTTGTAGCGCGCCTATCCTCTCACTGCCTGAAGGCACGGACGATTTTGTGGTCTACTGCGACGCATCTATCCAAGGTCTTGGATGTGTATTGATGCAAAGGGATAAAGTTATAGCCTACGCTTCGCGCCAACTTAAGGTTCATGAAAAGAACTACACTACACACGATCTAGAGCTGGGAGCGGTTGTTTTTGCGCTTAAGATATGGCGACACTACTTGTATGGCACCAAGTGTGCTATCTACACTGACCACAGAAGCCTCGAGCACATCTTCAAACAGAAGGAACTCAACATGAGACAGCGACGATGGGTCGAACTGCTGAATGATTACGAATGCTCGATCAGGTATCACCCGGGCAAGGCCAATGTTGTGGCTGACGCCCTCAGTCGAAAGGACACCGCGCCCAAGCGCGTGCGAGCTTTACAACTTACTATACAGTCTAACCTTCCTTCTCAAATACGAAATGCTCAGGTAGAAGCATTGAAACCAGAGAATGTCAGGGCTGAAGCCCTACGCGGCTCAAGGCAACGTTTAGAACAGAAGGAAGATGGTGCTTACTACGTCACAGGACGCATTTGGGTCCCACTGTACGGCAACTTACGCGAGCTGGTAATGGATGAAGCTCACAAGTCTCGCTACTCGGTACACCCTGGTTCGGATAAAATGTACCACGATATTAAGACTACATACTGGTGGCCTAGCATGAAAGCCCACATAGCCACATACGTTAGCAAATGCTTGACGTGTGCGAGAGTCAAGGCAGAATATCAGAAACCGTCAGGACCACTCCAACAACCTGAGATACCACAATGGAAATGGGAACAAATTTCCATGGATTTTGTTACTGGCTTACCTAGATCCCAGCGCGGAAATGAAACTATTTGGGTGATCGTGGATCGACTCACTAAGTCTGCTCACTTCCTGGCAATCAAAGAAACGGATAAGTTCTCCACACTAGCAGACGTATATCTTAGGGAAGTTGTCTCGAGGCACGGTGTGCCCACCTCTATTATCTCTGATCGCGACGCTCGTTTTACTTCAGAACTGTGGCAAGCAATGCATAAATCTTTTGGCTCTCGTTTAGACATGAGCACGGCGTATCATCCTCAGACGGATGGACAGTCTGAGCGCACGATTCAAACTCTAGAAGACATGCTTCGGGCGTGCGTAATAGACTTTGGCAACGGTTGGGAAAAGCATCTGCCACTTGTGGAATTTTCATACAATAACAGCTACCACACCAGCATTAAAGCTGCTCCATTCGAGGCATTGTACGGGCGTAAATGCCGGTCACCTCTCTGTTGGGCAGAGGTGGGAGAAAGTCAAATCACAGGTCCAGAAATGGTAGTTGATACTACTGAAAAGATTGCACAAATACGACAACGCATGGCGGCAGCTCGTGACCGTCAGAAAGTATACGCTGATAAAGACAGGAAACTACTCGAATTCCAGGTTGGGGATCGAGCGCTACTTAAAGTTTCGCCCTGGAAGGGTGTGGTTCGTTTTGGCAAACGCGGCAAACTCAATCCACGATACGTCGGACCTTTCGAGGTTATTGAGAAAATAGGCAAAGTGGCTTACAGATTGAACTTACCACCTGAACTCAGTGCAGTTCATAATGTTTTTCACGTGTCGAATCTGAAGAAGTGTACGTCAGATGAGACCCACATAGTTCCCTTAAAGGAACTCACTATCGACGAGCGGTTGCGATTCGTCGAGGAACCTGTTGAAATCACGGACTGGGATGTTAAGGTCCTCAAGCATACTAGAATACCTCTCGTTCGAGTTCGATGGAACTCACGTCGCGGCCCAGAGTTCACCTGGGAACGCGAAGATCAGATGAAACTCAAGTATCCCCAACTATTCGCAACCGATACAACCACTACTGAGGCTGAAGCTACGGAATTTCGGGACGAAATTCCAGATCAACGGGGGGAGGATGTGACACCCCAGGAAAACCAGGAAAACCATGCAACTTAACTAGCTTCCTCAGTGAGTACGTGCTAAATTTCGGGACGAAATTTCTTTCAACTTGGGGATAATGTGACAACTCGTGTTTCCAAACCGATCTTCATACTTTAATGTAACGTATGTGTACGATATGTGACTGTTATGAAAGTGAATACTTATGCTAATGTTATGTTATTACGTGCTTTGTGTAATGTATGTTTGTATATAAATATCCCAACCGCACAACATGAACCAACCGCACAACACTCATCCGATCGCACAAGTCTTTTGGGCCACACTCTTGCAATCGGACCATAAGGGCGGCCCATATGAAACCCGAGTGAGGGGTTCGGCCCACTCCTCTTATACGTACACCCAACCACCACTAGGAAGTTGTTTCTCATTTGTTACAAAACACTTTACACTCACAAAACCCTAGCTCCCTCTCTCTCTCTCACGAACCGAAGGCAGCCAAACATCATCTCCATCGAAGATTCTTCTTGGTTCGGATCACCCTCATTCGTCTCAATCGGTTAGTGTTCTATGATGAATGATAATATTATTGTTAATCGGATAAGTATGATAAATCAGATATTATGTATTGTTTTATGGTTGTATGATGTTATGTTATATGATTGATGATTAAGCATGAATGTAATCGGCTTTATACATGTTAGATCCGAATGGTTTGACTTTGGTGTTAGGATGATTTGGATTTGATGATTTTGAACTGGAACCGAATGCTTGTTAGATTGATTGCTCACATGATGATATTATACCCAATCGGCTAAGTATGGGGATGTTAAATCGATTAGCATGTCATGTTCTTAGATTGTTTACATCTTGTTTAGGATAAAAAGGTATGTAATCGGCTGTGATGTATTACGAATTAAATGGATTATGTTGTTGTCATAATTGGGTTACATTCATGTTATGAAATATATTAGGGTTCATAAGAAATTGATAATAAAAATCCTTGTTTGATCGATTTCTAATTGGGTTGAAAGTTGTTAGCATTTATTTGATAAATGGTGAATTATGGAAATTATTAAATTGGTCAAATGAGTGCTTGGAATATGTAACTGAATTACAAGATTCTAGGGATAATATTTAATTTATTCGCACAAGATCAGGTCATACTAGACCTGATCCGATCACACAAGTGTCGGGCGCACAAGACGGACCGCACAAGACATCTTGGTCGCACAAGATGTCTTCAACCGCACAAGCCTTATTGAATCGCACAAGTGGTTTGGTTTGTTTAAACTGTTGGGCCGGGTGTAAGTGTTTGGGCCGGATGAGTCCACTCGCGCAAGATATATGATTATTTAAATGTTTGAGCCGGTTGTTTATGTTGGGTTGGGCTGGTGATCGGATCGTACAAGTATTTGATCGCACAAGACTTTTACATATTGTTAAATTGGAACGTGTCTCCTATGTTTGGACTTTTGATTATTGGGCCGGGTGTTTTATTAAATCACACAACATGATGTGGGTCGCACAAGGCTGTGCCGACCGCACAACATGTTGGGTCGGTTGGTGTTGGGCTTTATCTGTTGATGTGTACTTGATCGTAAATGTTAAGGTGTTGACATGTATTATGCATTTGCCATGATATAAATGTGTTCTTTATCTGTTAAATGATGAAATACCTATGTGCATTACTTGAGTCAAAACCTGACTTGTATGGTAACCCTATTAGGACGCGGTTGACCACTCATAGTTCAAGAAACCCTTTTTGTGTATCTGCCGAGCAAACCAAGGTGAGTTCACACTCTTACCAAGGCATGGGATTCCCCAGTTGGGTTGGGAATGGGATTGAATGATTACCTGTACTTACGTTACACTAGACTATTTACCACGGTCCTCGGATTGGGAAGGATGCCTGTGCCAAATTCTACGCAAAGCCTACGTACTGTCCTCGGATTGGGAAGGACACCAGCACTAAACCTACGTAAAACCTACGTACTACCGTCCTCGGATTGGGAAGGACGCCAGTGCTAAACCTACGTACTACCGTCCTCGGATTGGGAAGGACGCCAGCGCTAAACCTACGTACTCGCTACGTACTGTCCTCGGTTGGGAAGGGCACTTACATAAAACCCGCGTAAACCTATACTTACTACTATCCTCGGATTGGGAAGGATACTTATGATTACGAATAGTCTAGGGGATATATAACATGGGAAGCCCCCACCAATAGAACGTACTATCGGCCCAGTAGAGCCACATGTTACATACGAACTTACTATTACGCATTTACTTTCTGTGAACTCGCTCAACTAGTTGTTGATCCTCTGTTACATGCCTTGCAGGACCTTAGGTACTTATGGAGCTTGCACGGGAGGCGCAGTCGTTGTGGACAAGGATCGTGAATATTTGATTAGACATTATGACATTTCACACTTTATTGTGTTGGGTTTATTTATACGCTTCCGCTAAATAGTAATGACATATTTATGTTTTGGAACACCTCTCATATGGATTGGTTTGATTAAATTGCAATTACTTTTACTTTATACATTGTTCTATATGATTGGTGGCTTGATCCTGGTCAGTCACGCTCCCAAGCGGTGATACTCCGCAGGTGGATTTTGGGGGTGTGACAGATACCCACCGGGTAATGATAAGTACATGTCGGGCAGGCAGGGTGGGGACCAGTGTATGCACGCTTTGCAGGCGGTGCGTAGGTAACTGGTGCTGGTCGGTGCTGAGACTACTGCTGAGCCGGTACGACTTGAAGTGGAGCAGCAGTAGTAGTGACAACACAGTTCTTGTTGCTGGAGCTGCTATTGTTCTTCTTCTTCTTCTTCTTCTTGCGTCGATAGGACTTTAATGATTGAGCGGTGGCGGTTTTAGCGGTTTGTGCGGCGGTAGCTTGATGCAAGTTCTTGGTAACTTTATCCCAAAATCCAGCTTTAACTCGCTTGTCATTGATTTTCGCGGCAAGCAAGTAGGTTTCTTCGATCGTTGATGGCTTGGCAGCATGCACGAAATCTGCAACACAATCTGGCAGAGCTCGGATGTACTTCTTGATTGTCATGTCAGCAGTCTTGACTTGGTCGGGGCAGATGATATTGAGCTGCTTGAAGCGAGCAGTCAGGGCAGCGTTGTCAACATCTTTCTGCTTGATGTGCAAGAATTCGTCCTCCAACTTCTGGCGCTCATGGGGAGGGCAGAACTCTTCGAGCATAACATTCTTCAACTCATCCCATGACAGACCATAAGCTGCGTCATTTCCGCGTTTGTTTCTTTCGGCCGTCCACCAGTCTATAGCGCGGGACTGGAAGATGCCGGTAGCATTTAAAGTGCGGAGATTGTCAGGACATCCACTCTGACGCAGGGTGACCTCGGTCGAGTCGAACCATTGAAACAAAGCCGTGGGGCCATCTTCGCCAGTGAACTCTTTCACTCACGATCTGAGGAACAGCCTTTGCCATTTTCTTGGCGACGAGTGCGGAAAGGCGTTTGTCTTTCTGGTTTTGGCGAGCAGTGCGCGTGTGACGGGATCCAGATGACGACATTGTCTGCAACAGACATCGTCATAGGACTCAGACACAACATAGTCGAATCTCACCTCACACGTCTAATACTACTAAAGCTCAAAAACACGTATAATCACGTAGACACATAGGCACATAATCACATATTCACATAAGCACAGAAGCACGTGAGCAGGTAAGGCACAGAAGCATAGAGGCACATAAGCATGTAATCATAAGAGGCAGTCAGAATACAGAAACCTATCATTCAAAGTCCGCGAGCGTTTGAGAGTAGCGATTGCGAATAACATAGCGAGTAATATAGTATAAGCGTATAACATAGCAAGCAACCTAGCGTACGGTGATTCCTTATGGTAGTAGCGATTTGTCAGCGTTTTGAGGTAAATGAGCAGGGCGAGTCGTGTGTGTCGATCAAACGAATAGCGAAGATAGAATAAATCACCAAAAATCGAAACGTGTAAACAGGTAAATCACATAAAATACACAAAATCCTCATAAAATCGACAAATATCAGAGTCGGCAGAAGCGAGCTCAGAGTCGAAACTCATAAAAATCGAGAATAGATTGTCTGCGACTAGTTAGACATTGACTAACCAAAGTGATTTGACTATTCACAAAGACTCTTGGTACACACTTTGGCCTTCGGGACTGTGCTCTTGCCTCGAATTTGGGCGATCGGCACGCATCCTTTCAGTCATATTGTGACTTCGAGTTGTTGGAGTCCGTCGAGACTTTGGTGAGAGTTTTGTAAAACCCAAAATGAGATCGGAACAAGTCGCCAAGGTTCGGGTTTCATCCCTGACTTAGCAACTTCGTTCTTGTTTTGATAAAAATAAAGAGGATTTATGCGCCAAAGTATGGATTTCACTCCTGATTCGGCACAATTCCTCCTGTTTGTGGAAAAAATGCGGGTTGAACAAGTAATTTGGTCGAGAGTTTGCGGTTTTCACACCTAATCTCGACCTAATCGCTCGTTCATTTTCGAAAATTAAAGTGTAGCAATAGTGTAGCGTAGGCGAGAATAGCGAGAAGTAGCAAGTAAGCTCGTACATAATCCCTACAGGATATGCACAAGTCGGTATGTTGGTTCCTAACTATAGACTAGGTCGTTTCTAAGACATCGACACGGACTAGGTCGAGTCTTACCTAATTCCCTATAGTTATGGCTCTGATACCAATCTGTCACACCCCAACCGATGACGGAAACATCGGGGCGTGGCACTAAGCGAAACAGATTGTCCAGAAGTTTCCATAACAACTATAATTACCAATTAATTAAAGCAACATGTCCCATACCATGTCATAAAAGATAACATAATTATTACAGACAAAATCTAGTCAAATTGTTCTGTTCCGACAACTCAGATTTCAAATACAGACAATTGTTTATTTGTTTCTAGACCTTTCGTAGTCTCGATTTCACAGCAATCCAAGCAAATTAACATCTTAAGCACCTGTCACATACGTTAAAGTAAAAGTCAATACACATGGTGTAAAGGTGAGCATACAAGTTTGATAATAGCATATAGAGTTCAAAATCGTTTACGCATAACCAGCACGTACACAGTGTGAAATGAAGCACGTAAGTTATCGACATGAACCTATCAATACAAATGAATGCGGGTTGACTGCCCAAGGCAGTTCGTAATACACTCTCACCACTGTGAGCCATGTAACAAATTGTCCTTAACAACCCCTGAGTGAACAGGTGCTGAGTCCAAACTATAGTACTATCGTTGCTAAGGCAGGTAGACATCATTCCATGTGTAAACATAACAAACAAGCATTCATTAAGTCAAGTATAACATGCGGTAACGGTTAGCGTTAAATTATTGCGTAGTGTGTTCGATGTGATTTAGTATAAGTAACGTATGTAACACCCAAAAGTGCGTAAAGCAAAAAGGGTTCGAGTATACTCACAGCGATTGATGGATTGAAGGGAGCACTAGAGAGTAAGGTTATCCCGATCAGAACGATAGCATAAGCGATAAGCGGCACATAAAATGAAGCAAAGTGTCAGTGGGTCGAACAGCAATCCGATCGGGTGGCAATCCAATCGGGTGGCCGGTCGATCGGTTGACAATCCGTTCGGGTGGTCACTCGATTGGATAGTCACCTCGTTTGGGATGGATGTGTTTGTGTATGATGGCTTGTCTTTTGAAGTTTTCGTTGTAGCATTTTGAAAATGGAGAAGTATCTCTACCTTTCAGGTCGGTCGATCGGACGGCAGTCCGATCGGACAGCAATCCGATTGGCGAGGCTTCTTAGGTTGAGAACAAATTCACAGCAGGACGGTCACTCGATTGGATGGCAATCTGATCGGGTGGCAATCCGTTCGGAGTGAACATGTTGAAAATTATTAAGTCCCCAAACGTCACATGATCGGACGGTTACTCGATAGGATGGCAATCCGATCGGGTGGTAATCCGTTTCAACGTTCAGATCCTTAAATAGTTTGAGAAAATGGTTTAAGTACAGAACCAAGTGCAGCCCAATCGGACAGCCGGTCGATCGAGTGGCAATCCGATCGGGTGGTAACCCGATCAGACGGTAGTCCGTTCCGACGGTCTGATCGTTCTAACACTGGTTTCTGTTTGGAGTGTTGTAGTTTTGAATGAGGCGTTTTGATGTCTTGTTTGTACAATGGAACCCTTATCTCGTCCCAAGTGAGCTGGCCGGACAGGAATCACCCTGATCCGAACAGTTCCCGGTTCGAGTTGGTTGTTCATGTTCAAACCCGAAATCAACGTCTCATGGATAGAATCCAGATCTTGAACCAACACATCAACACAAAAGTGTAGAAGGTTAGAACAAGCTCCGATTCTGTCGGTTTTGAGTGCATTAAGTGTAAAAGAGTTGAAAGAAAGTTGGAAACCATCTTTCAATCCTTTTCACCCTGAATATGTTTAGATCTATGAAAGATCTTTGTTGATTTGTGTGGAAATCGTTCAGATCCAAGTTGTTCTTGAAGGATTGAAGCCAAAACATGAAGTTCATAAGAACACCATGATGACATCATCCTAGAACACCTCAAATCTAGTGATTTCACGGTTATAAGTTAAGATTCAAAAGATAGAAAGGTGTAGGAGTGCGTGTAGATCAAGAAAGTACAAGATTTAGACGGAAAACTTACAAGAATCGCGAGAAATCTGAAGAAAAGTGGGCAAGAAGCGCTGGTCGAACGAGAGGTGCAGAAAAGGTAAGTTTGTGATGTTGACAGGGGTATTTATAGGGTTTCCATAAAAGGAAAGGGGAAGGAGAGGGCTGGTCGATCGAGTGGAAACCCGATCGGGTAGCTGCTCGATCGAGTAGCACCTCGATCGAGTGGCAACTCGATCGGGTGGCAGCTCGATCGGCTGGCCACTCGTTTGGAGTGAACGCCGCGATGGGTTTTGCGATTTCGGTTCGATTTTCGAGCATTGCGATGCGATAGAGTTTCCTATTCAAATTACTTTTAATCCCAACTACTATATCAACATACAATCATCCTTATTTAACATTCGTTTAGCGCTTGCGATTCGATTGCGATTGAGTTTCGATTGCGTTTTGATTAATCACCACAATATAACATAAATAAACATGCACAAGTAACATATAAGGCACACACATACATAAGAACAGTAACCAGAACGCGTAATTCGAGTTGCGATAAGCGATTAAACATGCGATAAATAGCAATTAAACTTCGATTATTAGCAATTACTCCACATAATACAACTAACGCGATAACATAATTAGACTGATTGCAAGTCAAAGAAGTCAAAACAGGAATTGAGCAAGGAGTGACATATCGCAATTAGCAATCTTGTCTCCCTTTGACTACAATCTTGACTTTGACTTTGACTTCCGAAATACGGGGTGTTACAGTATGTTAGGTAGGGGTGTTCAAAACTATCCGATCTGAAATATCCGATATCCGAATCCGAAATATCCGAAAAATCGGATATCCGAATTTTTCGGATTCAGATTTGGATAGTGATTTTCAAAATTTTCGGATATTTCGGATATCTGAAATATCCGAAAATTTAATTTTCATTTTTTTGGATGTCCGAATATCCGAAAATATCCGAAGTATCTGAAAATATCCAAAGTATCCGAAAAATATCCGAACTATCCGAAAAATATCCGAAAGTTATATTTGGATATCCGAAACTATCCAAAATAGTTGTTTCCGAATATGAAAAAATAATAAAAAAATATAAATCAAATAAAAAGTTGGATTTTCGGATATCCGATTCACTATCCGAACCCGTATCCGAAATTTCGGATACGGATTCGGATAGTGAAATCTGGTATCCGAAAATTTCGGATATCCGAATTTTCGGATATCCCGTTTTGAACACCCCTAATGTTATGGGTGACGTCAAAAGACCAACCATCATACTTGAATGGGTGACGTCGAATGATTTATGGTTTTGGCATTCATATTTTGGTGTTCCAGTTTCAAACGACATTAATGTTTTGCACACGTCGCCGTTGTTCCAAACCGTAACAGATGGTACCGCACCCTTATGTCCATTCTATGTTAACGGACGATATTACAGACGAGGCTTTCTTCTTGTGGATGGGTATCTACCCATCATGGTCTGTTTTTGTGAAAGCTCCTTCATTTCCTGTCGAGGCTAAAGAAAAGGCATTCAAAAAGTTGCAAGAATCAGCAAGAAAAGATGTTGAGAGGGCTTTTGGTGTTTTAAAGGGTAGATGGGGCATACTAAGCCGACCGGTTCGTGCGATGAATAAGAAATCAATACATAGCATAGTATATGCATGTATCATATTGCACAATATGCTAACTAAACAAGACGGACGTGCAATATCTCCAGATTGGGTGCCGGATCCTCCTACACAGGTTCATGTTCCTGAAAATATCCAACAAGACTTGTGTGATTAAGAAATTCACTTTCGGTTGAGATACGATTTAATTGAACTAGTATGTTCGTTAGGTTTGGAATTTCTTAATTTGGACGAGGAGTAGAGTTTTTTTATGTATGTTTTTTTATTGTAGTCTAAAATATTTCTAGTATGTTTAATTGAACTAGTATGTTTTAATTTATTGAAATTTATAATTTACAATTTTAGTGTTTTTTTGTTAATTTATAATTTAAAAAAAATAAAAAAAGGTTGTGAGTGATGGAATTCCATCACTAGTGATGACAATTTCCACTAAAAAAGGTTTTGAGTGATGGAACAATGGTTGATGACATGGCGGAACTTGATTGGATGTTATGAGTGATGAGTGAGTGATGAGTGATCACCACCCCCACCCTCTAAGTAGATATATGTAACACCCCAAAACCCGAATGTTTATATTCGTTAAATGTTATGATATGGTGCATCAAGAAATGAATGACTAGGTTATTTAACCAAGTTAACAAAATGGTAAAAACAATTAAAAGAAAGAAAGTTGTGCCCCTTTATAATTAGTGGCAACTTGAGGGGTTAAAGAGGGTTAAGTTGAAAGTTGAATTAATAAATAAAAATTTACACACACAAACACACACACGATCGTGTGTTCTAGAGGGAGCAGGAGTTCTCATGAAGTCAAAACCTTAACTCCATCTAATCCATCAAATTGGAAGGATAAATGAAGCTCAAATTCAGAACCGAACACGAATTTGTGATCACCTACACTAGGGGATCATAAGGTATGTCTTAGATTCTAGATTGGTGATTACCCACGAAGTGGGTTATGTTGTAAATCATGAGTTGGTATGAAATTGGGCATGAGGATATGTTAGAATCATCATATAGAACATGGATTATGCATGGTTTAGGTTAATTTGATGTTTAGAGGCAAAACCCATTAGTTATGGTAAGAATAATGACTTGAATCATCATCCATGTCTAATTCTTGTTGCATGTTGTTTGTATTATGTGGGTATGATGAATTCTTGTTACATGAATTGAAAGAAATATGGTGTTGATATGCTTGATGTTATGTATGAATGATAAATGCTAATTAGTGGGAGGATTGGATGAATTATGCATAAGATTAGAAGAATATGCATATATTAGTTGTACATTGTGCTAAGATAGTGGTACGCACACCAAGCGTTTGATGAAACGCCTAGGTGAGCTTAATCGATGAAATTGTATGTAAGTAAAAGATGATATGTATATAGTGTTGTCCGTATAGGCTATTATGATGTTACGGGTATATAATGATAAGTCGAAAGTTAAACTAAATGAACCGTTGACTTCTAAAAGTCAACCGTGTATAAGAAGGATGGTTAGACGTGTTGTCATAATTGTAAGATTAAGGTAAGTTATATGGAGCGTGTTTGACGAATGTGTGTTTAATGCGATGACATGATGTTTTACATGAGTTTGAAATGATATGAATTTGGTCACATGTATTATGCTTGCTAGAAGTAACTAATGAAAGTCAAATGGGAATTATGCGATCGATATGATCGTTAACATGTACAATTATGTATGCTAATAAGAATGTGATTTCGATGACATGGAAGTATAGGAATCATGTCGAGACGGAATCAAGCACGGAAGGCTAACGGGTCAAAAAGTGGCGAGGAAACGAGTATGAACATGGACGCACGAGGTAAGTGATTTTTGTAATCACTTCTTAGTTGTTTATGTAAAGTTATGTGTAATTTAATTAAGTATGATGATCGAGGTCAAGTAGGAAAGAATTGTATGAGACCGATGAAGTATTAAACGGATCTTAGCTTTGATCCGAGCAAGGTATGTGTGATTAAGAATTGTAGCTAAGTAGTAGGATTGGTTACTTATGCAAGGGAGTCCTTTGTTGTTAAGGATAGAGCAAAGTTGACAAAAACGCCCTTGATGGGTAAAACGAGCAAATGGTCTTAAAAGTTGATTACAAACAAGCTATTTGATTAAATGAATGTTTTGAAAAAGCAAGAAAGCGAGAAGTATGGTTTTCGTAAGATAAGGACCTTAAAATGCGCAAATACCCTTAACGGGTCAAAATAAGCTCTTGAGCGAAAATGGGTCAAGAGGATGCAAGACATCCGAGAACGTAATCTTGTATGATATACAATGTTGACATTATTAGGTTCATAAGAAGTTATGGTCAAACAAACAAGTTATGTGGATGAATGCATGAACGGGTCGAATAAATCATAAATGAATAATAAGACGATAGCGTGTAAGTTAAGAATTTCCTTAATCCGGATGTGGGATTTTAAGTTCATATGATAGAATGTGAATTTACAAGCATGTAGGAAGAAACGGGAGGTTAAACGGGTAAACGGTTCAAAAGTTATGCGCGTTTTAGTGCGTACGGACGACGAAACGGAACTGCAGAAAAGTGCCATTTCTAGAGGTAGTCGCCGACGGGTTATGGGTAGTCGCCGACGGGCTCTAGAAAGTTAGTTTTTTTTGCTGACGGGTTATTTACCTGTCTACGGGTTTTTGGCTACGGGAAGAACCACGGGTCGTCGCCCTCCCCAAGTCCAAAAACATGAAATTTGTTATTTAAGTTGATTCATGTATCGTAGGCTTCGGTTTGTTATCTGTGGACTACGGCGGGCTTCCTAAACATGATTTTGATCGATCCTGAGATGTTTATGGGCTATAAATCAAAGTCTAAGTCCCATGTAATCAACGCATGAGTATGTAAGAAGTATGCAAGATCTTGTACGCGTATGTAGATGTGTATGTATGTATGTGTAAAGATATGTACGAGTGTATGCATGTATGTAAAGATGTAGGAAAGGTATGTACGTATGTAGATGTGTATGTATGTATAAAGATATGTATGAGTGTATACATGTATGTAAAGATGTAGGAAAGGTATGTACGTATGTAGATGTGTATGTATGTATGTATAAAGATATGTATGAGTGTATACATGTATATAAAGGTGTAGGAAAGGTATGTACGTATGTAGTTGAGTATGTATGTATGAATAAAGACATGTATGAGTGTATGCACGTATGTAAAGTTGTAGGAAAGGTATGTACGTATGTAGATGTGTAAGTATGTATGTATGTATGTATGTATGTAAGTACGTATGCATGCATGATTTAGACACGTTAAGTGTTAACGTTATTAATGGTGTACCTTGAGAATGAAAAGTAATGCAGGTACGTTATTGAAGCCTCACCAGGAAATGGATAAGCAGATGAAATGCTTAAAGTTTGAAAAAGGACGAAATGTGAAGTGTACGTGAAAGAATCTTGTTTATATAATGCGTGCTAATGTTAGGAATGTATGTGGTGAGTGCAGGTTGTACGGATCACGGGCGATTATCACAAGGAATAGAGATCGAAGACCGAGTCACAAGATAGATTGTACGGGAATAATCGAGTATGTACTTTAGTAAACGGGAGTTATGCTTTTGTTTTGTAAAAGATATATTTTTAAAATAAACCTTCAAGTAAGTCAAGACGTTTGTAATGAAAGAAATTTTATGGCACAAATTTCCGCTGCGACTTTTGTCAAATACGTGTTAGGGTCTTACAAGTTGGTATCAGAGCCCTGGTTTGAGAGAATCAAGTACAAGAAAGTAAGTACTTGAACTCAAACTTGTGTGCTCTTATGATAAGGAACCCGTACAATCTAAGACTCGATCAAGATCCAAAGGTAGAAGCGAATGTAAGTATGTACTTATGTATACGTATAAAGAAATTGACGGTATGTTATGTGCAAGGTAGGTATAAGTGTTTGAAGAAGATGACCCTTGAATGCCGTCTAGGATGGATGCTAAGGCAGGCAAGGATGCGAATGGACAGACGGACCCCAGGTACACAATGTTAATATGTATGGTACCGGTGTTAAAAGAAAAAGGAAGAAATCTCCTTGGGAGGGTAAGTACTAAATGGAAGACAACGATATTGTCTTGATAAGATTGTAAAAATGTAGCACGAACTGAGACCCACTACTGCAGACATAAGGCGATGATTACCTGAAGGCACGAAATTAGTATGTGAATTGCGCACCTGGCCAGTACGCAAGAAGCATATGACATTTGTGAGACCGTGGTAATTATCGCAGGTATGTCCGTTAGAATTGGGTAGCATGTGGGCGTGCGGGTGAAGTGGGTAGTAAGACTGTCAGGAAATTGAGAGTACTATGTAGGAATGAAAAACATGAATGATAAGAATGAAAGATATGAATGCAATGCTTGAATCCGCGAGACGGATTCAAGGGATGAAAGCGTAAATGCAATGTTTGAATCCACGAGACGAATTCAAAGAATGAAAGATATGAATGCAATGCTTGAATCCGCGAGACGGATTCAAGGGATGAAAGGCGTAAATGCAATGTTTGAATCCGAGAGACGGATTCAAAGAATGAAAGATGTGAATGCAATGTTTGAATCCGCGAGACGGATTCAAAACATAGAAGGTACGAAAGGTACGAATAATGTGTTCGAATTCGTGAAACAGATTTAAGATATAAAAGACGAAATTAGTCTACATAAGAAGAAGTCAATAGCTTGACCATGTATGCGTCAAACAAGTCATATAAGTAAATGTAAAGCAAATGAACAAAAGAATGATAGGAATGAAAATATCCGAATGTGTAAGTAACGTAAGGATATGTATGGTACAAAGGACTATAGAAATGTAGAACGATGTTAGCTACGGAGTTATGCACGTAGGTATGACGATGACATAGCAGTTTTGTTGTGATAACAAAACAAGGGTTAAATGTTATACAATGCGTCTATAGAATGGAATCTTAAAGGATGAAGATGAAAGTACTAAATCCGTTATAAACGGATCATATGAGTGTAAGCATTATTATAAGTTTGAATAAGTATGTATATTAACATGTTATTAACGGGTCAAAGAAAATGAGAATGTTATATGAAAGTATGCCATGGAAAGTATAGACTTGTTAAGAAGAAGAAGCCAATTGTATGAATAATTATGAAATAAGATATGATGATTACTTATGATTATGATGTGAGTGTTAAGTCAAACATAAATGTGTGTGTGTGTATGAGGAAATGAGAAAGGTTTCGGGGACGAAACCTTATTTAAGGGGGGTAGACTTGTAACACCCCAAAACCCGAATGTTTATATTCGTTAAATGTTATAATATGGTGCATCAAGAAATGAATGACTAGGTTATTTAACCAAGTTAACAAAATGGTAAAAACAATTAAAAGAAAGAAAGTTGTGACCCTTTATAATTAGTGGCAACTTGAGGGGTTAAAGAGGGTTAAGTTGAAAGTTGAATTAATAAATAAAAATTTACACACACAAACACACACACGATCGTGTGTTCTAGAGGGAGCAGGAGTTCTCATGAAGTCAAAACCCTAACTCCATCTAATCCATCAAATTGGAAGGATAAATGAAGCTCAAATTCAGAACCGAACACGAATTTGTGATCACCTACACTAGGGGATCATAAGGTATGTCTTAGATTCTAGATTGGTGATTACCCACGAAGTGGGTTATGTTGTAAATCATGAGTTGGTATGAAATTGGGCATGAGGATATGTTAGAATCATCATATAGAACATGGATTATGCATGGTTTAGGTTAATTTGATGTTTAGAGGCAAAACCCATTAGTTATGGTAAGAATAATGACTTGAATCATCATCCATGTCTAATTCTTGTTGCATGTTGTTTGTATTATGTGGGTATGATGAATTCTTGTTACATGAATTGAAAGAAATATGGTGTTGATATGCTTGATCTTATGTATGAATGATAAATGCTAATTAGTGGGAAGATTGGATGAATTATGCATAAGATTAGAAGAATATGCATATATTAGTTGTACATTGTGCTAAGATAGTGGTACGCACACCAAGCGTTTGATGAAACGCCTAGGTGAGCTTAATCGATGAAATTGTATGTAAGTAAAAGATGATATGTATATAGTGTTGTCCGTATAGTCTATTATGATGTTACGGGTATATAATGATAAGTCGAAAGTTAAACTAAATGAACCGTTGACTTCTAAAAGTCAACCGTGTATAAGAAGGATGGTTAGACGTGTTGTCATAATTGTAAGATTAAGGTAAGTTATATGGAGCGTGTTTGACGAATGTGTGTTTAATGCGATGACATGATGGTTTACATGAGTTTGAAATGATATGAATTTGGTCACATGTATTATGCTTGCTAGAAGTAACTAATGAAAGTCAAATGGGAATTATGCGATCGATATGATCGTTAACATGTACAATTATGTATGCTAATAAGAATGTGATTTCGATGACATGGAAGTATAGGAATCATGTCGAGACGGAATCAAGCACGGAAGGCTAACGGGTCAAAAAGTGGCGAGGAAACGAGTATGAACATGGACGCACGAGGTAAGTGATTTTTGTAATCACTTCTTAGTTGTTTATGTAAAGTTATGTGCAATTTAATTAAGTATGATGATCGAGGTCAAGTAGGAAAGAATTGTATGAGACCGATGAAGTATTAAACGGATCTTAGCTTTGATCCGAGCAAGGTATGTGTGATTAAGAATTGTAGCTAAGTAGTAGGATTGGTTACTTATGCAAGGGAGTCCTTTGTTGTTAAGGATAGAGCAAAGTTGACAAAAACGCCCTTGATGGGTAAAACGAGCAAATGGTCTTAAAAGTTGATTACAAACAAGCTATTTGATTAAATGAATGTTTTGAAAAAGCAAGAAAGAGAGAAGTATGGTTTTCGTAAGCTAAGGACCTTAAAATGCGCAAATACCCTTAACGGGTCAAAATAAGCTCTTGAGCGAAAATGGGTCAAGAGGATGCAAGACATCCGAGAACGTAATCTTGTATGATATACAATGTTGACATTATTAGGTTCATAAGAAGTTATGGTCAAACAAACAAGTTATGTGGATGAATGCATGAACGGGTCGAATAAATCATAAATGAATAATAAGACGATAGCATGTAAGTTAAGAATTTCCTTAATCCGGATGTGGGATTTTAAGTTCATATGATAGAATGTGAATTTACAAGCATGTAGGAAGAAACGGGAGGTTAAACGGTTCAAAAGTTATGCGCGTTTTAGTGCGTACGGACGACGAAACGGAACTGCAGAAAAGTGCCATTTCTAGAGGTAGTCGCCGACGGGTTAAGGGTAGTCGCCGACGGGCTCTAGAAAGTTAGTTTTTTTTTGCTGACGGGTTATTTACCTGTCTACGGGTTTTTGGGTACGGGAAGAACCACGGGTCGTCGCCGACGCCCTCCCCAAGTCCAAAAACATGAAATTTGTTATTTAAGTTGATTCATGTATCGTAGGCTTCGGTTTGTTATCCGTGGACTACGGCAGGCTTCCTAAACATGATTTTGATCGATCCTGAGATGTTTATGGGCTATAAATCAGAGTCTAAGTCCCATGTAATCAACGCATGAGTATGTAAGAAGTATGCAAGATCTTGTACGCGTATGTAGATGTGTATGTATGTATGTGTAAAGATATGTACGAGTGTATGCATGTATGTAAAGATGTAGGAAAGGTATGTACGTATGTAGATGTGTATGTATGTATGTATAAAGATATGTATGAGTGTATACATGTATGTAAAGATGTAGGAAAGGTATGTACGTATGTAGATGTGTATGTATGTATGTATGTATGTATGTATGTATGTATGTATGTATAAAGATATGTATGAGTGTATACATGTATGTAAAGGTGTAGGAAAGGTATGTACGTATGTAGTTGAGTATGTATGTATGAATAAAGACATGTATGAGTGTATGCACGTATGTAAAGTTGTAGGAAAGGTATGTACGTATGTAGATGTGTAAGTATGTATGTATGTATGTAAGTACGTATGCATGCATGATTTAGACACGTTAAGTGTTAACGTTATTAATGGTGTACCTTGAGAATGAAAAGTAATGCAGGTACGTTATTGAAGCCTCACCAGGAAATGGATAAGCAGATGAAATGCTTAAAGTTTGAAAAAGGACGAAATGTGAAGTGTACGTGAAAGAATCTTGTTTATATAATGTGTGCTAATGTTAGGAATGTATGTGGTGAGTCCAGGTTGTACGGATCACGGGCGATTATCACAAGGAATAGAGATCGAAGACTGAGTCACAAGATAGATTGTACGGGAATAATCGAGTATGTACTTTAGTAAACGGGAGTTATGCTTTTGTTTTGTAAAAGAGATATTTTTAAAATAAACCTTCAAGTAAGTCAAGAAGTTTGTAATGAAAGAAATTTTATGGCACGACTTTCCGCTGCGACTTTTGTCAAATACGTGTTAGGGTCTTACAATATAGTTATGATTTATTGATAGTATCCTATAGTTGCCCTTATGGAAAATGTTGTCCTTTATGGATCTATATTTATAGAGGCTTGACTTAGGGGGAGGGGGTGGTGATCACTCATCACTCATAACATCCAATCAAGTTCCGCCATGTAATCAACCATTATTCCATCACTCACAACTTTTTTTAGTGGAAATGGTCATCACTCACAACACCCAACAATACTCATCACTCACTACACTCAACAACACCCACAATACCATCACTCACAATACCTCACGCGTGATAATTTCCAAGCGTTATAACTTTCACGCATTAAAAAGGATGGTGGCGGTGGTGTTTTGCATTGTTCCACGACTAATGTATTTCCATCACGGGGAAAAACATACTCCACCCCGCCTGCCCTTACTAAGTTTTCTTAATGTCCAACTAAAAGATACACATACATATTTTGTTATCTGTGTTTGAGAGAAAAGGAAGAACACCATATACATATGATCTCTATCGTTGGGCGTTAAAGAAGATTAGAATCTCTATTATGACTTTTATTGATAGTTGTACTATAGTCTATTATGACAAAAAGGGTTTGGTCGATAGTGGCGGACCCATAAATCTTTTCCTGGGGTGCAGAATATTTTTAAAGATTTTAGTCCCTTTGCTTATAAAAAAAATCAGTTCATAGCGGGTCAGATCGGGTCGGGTCATGTGAGACAAAAGAACATCAAACTAAAATTTATATAATCTGTCACAGCCCCCGACCCCTGCCCCGGGAGGCGGGCGGCAGCGGTACGCAGAGCGGGTGGTATCGGTGTTTATTAGTTTGGCAGCGGAAATTTACATCAGGACCGTAGTTAGGAAATAGTTTATCAGAGTAAAACCCACATTTTTATAAATAATAACTACATGGGAAAAACCCAAGTTTCCATTATAATATGTTTATAGGGATAAACCCTATTATATAAAACTTCTTTCTTGTTTAGGTAACTTTTATAGCCAATTTTCCAAGCCTTCGGTGCTCTCCAGCAGGCTTCTATTTGGCTTTCACATTTTTTTACCTGAAAAGCGTTTTAAAAAGTTTTATCAGCAAGAAATACTGGCGAGTGCATCCCAATTTAATCAAAACAAGATTTTATATCTTTACAGTATTGAGAGTGATTACAATATTTCTATCTACCAAATTACCACCCACGGTACTGTCAATCCTGACTTGTGGTCATGTTACTATTCACAGTATTAGTAACAAGTAATGTATACAAAACCCCAACATACCGACATTAATTATAGAATACATAGACTCAATCACTGTTTAACATAATTTAAAACAATTGAGGTTTTGTTAAAACAGTTTGTTTATAAAAAGAGAATGACTCACATTGCTATTTTAGATACTACTGCTTTCTGGTGACTTCTTGGTTATAATATATTAAAATTAAACAATGCACACGTGTTAGTAAGATAACCCAATTTACATTAGCTATACCCCCGAGACAAAACTCCAACGACTGAGTCAAGCAGAGCCTCGACATGCGTTACGGAGCTCTAGATCAATCGGGCAGAGTAACTAATACGTAACCGGGGGTTATAATACTTACAACGAGGCATAGTTTCGCTTTTTAGGGGTATAATATCCGAGAGTTTTAGCTATTATATTGAGAGAGAAAGAAAGATTTGAACGACAGAAACTAAAGTCGAACTCTCCATTTATAGGGGCGGCTCGCGCCCTGCGAGAGAATTAAGACAAGGCTTCGCGGCCCGCAAGGCCACTTGTCACACCCCAACCGATGGCGGAAACATCGGAGTGAGACGAAAACGAGATTGCAAGAGACTTCATAACACTATTTGTGACAACAATTAAATAATAGATTTCATTTCATTTCTAAAAGTCGATTACAAGGGTTAAAATCAAATACAACAACTTGATATTCAATATGTTCAATACAAGAATACAATAAACAAGTACATTAACTTAAGACGTCTAAGTGTGTATCTAAGCATCATCCCTACTTCAAGTTCAAAGCGTCTTCATCCTCAACCTGTAACATGTTTTAAAATAAAGTTCAATGCAAAAGCAAAGACGAGTATACAAGTTTGGTGCGTAGTATATAAGTAATAAAATAATAAGGAACAATCCACATGGCAAACCTAGTTATCTAGATTAACGTATAACTGGCATGCGATTTACAAGTCAACCCTCTGTTTACGCAAGTATGAATGAAAATTTAACATGACCACTAGTCTACGTGCGGTGCGTTACTCCTAGAGCGCTATACATGTTAAATGGAGGCTCGTACGAAGCTAATGACAAGTTCATCACATAAGTATGGTCCAGAAAACACGAATCAAGCATAACAAATAGTAAGCATGTATTGGATTGTTTGTTTATACATTTGCATAAGAATATGTATATTAAGTGTGTGTTGTATTTAAAAACATGTTACACCCAAAAGTGTGAAAACGGTAAAATGGGTCAAGTATACTCACAGAATTGCTAAGTCTTTCGATTATCCAAGTGTTGACGAGTGTACAAGTTTAGGAGGATGGAACACCGAGGTCACCCTATATGGGCAAACGAAGGTGTAAGAGGAAACGAAATTATGACGGAGGATTTGAATTGGAATTTAGAGTATACTAGTTGATATATATATGTATATATATATATACACATATATATTTATATTTTATATAGTTTAAGTAATATTTCTAAATTAATTCTATCAAGGGTATTGTCGATATATTGTCAAAAATAAAAACAAATATACATTTTTATCTATTTTATAAAAATTAATCGAATTTGATAGGTTTTGTTTTATGAATTTAACCCGTTTCGTTTTACCTATTTTACGAAAAAAAACGGGCAGAGTTTCCTCTGTTTTTGGACGATCCCGACAACCAAAGTGTCGATATATTTGTCAAAATTCAACAATAAACAACATACGTAAAATGTGCCGAACGTGAATAATTAACAAATGTATCGGTTCGATGTTTAAGCAATATATACATATATTTAGGGGCATGATTTAGAGAAAACGGTGAAAAATGTGAGAACGACGAGAACAATTATGGATTGTCCGATCAAAACAATCCATGGACTAGATTGCGCGGTGGCGTTTTCGTAAATAACATCAATATTATTAGGTGGGACGCGCTTCATTAAGGGTAAAAGGGTCTTTTACACCTCATATTCAAAACGCCATCAAATGATAAAACGCTAAACAAAAAAATAAAACGCCAAAAATTTAAAATAAAACGCGTTTAATATTACATGAAGATGAAACAACACAAATGACTGAATTTCAGTTAATAACATTTATTAGAAGAAATTCCCTCCTAAATTACGCACCAAAAACATCATTATATAAACAAACGTAAAAACATAGCTTCCAAAATCACTTCAATCTATCCATTTTCTACAAAAAACATCCTTAACCAAAACGCCAACTTAAACAAAACGCCAAAAATGGCAACAATGGTTTCGTGGAGATACACTATGGGGATCAGGCGATACGTCCTCCATTTTGACAACAGAAGGAGGGTGTATGTTAAGACGGTCAAGGCAATTCTAAAAATGGAAGAAGAGATACAGAGGGAAATCTTATCCATTGGCATCGCTCTAGACAACCATTGCCATGAAACGCATATGCTTATGAAAGCATTAACCAGCAAATTTGGACCAATCAAACGAGATATGAAGCCAGACCCTGTCATGACATCATGGCGTTTTGATGATGAAACAGATATGGTGACGATTACATACGACAGCGAAGAGGAGGAAGTCTACTGGCTAGAGAACATCATGACAAAGCAGCGACTGGGTTTCATGGAATAATTGCATAACGCCAAATGTACCAACACAGAAATAGACTCAAAATTGGAGTTAATGCAAGACATGTTCAGGTGGAGGCTTCAGAATCTTCAGGAACAATAAGCTGATGAAGGTGAATGGGATGACATGGATGAAGATCAAGATGAAGAATCCGAGTAGGAAGAAGATGACACAAGTGATGGATACTATTTAGATAAAGTACCTTCTGACGAAGGATTTTAATTTTTTTTCCTCTTTTTTTTCTTCTATGTAATCTTCTTTTTTTTAAGATAATTAAATGATATATTTCTATCTTTATTAGCAAAACGCCAAAATTATACTAAAAAAATGGTTAACCCTAACAAAACGCCAAAAATAATAAAAAATATTTTTCCAGCTTAATATTTTATTTACTCCGTTAATGTATTTTGTCATGTTGGTCTGCATAAGGCCATTTAAAAAAAACGCCAAACTTAGAAGATGGGACGTCTATAACCTATAAAACTGATAAAAGCTGATCAACAAACTAAATACAAAAAACAGTAATTGAAAAGACAGTTACTTTATTACTATCATTTATTACAATAAAAAAGTCCCGCCTAAACTACGCGCCAAAAAACTCCTATAAGAGAGGGGTCTATACACAATGAAATTAATCAAACCCAGAAAATCACAAAAACGCCATATCCTCTAGAAACCACTCCCTTTAAAACGCCACAGATGTCAAAGCTTTCACTGAAATGGATCCTTTTTTCTGAGGAGGTTAACTCAATAATATTTTGCTGGATGAGATGGACAAATATTTCAAGAAAAAGAGGCTGGATATGCCATCATGTGAGCTTTCTTCTTGATGAATATATGCATGGAAGAAAGGGTTCAACACAACTGAAAAATGCTATTTTGGACTCCATTATTACAAATAGTGATGTGCGTGTGGTGGTATAGATTTTAATGTATATTTTTAGCCCTTTTTACACGTTAGTCAAGTTTTAAATTTATAAAACACGATATTTTACTAACACCAAACACACATATGGGCAAGTGCACCCATCGTGAGCGTAGTATAGTGTTGGCAAGATACCGAGGTCGTCCAAGGACACAAGAGCTTTTAGTACCGGTTTATCCTCAACGTCTAATCAAATCAAAAGTTTAGAAAAAGGTTTTAAACTAGAAAATAAAAACTAAAATAATGCTGAAAATAAAAATAAAAATAAAACAGATAGACAAGATGAATCACATGGATCCGACTCGCATTTAGTGTAACCTTTGATTATTTCCGCACTTTTGCACTTTTTAAGAGATTATCTTAGTTATAGTAGTAGGCTCCACTTTTGAAGGTGACGTTACCCTCAACCCAGTAGTTTGAGTCAGCAAGGATACAATCCTAAAAGGTTGGATTATTGAAAGATAATTAATTAAGTTATTAATGCATAATGTGGTAGGCCCCTCTTTTGAAGGTGACGTTACCCTTGGCTAAGTAGTTTGAGTCAGCAGGGATACAATCCTAAATAGCCGGGTTGAAGTTTTAATAGTAGTTTATATATGAGGGGATCAAGGAGTTCGGACCCCCGCCATCCATTACCAGTGGGTATTGAAGGAGGTCCTACTAAAGTTGACCCAGGTCCTTGCAGGATCTATACACTGAACAAGGCAAGAGTCTTACCAAACCATTCCCTTAACCCCCGACCAGGTAGCCAACATATCTCCATATAGACCGTGGAGATATGAATGGTGAAAATCTTTTATTTTATATAGACAGTAAAATAATGCCAAGACACCACGGACAAATGATAAGGAAGACTCACCTTTAACATAAGAAACTAGTTATTAAAGTCATTAATACATAACCAAATAAAAAGTGCGAAAAGATTAAAAATAAAAAGTATTACACTAAAAATTTGTCTTCACCAAGTGATGTAAGAGACTTAGGCAAACATGGCCTTTGATTGTCAAGAACTCTTACGATCAATCTTGGATCCCGAGACAACTCACACACTCTATGATGGATGATGGATGATGGTGGTGGATGTGGGTTGTGATGGTGGTGGTGGGTGGGTGAAGTGTGAGAGGGGTGGTTTGCCAAGAGATGGTTTGCAAATGAGCTAAGCACCCCTATTTATAGCCTGCACAGAAGCTCAGACACGGCCCCGTGTCCATTGGGCATGGCCCCGTGTCCACCCATCTTCTCTTTCTTCATTAAATGCAGTTTGTCTGCATTAGTTGACCACGCCCCCGTGTCCGCTGGGCACGACCCCGTGTGAAGAAGTGTATCTGTACTATCAAGATTTTCCTAGATTCTGTGAATCTTAGAGTTGACCACGGCCCCGTGTCCGCTGGACACGCCCCCGTGGTGGGTGATTGAAGCTTCTACAACTTTGTATTTTCTGCAGACACTTGGGCACGCCCCAGTGCTCATTGAGCACGGGGCGTGTTCAGCCTTCTGTTCTCTTGTTTTTGCTTGGGAGGATGCTGTCGAGGGGTCGTGCATGCTACGTTTATTCCTTTTCTTGTATTTATGTTAGATTTAGCTGCCTTTTTGCTTCTTTTGTTTATTTGAGCTCATTTAATCCTGAATATACAAAAGGAAGACAAAAACACACTTTTTCCAACATTAGTACTAAAAAGCGTTAGTTTTATGTCACATTTGATGTAATTTATATGTTGCATTTTGCACACATCAAATACCCCCACACTTGAATCTTTGCTTGTCCTCAAGCAAAACTCTTTATAATGTGGCTTTACACTCCCAAATGGAATGGGTAGAAGAGAAGGTTTTTGGGATTGTCATAGAGTGTCGGGATTTCCAAGATCTTTTATTAGGTTTTACTTTTATTTTATTTACAATCCTATTCGTCATGATTTATTTAAAACATTACATAAGATAAATTACTTATTAGGGCATAACATGCCTTTTAAAAATTCCATTTTTATACAAGTTCACATACCTCACGGGGGATCACTCTGCCGAAGATGTATTTTTGTGAAACACTCGAGAGCAGCATGGAACTTACTTCTACCATAAGCTTGCCAAGCAATCAATCCTCATCCTTTTTAACTATACACCTTTGTAAATATCAAGAGGACCTTTGGGGGGAAGGGTTAGGCTTGGGTTAAAGGTAGGTGGTTGGGTTAGTGATTAGTAGAAAAGGGTGAAAGGCTCAAAAAGCGTCGGTTTTCGTAAGACTTTATTTTTATGACTTTTTATTCCAATGAAGCAATTTTTCAAACAAAGTTCTTTTTGATGACCTTGTTTGTTTATTTCTTTTTTTCACAAAGAAGTCATAAGAAAACCGAGCTTTGTTACTAAAATAAAGGGTTTAAAATGAAAAAGGGTTTTGGTGGGTAAAAGGGTGTTTGTTTGGGTTAAGAAATGAAAAGGTTTAGGCTCAAAGGGGTTAACTAGGGGGATTTTGGGTATGTGGTAAAAAAGAAAAAAATAATGGTGTTGAAATAAAAATGGTTAGTCCTAATTCCTCCATCATTTACTTACTTGGGTTTAAGTTGGTAAGGACCGGGAATGTATCGTCATGGCAAGTTCTAGAGTCGTAAGAACCAAGGAGCTATTCACACAAGAAACGAAAAATGAGTATTTAGTTTAAAGATGTGTATTTGTATGCTCAATAAAGGCTCAAAACTCACTTTTTGTGGGAATGGGTTTTTTATGTGATCAAGTATATATAATCAAATTTTAACTAGATTTGTCATGCCGTTTCATAATTTTCTTATGTTGGTTCTTTTTATCACGACGCTATCGGTTGTAAATTCGTAAGAATATAACCTTTTTAGAACTTGTAATTCCCGAATTAAACCAAGACAAGTAAAAAAAATGAAAAGTTTTTGAAAAAAATTTGGGGTGTTTAGCGGTTCCAATAGAGTTTTGTGTAAGGCTTGTAATTAGGACTTGCAAGATTCAAGGTTTTAGCATCCCCCCCCCCACACTTAAATTACACATTGTCCTCAATGTGTCCCAAAAATAAGTTTTAGTTGATTGAATGTGTAAAAGTGTGTTTAAAAACATTTTTTTATGTTACTGGGCATCTGGACACGGCCACGTGTTGGGTGAACACGGCCCCGTGGTCAGATTGCCAGTAACGAAAACTTACAGAAGGTGGACACGAGGGCGTGTCGGCTGAGCACGACCCCGTGTCTGGCAAAAATCTGCATAATTTAGACAAACAGCAGGTCTGGGGCAATGGGCACGGGGGCGTGTTGGCTGAACACTGCCCCGTGTGGACAAACTGCAAAGGTGTAAAACAGGTTTCTGGCTTCGGTTTTCCTGTCCCGGCTTTAGTAGCACTAGTGTTTAGTGCTCTAAGCCTCGTATGTACCTGTTTAACTAATAAATACCACACCAATCATAGCAAGGATCCTAAATTACCAAAGTTAATAATCCACATCACAAGTTAAAAAGAAAAAGAAAATGCAGAAATTAAAAAGTGTTAGAGAAAGTAAATTGTTCAACAAACGGCACGCAGGCCGGAAATTGTTTGTGAAATAAGGGGGGTTAACCTGATAGACCTCCAACCGACTGATCCTACCTCCACTTCTCCCGCTCAATCCATGTCCTCGTCTTCATCATCACCGTCTCCTCCGTGCCCCTCCATGTACTCCCGGATGTTCCCAATGTCATCCTGTATGTCGGATATATTTCTCTCTATTGCTCCGACCCGGGTGTACGTGTTGCTGGCCATGTTGTAGGTGTTCCTGGTGCACATGAGGTTTTCCTGCAATAAATCATGTAAACTTTGAAAGTTAGGAAAACCGCCTCCTTGAGAGGAGGATTGACCCGGATCACCCTGGGGCTGGTAGTGGTACTGAGGAGGAGGTGGGAAATGTGGGGCGTGTAAGACGAGTGCTTCTTGCGGGTTCCAAGCATGCCCTTGAACTCTTTGAAAGCTGACCGTCCCGTCATCCGCCTCATAAATCAAGTTCATGGAGCGATATATGACCATGTCTACTCTCCCCGACCATGGGCTCTTTTGGAAAGACCTTGGCATCCTATCAAAAAAGTGTTTGAAGAGGCGGTAAATCCACCCTCCAAAGAAGATAGGTGTCGGGAGAGTAGCAAGTTGGTTCAGGTGCATGTTCCAGAGTAGTAGGTATGGAACATCAAGGTTGGTGCGGGTGTGAATGCAATGAAGAACCACCAGATCTAGCAAGCCTACAACGCCGCTGCTGTCGTGCCTTTGACTAAGAGAGTAGGTGAGGACCCTATGGATGTAGCGGTAAAGAAGGTCTCTCCGCTGTGTGCTCTTAGTTTGGCTTGGGTTATAATTGCCATCTCCTAATTGAGCCCAAGTAGCTTGGCGTTGATTTGGTGGGATCTCACGTAGACCGCCGGTGTTTTCTTCATCCCCAGCATCTTCCTCCGCGTACAGCCCAACTATTGCCCCAAACTGTGCTAGCGAGATTGAGTACACAGTCCCCCCACAACGGAATTCTACCCCATCATTATCAAATGGATCGGCTCTCGACTTGAAAGAGAATGCGCTGTAGAATTCCATGTTGTATTCATGGACTGAGCGAAGCCTAGTGCATAGGGCGGCTCTTAGTGGGCCGGTGACAATAGTGTTGAATCAGTCCAGTTGGTTCACTGCCTCAAGAGTGTTTGTGTATACTTGTCTGGGGTTCTCCTCGGGCCTAGTCCTTAAGACGTCATAACGAGCTTGAGCCGCCAACTCGTTAGCATTGAATCGAGTGAATTTCTTAGCCATTTGAAAGAAAACACCAAACAATTAGCAAGAAACAGTGAAAAATTTGGAGAAAACAGAAAACAGTCGACTGAACACGCCCCCGTGTTCAGTGGACACGCCCCGAGTTGGACTGACTTTGGCTGGACACGCCCCCGTGTCCAGGCGTCTGTTTACCAAAATTCCCATTTTTCGACCCGGTCTCGAAAACTTGAAATTTTTTTGTCCAGTAGGGGCGGTTTTCCCCGAAAATGAAACCCAAGTGCCGTTTTTCTCAAAACAAACCGTTTACCCCTTCAATTTTATCTTTTTCGGTTCAAAAACAAGGGTTTGGGGTTTTTGTGAGAAATCGGGCAAATCTACAAACAATAAAAGTTGATTTACTTCCTATAACATGTATCTAAACTAATGCTAACAGATTTATGCAAAAATTTGAGGTTCGATCCGGTTCAAGTTGAAGAACCCTAGATTTTTCCCCAAATCTTGATGTTAAACTACATGCAAATGCTTAATCTAACTGCTAATAATGATAGAATCATACCTTGATGTTGTTAGAAGTAGAGGAGATGTCGAAATCTTGCAGAAAAATCGCCTGAACCAGAGAGTTTTCGGGGAAACGGGGAGTGTGGAATGAAGAAACTGTGTTGAAAAGGGGGTTTTATCCCGACAGTTGCGCGGACACGGCCCCGTGGGCGGGCAATTTTTTATTTTTTTAGTGCTCGTGTGAGTGCCCTGTTTCCCAAAAACTTGGTTAGAAGACTTAACGATTTAGATGTCAAACCGCTTGTTCGTAACTTACCAGGTAGGACGTCGATGCTTTCATTCTTCGACCGTTTGAAGCGAGATTTCTTCCTCCCCATCCTCAATGAATCCTTGATAGAGCTTCAGCCGTTGGCCATTGACTTTGAATGGAATTCCATTACGAGATTTAATTTCTACTGCACCGTGTGGGAAAATATGGGTGATGGAAAAAGGTCCTGACCACCTAGACTTTAATTTACCAGGAAATAATCGAAGTCGTGAATTAAACAATAGAACTTGATCTCCTACTCGAAATTCATTAGGTTTAATGTGTTTATCATGCAAGTTTTTCATTCTTTCCTTATAAATTTCAGAGTTAGAGTATGCATAATTCCTTAGTTCGTCTAATTCATTTAATTGACAAAATCGATTTTTACCGGCAATTTCTAAATCTAAGTTTACATTTTTAATTGCCCAGTAGGCTTTGTGTGCAATTTCTACTGGCAAATGACAACTTTTTCCATAGACGAGCTTATATGGGGTTGTACCTATTGTTGTTTTATAAGCAGTTCGAAAAGCCCATAAAGCATCATCTAACTTATCGGCACATTCCTTTTTGTTTAACCCTACGGTTTTTTCAAGTATTCGTTTTAAACCTCTATTAGTCACTTCGGCTTGTCCGTTTGTTTGAGGGTGATATGTCGTTGAGACCCGGTGATAGACCCCATACCTTGTTAAAAAAAATTCAAGTTAATGGTTACAAAAATGGGTACCTCTATCACTTATTAATGCTTTAGGTGTTCCAAAACGAGAGAATATTTTTTTCAGAAATCTTACCACGACTCTTCCATCATTTGTTGGAAGTGCCTCGACCTCGGCCCATTTAGACATCTACCGCCATGAGTATATATTTGTTTCCTTTTGACGGTGGGAAGGGTCCCATAAAGTCGAGTCCCCACACATCAAAGATTTCACAAACAAGAATGCCATTTTGTGGCATTTCGTTTTTGGAAGAAATATTACCTGTTCTTTGGCGAGCGTCACATGTCTTGACAAAACTTTGGGCGTCTTTGTAAATGGTTGGCCAATAAAATCCTGAATCAAATACATTTCGTGCGGTACTAGCGGCACCATGATGTCCTCCGTATGGACCTTCATGACAATGGAGGAGAATTCTTCTTGCTTCACTACCATGTACGCATCGTCTGATGAGTTGGTCGGCACACATTTTGAAAAGATAAGGATCTTCCAAAAAATAATGCTTTACATCAGCAAAGAATTTCTTTCTTTGATGATGTGGCCAACCTTTCGCGACTATACCGCTAGCTAAGTAGTTAGCATAGTCGGCGTACCATGGTTCTTCTCTGTATTCCACCATTTCCAGGGACTCCGTTGGAAATTTTTCATTTATTTGCTCATCCCTGGTTGCCTCCAAAGCTGGGTCTTCTAAGCGCGAAAGATGATCTGCTGCGGTGTTTTCTGCTCCTCTTTTGTCTTTGATTTCAATGTCAAATTCTTGGAGGAGTAGAATCCACCGAATCAAGCGTGGTTTAGCATCCTGTTTCTTGAAGAGATATCGAATGGTTGCATGATCTGTATAAACTATTGTTTTAGAAAGAACAAGATAAGAACGAAATTTATCAAAAGCAAATACCACAGCTAGTAACTCTTTTTCTGTTGTTGTGTAATTTTCTTGTGCATTGTTAAGTGTTTTACTTAGCATAATAAATTGGGTGAAAATGCTTATCTTTTCTTTGTCCCAAGACAGCTCCAACTGCAAAGTCACTTGCATCACACATGATTTCGAAAGGTAATTTCCAATCAGGCGCTATCATGATAGGTGCATTGACTAGCATTTCCTTTAGGGTTAGAAATGCTTGATTGCAATCCTTGTCAAAGATGAAAGGGGCATCTTTTTCAAGTAATTTTGTTATAGGCCTTGAGATTTTAGAAAAGTCCTTGATAAATCGCCTATAGAATCTGGCATGCCCTAGGAAACTTCTGATAGCTCTAACGGAGGATGGGGGTGGTAATCGAGAAATAGTGTCTATTTTTGCTCGATCAACCTCCATTCCTTCGCTTGAGATTTTGTGACCGAGTACTATTCCCTCCGTTACCATGAAATGGCATTTTTCCCAATTAAGGGCGATGTTAGTTTCCTCACATCGGGATAGCATTCGTTCAAGGTTATCGAGGCATTGGTCGTATGAATCCCCAAAGATAGAAAAGTCGTCCATGAAGACTTCCATTGTCTTTTCTATCATATCATGGAAGATGGCCACCATGCAACGTTGGAAGGTTGCGGGGGCACTACATAGACCGAATGGCATGCGTCGATAAGCAAAAGTTCCATAGGGACATGTAAATGTTGTCTTTTCTTGGTCTTCGGGTGCTATCGGGATTTGAAAGTAACCTGAAAAACCATCCAAGAAACAGTAAAATTTATGACCGGATAATCTTTCTAACATTTGATCAATGAAGGGCAAAGGAAAGTAATCTTTCCTTGTTGCTTCATTTAATCGCCTATAATCTATACATACCCTCCATCCTGTGACGGTTCTCGTTGGTATTAATTCATTTTTTTCGTTAGTTATTACCGTCATACCTCCTTTCTTTGGAACTACTTGGACGGGACTTACCCAAGGACTATCGGAGATAGGGTAAATAAGTCCGGCGTCAAGTAATTTGATGACTTCGTTTTTAACCAATTCTTGGACATTTGGATTTACCCTACGTTGTGGTTGTATTACCGATTTATAGTCATCATTCATTAAAATTTTGTGCGTGCACATGGAAGGAATTATTCCTTTAATATCTACAAGTCTCCAAGCGATCGCGTTTTTGTGTTTTTTCAAAAGTGAAATTAATTTTTCTTTTTTTACACTACTTAATTTTGACAAAATAATTACAGGTGATTTACCATCTTTGTCTAGAAAAGCATATTCCAAACCTTTTGGAGTTCTTTGAGCTCAAGAGGTGGGTCTTTAGGAGACTCCTTATTTGGTTGCTCATTTTGATCGAGAACTTTAAAAGTTTGTTCTATGGCGACCTCTTCTTCAACAAAGTGGTCAATTTCTTCTTTTGTATCAGGTGGTTCATCTTCATCTTCAATTAGGGGGTCATTATTTCCGAATGGATATTTCATTGAGCGCTCAAGATTGACACTTCTTTTAAATGCCCCTAATTGAATAGATAGATTGTTGTACTTCCGGTTTTTCAAAGCTTCGTGGGTTTTTACAAAAGGTCGTCCCAACACTAGAGGAGCGTAATCAAGGATGACAAAGTCGGTTGGGATTACCATTTGATTTGTTTGGACCAAGACATCCTCAACTACACCGATTGATTTTATTACTTTCCGATTGGATAGACAAATGGGTATTTGAAGTGGAGAAAAATCACTAATACTTAATTTTTCGAAAATGTAGTTTGGCATTATATTAACACAAAGATCTTTATCGATTGTGATATTACTAATAAAGGAATTTTGAAAAAAACATGGAACCGGTGTAATGTTAATTTCAAATGGGTCTTCTTTTATTAGAGCAGTTTGATCATTTGTTAACTTAATGCTTACCGTTTCGTCAATTTTAGTGTTAGTGTTTAACTCTTTTATAAACTTAGCATGAGTGGGTACTAAACAATGATTTTCGAAAGAAGGTGACAAGAGATTAATTTTTTTAAAATTAGACTCTTCTTGAATTTTAACGTTGTCGGACTCACCCTTTTCGTTGTTTAACTCATGTGTCGGTTTTTCACTTACTTGTTCTTCCATTTTTACATTTTCAACTATCTCTTTTTTATTTAATTCTTCTCTTGCGTGGGACTCCTCTTACCTTGCGCGAGATTCTAATATGCAACGTTCGACAGTTTTAATTGTTTCTATTATCCTATCGGCTATGTCGGTGATAGAGTAAGGATCGGGATCCTCAAAGCTTGAATCCGGATGTTCGATCCTTTGTTCCTCATAATACTCATAGGAAGTAAATGGTTCACACCATTGTTCTTCATTGTAAGTATATGATGGATAAGGGTCGTAATTTTGTTCTTCATAATACTCATATGAGGTGGGTTGTTCACGCCATGGTTCCTCATAATAAGTATATGAAGGTGGTGGCTCATATCTTGGTTCCTCAAAGTATGAGTATGAAGGCTCATACCTTGGTTCATCAAAATATAAGTATGAGGGAGAGGGTTCATACCTTTGATCTTCATAGGATGTGTATGAAGTCGATGGCTCGTACCTGGGCTCCTCATAGTAGGTGTATGAAGTGGATGGTTGAAATAAGTCACAATATTGTACCGAGTGCGGGTCACCACAGTAATTGAAAAGACAGTTACTTTATTACTATCATTTATTACAATAAAAAAGTCCCGCCTAAACTACGCGCCAAAAAACTCCTATAAGAGAGGGGTCTATACACAATGAAATTAATCACACCCAGAAAATCACAAAAACGCCATATCCTCTAGAAACCACTACCTTTAAAACGCCACAGATGTCAAAGCTTTCACTGAAATGGATCCTTTTTTCTGAGGAGGTTAACTCAATAATATTTTGCTGGATGAGATGGACAAATATTTCAAGAAAAAGAGACTGGATATGCCATCATGTGAGCTTTCTTCTTGATGAATATATGCATGGAAGAAAGGGTTCAACACAACTGAAAAATGCTATTTTGGACTCCATTATTACAAATAGTGATGTGCGTGTGGTGGTATAGATTTTTATGTATATTTTTAGCCCTTTTTTCACGTTAGTCAAGTTTTAAATTTATAAAACACGATATTTTACTAACACCAAACACACATATGGACAAGTGCACCCATCGTGAGCGTAGTATAGTGTTGGCAAGATACCGAGGTCGTCCAAGGACACAAGAGCTTTTAGTACCGGTTTATCCTCAACGTCTAATCAAATCAAAAGTTTAGAAAAAGTTTTAAACTAGAAAATAAAAACTAAAAAAATGCTGAAAATAAAAATAAAAATAAAAATAAAACAGATAGACAAGATGAATCACTTGGATCCGATTCACATTTAGTGTAACCTTTGATTATTTCCGCACTTTTGCACTTTTTAAGAGATTATCTTAGTTATAGTAGTAGGCCCCTCTTTTGAAGGTAACGTTACCCTCAACCCAGTAGTTTGAGTCAGCAAGGATACAATCCTAAAGGGTTGGATTATTGAAAGATAATTAATTAAGTTATTAATGCATAATGTGGTAGGCCCCTCTTTTGAAGGTGACGTTACCCTCGGCTAAGTAGTTTGAGTCAACAGGGATACAATCCTAAATAGCCGGGTTGAAGTTTTAATAGTAGTTTACATATGAGGGGATCAAGGAGTTCGGACCCCCGCCATCCAATACTAGTGGGTATTGAAGGAGGTCCTACTAAAGTTGACCCAGGTCCTTGCAGGATCTATACACTGAACAAGGCAAGACTCTTACCAAACCATTCCCTTAACCCCCGACCAGGTAGCTAACATATCTCTATATAGACCATGGAGATATGAATGGTGAAAATCTTTTATTTTATATAGACAGTAAAATAATGCCAAGACACCACGGACAAATGATAAGGAAGACTCACCTTCAACATAAGAAACTAGTTATTAAAGTCATTAATACATAACCAAATAAAAAGTGGGAAAAGATTAAAAATAAAAAGTATTACACTAAACACTTGTCTTCACCAAGTGATGTAAGAGACTTAGGCAAACATGGCCTTTGATTGTCAAGAACTCTTACGATCAATCTTGGATCCCGAGACTACTCACACACTCTATGATGGATGATGGTGGTGGATGTGGGTTGTGATGGTGGTGGTGGGTGGGTGAAGTATGAGAGAGGTGGTTTGCCAAGAGATGGTTTGCAAATGAGCCAAGCACCCCTATTTATAGCCTGCACAGAAGCCCGGACACGGCCCCGTGTCCACCCATCTTCTCTTTCTTCATTAAATGCAGTTTGTCTGCATTAGTTGACCACGCCCCCGTGTCCGCTGGGCACGACCCCGTGTGCAGAAGCGTATATGTACTATCAATATTTCCAAGATTCTGCGAATCTTAGAGTTGACCACGGCCCCATGTCCGCTGGACACGCCCCCGTGGTGGGTGATAGAAGCTTCTACAACTTTGTCTTTTCTGCAGACACTTGGGCACGCCCCCGTGCTCATTGAGCACGGGGCGTGTTCAGCCTTCTGTTCTCTTGTTTTTGCTTGGGAGGATGTTGTCGAGGGGTCGGGCATGCTACGTATATTCCTTTTCTTGTATTTATTTTAGTTTTAGCTGCCTTTTTACTTCTTTTGTTCATTTGAGCTAATTTAATTCTAAAAATACAAAAGGAAGACAAAAACACACTTTTTCCAACATTAGTACTAAAAAGGGTTAGTTTTATGCCACATTTGATGTAATTTATATGTTGCATTTTGCACATATCAATAGCATCAAGCAAGAGTTGATCTTCAATGACATGCCACCAAACAAGAATATCACACCAAAAAACAGGACGCCACTAAGCAGCTTCTTCTGAAAAAGGCGGGGTTTATGTAGGAAAGTTGGCATCTAGCTAAAGTATTCAAAAAAGGTTCAAAACGCCAAAACAAATTCAAGAAAAATAGAGGCTGATGACAGTGAAGATTCGGAAGAGAAATTAGATTACCATTTTTTATTGTTTTTGTTTTCATTTTATATTGTTTTGATATCAAGTTATATGTTGATTTGTTATCTAATTCTCTATAAATAAAATACATTATTATATAAAACGCCAAAAACTACAAACACCAAAATGATAGAAATATGAAAACTAGGAGAACAGTTGCTGGCAAAACACCTTGTAAAGGGTATTAAACGCCAAAAAATTCACTAAACGCCAAAAAAATTGTACTTATTGTAATCTTATGCAAATAATAGTGACTCGTAGTGAATTATTATACAAAATGCCATAAACACCAAAAAAATTAACCAGAAAACGCTATAACGCCAAAAAGTTATATATGTGACACAAAAAAATTAATTCAACGCCAAAAAGTTTAAAAAATACAATTAACGCCAAAAAAACTTAGACGCCATAAAATTATTATACCGCGTTGGGAAATAAAAACAAGAATGAAAAGACAAAAAAGCCCCTCCGCCCTTCTCTATGCCGCGGGACACGTGTTGGGCAAGGATGCGTTCTCACTGTTCTCACACTTTTGAGCGTTTTCTCCTGATCCCGTTTCCATATAATAATAATAATAATAATAATAATAATAATAATAATAATAATAATAAAATTAGCATTGTATAAAAATTGTACCAAGTATCGGGTCAACCGTTGACCCGTCAGTTGATTGGTTTAACCAGTTGTCCGGGTTGACCCGAAACACCAAAAACGAGTCATTGGCCTGCTGAACCGAGACCCGAGCCTGCCGAACCGAACTTGAATATGAGGGAGTGAACCCGAAACTGAACCACCTAAAACAAACAAACCAACCGGACTTGGATCAAAACTAAACCAAAACAACACTCAAAACAAAACAAAACAAAACAAAACTGAACCTAATCGATGCTGACCCGACAAGAACCCAAACCAAATCTGACCATTAGCTGAACCGAGACTGGTCATAATCCGAAACGAAACCATCTGAACGCAACTTGAATCGAATGAAATCAAAACAAAATCTGAACGGAATCCGGACTGAACCGACTGACCTGAAATGAAAACCAATCGGAGCTGAACCCACCTCGCCGTCGCCGCCGCTACAGTGGTCGCGCCACCGTCACCGCCGCCTCGGCGTTTGTCGCTGCCGTCTACGACATCTGCTGTCACCGCCGTCTGCTCTCTCTCTCTATCTCTCTCTCTCTCTGCGTCGATCTCCGGCGTCTGCCGCCGTGTTCTGCCGCCGTAGAGGCGTCTGGTCGTCCGTTTGAAGAGGGGAAAGCAGGTGAGTGTGGGTCTGTTGTCGAGTGAGTGACACCGGAGTGCCGGTCGGATTCCGGTATCGGTCGCCGGAATTGGGAGAGAAGACAGGGGGTCTGGTTTGGGGATGCGGCTGGTAGAAAGACTTAGGGTTTAGATATATATGTTTTTTTATAAACTTTTAATTATATACACAATAGCCCCTCAACTTTAAGGACTTTATTAAATGGTTAAATTAACTTGGTTTAAGTTTAATTTCCTATAACTAACTAGCTTAACTAAATAACCTTTAAATTAATTAAATTAATTAATTAATTACTATATTGATTTTTTTTAACAAAATAAATAATTAATTACACAGGTAATTAACCATATAAAAATCTTTCGACGGTTATTTAATTCGCGAAAAAAATTTCCGTTAGTTCAAGGTTAGGATTCGAATTTCAAAACGGGTCGGATTTCGGGAATCCATTTTGACGGATGTTACACCACTAGTGTAGGCCCTAGCCCTGTCGAGTCAACCCCTAGCTTCAACACGCGTTGGACACGTGATGGCACCGGGTGTAGCCTGGTGTCACTGGGTCACGGCCCGCGACAGGCCCAGTGATATGGGTCGCGGCTCGCGAGCGACCTATAATTTTGTTTTTATTTGAGTTTTATTAATATAAAGATATTTTAAGCTCGTTTTCGTATACGGGGTGTATTTTAGGACGTATAGGAGTGTTTTAATGGTTTTGGGAGAGTTGTTATATAATCATCAAAAACACGTCAAACGTAATTACAAACGTATTTAAAATTGTGCCCTGTAGGTTTTCATTTTTTTAAATCTATCCAAAACATCATCTAGAGATACTAAACACACCATAAGTTCATTACATTCTTACTCATTGTTCCTATCACATATAAATCGTACCATAAGTTCATAAAACAACACTAAACACTTAAACAAAATAAATAATCATGTTCAACCATAGTCCATAATTTTCAATTTTATTTTCAAACATTCAAGGCCTAGTATTAAATGTTGATTACTTGTAACCAATCATTTAAACAAACAAAGCTATAAATAAAACAAAAAATCATTTAACTACGAGTCTTGAACAACAAAAAAAAAACATAAACATATCAAACCCTTATACATCTATATTTTCTCCTAATCATCACATAAAACAACAAAAAAAAAATCAATAAAGAAGGGTGAGGTTCTAGAGTGAACACTAGTGTATTTGTGAACTGACTGAATAAATCATGGCCATTGATTTACATCATCAAATCGTAAAATACGTTAATGTATTTTCATCATCAAATCCTGGCTATTAATTTACACTTGTGTATTGATAATCAAGGGCTATGATTAGTTCGCCACAGTTCACTATTAAGGAGGTTCACAAATGAACCTAACCCTATATCCATACTAGTTCTATATCGGAATTCTCACGTAATATAGGTTGGTCTTGCCAGAATTTTGTTTTTTCCTGCAAAAAAAGTCGTCCGGTCGTGAGCAGTGGCGTCAAGTCGCTGGAAGTTTTTTTTGGGGGCGTGATTAGGAATTGGAATGCATGGATGGGCTTGGGTAATTTTATTTAGTTCAAATTTCTTTGGGTTGGGTTCGGGCTTGGGTTAAAAAAATAGATTGTAGATTGAGCTTTGATTGGGTTAAGTAATAAAGTGAATAAGTGGTTAAAGAATAATCATATAAATTGTATTATATACTTATATATTAAATAATAATAAGTTATTATTTTTTTTGTAAATTCATAATTTTTTTCTGAGTGGGACGGTGAAAAATTTTCAAGGGGTGCGGTCGAAATTTCCGGCAAAAAATACACTAAAAATTATTTTTCAAAGGGTGCATCTGCCCACCCACGGCATGGAGTGGGTACGCCCCTGCTGGTCGATGTCTGTTATTTTAAGTTTTGTTAAGAGTTAAATGTCCGGTTTGTCCATGTGGTTTGCCCTTTTTTCACCTTTAGTCCCTAACTTTCTAAAATTACAGCCATAGTCCCTAACTTTTCAATTTTCGTTCCCAGATAGTCCCTATGCCTAACATCAGTTAGTTTTATCAGTTAAAAGGGTGTGAAATGACAAAAATACCCTTTCCTTAAAAAGGGTAAACCACACGAACTATCCGAGCATTTAATAAATAAAAAAAATTAATTAATAAGTCAAATTTCAAGTGGGCCCCACAACCTACCCCACCTTCACCCTACCCGCTATCATCTTCTTCTCCACATTCATCTTTTGATTCGGGTGATGAAGTAGACAGTGATCTTCAAGCTGAAGCGATTCCGTCAATAAACAGAAGACAAAAATGACGTTTGCTCTTCCCCTATATAAATACCACAAACCAATCTCTGTTCTTGTTTCTTCACTAATTCCTGTTTGTCTCTGCACAACATATTCTTAACGTGTTTTGGTAAATACCCACTAATTCCTGTTTCTCTCCTTCACTAAATACCCACCCGCACCAAATCAGATCCAAATCCTCCAGTTTCCGATCACATCACCGGACCGGACTTCCAGAAGATTCGCCGAAGCATCTTTTTCTGTATAAATTTTGCAACATTTAGAGATATATTGAGAAAACCTACGTGTTTTGGTAATATTTGTTACACTGAATATATTTGTTATGTTGACTATTGTAAAATTGAATGCTACTTTGAAGGATTCGATACGATTTGGTTACGTTTTTTAGTTATTTTTTTTTTGTATTTGCGGAAGTTTGATAAGAGACAAGATTAGAGTCTGTGAAGGCCAGTCTCTAACACCCCGTGTTTCAAAAGTCAAGGTCAAAGTCAAGATTGAAGTCAAAGGAAGACAAGATTGCTAATTGCGATCTGTCACTCCTTGCTCAACTCCTGTTTTGACTTCTTTGACTTGTAGATAGCCTATTTATGTTATCGTATTAGTTGTATTATGTGGAGTACTTGTTAATAATCGAGGTTTAATCGCTATTAATCGCATGTTTAATCGATTTATCGCTTATCGCTATCGCATTCGCAACTCGAATTATGTGTGCTGGATATTGTTTTACGTGTGTGTGCTATTTATGTGTTAGCTGTGCATGTTATGTTTATGTTGAGGTGTTAATCGCAATCGCAATTCTATCGCATCGCAATCGAATCGAAAACACTAAACGAAAGTTAATTATGATGATTGTATGTTAGATATAGTAGTTGGGATTAAAAGTAATTTGATGGGTAATACTATCGCATCGCTCGCTCGAATCGCATTGCAACGCTCAACACTCGAATCGAAACGACGAAACTCATCGCGTCGAACACTCGGATCGAGTGGCCAACCGACCGAGTGGCCATCCGATCGGATTGCCATCCGATCGAGTTGCCACCCGATCGGACTGCCACTCGATCGACCAGCCTCTTCCTCCCTTTCCATTTTAGGAAACCCTATAAATATCCTTCAAATGTCACATCACTTGATGTGACAGCTCTCACTCGACCCAGCTCGCTCCAGCCCACATTTATCTCGATTTCTCCCGATTCTTGTAAGTTTTCAACCTAAATCTTGTACTTTCTTGATCTACACGCACTCCTACACCTTTCTTTCTTTTGAATCTTAACTTTTAACCGTGAAATCACCGGATTTGAGGTGTTCTAGGGTGATGTCATCATGGAGTTCTTATGAACTTCAATGTTTGGCTTCATTCCACCAAGAACAACTTAGATCTAAAGGATTTCCATAACATTTATCAGTGATTTCGTTTAGATCTACACGAATTCATGAGTGAAAGGATTGAGAGAAGGTTTTCCAACTTTCTTTCAACTCTTTTACACTCAATGTCTCAAACCCGATAGAATCGGATCTCATTCTGATCTTCTACCCGTTCTTGGTGATGTATTAGTTCCAGATCCAAATTCTATCCAAGAGATATTGACTTCAGGTTTGAACATGAACTACCGACTCGAACCGTGAATCGGTCAGAATAGGGTGATTCCTGTTCGGTCGGGTCACTTGGGTCGAGACAGGTTTCTGTTGTTCAAGCATGTTATCAAAATGTCTCGTTCAAACACTACAAAACTTCAAACGAATCAAGTGACAAGACGAACGGATCGTCAGGACAGATTGCCGTCTGATCGGATTGCCACCCGATCGACCGACCATCCGATCGGGTTGCACTTGGGTTCCATACTTAAACTATTTTTCAAACTATCCAAGGGTTCTGAACGTTGAAACGGATTGCCATCCAATCGAGTGACCGTCCGATCGTGTGACGTTTGGGACTTGGATATTTAAACAATTTTCAACATGTTCAGTACGTACGGATTGCCACCCGATCGGATAGCCATTCGATCGAGTGACCGTCCTGCTGTGAACTTGTTCTCAATCTGAGAAGTCTCGCCAATCGGATTGCTGCCCGATCGAATGGTCGTTCGATCGACCGACATGAAAGGTAGAGATACTTCTCTATTTTTAAAATGCTACAACGAAAACTTCAAAAGGCAAACCCTCATACACAAACACATCCCCACCAAACGAGGTGAAAATCCAATCGAATGGCCATCCGATCGGATGACCATCCGAATAGATTGCCACCCGATCGACTGGCCATCCGATCGGATTGCCACCCGATCGGATTACCATCCGATCCTTGGTACACTTGTATCGTTTTACGCGCCGCTTATCCTTTGTGCTATCGTTCTGATTAGGCTAATTCTGCTCTAGCGCTCTCTTCAATCCATCATCATTGTGAGTATACTCGAACCCTTTTTGCTTTATGCACTTTTGGGTGTTACATAAGTTACTTATTATAAATCACATCGAACACACTACGCAATACTTTAACGCTAACCGCCACCGCATGTTATACGTGACTTAATGATTGCTCGTTTGTTATGTTTACACATGGATTGATGTCTACCTGCCTTAGCAACGATAGTACTATAGTTTGGACTCAGCACCTGTTCACTCAGGGGTTGTTAAGGACAATTAATCACATGATTCACAGTGGTGAATATGTATTACGAACTGCCTTGCGCAGTCAACCCGCAGTCATTGGTATTGATAGGATCATGTCGATAACTTACGTGCTTTATTTCACACGTTGTACGTGCTGGTTATGCGTAAACAATTTCGAACTCTATTATATCTATTAAACGTGTATGCTCACCTTTACACTATGTGTATTGACTTTTACTTTAACGTATGTGGCAGGTGCTTAAGATGTTAGAATGCTTGGCTTGCTGTGAAATCGAGGCTAGGAAAGAGCCTATAAGCAAAGACAATTTATTTTATTTGAAAATCTGAGTTGTCGGAACATGATTTATTTGTTTGAAGAATATCTCTGTCTGTAATAACTAGATTATCTTATGGGTTATGGTATGGGACATAATATTTAAACTATTTGGTAATTTAGTCGTTATGGAATTTCTTTGAACAATCTGTTTCGCTCAGTGCCGCGCCCCGATGATTCCGCCATCGGTTGGGGTGTGACACAGTCGTTTTCGAAGGTAATGTATGCATGGATCTGCTTTCGATTTGTCTGTTTGTCATATCGTCGAACACTTGCAGTGCTCTTACCATCTTCTTCTCTTCTAAAGCATTTGATCTTTTGTTTTACATTTTATTTCTTCCATAAACATTACATAATTCATAAACGGTGACGGAAGCTGCCTCAAATGTGGTTCCGGTTCGGATTCTTGTTTCGATTTCTCCGACTCCGCTGCTGGTGCACGGCGCATTAAAAAATGCGGTATCATCATGATGACAGAGAAACTACAATGGTGTGGGCTGGGGTGATATGGAGTCATGGAGAAGAAAGAGGGTAAGTTGATGATGGTTATTGGTTAGGAAGAAATGGGTCATGAAGAAGAAGAAAGGGTAGGTGGGTGGGTCCCTAACATATTGATTTAATTGTTATTTTTTAATGGTAAGAGTATTTAGGTTATTTCACACCCATTTAACTGAAAAGACTAACCTTCATCCGCGCCAGAGACTATCCGGGAACGAAAATTGAAAAATTGAGGACTATAGCTGTAATTTTAGAAAGTTAGAGACTAAAGGTGAAAAAAAGACAAACCACAAGGACTATCCGGGCATTTAACTCTTTTGTTAATGTCCGTAATTTTAAGTTTTGTTATAAATAATTAGTGTGTCAAATATGATTACATATATTGTATTTCTTTACTGATAATTTCAATTTTGGAACACACAGAGAAAAACGTGAAATTTGTTAAATTTTGGTGCAATAAACCCTTATAAATACACTTTTGCGAGACACTTGTCCAACCCGTGTGACATGTTTCCGTTTTAGTTAATAAATAGTATGGGTTTAGTGAACTGATTATGATATTTAAATGATGGTAACCAACCATTGTAGCCTGAACTTGTTGGGCGTGTAGAGAAAGATCTTCTGAATGGTGGGACGGCTGAAAATGTTGATATCCTTTCATGTTCTTATATTAACTTAGTTTTCCACATGTTACATACTTTGTGTATTTATATTATTGATATAATACATACTATGTTTTTTCAATAAAGCAGTTTAGTAGTAACTTTTATGAGCTAAAAGGCGGCTTTCAGTCTCAGTCTTAGTTTATTCATTTGACCCGTTAAAGATAAAACATGACCTGAATTGATAAATTCCCAGTTTATATCGGGTATTGAAAATAGCCTTCCATACCCAGTTTGGGTATCGAAAAAACCCGGTTTCAGGTATGGACCCAGAACCAGTTTTCGGGTATGGATCGGGTACTTGTACAGGTACGGGTTTTTGTATTGAAATGCACACCGTATGTGTACCATATAGATAGGGTCGGGTAAGGGTACGAGTACCCAATATCCATGTATAAAAAACCCAATTTCAGGTTTTTTATCAGGTTCGGTCCGGGTTTGGGTTTTTTTTTCATAGTCAGCCCAATAAAACCCAACCGGGCTTTTCCACATCTAAACAAGTCGACATTTTTATTCAATTTTCATCTCAAAATCCATTATAAAACCCCACTAAATCAATCCAATTTCTGAATCTTTACCCGCCAATTTCTCCATAAGGTTCGCATTCCCTTTTTTTTCTTCTCCAATTTCCCACATTTTCCCTGTTCTATACTGTAATTATTTGCATCTTTGCTTATGCCCATAAGGTGTTCGATGAAATGCGCCAGTGGGTGATTTTGTTATTTATGTTTGATCTCATTTGTCCTGATGTCTGTGTGAATATATGCTTCAGTTCTTAACATTTCCATCCCTGTTAGTCCACTTTTAAATATTGGTTGCAAAGAACTTTAAGATGTTTATTAAGGTCCATTGTTCACCATTTGCATATGTTAATTTCTTTATTATGGCTCGATCCACTGTTAAGACAAAATTTTTATCTAATGTTTTACTACTGTTAATGATATGTTAGTCCATTGTTTTATAATTTTGTTATTTAATACTGCAGATGACTGATCTCTCTAGTGAAGATCAATATTTAGACTTACGTTCACCATTCGAATCTGCAGAATTATATCTTGCAGTTGACTCAAACCGCTAAATTTTAAAATTCAAAAGCCGCATATTTTGCGATGATCATTTCCAACTTCAGGATTCGCCATTGTACTCATAAACAGCACCCAAATCATATACTAACCTTATCATTCCATACGCGATCTCTAGTACATCCCAAAGAAGAGCCCACTAAATGGAACACAACACATTCTTCCATCCTTTCAAACCCGCTTTTATCTATATTAGAAAAATGCAAATCCATGGACCAGATGAAACAAATCCAGACACAAATGATCATCACGGGATTAATCCATGACGGGTTTGCCGCAAGTCGGTTACTTGCCTTTTCCGCACTCTCAGAATCAAGAAATCTTGATTACTGTAAAAGAATATTGAACAGTTTACGTTACCCAAATGTGTTTTCATGGAATGTAACAATTAGGGGTTGTTCCGAGAGTCAAAAACCGGAAGAAAGTCTTTTGTTGTATATCGAGATGTTAAGGAGGAGCAAACCAGTGCAACCGGATAACTACACGTATCCGTTTTTGCTTAAATGTTGTGCGAAGTTGTCGTTGATTCGGATGGGTGTTGGGCTTATCGGGCATGTTATTTGTTTGGGTTTTGATACCGATGTGTACGTACATAATGCCGTTATTCATATGTTGGTGTCTTGTGGGGAGCTAGACGATGCACACAAGGTGTTCGATGAAAGTTGTGTGAGAGATTTGGTATCTTGGAATTCGATTATTAACGGGTATGTAAAGAGCGGGAAGCCGTGGGAGGCGTTGAGATTGTACCAACAGATGTACGAAGACGGGATTTTGCCGGATGAGGTTACGATGATTGGAATGATATCTTGTTGCGCTCAATCGGAAAACTTGAATCTCGGGATGGAATTTCATCGATACGTTGAAAACAATCAAATAAAGATGACGGTTCCACTTGTTAACGCCTTAATGGACATGTACATAAAGTGCGGGGACATGGAGACCGCGGAGCGTTTGTTCAACAAGATGACGGTGAAAACAATCGTGTCGTGGACCACCATGATAGCCGGTTACGGTAAACACGGTCGTATGGATGCCGCCAAAAAACTGTTCGATGAAATGCCTGACAAAGACGTAGTTCCTTGGAATGCCTTGATCGGTGGTTACGTACAAACCAAACGGTTCAAAGAAGCGTTATCAGTGTTCCACGAAATGCAATCTACGAACGTTTATCCTGATGAAGTCACCATGGTTTATTGCTTGTCCGCATGTTCACAAGTCGGAGCACTCGATCTTGGAACATGGATGCATCGTTACATCAAAAAACACAATCTTTCTATAACCGTTGGCGTAGGCACCGCGTTAGTCGACATGTACGCCAAATGCGGTAACATAGAAACCGCACTCCAACTGTTCGACGAAATTCCCAGCCGAAATTCGTTAACATGGACCGTGATAATCGTCGGTCTAGCCAACAACGGAAACGCTCACGACGCCATATCACGTTTCAAGGAGATGATTCGCGTCGGTCTGACGCCAGACGAGGTGACGTTTCTCGGCGTTTTGTCAGCTTGTTGCCATGGCGGTTTGGTACACGAGGGTCGTGAAATTTTCACCCAAATGACATCGAAGTTCAACGTTTCGCCGAAATGTAAACACTACTCATGTATGGTAGATCTTCTTGGTCGGGCCGGGTTGCTTGAAGAAGCCGAAGAGGTTATAAACAACATGCCGATTAAACCGGATGACGGTGTGTGGGGAGCGTTGTTTTTTGCGTGCAGGATTCATAAGAACATTGAGATGGGTGAACGGGCGGGGTTTAAGCTTCTTGAACTGGACCCGAGTGACGGTGGGATTTATGTGTTGTTAGCGAGTATGTATTGGGAAGCGAAGATGTTCGAGAAGTCGATGGAAGTGAGGAAGTTAATGAGGATAAGAGGGGTAGATAAGACGCCTGGTTGTAGTTCGGTTGAGATCGATGGGCGCGTTTATGAGTTTATAATCGGAGACAAATCACACCCTCAAAATAGAGAAATTAGTGAAGTCTTGGTTCATATGACGAAGCAACTTGTTGGTTTTGAAGATTTAGATTGTCAATTCGTTCTACTGTCAAGTGCTTAGTTAAATGGCGTCAACTGGAGCTGCAAGTAAATCAGCAAGAAATATCGAGATTTTCAACATTCAAGCACCTTACTAGCGTTATCTTTTCTAGAGGTGGTAAAGTAGATGGGTTGGGCTGGTCGGACCCGAAACATGAGGCTGCCCGCAAAGTTGCAAAACCAAAAAGTTAATAAAAGCTTTCGGACGCGAAGAAAGCTGGTTAGTAACACTTGTCTGGGGATCTCTTGTTTTGCTAATGCAGTGTTTTTGTGATTGTTGGATTCTGCAGAACTCAATAGAAGTTCTATATCATTTTTCCATATTCATAAACATGAATCCGCTATATCGCGTTCGGACAGAGCAAAAACAAGAGCTGTCAAGGTATATTCAAAACCAAAAATATATGATTGAATACAATTATACAAACAAAGGGTTATGAAAGATCGATCTAAGACATCGTTATTGATTTTTGCAGGTTGGGAAAGGGTTATTAAAGAATTGTTAGGCCCAGAAGCTTGCTTTGCAGCATTGGCTTGAGACGATAGTGGAAACCGTGGTTTTACATGATTTTTCTAACATTGTTTATATATTATGTATACAGATCGATCCAAGACATCGTTATGGTCACAATCTTCACTTGTAATTACTTAAAATGGCTGTGCATTTTTTTAAGTAAATAACACTGCTCTTACTGGTGAGAACATGTTACAAAAATGGCTGCATTTTTTGCAAGGAAATAACACTTCTCTTATTGGTGAGAACATGTTACAAAGCGTCAAAGCTTACATACTTTAGGAACATCTAGGTTTTTTTCTCCGCGCTACGCAGTGGAAATTTGATCGTTTTTCCTCCTTGCTACGGGGCGTGACTTTGGTCGTTATCGGCTCGATTATCGGAAACCCTAAAAGTAAATATCGATACCGGGTTTTCCCCGCGCTACGTGGCGGGAGTGTGATCGCTTTCCCCCCGTCTTACGTGGCGTGACGGTCGTTATCGGCTTGACTCATCGGAAGCCAAAAAAGACGAATATTGATATCGGTTCCAATGGTACCAATTAAAAAAAGTAGGGTTTTCCTACCGTGCGACACGGTTGGAATTTGACCGTTCCCCGTGCTAAACCACAAAGGCGAATATCGATAAAAGTGAATATTGATACCGGTTCAGATAATACAAATAAAAAAAAAGGTTTTTCCCCGTGATACGTGGCGGGAGTTTCATCGTTTCCCCCCGTGCTACATGGGGTGAGTTTGGTCGTTATCGGCTCTGTTAATTGAAAATCATAAAAACAAAGTTCGATAAAAGCGAATGTCAATACCGGTTCCGATTATACCAATGAAAAATAAATAAAAAAAACACTACAGGCAAAAAGCATAAAAGAGTAAAAGAAAAAAAAAGAAAAGAGCCACTATTCATAAGACCTTTCATGAATTGTTATTATATTATACTAGTAGACGTACTCCGCGCTTCGCGGCAGAAATTCGATTGGTATCGTTTCACTCCTTTAAGGTACCGACACTTGTTATGGTAATCGAAAGAAAAACCCAAAGCTAGAGTATTTTTAAATAAAGTAATAAATAAAAAAACACCTTCTTATACCTAAATATAAAAACTTTCCTATAAAATTTATCTAGACTTAGATAAAGAAAATAAAGTAACTTTAAGATTCGAGATTTAGAATTAGACAAATGTAAAAAATACAAATTTAATAAATCAAAATAATATAACTATTTAACTGTAAGTTGAGGGTTGTGAGAAGACAATAGTGAGTTTGGTAAATCTGGAGCACAAAAAAGAGAATAGAGTAACACAATCTAAAAGAGATGGCAAGAAATGTAATTAGTATTCAAATTTTGTCTAATTAATTTACTATTCATAAGATCCTTCATCAATTGTTATATTATAGAATATAGAATATAGAATATAGAATATAATATAACATAATTATTTTTAGAGTAACACTATAGGTAGATCTCACATCGACCGTGTATATAATAGCAAATTGTCCTCATAAGGAATGTCACGCCTCAATACCGCCAACGTGTTTTGGGCGTATTGGCTGTGGATGAGAGAAGAACTCCACGTTTTCAGCATACTTGCCTAAGGTAATTCGAGGATGAACCCCCCAAATGACCAAAAACAAAATCATGAGCTCCTAGCTGTAGGCAAAATAGACAATTGGTGGCTGGTATGAGCTCCTTGTAAGGTCAGAAAAGCAAAACAGACATAGTGGATCCCTGTAATCTAAAGGTGAATATTGATTCTATCTAGTTTATTTTGATTTATGATCTTTGATCCTCACATTTCTGTTACAATCTCAGATGGGTATATAATGATTATGCTGATGCTGATGTTGCTGCTAATTTGTTTTCGAGATTTATTTTGATCAATTTGTAAAAAAGTTGTTAATTTGTAAATATATTTCTTTATAGATACAAGTTTGTAAAGTTGTGGATTTACATGAGTATATTAATTTAGGGTATAGGCGGTGGTCATCGCTCATCACACCCAATCATTATTTGACACCTCATTCTATCACATTTCATCCTATCACACTTGCAATGGTCATCACATTCTATCACTCACTTTTTCTTTGTTTTTTAATAAATACCACACCCAATCACAACTTAACACCTCAATATCAAAGTCAAACCCACACACACAACACAAACCATCACATCGCGATACTCATCACGATTTCCATCCCCATCACCAAGTGATACACCCCTTGCGACGGTGTATCACGGAGCATCTTTCATCACTTGCACCCATCACGTGCCCACCCCGAGTACCCTTATAATGGTCCTTTTTACCGTTATGAAGAATACATACAATATTTGTGTTCTTTAATTACAATTATGCAAAACTGCCCAGGTTGTACTCTCTACAGGTATGGTTGTACTTTACACAAGCCCCGTAACCTAAAGCTATGCGTTGTGGTTTTACATAGCGCCCCACCACGTTGACAATGGGCTTTACTAATCCACTCTTTAACTATCACGTTGTTGTTTAACTAATAAATAAGGGTCTGTTTAGTATGGGGTAATGGAATAGGCGAGGTAATGGAATGGACGAGGGAATGCGATGGATCATTACCATTCCATGTCTTGTTTGGTGGCGGAGGCAGCGATGGGTGGTGGCAGCAGTGGCGAGTGGCGGTGGAAGCGGCAAAAACGGGTGGCGGTGATGAGGGTGGCGGCGGCAGCCGTCGGTGGTGGTTGGTGGCGGCGGAGGTGGCGGTGGGCGGCGGCCGCGATGGTTGTGGCGGGTGGCGGCGGCAAGTGGTGTTGCTAGCGGTGGTGGGTGGCAACGGTGGCGGGGTGGTGGTGGCGAACAACGTTCTTATCAGAGATGGTGTAACTATTCAATTTTCTTATCTGTAGTTTGTATTCAGTTTTGTTAAATACTAAATCCAATAAAAACATATTGATTGAAGGAATTTATTTATCCAAACAGAAAGCAGCTCTTTGGGTACAAAAAGGTGTCACTTTGGGTAAAGATTTTGCACTCGGATTCAGAGAACAAAACGGTAATAATTCCCTGTGGTTTCAATTAACAAGTATAGAATGTAGCATATCAACATAAAACTAACTTTTCATTGTTGCATGGCGCGCCACAAAAGACTCGACTAACGGGTTCACCAGATGAGGCGCTTCGTCCTGCACACATGCAAGTAGAGATCATCATCACAATACAGTCACACCCATTTAATCGATCAGAATAAAACAATAATTTTTTTCTGTTAACCATAACGATAATGAGATGGAGGTGGTGACCTGAGGGCAGTGACCGACACCAGGGAGCGCTATAAAATCTTCAACCGGGTCAAATTCACCATAAGCTCTTCCGAGTTCAATTGGTTCCCAAGGATCTTTATCGCCCCACAATACCACCACAGGACACTTCACAAGTATGCAAGCATATCAGTTCTCATTACATCAGAAATAACTAGGGGTGTTAAACAGATCGTATTCACGGGTTGGCGGGTTTAACCCGACCCAAACCCGAACCTGAAAATCGTGTCATACATATGAACCCGAACATGACCTGAATATTCACGGGTTGATCCGAACACAGCCTGTTCAACCTGAGTTATTTTATTTTTTTACGGAAACTAATATATTAAAATTAAAATTTACTAAAAAAACACAAATGTATATAGCACAATTACATCTAAATTATAAAATTTTATGTCAATTTCTCTTATTAAGTTATAATTATGGCATAAAAATATACACCCAACTTAATTTATGACATAGAACATGTTGTAAAAAAATAATATAAATGGGTTAAACAGGTCAACCCGACCCATTTAGCTAAAAGGGTTCGCGGGTTCAACATGAAACTTACCCGTACCCGTTTAGAGTAAACCCAAACCCGCGAATTTTGTGTAAGGTATAACTAGACGAAGTGCGCACGGGGTGGGTGTGTGTGTGTGGGGGGGGGGGGGGGAGATTCAACCTTTACTTGAGGCAGTAATTCTTCCGGAAGCGGGCCGTCAGAATAACAAATAAACTCAAGAAACACGTCGGCTGCGCCAGGCTCGAGCCCTGGACGAAGAATTGCGTCCACTAGTTCATCGGTCACTTGTGAAGTATCATGGTAGCACTGCATAAAATCATACTCGTAATTAAACAAACTATTCAATGTTTTTTTAGTGATCATGAGATCCCGTTAGGAAAAACTCACAGGGTCCATTAATACCCTGCAAACCAGTGGGACCACGTAAACATAACAAATATGTGTATGTATGCATGTATGTATACCTGACAAAGGATGTTCCTAACCGACTCTTTTGTGGCAACAGTTTGAAAGAAGAATTTTCCCACAGGGGTATTCCTGAAATAAACGTACATAACTTAAAACAATCCGCTAAAGAAACACAACCAAGGTTTTAAATTTTAATCTTAATACTTACCTCAATAAGTTCTGGAAAGATCTAATCAAGGGTCTTCCATACCACGGTTGTTTCGTTATATGAAGCATCCGAAGCGAAATATTTATAACCATGACCCCCCTACAAATGCTCGGATCCGCCACTGCCGCCTGAAGACCGACAAGTCCTGCACAACGTACTCGATGATCTTAAGGGGGGTGTTTCAATGTGGAATTACCGATTACCTCCAGACTAGGTTTGCAAACGAACTGAACGTTCAACGAACAGTTCGTGAACCGTTTGGTGGGAAGTCTGTTTGTGTCTGTTCGTTTAATAAAGCAACGCACACGAACAAGAAATTTCGTTCGTATAGTTAAATGAACGAACACGGACAGTGGCCGCGTTCGTTCGTTTATGTTCATGAACGTTCGGTAACGTGTTCGTTTGTGTTCGAAAGTTCATTAGGGTTTTTAATTTTTATATTTCATTTAAACACTTAAAATTCCCTTAAATAAAATATATAATAATTATTAGGGTATTCTATATTTACTAAATATTTAATATATGTTCGTTTTTGTTCATGAACACTTGTTTGTGTTTGTTACCTAAAATTAACGAACGAACACGAAAACATTCATTTCCTTAATGAACGAACACAAACAGAAAATCTCGTTCGGTAAGCGTTCATGAACTGTTTGTGAACACATGTATTTCCTTAACGAACGAACACCTCGGTTCGTTTGCAGCCCTACTCCAGACTGAACTAATAACACTATGGGATTACCTCCAATTGAATTGCAAATAAAGAATGCTTTATCTTTAACTACATCTGTACAAAAGTCGTTCAGTTGAGCACCCCATGTTTCGAATGTGTAAAAAGGGGTGTCTCCAAGCTCACGGGGATTCGGTTTGTCAGAGTAACCGTAACCGATAAGATCGATTGCGAATACCCTATGTGATTCTGCAAGAACCGGGATGTTTTTCCTCCAATGGTCACTGTCGAAAAGCCATCATAATACCATATGAGATTGTTCTTGAAGCAGCATAGAACTTAAACCATGCTTCATAAAACATTTTAGAAATGGCAAATGCAGTTAATACCTATAATTACTGAAAGTCTGAAAATAGATTTGATTAGTGATATAATGCAGTTGATACCTATATTAGTGAAAGTATGAATTGATGGTGGACCTGTTTGCTCCGAATCCATGAACCAAAACCAATGCAGGGCCACTGTTTCCAGCACACTGATACCGAACCGAGTAGCCTTTCCAATTCCACATACTACAACACAAAACAAAATGGGCTTATTTTAGGGTATGTACTATGATTATGGATGTATGTATTTAGATTGAAATCGGATAAGCAGATTATGTAATCAGATTTGTATTCAGTATCACACACCCCGCTTGTGGTATGCGCATATAATGTATATATGTGTGGGCGCTCGGGGGGGGGGGGGGGGGGGTGAAAGTGCACTCATTTTAACGCTATTTTACTAATTTTGTCGTGAACATAACGTTAAAAGAGGGGGATGGTTAATCATGCATCATGTGGTGGTGTTGATAGCTGAAAGACAAGGGAGTACATGCACTAATCGGCCTTTGTCTTAATTGTTGAGTATTATGTGCCTTATGTCCAAGGCTTGGTGCAAAACTACTCGAGCCGGGGGTCTCACTGGTAGCAGCCTCTCTATTCCTACGAGGTAGAGATAAGACTGTCTACATCTTACCCTCCTCAGATCCTACCTTAGCTCTCCGCTCAACTCTCTCAACTCTTCCTCTCCCATAGTTGTCGATAGCGAATAGCGACAAGGCACCTATAGGCTACGTAGCGAATAGCGACGGCTATTTTATAAACAACGATCACACTAGAAAAAGAATTTTGAAAATTTTTATATGTATATTACATCAAAATACTCTTGTATATATGCTATTTTACATGTATATTTAACAAAAACCTATAAATCCAGCTATTTTATAGCTATATCTAATTGCCATTTACATCGAAAAAAAAAAATCGCTATCATCGCTATTTGTCACTATGACCCATATAGCGACGCTACGTCGCATGGCTACATAGCGCGCTATAGCGGTCGCTATAGCCGCTATTAACAACTATGTCCTCTCCGCTCAGGCCTTTGTCACATTCAATTCTTCCTCTCCGCTCATAACTCCCTCAACTCTCAATCTCTCGAATTTTGTGCATTTTAAAAATCATATAATTAATGTGAGTTATAAAATGTGTGAATCAGGATGTGTCACATGATGTGGTGATGAGATGACATTGCGCGCGCATAATGTGGTCTGATGTGGCGCCTTATGCGTTGACCACTATGTGAAGGGGTATGGTCCCACACGCCACGCCACGGCTTGGCGCAAAGGACCATCACCCAGTCCACTTGGTTAACATAAACAATGTAAGATACAGTCTGGCGCAACCCGGTAGGGCGCGCGCGCAGACAACACTATAGCACGGATGGAATCCTAATACATGCCACATTCCGGCGCAAGTCTTTAAGGCGCACGCGCACAGAAGACGATGCAAGTGGAACCGTCACTTTGACTTCTGTGACCAACCAGCAAGTGGCACACCCTGACACTGACAACAACGGTCAGCTGATTGTGCAATACGCGACTACCCGATCCACTAACAGAAAGCTTCCACTTGCATAAAGCTGATGAGCAGACTGACAGCCGAAGCTAAACGGCCATGTGGCGGCTGCACCTTCGTGCGCCTGACACAACAGGACACGTGGCGACACCTCCACCGTGCGCCTGACACTTATGCAGTCTGCACACCTGACAAGACCAGAAGATAAGCTGATACTTGTCACGTCAGGTCTATCAGACAGCCCATTGGCCTCTCTCCTTCACTCTTCGGCTATAAATAGCAGACTTCGAACCAGGTTTGAGGTAATGCTAATATGCTCTCTCAAACTTACTACCTAATCACTTATCTTGCTTCCTGAGCAAATACTGAGTCTCACGCTGGAGGGTGGTAACAAGGAGCAACCCCCACCTCATTCTCCTTGTCGCGAGTCACGGTGTTTTCATTGTGCAGGCGACAGATACAAGTTCAACCAGTCATCGATCAAGGAAAGAAGGGATTAACCCTATCTCGAGGAGATTCGACCCGTGGACTAACCATTCGGTTAACCACTGTTTCTTCAACCAGTATGTGAACAAACTAGACCCTGATTGCAATGGATGTGAGTTTTTCAAATCTTTTTGAACAAATTAGACCGAAGTGATGAAAAGTCTTAGTATTTTTTTAAGAACAAACGTGGCTGACCCTGATCACTGTCACAGTGTCACTAAAGAATATAGATACATACATATATAAATATAGGGAATTAGAATAGGAATGAAGGTAGTCGAAAACCCAAATAAATGAAACTGAAAATGGGATGGGACACGGGAATACATACCGTGTTTGAACGCTAACTTTGGGGCTAGCTGGTTTGACCGAAGAGCTATCAACCAAACACGAGGAGATTGATACCGTTGTAGTTGTTGGTTTGGGATTGGAAGAAAGCCATGGGTGGTTTCTGGATGATGAAGATGAAAGGTTGAGATTGTGGGTGAAGGTGGAGTGGAGGAGTTTGGGCAATCCAAAGGTGGAACAGGTGGTGGTTGCCATTGTTGGACCTCACACACCGTGTGTTGTTGAGTGTTTGGTAATGGAAATTTTGGAAGATTTGGAGCCACAGAGTGTTGAAATGTCACCAAGTTTGCCACGTCACCTTACAGAAAATCCACTCTTTTCTTTTTATTAGATGGGCCCACTAGATTGGATTTTATTAGGCATATCATAGTCCTCCTAAGACCAAGCGTACTGGGGCGTGTTCCCCCTGATACCGCCCGAAAACGCCGGAAAACACCCGGCCCTCCACTACGCTAGGCGTTTTGGGGCGTTTTTTTTGAAAAAAATTGAGTTTGGCGTTTTATTTAAAACGCTTTGCACCCATTTCACCATCCAATCAGATGGAGACACCTGGAACGTGTGCCGGAAGGAGACAATTATGCCGGAAATGGGTGTGTGGTTGCCGGAAAATGTCGCCGGAATACCTGCAACTTCGGTCCCTGTAAACGAAGAAGAAGATGGGGTGGGTTTAAAAGGTTTGATTTTGACAACTTTGGTCCCTGTAGTTTAGATCATGTTCTTTTTTTTTTGGTTTTTTTTTTTCTGTTTTTTTATTTTCGGTTTTTTTTTTCTGTTTTTTTTATTTTCTGTTTTTTTTATTTTCTGTTTTTTTTTTAGTTTTTTTTTTCAAGTAGTGTAATTTTTATTTTAAATTAATGAAGTTTTTTATGTTTTAATTTAAAAAAAAATAATTGTGAAATGATTGAATGGGGGTTATTGGCATAATGCCCCACTACGCCACTTTTGCTATAATGCCCCAACGCTGACTAGGATGCCACGTGTCGGATAATGCCCCATGGTAGGGGCATTATGTTAGTTCACCACTACACATGGTCTAATGATGGTTCATCCCTCAAATTTAGTGGAAATTATGGGAGGATGATCCTAGATAATCCTATCCCATCACTTTTTATTTTTTATTTTTTTAATCTTTCACTTTTTTTAACATTTAACAAATAAATTAACAAAATATTTTCATTAATATTAAAAAACATTACATAAACATAAGAGTAAAGTGCCATTTTAGTCCATGTGGTTTGGGTCATTTTGCCAGTTTAGTCCAAAGGTTTCATTTTTAACCTGTGGGTTCAAAAAGGTTTCACCGTTGCCATTTTAGTCCACTGAGTTAACTTCATCCATTAATTCTGTTAACGAGAAGGGCAATTCGGTCATTTTATATGTAATTCTGTTAACTAGAAGGGCAATTCGGCCATATAAAATGACCGAATTGCCCTTCTCGTTAACAGAAAAAATAAATGAACTTAAACCAGTGGACTAAAATGGTAACGGTGAAACCTTTTTGGACCCACAGGTTAAAAATGAAACCTTTGGACTAAACTGGCAAAATGGCCCAAACCACAGGGACTAAAATGGCATTTAACTCTAAACTTAAAAAAAACATAAACTTAAAAAAAGAGTAAACTGCCATTTTGGTCCCTGTGGTTTGGCCAGTTTTGTCATTTTAGTCCAAATCTCAAACTTTTTACATCTGGGTCCTTGTGGTTTGCATTTTGTTGCCATTTTGGTCCAAAAGTGATATTTGACCAGAATCACCAAATTAAAACCTTCTGTTTTGTCCTTACCCTCAGGGGTATTTTTGTCATTTTAAATTATTATAACTAAATAAAAGCATCTTCATCTTTCCCCAGATTAAAACCTCTCATCTCTCTCTCTAAAGTCTCCCACCTCTCTCTCTCTCTCTCTCTCTCTCTCTCTCTCTGTCTAAATATAAATCTAGTTCAGATGCTTGCTTCTCCTTCCCTATATCGTCAAAATTAAGGATCTAAACAGGTGTCGGCACTTCAACAGACATTGAATTTGTTGTGCACGGAGATTTAGAGGGTGTAGAACAAGAAACAGAGGGGATTATACCTGGGTCATCTATTGAAGACCATCATGCTCCTCACCTGAAACAATTTCAATAATCACACATTTACATAGACAAAAAACAAAACCATTCAAAACAACCACCGATCAGAAACATCTAGCAACCAAACAACACAATGTACCCACAATCAACACATGCAATCAGTCAAACAAGAAAACAACACAAACCCACCTCAAAACCCCTGAAAAATCAAGATTTAAACAAAACCCAAAAACAAAAAGCCACATAATCTGCAGATGAGAGAGAAAGAGATGAAAGAGAGAGAGAGAGAGAGGCGGTGGCATCCGACAGAGGAACGGCGATGATGAAGATGATGACGCCGGTGGTTGGGTGGCCGGTGGTGGTGGCGGGGTAGCCGGTGACTAGTCGCCTGAGTTTCTTTCTAGTTAGGGTTTTATTTGGGGATGATGATGATTTATTTGGGGAAACTCGAACCTCCTTCATCAGCATCAATCAACGCTGTCGTTTTCCGATGTCGGTTCTCATCGGTGTCGTTTTTCGATGTCGGTTCTCATCACGGTGGTGGTGGTGGTGTTCGACAGAGAGGAGAGAGAGAGATGGGTGTTTGGAGAGAGAAAGAGAGAGAGTGTGTGTGTGTGCAGGTTTTAGAGAGAGAGTTCAGTGGGATGGTGATGGTGGGGATGATGCGGTGGTGGGGGTGGTGGTGGTGGTGTGGTGGTAGTTCAGAGAAGAGAGAGAGAGCTGAAGTCGATGATGAAGATGAACTGATTGTATATGTATGAGTGTATATTAATATATATATATATATATATATATATATATTAATTTTTGAATTAAGAAAATGTTAAATGAAAAGCAAAATGACCAAAATGCCCCTGAACTAAAAGACAAAATAGGAGGTTGCAACAGTCAAAAAATAGGGTTTTTAAATTTTGGACTAAAATGGCAACAAAATGCAAACCACAGGGACCCAGATGTAAAAAGTTTGAGATTTGGACTAAAATGGCAAAAGTGCCCAAACCACAGGGACCAAAATGGCAGTTTACTCTAAAAAAATCAACCATTTTAATGCTTCTTCATGATGTCGTTTTGTAGTTTTATCAAAGTTGAATGTTTCGGCTCGGGATAACTATCGACATCCATCGTTAATATTTTCCATTCCTTGAGCCAAATCTTTTCATCGGACAATCGGACCTTTTCGCGTAACTTTTCTCCCGCTAGGCGTGACTTTTCTTCGATGGCCCGCTTCTTCGCCTTGGCCTTTTGGGCTGTGACCTCGGTGTACGTTTTAAATTGTGTCATAAACTCGTCCATCTTCGGGTCCACCTTTTGCTTTTCTTTCTCCTTCGTCCGCTCCTTCTTTGATTTATCCCGGCCCGGGGGACGCTCCGCTTCATGTACGATGTATTCTTCTTCGTCGAAGTCGTCGTCATCGTTTAAGTTTATGTGACACCCCGCGTCCGATCCACCGACGCTAAAACTACCGGATTCCGATGTCCTTTGCCGTTTCGCCATCTCCACCTCGTTGGGAATCGGCGCCCATTTTTGGTGCGTTCGCAAAACTTCCCACGCGCGAACGTGTGCGAACGAGGTATTATTATTGTTCTCCTTGTACATCTCCAACGCTGTAACACCCCAAAAATGGGTTTGGTAATTTAAACCCGGTTAATATAAAGGAACGGGTAAAAATACCATTAGGGGTAAAAGTAAACCCGTAAATGAATAATAACTAGGAATAATTAACCTAGTTGATTTTAATATCGTTGGTATCAAACGGAGAGTTGTAGCCCTATTTAATTAAAACGAAACAAGAGGGACCAAAGTGGGATAACTTGAAAGTGGTTTTAATAAATGAAAATAACACACACACACATACACACTTCGTGTGTGTTCTGTGCGTGATCAGGGGAAGGCTCTAGAGAGCCAAACCCTAGTTCATCATATATCACCCAATTGAAGGAGGAATCGGGGCTCAAATTCAAGAAGGAACATGAATTAACGATCACCCAAGCTAGGGGATCATAAGGTATGTCGAATTTTGATGTTTAATGAAGTTGAGAAATCTGGATAATCATCATTAGTGGTGAATTATGCATGAATCATGAAGGTTATGCCTAAATTAGTGATGTATGCACGTTTAGGAACAAACCCTAAGCGAAGACTCTGAGTAAATTGCTAGAATTTAGGTGTTTGGATGAATTACCACACTTAGTTAAGTGGGTTTATGTTTAATCCATGAAATGGTATGAACTTGATTAGGGATATGTGTAGTATGTGATGGGTATTTGGATATAGAGTGATTATGGTATGGAATTTGTATGATGTTTACTTGTGTTGATAAATGAATGTGATAATTAGGAAGAAACACATGAAATACTTGTAAATTATGCTTAGGAAGTAGTACGCACACCAAGTGTTTGATGAAATGTCTAAATGACAATAATATGTGAAATTGTATGCAATTAATGGGTAAACATGTATAGAATGTGGTATTTATGAAATTGATAGTAAACAATCATGAGGAATGTATTTTAGATATAGTTCATGTGAAGATTATGTTAGGTTGATGTTGAGTATGTTATATGCTTGTTTGAATCGGCTAATGAAATACATATGTAAGATATGAACTTGATATGAATAATCATGTATGCTAATAAGGATATAAATGTAATGACATGAAAGTATAGGAATCATGTCAAGATGGATGGGAGCGTGGAAGGCTAACGGGACAAGAAGACTCAAGTAAGCGGATGCAGATACGGACGCATAAGGTAAGTAAATCCCAGACTTACACTTAGATGTAAAATATATTGTAGTATGATGATTATTGTGATACATGTGAGAAAGCATTAAACAATGGAAGTAAATAGGTAAGTTTACGGAAAAAGGAGTCGAATGTGATAGGAAAGTATAATGATGCTAATTGTTTTCTGTTAGAAATGAAATGGAAGTGTAGGTAAACTAATAATGGAGAATGAAGGTTAAGTATGGAGGTCAGACGAGAGTGTCCGAATGGATGGACGAATGGACTTATATGAACGAGAATAAGAGACGTTGATGCTTGATGATGCACCTTTTAAAGTATATATATTATGTCACTGGTTGCTAATGAACTAATTGGTTGTGGTGACTGCAGGTTGTACAGGTTTATGAATGATTGCTCAAGATGTGTACGCGATTGAAGATCGAGTCAAGACATGGATTGTACGTGGGTGTGTATGTGGTCACCTAATTCGATATACGTATGATAGTTTTTAATTAATTTATGAAAAGGGATTAATGTATTTAAGTGAAAGAAAGAATATCATAAAAGAAATTTTTAGTATGTATTTTCCGCTGCGTTAAATTTGATTAAAATGATTTAGGGCGTTACAAACGCCTTTTTTAACACATCCTCGTCGCTCATGCCGCTACGACGCCCACTTGAATATATTTTATTACATTCTTCGCAAAACTTATTGACGAACCCGTTCATTTTTCGCCACTTTGATTACACCGAGTCGATATCTCGATACAGGCCTTGGTCCATTAGCCCAAGGAACTTCGCCAAAACCGCCTTCCAAAACCCTTCACCCGTTTGATTATTACCTATAAAATATGTTACAAAAAAAAAACTAATTCTAAAAAATATAAACTTAAAAAAGAAAGTTATTTTTACCAACCTTTTGTCGGGTGTGTAGACGTGCCTATGTAAGCCTTCGCTAAGGCTTCTTCCTCGATTGGCGTCCACGGTTTCGCCTTTGCTTTGGACGGTTGCTCACCCACCACTTGCTTGCCTTTTCTTCGTTTGCCTTTTTGCGGTTGGGTCTCGGGAACAACTTCCACATCCTCGTCGGGTTCGGATCGTTCGGGTTGCGTCGGGTTCGGTTGGAGATTAAAAGCACCCCGCATCATCAATTGTTGAAGGGCTTGACTTTGAGAGAATTGAGAGAATTGATTCGGTGAGTGTTGGAATGCGGCAAAGGCGTTAATTGGTTCGGTTCGATCGTCGGATAATATCCCGGAACCGAGAAAACATTCGGTTGGGTCGGGTTGTTAAAGGGATCCATGGTAGAATATAAGTTTATAAAAGTGGAATATGTTTTATAAAAAATAAGTGAGAGAGATGAGTTTGGTAGATGAAAAGTGGGAAAAATTGTGTAAAAAAGAGGAGATTTATATAGTTTTAGGAGGGATTTTGGTATATTTTTTAAATTTGACCGTTTGTAATATATGGAAATTGGAAATTTTGTTTTTTTTAAACGGTCAAAATGCCTCAAAAGGTGGTTTTTTTTTGTCTTCACATGGGCCGGCTCCAACGTCCTAAACTCGACGCTGAAGACGGGGGGGGGGGGGGGGGGCACGGTTGGAAATTTTGTTTTTTTTAAACGGTCAAAATCCCTCAAAAGGTGGGTTTTTTTTTGTCTTCACATGGGCCGGCTCCAACGTCCTAAACTCGACGCTGAAGACCGGGGGGGGGGGGGGGGCACGGTGTGCGGACCGTCGCCGGTCCTGGACGGAGGGGGACGTCCCCCATACCGCATAGCCTTAAGGATGGAGAGAGTGGTCAATCACTGTGAGTGTTTAAGTTATTTTCTAGTCAATAATATCATGTCATTTCAAGTCTCCACTCCACTCCCCATTTTGCACTCACTCACTGACAATGGTTAAACACATGGAGAGTGGTAGAAAATTTAAAAAAAATATGATTGGCTGAAAGGGGTTGGGGCCCACCATTCACCCTCTCTATCTTCTCTTCCCGCATCGGTGAGTAGTCACCGCCCACAGACCCCTCCCCGCTCACCGCTCCAACACCGGCATCCCCTTCCCTGTGCGGCAACCCCACTCCCCGAGACCACTCCCTCCACCCTAATTAGCCCGTTTGAAAGATTCGTTTGCCATTAGAAAAATGGATTTTATTAAAATTTAAATATTATTATGTGAAATCGGTTTTAATCCTTGTATAATTCACCCTTTTTACAACAATTCTACTCCTATGACTGCTTCTACTTCTAAACTAAACCTCAAATATGTTACATTTGCTCAGGATCAAACCTGGATCTCTCTGTAAATGCCTATATGATGCTCCTTAAGGCAATGTCTATATCAATAATAAAAAAAATGTTTTTTTATACATGAAGGTTATTGTAGAGTCTATCGAGTTATCTACAGTAGGTTTTTCTTTTTTATTGTTGAGTTCAATAAGTGTTTTTTTTTTTTTTTTTTTTATACTTTGTGGAGGTGATCGGAAAGAGACAATTATGAAATGAGCAACCTTCTCTGGAGAGGTATAATTTGAATTGGTATCAGGTATTTTTTTAAGTGGTATTTTTATGGCATATGTTTTTTTTTTTTTTTACAAATGACAAGTTTTTTTCATGTTATTTTAATATAGATATTTGATTTGATTTTCTATTAACTGTGACTTCTTATAAATAATAAAAGGTCACTGCTAATATTCATCAAATAATTAGCTCAAAAACTATACTAAATAGGAGCTCATCTTATCGTGTATTAAAATGAAACTTAACAGAATTCAGTTACACCCTCTATTTAATGTAATTATTGGGTTACGAACACGTGTCGATGAACTTTTTGACATATTACAGCTTTTATTTGTGTGTCTACTCTTTCGATTCCTACAACGACTGGTGGCAATGTTGTTAATAATTGGTTTGTACCCCATCGCGAAGCGAAGGTACAATTACTAGTTCAGATTAACTATTTGTGTTTCTAACTAAAAAAGGTCGTATATCATACCTACTCATTAATGCTTAACCCAACTCTTCTCTAGACTGCTTCCTATGTCCAAATACACACAATTTATATGCATGTGATATGTGAATACATATTCATACTTGTTTATCTCTCATATACATATTGGAGTGTCCAAAGGGCTTCGACTCCCGTGGACCTTTTAACTGGTTGTTTCATGATGTTCTCAGCTTGCTCTTGGCTCAAGAAGACGAGGTTTGACACCAATCATCATTTGTATCTTCAGTTTTGTTGTATCAACTTCAAATTGTAGAAACCTTTAAATTCTTTGTATTGATTTCATCACATGAGTGTATGTGCACCAACCTTCGGTTTTTGTGGATCCATCCATACCATTATCACTTATGGAAATCTCAAATCTATATATGTTCCTGAACATTGTCCATGGTATCAGTGATTAAGATTCGCCTCATACATGGTTTGTATTGGTTTTCATACTAGCAACCCAAACGCGTTCATGTTCTTCGGATTAGGATCAAATACAAAGATCCTAATTGTAAGAAGTGTAAGAAGGATTTATAGAGTGACAAGTGTCCAATAACCTAAAAAAACCCACTGCACAAAAAAAACCCACTACAAAAAAAAAAACCCTTAAACATCCACCACCACCAAAAACCTAAACCCCCACCCCCACTGTGACAACTCGAATTTCCGACATTCTTTATTCGCATTTAATGCACGTTGACCTTGACTATATAGTTGTGTTATGATAAAACCTGGTGTGTTTGCATGGTTATGTGTGATTGTATAACTTATGTACTGTTTGTAAAACTTAAACTGTTAAGAACCCGACGAAACACAAAGGCTGTTTCGCCATAACCCGTTCCGACGAAACAGACTGTTTCGCCATGAACATTCCGACGAAATAGAAGTCTGTTTCGCCGGCCCAGTAATTCGCGAAACCCGGTTCGGGCCCAACATGTTATTTCGAGTTTAATACGTAAAACAACATCACTTTTACACTTTCTATCAACACAATCGAAACCCTAGAGCTCTCTCACTGTGACGGCGAACTAGAACCCACCGGAAACCCTTGTGCGATCAAACCATCATCTCGGTTAGTAAAAATTATGTGTCTTGATTGATCGTTCATCCGTATACGTGTTTATGTGCCATGTGAATCTGCTTTGATGATGTATATCTGAAACTGATACATGTTAAATATTAGGGTTCTTGTTATGATGATGATAATATAGATTTCGATAGAAATGTTGTTGTCGGATATATATAGTTTTATGCGAAACTCGATACGGTTGAATACTTGATTTCTGGATGGCGTTAATCTGAATCTGGTTAGCATCTTGATAGGGTTCGATAATTTGATATTGAATGATAGTCGATTTTGAGATACGTTTAAACTAGGGTTCATGCTAGACAATGATTCTGGAATGATTATGTTATGATGAGATATGCTAAATGAATTCTGGATGATTGCTACTTGATAGTGACGGCTGTTAGGGTTTCTGCATGTATCTGTGTACGTAACTGATTTCACCACGAATCTGTCTTGACGAAACAGATCTCTTGGCGAAACAGAAGTGTTTCGCCAAGGGCAGTCGACGAATCTGACCTTTGTTTCGCCAAACCTGACCTCGACGAAATAAATGTGTTTCGCCAAGGACCACCGACGAAACTGAAATCCTGTTTCGCCAACCAAGGCCCGACGAAACAGAATGTGTTTCGTCAATTTGTGTTTCGCCATTATGTGTGTTTCGCCGAACAGTATTCTGCACAGTAACTTGGGTTAATTCTGCTAAGTGTTAACTGGAATATTTAACTGCTGTTAAGTGTAATCATCTTGTATACGATTGTGATTACGTGTTACATGTTTATGTGTGCACAACTTGAACACAAACTGATTTCACATACGTGCATACTTTAGGACGTGATTGATTATTTGCGAGCATACATACTTAACATACCGAGCAAACCAAGGTGAGTTCACACAGCCAAGGCATGGGATTCTCGGGTTGGGAATCGGGTTGGATTATTTGGAATGGATAACTACTCGTACTTACGCTATCGCTAGACTATAGACCATCGTCCTCAGGATAGTCAGGACACTTACGTAAAACCTACGTAACTTAGTATCTACCATTGTCTCCCGGGTCGGGAGGACACTTACGTAAAACCTACGTAAACTAATACCTACTACTGTCTTCCGGGTCGGAAGGACACTTACGTAAAACCTACGTAAACCCCACACGTACCACTGTCCTCGGGGAAGGGCACTCACGTAAATCCTACGTGACCTTGTACGTATTCCTGTTCTCGGATTTAGAAGAACACATGGTTGTAAATAGTCTAGTAAGTACAAACATGGGAAACCCCCATTAGTAAAGTTAAACGTGGGAAACCCCCACTAGTAATACCTATGATCATGGGAAACCCCCACTAATAGCACATACCTACATGGGAAGCCCCCACTAAATGCATACATGATTTGTGTAACAAACTTATTAACTGTGAACTCGCTCAACTAGTTGTTGATCCTCTGTTACATGCCTTGCAGGACCTTAGGTACTTATGGAGCTTGCACGGGAGGCGTAGTCGTTGTGGACATGGATCATGAATGCTTGTTTAGACTTTATGACATTTCATACTTTATTATGTTGGGTTTAATTATACGCTTCCGCTATACTGTGATAACATACTCATGTTTTGGAACACCTCTCATATGGATTGTTTGGATTTAAATTGCAATTACTTTTACTTTATACATTGTTCTATATGATTGGTGGCTTGATCCTGGTCAGTCACGCTCCCAAGCGGTGATACTCCGCAGGTGGATTTTGGGGGTGTGACAGATTGGTATCAGAGCCATTGGTTATAGAGAACTTGGTTTTAATATGGGGAAATGATTTTATTAAAACCAGACTATAACCAGAACAGTGCTCTCAACGATCCACAACGACGCTTCGCTCCACGTGCAAGACTCAACATCCTAGGTAATAAGGTTTATGTTTATTGCCTACATATTAGAATTTCATAGAACTTTGCTCGTGGTATGCTTAGATTACATTGCTCACTATCTGTTATTGCATGAGAACACTTGTGTGCTTACACTCTTCTGTCATCGCACTATTCGCGAACCTATCTCATTTACGTTATCTTTACTATGAAGATCATGTCTGCACGTATCAACATGACCCAGGACCAGTTGACGGCCCTCATTAACGAACGAGTTACTGCGGCAGTTGCAGCCGCACAAGCAGGAGGTATACCCTGCAGTTACAACTCACACTAGGATCCTTAGATCCTACATTCCTAAACCAACTCTTGTGTTTAAACTTGTCCTAATTCTTTTACACAACAGGTCAAGCACCTGTGTGCACTTTCAAGACTTTCATGGACTGTCGTCCATCCACTTTCAGCGGCACTAAAGGAGCCGTAGGTCTCCTGCACTGGTTTGAAAAGATAGAGTCTGTGTTTGAGATGTGTGAATGCCCTGAGGCACGCAGGGTGAAATACGCTACTGGTACTCTCGAGGGTTTAGCCCTCACATGGTGGAAAGCCCAGGTCCAAATACTGGGGTTGGTTGCTGCTAACGCCACCCCATGGAACAATTTCAAAGAGATGATCAAGGAAGAATACTGCAGTAGAGATGATATTCATAAGCTGGAGGTCGAGTTTTTCAACCTCAAGATGACGGGGTCTGAGATCGAAGCGTATACCAAGAGATCGAATGAGCTTGCATTACTGTGTCCTACTCTGGTGGACAAGCGTATTGAACTTTATCTTAAGGGTCTGGTGCCAGAGATCCAGAGTCATGTGACCTCAGCAAATCATGCCACTTACCAACAGGTTGTTCAGTTGGCTCACCGTCTCACTGACCAAGCGGTGGAGCAGAACCGGTTGCCCAAACGCATCAACGCTACCCCTACAGCTACTACTTCGGTTACTCCTGCTACTCCCAGTGACAGCAAGCGAAAATGGGAGGGGGATTCCAGCAAAGGGTCAGCTATCGTTCAGTCCCAAGCTCAGCAACGCAAGACCAATGATTATCAGAGTCCGAGTCAGCAGTCATCTGGTAGTCACGGACAGAGAGTTTATCGAGGAAACCACCCCAAGTGCCACAATTGTAACAGGCACCACAGTGGCCAGTGCAACAAGGGCCGTTGTCAAAGATGTCTCAGGATGGGTCATGAGGCCAAAGATTGCAGGAGCCCACGACCTGCGAATCAGAACCAGCAACAACAACCCCCTGCTCCACGAAACCAACCTCAGCAGCAGCAGCAGCAGCATGGAATCAGGGGATGCTTTCAATGCGGGGCTGAAGGTCATTACAAGCGGGATTGCCCTCAGTTAAACCAGAACCAGAATAATAACAACAACAATCAGGGCAACGGGAACAACAACAACGGTGGGAACAACAACAACAACAATGGTGCTAGAGGCCGTATGTTTGTGATCGGTCAGGGTGATGCGAGGAATGATCCCAACGTAGTTATGGGTAAGTTTCTTCTTGACGACTTTTATGTTACAGTACTATTTGATTCTGGTGCGGATACAAGTTACATGTCTCTAAAAGCTAGTGAAATGTTAAAACGTGCACCAACTCTCTTAAATACCAAACATGTTGTAGAGTTAGCTAATGGTAAAAGCCTAGAGGCCACGCACATAGTTAAAGGGTGTAATCTTATCCTCGCTGATCAGACTTTCTCCATCGACCTCATTCCTATACCCTTGGGTAGCTTCGACGTCGTCATTGCTATGGATTGGTTATCTCAACAACAAGCGGAGATTTTATGCAAAGAAAAGGTTATTCGTATTCCTCGTTCGGGCAAGGAACCTCTCGAAGTTCAAGGCGACAAGAGTGGTGTCGTGAGTGGCATCATCTCCTTTTTGAAGGCTCAGAAGTGTTTACGAAAGGGCCACACAGCTGTTTTAGCTCTCGTTACAGATACCTCGAAGAAAGAAAGAAAGATTGAAGATATTCCTGTAGTACGTGACTTTCCTCAAGTGTTCCCTGAGGAATTACCTGGGTTACCGCCTCATCGTCAAGTTGAATTTCAGATCGAGCTCGCTCCAGGAGCAGCACCTATAGCTCGAGCACCTTATCGTCTAGCTCCAACTGAATTAGAAGAACTGTCAAAGCAGCTACAAGAACTCTTGGAAAAGGGTTTTATACGTCCTAGCTCTTCGCCTTGGGGAGCCCCAGTGTTATTCGTAAAGAAGAAAGACGGTACGTTCAGGATGTGTATAGACTACCGTGAACTCAACAAGGTGACGATCAAGAATCGTTATCCTCTTCCGCGCATAGATGATTTATTCGACCAGCTGCAAGGGTCGAGCTATTACTCCAAGATAGACTTAAGGTCAGGGTACCATCAGCTGAGAGTCCGGGATGAGGACGTCTCTAAAACAGCATTTAGAACTCGTTACGGCCACTACGAGTTTATGGTCATGCCATTCGGGCTAACGAACGTGCCTGCCGTATTTATGGATCTTATGAACAGGGTGTGCAAACCCTATCTCGACAAGTTCGTCATTGTTTTCATCGACGACATCCTGATTTATTCGAAAAGTCAGGAAGAACACGAGCAGCACCTGCGACTCATACTGGAACTTCTACGAACGGAACAGCTCTACGCTAAGTTTTCCAAATGTGACTTCTGGCTTCGTGAAGTCCACTTCTTAGGCCACGTGGTGAACAAGGATGGGATCCATGTCGATCCATCCAAGGTAGATTCGATCAAGAACTGGCCTGCACCTCGCACACCAACAGAAATACGCCAATTCTTGGGTTTGGCGGGTTATTACAGAAGGTTCATCAAAGACTTCTCAAAGATTGCTCAGCCACTTACACTACTGACGCAGAAGGGTGTTGTTTACCGTTGGGGTAATGCACAGGATACAGCGTTCCAACACTTAAAGGATAGACTCTGTAGCGCACCTATCCTCTCATTGCCTGAAGGCACGGATGATTTCGTAGTCTACTGCGACGCATCTATCCAAGGTCTTGGATGTGTATTGATGCAGAGGGATAAAGTTATTGCTTATGCTTCGCGCCAACTTAAGGTTCATGAACGGAACTACACTACGCATGATTAAGAGCTGGGAGCTGTTGTTTTTGCGCTCAAGATATGGCGACACTACTTGTACGGTACCAAATGTGCTATCTACACTGACCACAGAAGCCTTGAGCATATCTTCAAACAGAAAGAGCTGAATATGCGACAGCGACGATGGGTTGAACTGCTAAACGACTACGAATGCTCAATCAGGTACCACCCGGGCAAAGCCAATGTTGTGGCTGACGCTCTCAGTCGAAAAGACACTGCGCCTAAGCGTGTTCGAGCCTTACAACTCACCATACAGTCTAGCCTTCCTTCCCAGATACGAGATGCTCAGGTAGAAGCATTGAAACCAGATAATGTCAGGGCTGAAGCCCTACGCGGCTCAAGACAACGATTAGAACAGAAGGAAGATGGTGCTTACTACGTCACAGGACGCATCTGGGTTCCACTGTACGGCAACTTACGCGAGCTAGTAATGGATGAAGCTCACAAGTCTCGCTACTCGGTACATCCTGGTTCGGATAAAATGTACCACGACATCAAAACTACATATTGGTGGCCTAGCATGAAGGCCCACATAGCCACATACGTTAGTAAATGCTTGACTTGTGCGAGGGTCAAGGCAGAATATCAGAAACCGTCAGGACCACTCCAACAACCAGAGATACCACAATGGAAATGGGAACAAATTTCCATGGATTTTGTTACTGGTTTACCTAAATCCCAGCGCGGAAATGACACTATTTGGGTGATCGTGGATCGACTCACTAAGTCTGCTCACTTCCTGGCAATCAAAGAAACAGACAAGTTCTCTACCTTAGCAGACATCTACTTGAAAGAAGTGGTCTCCAGGCACGGTGTGCCAACCTCTATTATCTCTGATCGTGACGCACGTTTTACTTCAGAGCTGTGGCAAGCAATGCATAAATCTTTTGGCTCTCGTTTAGACATGAGCACAGCTTATCACCCTCAGACGGATGGGCAGTCTGAGCGCACTATTCAAACTTTAGAAGACATGCTTCGGGCGTGCGTAATTGATTTTGGCAATGGTTGGGAGAAACATTTGCCACTCGTGGAATTTTCATACAATAACAGCTACCACACCAGCATTAAAGCTGCACCATTCGAGGCACTGTACGGGCGTAAGTGCCGGTCACCTCTCTGTTGGGCAGAGGTGGGAGAAAGTCAAATCACAGGTCCAGAAATGGTAGTTGATACTACTGAAAAGATTGCACAAATACGACAACGCATGGCGGCAGCTCGTGACCGTCAGAAAGTATACGCTGATAAAGACAGGAAACTACTCGAATTCCAGGTTGGGGATCGAGCGCTACTTAAAGTTTCACCCTGGAAGGGTGTGGTTCGTTTTGGCAAGCGCGGCAAACTAAATCCACGATACGTTGGACCTTTCAAAGTTATTGAGAAAATAGGCAAAGTGGCCTACAGATTAGACTTACCACCTGAACTCAGTGCAGTTCACAATGTCTTTCACGTGTCGAATCTGAAGAAATGTACGTCAGATGAGACCCACGTAGTTCCTTTGAAGGAACTCACTATCGACGAACGGTTGAACTTCGTCGAGGAACCTGTTGAAATCACGGACCGGGATGTTAAGGTCCTCAAGAACACGAGAATCCCTCTTGTACGAGTTCGTTGGAACTCCCGCCGCGGCCCAGAGCATACCTGGGAACGAGAAGATCAAATGGAACTCAAATATCCCCAGTTATTCGGAAACAATGCAACTACTACTGAGGCTGAAGCTACCAATACAGAATTTCGGGACGAAATTCCAAATCAACGGGGGGATGATGTGACACCCCAAGAAAACCAGTAATCTTCGCAAACATGCTCGGGGAGCCGCGATACAATTCAGGTAAACAACGTCACACCATTAGCTTTCCTCAGTAACTGCATGCTAAATTTCGGGACGAAATTTCTTTCAAGTTGGGGATAATGTGACAACTCGAATTTCCGACATTCTTTATTCGCATTTAATGCACGTTGACCTTGACTATATAGTTGTGTTATGATAAAACCTGGTGTGTTTGCATGGTTATGTGTGATTGTATAACTTATGTACTGTTTGTAAAACTTAAACTGTTAAGAACCCGACGAAACACAAAGGCTGTTTCGCCATAACCCGTTCCGACGAAACAGACTGTTTCGCCATGGACATTCCGACGAAATAGAAGTCTGTTTCGCCGGCCCAGTAATTCGCGAAACCCGGTTCGGGCCCAACATGTTATTTCGAGTTTAATACGTAAAACAACATCACTTTTACACTTTCTATCAACACAATCGAAACCCTAGAGCTCTCTCACTGTGACGGCGAACTAGAACCCACCGGAAACCCTTGTGCGATCAAACCATCATCTCGGTTAGTAAAAATTATGTGTCTTGATTGATCGTTCATCCGTATACGTGTTTATGTGCCATGTGAATCTGCTTTGATGATGTATATCTGAAACTGATACATGTTAAATATTAGGGTTCTTGTTATGATGATGATAATATAGATTTCGATAGAAATGTTGTTGTCGGATATATATAGTTTTATGCGAAACTCGATACGGTTGAATACTTGATTTCTGGATGGCGTTAATCTGAATCTGGTTAGCATCTTGATAGGGTTCGATAATTTGATATTGAATGATAGTCGATTTTGAGATACGTTTAAACTAGGGTTCATGCTAGACAATGATTCTGGAATGATTATGTTATGATGAGATATGCTAAATGAATTCTGGATGATTGCTACTTGATAGTGACGGCTGTTAGGGTTTCTGCATGTATCTGTGTACGTAACTGATTTCACCACGAATCTGTCTTGACGAAACAGATCTCTTGGCGAAACAGAAGTGTTTCGCCAAGGGCAGTCGACGAATCTGACCTTTGTTTCGCCAAACCTGACCTCGACGAAATAAATGTGTTTCGCCAAGGACCACCGACGAAACTGAAATCCTGTTTCGCCAACCAAGGCCCGACGAAACAGAATGTGTTTCGTCAATTTGTGTTTCGCCATTATGTGTGTTTCGCCGAACAGTATTCTGCACAGTAACTTGGGTTAATTCTGCTAAGTGTTAACTGGAATATTTAACTGCTGTTAAGTGTAATCATCTTGTATACGATTGTGATTACGTGTTACATGTTTATGTGTGCACAACTTGAACACAAACTGATTTCACATACGTGCATACTTTAGGACGTGATTGATTATTTGCGAGCATACATACTTAACATACCGAGCAAACCAAGGTGAGTTCACACAGCCAAGGCATGGGATTCTCGGGTTGGGAATCGGGTTGGATTATTTGGAATGGATAACTACTCGTACTTACGCTATCGCTAGACTATAGACCATCGTCCTCAGGATAGTCAGGACACTTACGTAAAACCTACGTAACTTAGTATCTACCATTGTCTCCCGGGTCGGGAGGACACTTACGTAAAACCTACGTAAACTAATACCTACTACTGTCTTCCGGGTCGGAAGGACACTTACGTAAAACCTACGTAAACCCCACACGTACCACTGTCCTCGGGGAAGGGCACTCACGTAAATCCTACGTGACCTTGTACGTATTCCTGTTCTCGGATTTAGAAGAACACATGGTTGTAAATAGTCTAGTAAGTACAAACATGGGAAACCCCCATTAGTAAAGTTAAACGTGGGAAACCCCCACTAGTAATACCTATGATCATGGGAAACCCCCACTAATAGCACATACCTACATGGGAAGCCCCCACTAAATGCATACATGATTTGTGTAACAAACTTATTAACTGTGAACTCGCTCAACTAGTTGTTGATCCTCTGTTACATGCCTTGCAGGACCTTAGGTACTTATGGAGCTTGCACGGGAGGCGTAGTCGTTGTGGACATGGATCATGAATGCTTGTTTAGACTTTATGACATTTCATACTTTATTATGTTGGGTTTAATTATACGCTTCCGCTATACTGTGATAACATACTCATGTTTTGGAACACCTCTCATATGGATTGTTTGGATTTAAATTGCAATTACTTTTACTTTATACATTGTTCTATATGATTGGTGGCTTGATCCTGGTCAGTCACGCTCCCAAGCGGTGATACTCCGCAGGTGGATTTTGGGGGTGTGACACCCACCCCCTCGGCAAAAAAAAAAAAAAATTTGAGTGGTGGTGGGTGTTTAGTTTTTTTTTTTTTTTTTTTTTTTGGGGGGGGGGGGGTGGGGGGTTAGGTTTTTTGGGGTTTTTTTTGGTGAGGTATAGTTTTTTTTTTTTTTGAGTTAACTGCCATTTTCGTCCCTGTGGTTTGGTCACTTTGGCCATTTCAGTCCATTTTTCAAAAATGCGTCATTTTCCTCCCCGACGTTCTGGAAAGGTGCCATTTCAGTCCAAAAATCATAACCCAGTTAAGTCAGTTTGTAAATAAGGACTGATTGTGTAAATTTGTAACATAAAGGACCATTAGAGTAAAATGTATAAATATTAATATAATATAATTATAAAATATATAATATATATATATATATATAATGTATACACACCACCGCCGCCGGAACCGGAGCTCCGGTGGTCACCGCCGCCACCGCCGGAACCACCACTCTTTCTCTACTCTCTCTCTATGCTCTGCAATCACCACCACCATCACCTTTACCTCTCTACTCCGGTGACCGGTCACCGCCGCCGCCGCCGGAACCACCACCATCAACGTCATCATCGTCATCATCTGTTATCATCATCATCGATCAAACGAGAGAGGGAGAAAGTCGGGGGGAGAGAGAGAGATAACGACGAGAGAGAGAGAGAAGGAGGCGGGAGAGAGAACCGGCGACGGTGGGGGTGCCGTTTTTCCGGTGAGTTGCAGGCGGCGGCAGTGGTGATGAAGGTCTGATGATGATGATGAAGATCGCGATGATGATGATGATGATGAAGGTCGATGATGAACGATGATGATGATGAAGGTAGATGATGATCGATGATGATGAGAACAGATGATGACGATGATGACGTTGATGGTGGTGGTTCCGGCGGCGGCGGTGACCACCGGAGCTCCGGTTCCGGCGGCGGCGGTGACCACCGGAGCTCCGGTTCCGGCGGCGGTGGTGTGTATACATTATATATATATATATATATATATATATATATATATATATATATATATATATATATATATATATATATTATATTTTATAATTATATTATATTAATATTTATACATTTTACTTAAATGGTCCTTTATGTTACAAATTTACACAATCAGTCCTTATTTACAAACTGACTTAACTGGGTTATGATTTTTGGACTGAAATGACACCTTTCCAGAACGTCGGGGAGGAAAATGCCGCATTTTTGAAAAATGGACTGAAATGGCCAAAGTGACCAAACCACAGGGACGAAAATGGCAGTTAACTCTTTTTTTTTTGCCGGGGGGGGGGGGGGGGGGGGTGGTTTAGGTTTTTGGGTGGTGGTGGGGTGGGAGTGGGTGTTTAGGTTTTTGGTGGTGATGTAGTGGGTTTAGTTTTAGCTTATTGGACACTTGTCACTCTATAAATCCTTAAAACACTTCTTACAATTAGAAGCCTTTGTAGAATAACTTGACCCCATATTCTTCTACCAACATTGCCAGGATTCGACCTATATCTGATTGTATATTGGTGATATCATTCTTACATGCTCCTTACAAAATTTGCAAGGTTGTATTATTCTTCCCGGTCATTAAGGCTTTGTCCATTATTTTTTGCGCATTGTTGCTACTCGCAATAAGACGCGCCTTTTGTTTTAGAAGAAATTTGCATGTCAGATGTGAGATCTTAGAGCACCGAGATCATTCTAAAATGTTCAAATGCCAGCCAACACCACACGCTTCGACGCAAACTCTAAAATTGGTCATACAAGACCTCCCGTTACTAATGCCTCGCTCTATTGAGGCATTGCTAGCGTCTTCTAGCACTTTATGCTCATACTTCGGATAACTCCTATGCATTAGCATATACTTTATATGCATACAACCTCGTATGTTTCTTGGTCAATAACATACTGTCTTGGTCTTCCAAACTACAAGCCACCATTTCCTGTTCAAGTCCTAAAACCGAATATCATATGATTGCTAATGACGTGGTAGAAACATGTTGATTTCAACATATGCTATTTAAGCTTCACTGTCCACTACCTCATGCCTTGTATACCGAGACATAAGCATAAGACTTGGCTCGTATTCATTTTTCCCAAAATGGTTACTATGAGTCGGATTCTCATGTACCATTCATCACACCATACAATCTTTATACCAAACGTGCAACTAGAAAGAACTTTGCATTTTACTGGATAAACTGATACTGTGTATTGTTCATAAGAGTAGTAAAAAGTAACTTCGCGATTAGCAAACAGCGGTTTATAACAAAAAGAAATTAATCATCCACATCTAACACACATGAAAAGATAATCAACAGCCCAAAACAAGTTACCATTTTAATACTCCTCATCTTCACCATCATCCTCCACTCCTTCAGCACCAACTTCCTCGTAATCTTTCTCCAATGCAGCAAGATCTTCACGGGCTTCCGAGAACTCACCTTCCTCCATTCCTTCACCGACATACCAATGAACAAATGCCCTCTTTGAATACATCAGGTCAAACTTATGGTCAATGCGTGAAAACACCTCCGCAACTGCTGTGTTGTTGCTGATCATGCACACCGCTCTTTGAACCTTTGCGAGATCTCCACCTGGTACAACTGACGGTGCTTGATAGTTGATCCCACACTTGAAACCAGTTGGGCACCTGTTATTGAATCAACATACCAACACCGAGTCAGACTTCATCACCGCAAATAAAAATATCTTTCTAAAATAGAAAGGTGAACAATTAGGGCCGCAAACGAACCGAACATTCAGTGAACAATTCGTGAACTGTTCAGTGGGAAGTTCGTTTGTTTTCGTTCGTTTAATAAATGAACGAACACGAACAAGAAATTTTGTTAGTTTAGTTAAATGAACAAACATGAACAGAGGCCACGTTCATTCATATATGTTCGTGAACGTTCGGTAACGTGTTCGTTTATGTTCGATAGTTTGTTAATACTTTTAATTTTTATATTTTATTTAAATACTTTAAAATACTGACAAATTAAATATTTTGTAAGTATTAGTGTATATTATATTCTCTTCATGAAGGCTTGTTTGTATTTGTTTGTTTTCATTTGTGTTCATGAACATTAGTTTGCCTTTGTTACCGAAAATTAACAAACTAACACAAACAAACACGAACACGTTCATTTCCTTAACGAACGAACAGGAACAAAGAATCTCGTTCGGTAAGGCCTTGTTCGTGTTCGTTCGGTTCGTTTGCAGCCCTACCCGTTATCGAACCCACCCACTTCGCAAATCTACTATCAAGGTTCTTACCAATCAACAAATTGCACGGTGCGTTTGGTTTTGATTGTCGCAACAGCAGCGTTAACATCTTTCGGAACAACGTCTCCACGGAACATCAAACAACACGCCATATACTTTCCATGCCTAGGATCACACTTAGCCATCATGCTGGCAGGCTCAAACACCGAATTCGTGATTTCAGGAACCGAGAGCTGCTCATGGTAAGCTTTTTCAACAGAGATCACAGGCGCGTATGAGGAAAGCATGAAATGGATACGAGGGTACGGCACAAGGTTGGTTTGGAACTCTGTGATATCGACATTGATGGCTCCGTCAAAACGGAGAGAAGTGGTCAAAGATGATATGACCTGAGAGATCAATCGGTTCAAGTTGGTGTAACTAGGCCTTTCGATGTCTAGTGATTTACGGCAGATGTCGTAAATGGCTTCGTTATCTAAGAGGACCGCCACATCTGTATGTTCGAGTAGAGCGTGGGTAGAAAGAACACTGTTGTACGGTTCCACAACTGCAGTTGAAACCTACACCAAAACAAATAATTAATAAACATTAAGTCAGACACAAAAGTATTTATGGTTTAACAATTTGTTAATTTAGGGCTGCAAACGAACCAAACGTTCAGTGAACATTTCGTGAACCGTTCGGCGGGAAGTTCGTTTAGTTACATGAATGAACATGAACAGAGACCGCCTTCATTCATTTATGTTCGTGAATGTTCGGTAACGTGTTCGTTTATGTTCGATAGTTCATTAGTGTTTTTAGTTTTTATATTTTATTTAAATACTTCAAGATTCCCACAAATAAAATATTTAATAAGTGTTAGTGCATTATATATTCTGTTCATGAACGTTCGTTGCCTAAAATTAACAAACGAATATGAACAAGTTCATTTCCTTAACAAACGAACACAAACATAAAATCTCGTTTGATGAGTGTTCATGAACACATATTTCTTAACAAACAAGCACGAACAAGGTCTTGTTCGTGTTCGTTCGGTTTGCTTGCAGCCCTATTTGTTATAACAAAAGCTGTCTTATATGATGAGAGCGCATGTCTAGATGAAATATTCAAGATGCATATGTAGGTACCTGAGGAGAAGGATAAACAGTGAACCCAAGCTTTGACTTTTTTCCATAGTCAACAGACAAGCGTTCCAACAACAAGGACCCAAGACCAGAGCCAGTACCTCCACCAACAGCATTGAATGCCAAAAAGCCTTGCAATCCAGTGCAGTTATCGGCCAACTTTCTTACCCGATCGAGGCACAGATCAACAATCTCCTTTCCCACTGAAAATAAAAAGATTTTATAAATTTTCTTATAAAATATTTAAACAGAGCATAGGGGTCAGAAGTAAACCTGTGTAATGGCCTCTTGCGAAGTTATTAGCCGCATCTTCCTTTCCGGAAATAAGCTGCTCGGGGTGGAAGAGTTGGCGGTAAGTCCCGGTCCTGACTTCATCGATGACGGTTGGTTCGAGATCAACGAATATCGCTCTTGGAACATGCTTTCCTGACCCAGTTTCGCTGAAGAAAGTATTAAATGCATCATCTGCGACGCCAGGTGTTGTGTCACTGCCAGAAAAAATGAAGCAAAGAAGTTATTAGTCGAAATTGACATTTGCATAATAGTACATACTCAACCACAATGAAGAGAATTGTGCATAAAGTTGGTCTTCCAATAATCAAATCGTATCCCCATATCAAGGAAGTCAACAAGAGAGTCAACCACAATTCAAATACAGATCCCTAACAAATCTAACTACCAGCTACTTTGTATCTCTCTATACACACAAACACACAGAAAATCCAAAATCACAGTTCAACTATCATCGAAATCCACATGAAGCCTGAGATCACTAACAAACACATTACAATAAATTCATTCAGATCCACCAACTTATACACAAATAAACGCTGAAATCCAAACAAAATCAGAATATAAACCATATAGCACTATAAACAGCAGAAAACTGACATAATAGAAACCATAAACACTTAAATTCATCCAAAGCCAAATTAAACCGTTTCAAACACACAGATACAGTTAAAATCCACATGAAGCCTGAGATCGCTAGTTTAAACAACTTCATACAACGCTAAAACCCTAAAACACATGCCCTAACGAACACATTACCACAAACTCATTCAGATCCGTCAACTTCTACACAAATAAACGTTAAAATCGACAAACGAGATACTTAAACTCATCCAAAACCTAAATTAAATCGTTTCAAACACATCGATACACTCAAAATACGAACCACAAGCACTGAAAACATCAAAAAAACTGACAAAATAGTAACCGTAAACACTTAAATTCATCCAAACCTAACTAAATCTACTCAAAACGAACACATTACCACAAATTCATTCAGATCCGTCAAGTTCTATTCAAATAAACGTTAAAATCGACAAACGAAATACTTACATTCATCCAAAACCTAAATTAAATCGTTTCAAACACACCGATACACTCAAAATGAACTGAAAACGAAACAAAATATGAAACCGTAAACACTTAAATTCATCCAAAACCTAACTTAATCTACTCAAAACGAACACATTACCACAAATTCAATCAGATCCGTCAAGTTCTACGCAAACACACGTTAAAATCGACAAACGAAATACTTAAATTCATCCAAAACCTAAATTAAATCATTTCAACACTCAAAATGAATGAAAAACTGAAAATGAAACCGTAAACACTTAAATTAATCCAAAACCTAACTTAATCTACTAAAAACGAACGAAAAACTGAAAAACGAAACAAAAAAAGAACAAATGAACAAACCTAGGCATCATGCCATCAGGCTGAATGCCGTGTTCGAGGCAGTAAAGCTCCCAGCATGAATTTCCGACTTGAATTCCGGCTTGACCGATGTGTATGCTGATGATCTCTCTCATTGTTGTTCTGTGTGTGAAGAATAACAAGCAGTTGAGTTCGATCTACACGATCTGTCGGTTAAAATGGGGAGTGAGTGAGAGATACACGGAGATATTTTAGATTCCGATCGGGAAGGTGGGCTCCACCCACTCCCGCCAGGCTTGCATCTGGCCCCACCCGGTTTGCTTGAATTTACTATTTGGTCCTTTCTTTTAAGGAAGATACAAATCTAGTCTTTATTATAGGGTCCCAGTGGCTTTAAGTTATCTATTGTCAATAATAATCATGTTACTATTTTTAAGAAAATAGTTAATTACTGTTTTTGTCCATTTGGTTTGTCAAAAATCACTATTTTAGTCCATTAGATTAAAAATTATTATTTCAGTCCCTGTACTAACAGAATAAATGGATTGAAATGGTTACGAAAATGAAATCACAGGGACTGAAATGGTTACGAAAATGAAACCACAGGGACTGAAATCACATTTTTTACTGAAATACTGATTTTTGACAAAGCACATGGACGAAAACAATAATTAATTATATTTAAAAAATGAAGTTAAAAGTGGTGGAAGGAGTAGGGGTGTTCATCGAATCGAATCGAATAACGAATTTTCAAATTTTTCGAATCGAATTTTTCGAATTTTTATTATTTTTACCTGAATTCGTATTCAATTCGATTCGATTAATATTTGAAACTCGAATTTGATTCGAATTCGAATAAATTCGATTTAATTCAAATTCACCCTAAACAATAAATTATTTAACTTTCATTTTTTAAAATACTACAAACTAATTATATTCAACATAAAATATAATAATCTGCAAAATTAAGAGTTAAATGCTTGGTTGGTCCCTGTGGTTTGCAAAAATTGCACACTTGGTCCCAAAACTTTACTAATTACACTCGTGGTCCCTGAACTTGTCAAAAGTGCACTCGGTTGGTCCCTAGCCCTAACATCAGTTAAATTTCTCAGTTAAGTCCATGTTAAATGACCAAAATACCCTTGCTTATTAACTCTCTTAATAACAGAGGGCCTACCCATCATCATCATCTTCCCTCTCTTCAAAGCTCACCACCACCGCCGCCGTAGCGGCGGCTCCAAGATTCAACCCAACACAGCCCCGTCACATCTCCGCCACCATCTCCGCCACCACCTCCACCACCACGTCTCCGCCACCCCCAAATCGAAACCACCTTCTTCCCTGCCACCGCCTCCACCTTCTTCCCTGCCACCAAATCGAAACCCAAATCGAACCCAGAGAGAGAGAGAGTGAGAGATACCGTAGAGAGAGAGATTGGAGATGAACAGATCGGAACTGATGGCGGAGATCGGAGATGAACAGATCGGAACCCAAATCTTCTCTGCCTCAACTCTTCCCTGCTACCAAATCGAAACCCAAATCGATGGTGGTTGAACAGATCGGAGATGATGGCGGAGATCGGAGATGAACAGATCGGAGTTGATGGTGGTTGAACAGATCGGAGATGATGGCGGAGATGAACAGATCGGAGATGATTGCGGAGATCGAAGATGATGGTGGTTGAACAGATCAGAGATATTGGAGACCGATCGGTGGTGGTTGAACAGATCGGAGATGATGGCGGAGATCGGTGATGATGGCGGTGGTGTGAAGGCGGAGGTGGTGCGGCGGTGGTGGTCTGCATATTGTAGAGAGAGAGTAGAGAGAGAGAGTTGAGGCAGAGATTGAGGCAGAGATGGTTTTTATAAAGAGGGTAAATAAGGCAAGGGTATTTTGGTCATTTAACATGGACTTAACTGAGAAATTTAACTGATGTTAGGGCTAGGGACCAACCGAGTGCACTTTTGACAAGTTCAGGGACCACGAGTGTAATTAGTAAAGTTTTGGGACCAACCAAGCATTTAACTCCAAAATTAATTAACTATCAATATGTCAAAACACCAAAAATTAGAAGATAGGTTGGTTACCCGTAGCGATTTAAGTTAGGTAAAAATTTAGAAATAAATAGCATGGACTATTTTTTAGTAGGTTTGGTAATGTTATGAATAATAAATTTATCACTTATGGAGTTGGTCTATATTTTGGCCAAGTTTAGAATGTTACATGTGTGTATATACATATATCAAAAAAATTATATACAAATTGAATTCGAATTTCGAATCGAATCGAATTCAGAATCATAAATTCGTATTCGATTCTAATTCGATTACTGGACTCGAATACGAATCAACTCGAATTCGAACATTTTTAATCGAATTCGAATCGAGTCGAATTTTGAATTTTTCGAATTCGAATCGAATTCTGAACAACCCTAGGAAGGAGTTGGAATTTTAGTTTTTTTAAGTGTGGGGATGATTAGGGTTTATGTGATTTGATTTGACTGTAATTTGAAAGGAATCATGTGTTTTTTCGTTTAATGGCTTGTTAGTCGATTGATGGTGCTTTAGTGAACAAGAGGCTTAGAAAGTTCTAGAAGGACTTTGTTTTCAAACTATGGTAGCATCCGCTATCCACCTTTGCTAGGATGGAAAACGAAATTGGTGTCTGAATTTTGTTCAATTTATTGGATTATAGTAAAAGACATGTAGGAACTAATATGGTAGGGGATCGTGTAAATCTAAGCATCTTGGACAAGTTTTTCAGTTATATATCATGTTGATGCAAACAAGACTCTGATGAACATTATGTACGTTTGTATCCATCATCCCGTTTTGGAATTCAACGTCTTCTCTTTATAGCCTTTAAATGTTATTGTTAAGTTTCTCAACCAGTGACGGATCCATGAATTTTTTCCTGGGGTGCGGAATATTTTTAAAGATTTTTGGCCCCTGGCTATTTAAAAAAAATCGGTTTATAGCGGATCGAATCGGGTCGGGTCATGTAAGACAAAAGAACATCAAACTAAAATCTATATAATCATTAAAAACACGTCAAATCATTACAAACGTATTTAAAATTGTGCAGTACATGTTTTCATTTTTTGAAACCTATCTAAAACATCATCTAGAGATACTAAACAATCTATAACTTCATTACATTCTTACTCATGGTTCATATCACATATAAATCGCTCCATAAGTTCATAAAACAACACTAAACACTTCAAAAAATAAACAATCATGTTCAACTATAGTCCATAATTTTTAATTTTATTTTCAAACATTAAAGCTCTAGTATTAAATGTTGATTACTTGTAATTAATCATTTAAACAAACAAAACTATAAATAAAACAACAAAACTATTTAACTACAAGTCTATAACAAAAAAAAAATAAAAAACATAAAAAGATCAAAACCCATTTAACTACAAGTCTAGAACAACAAAAAAAACATCAAAAACATAAAAAGATCAAACCCTTATACATCTATATTTTCTCTTAATCATCACATAAAACAACAAAAACAAAATCAATAAAGAAACCATACTCGTTCTATATCGGAATTTTGGCGTAATACGGGTCGGTCGTGCCGGAATTTTGGTTTTTCTGGCAAAAAACGTCGTCCGGTCGTGAGAAGTGGCGTCAAGTCGCTGTGAGTTTTTTTGGGGCGAGATTTGGAATTGGAATGGGTAGATGAGTTTGGGTTATTTTATTTAGTTCAAATATCTTTGGGTTGGGTTTGGTCTTGGGTGTAAGATTAAATATTTATTTATTTATATTTAATCTAGTAGCCATCATTATCATTTATATAATATAGATCAAAATATATTAATAACCTATTACTAATTAGTTGGTAATTGTTGATGGACCATATTACCCTTATTAACTAATTGGGTTTCCTCTTGGGTGTATATATAAGGAGATTATTAGAGAGGTTAAAGGTTAGACACACAACCTAATAACATAACATCACAATTCGTCCCTCACTCTCCATAACCGAAACCTCCCTACTTTCGGTTCATCACCATCATCACTTTACACCCTAAGGAGGAACCAGATTAAACTGACAACTATGTCGAACACCGTGGCTGCGTCTCTGACTGGATTCTCTACTGATGCAATCAAAGGTATGTTATTTCTGTTTTCCTTTATGTTTTAAACAGAACTGATCAACATGTGGTATCAGAGCATATGTTGATAAATCAGTTCTGTTTTCGTATCCATTATTCTGGGATCAAAAATCTGGAAAACAGAAAAATATTTTAAGTGTAACACCCCGAAAATTTACGTCCTATAAGGTGTTGACACGTGTCATAGGTTTGAACGTGTGAAGGAATGTTCTTGAAGGACTAAAGTTGACAAACAGTGAAACTGTGTAATTATAAGGGTTCAAAGTGTCAACAATGAATAAATAGACTTTGCAATAACTCTACATGATGTTTATAACCTTAAATGAATAGATCATGGATCATACGAAGCGAATTGTGAAAGAAAGTGAGAGATTACAAACTACAGGGGTTAAATGTGCCAACATGTTTAAGTTATACCTCTGAGTGACCTTTTGACAAACCCGAAGCTTTGTAACGATTAATTATGCTCACTAGAATGTACCACAAAAATTTCATGAAGTTTCGATATCGTATGAGCAAGTTGTGATAAAATTCGTGTACGAGGGTTATAAGTGTCAACGTTGAAATTTAGGGCTTTTCGGGTGATCACAAAGTTACCCGAGGACTTAACAAAGTGGGTATAAGTCTTAAAGCCCCATATGTTAAATAACAAAGCTTCATATGCAAGTTGGGTAGTGAAAGCGATGTTTCGGAGGACCAGGGACCAAAACTGAAATGAGAATTGGCATTATGATGGGCTAGCGCACCGCTACAAGGATAGTGTAACGGTGCGCTAGGACTGCACAGCGACCAGATACATGACAGTTGGCTGTTCCAGCCATTTAACCGACTTACTTGGAGCTTATCTGCATTTGTGAGCACCCCTACATGTTTTATAGCTTGTAGGACACTTGTGGATGATAATGTAACATCCCTAGACTTAGTTGTTGACCATCCATGAGGTTTGAAGTTGTTATAAGAAGTCACATTTTCCACATACATGCACATTTCATCTTCTGGACATTTTCAAGAGCTCAAGAACTGATCCAAGCTTTACAAATCATCCATTAGACGTATGTAAGTGCTCTTGATCCTTCTCGTTGGTGTTATGCTTAGTTTAGAGCCTAGAAGTCAAACCGTCGTAATTACGGTTTGACTTAGCGATAAATCAGGAACGGTCCAGAGTTTTGTCGAAACGAAAGTTGTTATAAGTTGGTATTTATATGGGTAATAAACCCCTAAAAGGTCACCCACTGATTTAAATCTTAACTATGTCGTTTGTCGAGTCAAACTTCTTTCGAAAAGTCAACAGAAATGTTAATCGCATATTTAATGATACAGAAGGCGTGTAATCTGTTTTAACATACATATAACTTGAAAATAAGTATAATAACTTGTCTACGCTTGATTGATTCGACAACTTTCTGTTATGAACCGATTCGGAACCGAAAGACGCAAAAGTTTGACTTTTGCTTTGACCTCAGTTCTGACCCGATTTATGTAGGTTTAGACATGCCTTAAGGTTCCATTAGGACCTAGTTACATGTGTGTATAAGCCTCTGCGTTTATACCACTCGAATCCCTAATCGTCCGACGTTTCCGTTAAATGCCTAAATAATGACCATAATGCCCTTATGACCGCAGAACGAGATTTTAGAAAATGTAAAAGTGCAAAAGTCTTTAATACTGATTATTGAACATGTCTGCAAAATTTCACGTCAATCGGAAGTCTAGATTAGGAGTTATGCTTAATGGCGTATTTATAAACATGTTTATTAATTAAACGGCGCCATTAGCGTAAAACCTATCTAAACTCAGTTTTGACGCCAAATCTTTTAACCACTGATGTTAAATAATATTTTGGGATTTTTAAAGATTTTTAATTATTTTTAGACTGATCATAAGCTTGGATTAGCGCCTTAATTCGGTAAATACCGAATATGCCCTTTTAGGCCATAAAATGAGTTTTACAAATCCTTTTAACGCCAATCCAATTGCTACTGATTTCAAATAATAAATGAAGTGTTTTGAACCTTATGAACTGACCTGGAAACTCAGAATACTATTTTAAACCGTAAATCGCTTAAAACGACGTTATACGCGTATTAAGCGCATAGTAAGGGTCTAAAATCATTTTGCCAAATAGGACTTAACATCAACTGATATACCAAGTTAAAATAAACTATTTTACTGATTTATTCAGACCCGGATCACAAAAGCTTAATTGATCCCTTTTATAATCTTTAAAATGACCAAAATACCCCTGGGGGACTTAAAATAAGATTAAACTCGTTTTGGGCATAATGGAAGGTATCCTACTGATATCGCAACATATTTATGGCATGTTAACTTAGGAAACCTGTTTAGGACTCTTATCGTTACCCGTTACGCTTAGTACGCGTTCGGATCGGTTTATGTAACTAGTTTACATATATTAGCCGAAACGGGTCAAACCTTATCGGTTTTATCTCAAAATCCAGAAGGTGTTTAGATTTCCCATATTATACAAGTCTTCAAACTTGTCGGGTCTAAATCCCATTCTATTCCGGTCTTCGCCTTATCGTGCGTTTGAACCGTATCTTTCTATAAGACTAGCCGGTCTAAGCCTAGGCTTAATTAAAGGCCCGTTAGCATTCTAATTGGTTTTTATACCATCATTCCAGACTAGAGATTTCCGGTAAATTGTACCTACGCTTACTTAAGTGAACACGGCTGAGTTATTAATTTCTGCTATTTAAGACAGGAGCTAGCTCAGGTAAATACTCTTAACTTATTTTCCCTATACGGGCTTGGGATACGGTGTAATAATACCGCTTGGTCGGGTATTGAATCTTTAATCTTATTATGGTTAAATCATTGAGGTAACCCGGTTTAATCTGTATTGTTTGAAACAAAGACCTTTAGGGGTTAATGACCATGTCCCGGATATCCTAGTGACATCATTGTATTATAAAATGACCACGTCTTAAGCACGGGGTGTAGGCATACACCTGACAGTGCTTAAGAGATAACGGTATCTCACTCTCTTGTGGGCCTATACTTGTGGCGTGTCTGTTAATCTGACTCGATTTCTACATCGGGCCCTGAACGTACAACGAACATGTAAATCTGTATACAAGGTTATAAATATAATTGTCCCAAGTTAAAAAGATTAATTTTGCCTCTATGCATTTTAATCCAAGTGTCGAAATATTTGCATGTCTTGTGCACCTAAACAAATTTTCATAAACATTTACAAAATGAGTCGGTTGAGTGTATTTACCAGTGAAAACTGACGTATTTTCCAAAAGGGTTAAGTGACAGGTACTGAACGTAATTGGCTGGAAGCTCAGGGCGTTTCTAAGGAATCTTGAAAGTTCTAGGTGCCTAAAGTCTGTTGAATAAAGTTTATGTTTTAAGATCCGCCTGTGGATCCTTTACTTCCGTTGTAATACTTTGATGTTACACTATTACGGATTGTAATATATTTATCCTTTTGCTTCCGCTGTGCATTTATATATTGTGTTGTTTGACTATGATGTTGCCAACCACGTCACGTTACTCCCCTACCGGGCCCACCGATAACACGTGGAAATTTGGGGTGTGACAGGTTGGTATCAGAGCCAACATTGAGTGAATTAAACACTATCTTTTTGTGTTTAATCTCAATGACACATTAGCACATTCTTTGACCTTCTGAGTCTAGACTTAACATAGGAATACTCTCAATCCTCATCTGGGAATTTTACTTCCAATTTTTATATATTGGATACGTCGCCAAGCGAAGAAGCTGTAATAGGAATCCTCCACACCCGGAGCCTTATATTGCTGGCCTTCGTACAACGGCTAGGATGAAACGTGCAACCAAGGAGAAAGCATTCAGGAATTGAATGAAGAAGAAACTCCTTTGCTGAAGATCATTTCCTCAATAATCTTTATAAGGACGTATTTATCTTTTCAGTCCCTTCGAGGACAACATTTTTCCTTTCAAGTCCCGCTTAGGGCAACTATGTACTTTTATTTTCATATATTGGATTTTCCAATATTCTTATCTAGTCTATTGATCTAGAAATTATAGCTTATATCATCCTATAAGATGATCATATTATAACCATCCCTTAGAAGGGAAGTGCCTACGGGCTATAACGTATTATCCATCTGAGACACTGACATTGTGATCTTTATGATTCCTTGCCTATGGTGGTGAGCTATGCTCAAGCCTATTAGCCTATATGATCAATGTGATCATGACTAATATGTCTCCGACATCGTGATCTTTATGATTCCTTGTCTATGGTGGTGAGCTATGCTCAAGCCTATTAGCCTATGATCAATGTGATCATGACTAATATCATCAATATGATGATCATATTATTAACATCCTTAGTGACGAAGTGCCTACTGGCTATACTTTGTAATATTGTCAATTCGACAATGACAGTTGTAACTCTTAGGGTTCCTTTCTAAGGTGGTGGGATATGCCCAAGCCTCATAGTCAATATGATCAATATTATCATGACTACTATCACCAGTGTGATGACTATTATTTTCTTAAAACATCGTTTTGTAATGTCAATTGATTTGCTTACTGGCCATATTGTATCGTCAATTATGACAATGACAGTAGTAGTCTTCGACTCTCTGTCCAGTAAAGGTAATGAAATATGTTCAAACCTTAATGCCTCGATTCTCTGAAATCATGGCTTATAAATTAAACTCGTCTACGTGACTAAGCCTTTTGTACTATTACTAGATTATAATTTAGGATTAATAGTGAAAATCCTGAATAAAATAAATATCATTCTTTTCCTGCCAGTATAAATATTAAGAGAGAATCTTAAAAAGTTTGACCTAGCTTGAATGTCATTGAAGACCTAGCTAAGATGGTAAAACCTGGTTAAAAAGAGATTCAGATCATTGTTAACCTTTGAAAATGGATTGACACTCCCGACATCAGTGATGCGATAAATCACACTTGTCATCTTTGTATTAGGATTTTTCCACATCCTTTATTTAGCATAAAATAACCAATAGGAATCATGGCTGGTAAATGTCGAGCATGATGTACGCATCAAAACATCCAATTGGGATGTGTACCTACAGGAAAAGGTGTATACATGAAAAGATAGTTTTTATTTCATAAATTCTTGTCAGGACAATGAACTATGAAATTATTCCGATCCAAAGGAATTACCCTTCTCAGCTGTCCTTGTTTCGTTAATAGGAGGACTCGATATAGTAATAAGAAAGGATTGGTCGTCTAGTGACCAAGCCCATATTGTGGGTGATAAGAAGCAATCAATTATCAAAACTCCTTATGAGACAACCCTCATAATTACATGTTTCATGTCCACAATGTTTAGGCATCATTTTAGGGCCTTAAAGTTGACTTAACAAGCTTTAAACGTGTCAGAAATGGCTTTAATGCATAACAAGGACCAAGACTGTCATTTTTGAAAATTGCTTCTGATCAGAAGACCCGGGCGGCCCGCGTAAGCCCTGGGTGATACCATACGCGGCCCGCGTTAGGCTCCCAGCGAAAAAAATGGTGGAACCGGCCGTCCCCGGAATCGAACCTGGGTCTAGGCCGCACCCTTTCGCGCGCCTAGCCAACCGAGCTAGGTGCCTAGTTTGTGAAAATTTCCAACCTGATTAATTATAAGCACATGTACATTAACTTCCTTACTTTTTTCTATAAGTCAACTACTTATCCTCCTTATGTTGACTAAGTTTTAGAAACCAAGATTTTACCTATATGTTTTAGTTACTCTTGGCTTGCTTATGTTGACTAAACTCTAGAAAGGATAAGTAGAAACCATCAGGTATATCAGCTGTTATGCTAGAAAGGACATGGTAAGGCATATATCACAACCATACATTAACAATACTCTTAATAGGTGAGGACCTTAATGAAATCCTCAGGAAAGATCTTTTATATATTGAGGGATGGTCCAAGTTTCTAAGGACCATATTAGAAGACATATTATCCACGCTGCGAAATGGAAAAAAGATGGAATAAGAGTTTTTCAACTCCCTCATAAGAGCTATAAATTATAGGAAGTATGATGCAAACCATGGATTCATTGGTTGAAATAATGCTCTTACTCAGTTAACCTAGAAACTAAGCATAATGCACTATATATATATATCGTGGTGATTTAGCATCCGCTAAGAAGGGACACATTAAAGTTTCAAAGCCTGTTTATTATAAATCCATTATGGATCTACCTCAGCTACTTACGTTGCATAGATTAAGAAATAACCAAGTCAAAGCTAAGACTGCCCTAAAGCTGTTTAAGATTTTACAGCTAAGTTTAAAAGGGATAAGAATGGAGGCGTTTAACCCTCCTGGTGAATAATTAGGGGTAGCTCACATTAATAATGACAACTGATAAATCCCTTATTTTGACATGATGGATAGAAGATACGTTTAGGATTCAGGTGCTCCTAAGTCTCTCATAAGACCATAAGCTTAACAAACTTTTGATTTCATAAGAACTTCAAATATTAAAGATAAGATATGAATTACCAATGAAATCTTTAATGACTCTCTCTCCCATCCTCGAAGAAAAATCTTTTCATAAGAATCTGGAGTACTCTTCCTCAAAAAGAGTACGACAAAATATATTATTTTATTTTTATTAGTCTCTCATTGTTTTCTATCGCCTGCGAATGCCAAACTATGTTTGATAAAAGTGCCATATGAGGAGTGGCGTATCCTAGTGTGTCCCATAGATTGCTTTCATGCCTGATCAGTATGGAGGTTTAATGCATGGAACCTCTGAGATATCCCAATAGTCATATCGTACTAAAGTCGACTAGTAGTATTCAAAGAAGATGTCCTGAATGGAATTATCCAATTAAATGTTCCAGATCGAGGAATTCGTGGACTCGTATCGTAAATGTGTCACTTAATTGACACAAACAATGGTGGATGGATTGGAGTTAGAGATTTATAAAATCTCTGTAACCTCCTTATATCTTGATAATCTTCTTCAAAGATTACTCTGTTTACCCCTGAGAGGCAGGTAGAGTAAGGGTTATATCTCATTTAGGGCTGCATTGTTATGAAATCTCCAAAGCAGCTAATACCATTATTGGAAGAATCGAAAACTCTGGTTGAGTAACTTTCAGAATATGGATTCATATAGCCTAACTCAAATATCCTGAGAATTCGGTATAGTTAACGATGAAAGACGGTTCATTTTGCTTACGCATTAGTTACCGCAACCATGAATAGGCAACGATTAAGAACCCCCATCAGCTGCCCCGAATCGTCGATTTGTTCGACTAACGGTAAGGATTAGCTGTTCCTTAAGATGGGTATTGAATAGTGATTGGAATAACCATTTCACATTAAGATAAGCTTTTCTATAATAGTTGTTAAGTAAGTATTAAGACTAATCCTTTGGAAACCTGGGATAGATCGAATGTTAAACATCGATTGATAGATAGAGAATTGGTAAGTCCAAATATCAAAATCTGAAAGTTGCCTGGGGGACAACAAATAAGATCATACAAATCCATAATTTATGGTAGGTTGCCAGTATACGTCAAGAAATCAAGGAGTTATGATAATAGCAAACTTCCTAAGTTCTTGTTAAGAAATATAGTTTAACAAAAGATATCACCCAGGAAGGGTGTACCCAATTTGTGAAATTATCAGACGAGTTAAGCTCTGAATTTATAGAAATCATTCGAAGGAAATCGAATGTATCAAGATCAAGTAGATTGTAAGCTAAAACCTACTTAAGGAGTTTGACGGAGCTCGCAATACATTGCACAATAGTGACTGGAAGATGTGTTCCGCCAATAAGTTAAGAAGCACTATCACATAATGATATGCAGAATTATGATGTGATGAGCATCCTGTATCGATTGAGGATCGACAGGTCAAGAAGCTCCAAAAGGATACATACGCCTAATATAAGAGCCACTAAGGGAGCTTGGAAAGAATCCAGATATGCTATAAAAGTTAAGTCCCTTATACGACATAGAGTACTTCCAGCATTTTAACAAATCTCGAGGTCGAGATTTCTTTTAAGGGGGTGAGGATGTAACACCCCGAAAATTTACGTCCTATAAGGTGTTGACACGTGTCATAGGTTTGAACGTGTGAAGGAATGTTCTTGAAGGACTAAAGTTGACAAACAGTGAAACTGTGTAATTATAAGGGTTCAAAGTGTCAACAATGAATAAATAGACTTTGCAATAACTCTACATGATGTTTATAACCTTAAATGAATAGATCATGGATCATACGAAGCGAATTGTGAAAGAAAGTGAGAGATTACAAACTACAGGGGTTAAATGTGCCAACATGTTTAAGTTATACCTCTGAGTGACCTTTTGACAAACCCGAAGCTTTGTAACGATTAATTATGCTCACTAGAATGTACCACAAAAATTTCATGAAGTTTCGATATCGTATGAGCAAGTTGTGATAAAATTCGTGTACGAGGGTTATAAGTGTCAACGTTGAAATTTAGGGCTTTTCGGGTGATCACAAAGTTACCCGAGGACTTAACAAAGTGGGTATAAGTCTTAAAGCCCCATATGTTAAATAACAAAGCTTCATATGCAAGTTGGGTAGTGAAAGCGATGTTTCGGAGGACCAGGGACCAAAACTGAAATGAGAATTGGCATTATGATGGGCTAGCGCACCGCTACAAGGATAGTGTAACGGTGCGCTAGGACTGCACAGCGACCAGATACATGACAGTTGGCTGTTCCAGCCATTTAACCGACTTACTTGGAGCTTATCTGCATTTGTGAGCACCCCTACATGTTTTATAGCTTGTAGGACACTTGTGGATGATAATGTAACATCCCTAGACTTAGTTGTTGACCATCCATGAGGTTTGAAGTTGTTATAAGAAGTCACATTTTCCACATACATGCACATTTCATCTTCTGGACATTTTCAAGAGCTCAAGAACTGATCCAAGCTTTACAAATCATCCATTAGACGTATGTAAGTGCTCTTGATCCTTCTCGTTGGTGTTATGCTTAGTTTAGAGCCTAGAAGTCAAACCGTCGTAATTACGGTTTGACTTAGCGATAAATCAGGAACGGTCCAGAGTTTTGTCGAAACGAAAGTTGTTATAAGTTGGTATTTATATGGGTAATAAACCCCTAAAAGGTCACCCACTGATTTAAATCTTAACTATGTCGTTTGTCGAGTCAAACTTCTTTCGAAAAGTCAACAGAAATGTTAATCGCATATTTAATGATACAGAAGGCGTGTAATCTGTTTTAACATACATATAACTTGAAAATAAGTATAATAACTTGTCTACGCTTGATTGATTCGACAACTTTCTGTTATGAACCGATTCGGAACCGAAAGACGCAAAAGTTTGACTTTTGCTTTGACCTCAGTTCTGACCCGATTTATGTAGGTTTAGACATGCCTTAAGGTTCCATTAGGACCTAGTTACATGTGTGTATAAGCCTCTGCGTTTATACCACTCGAATCCCTAATCGTCCGACGTTTCCGTTAAATGCCTAAATAATGACCATAATGCCCTTATGACCGCAGAACGAGATTTTAGAAAATGTAAAAGTGCAAAAGTCTTTAATACTGATTATTGAACATGTCTGCAAAATTTCACGTCAATCGGAAGTCTAGATTAGGAGTTATGCTTAATGGCGTATTTATAAACATGTTTATTAATTAAACGGCGCCATTAGCGTAAAACCTATCTAAACTCAGTTTTGACGCCAAATCTTTTAACCACTGATGTTAAATAATATTTTGGGATTTTTAAAGATTTTTAATTATTTTTAGACTGATCATAAGCTTGGATTAGCGCCTTAATTCGGTAAATACCGAATATGCCCTTTTAGGCCATAAAATGAGTTTTACAAATCCTTTTAACGCCAATCCAATTGCTACTGATTTCAAATAATAAATGAAGTGTTTTGAACCTTATGAACTGACCTGGAAACTCAGAATACTATTTTAAACCGTAAATCGCTTAAAACGACGTTATACGCGTATTAAGCGCATAGTAAGGGTCTAAAATCATTTTGCCAAATAGGACTTAACATCAACTGATATACCAAGTTAAAATAAACTATTTTACTGATTTATTCAGACCCGGATCACAAAAGCTTAATTGATCCCTTTTATAATCTTTAAAATGACCAAAATACCCCTGGGGGACTTAAAATAAGATTAATCTCGTTTTGGGCATAATGGAAGGTATCCTACTGATATCGCAACATATTTATGGCATGTTAACTTAGGAAACCTGTTTAGGACTCTTATCGTTACCCGTTACGCTTAGTACGCGTTCGGATCGGTTTATGTAACTAGTTTACATATATTAGCCGAAACGGGTCAAACCTTATCGGTTTTATCTCAAAATCCAGAAGGTGTTTAGATTTCCCATATTATACAAGTCTTCAAACTTGTCGGGTCTAAATCCCATTCTATTCCGGTCTTCGCCTTATCGTGCGTTTGAACCGTATCTTTCTATAAGACTAGCCGGTCTAAGCCTAGGCTTAATTAAAGGCCCGTTAGCATTCTAATTGGTTTTTATACCATCATTCCAGACTAGAGATTTCCGGTAAATTGTACCTACGCTTATTTAAGTGAACACGGCTGAGTTATTAATTTCTGCTATTTAAGACAGGAGCTAGCTCAGGTAAATACTCTTAACTTATTTTTCCTATACGGGCTTGGGATACGGTATAATAATACCGCTTGGTCGGGTATTGAATCTTTAATCTTATTATGGTTAAATCATTGAGGTAACCCGGTTTAATCTGTATTGTTTGAAACAAAGACCTTTAGGGGTTAATGACCATGTCCCGGATATCCTAGTGACATCATTGTATTATAAAATGGCCACGTCTTAAGCACGGGGTGTAGGCATACACCTGACAGTGCTTAAGAGATAACGGTATCTCACTCTCTTGTGGGCCTATACTTGTGGCGTGTCTGTTAATCTGACTCGATTTCTACATCGGGCCCTGAACGTACAACGAACATGTAAATCTGTATACAAGGTTATAAATATAATTGTCCCAAGTTAAAAAGATTAATTTTGCCTCTATGCATTTTAATCCAAGTGTCGAAATATTTGCATGTCTTGTGCACCTAAACAAATTTTCATAAACATTTACAAAATGAGTCGGTTGAGTGTATTTACCAGTGAAAACTGACGTATTTTCCAAAAGGGTTAAGTGACAGGTACTGAACGTAATTGGCTGGAAGCTCAGGGCGTTTCTAAGGAATCTTGAAAGTTCTAGGTGCCTAAAGTCTGTTGAATAAAGTTTATGTTTTAAGATCCGCCTGTGGATCCTTTACTTCTGTTGTAATACTTTGATGTTACACTATTACGGATTGTAATATATTTATCCTTTTGCTTCCGCTGTGCATTTATATATTGTGTTGTTTGACTATGATGTTGCCAACCACGTCACGTTACTCCCCTACCGGGCCCACCGGTAACACGTGGAAATTTGGGGTGTGACATTAAGCCTTCATGATCACGGCTATTTTCGAGTTTTGTTGCCGAAATCCCTGTTTTCGGAAGTTGATGTTTAATGAATTTGACTCGAAATTACAATGGGTAAAACTAATATTCGAAATCTATTAAAGAAAGTCTTAAAATTTAGATTTCGGAACCCAGAATTATGTTTTTTATATTTTAGGGTTCATCATATTGTTCTAAGCGAAAACTCGAAAATTCCCTTATTTTGGAATATAATTTGGATTAGTGGATGTTTTTCCAATGTTTGATCTAAATTTTATCTATTAAAATTTCGAAAACTCTTAAAGGATTTTCAGTTATTATTTTCGAAATCTTTTGATAAGTTTAGGTTATAAATAAAATAGGAAACAATATCCCACAATCCCTTAAATTTTGAGTTTTAGTTATTATCACAAGAAACAGCTATTAACAGTGGGTTTCGAAATCATAAATGTACTAATCGCACAAGTCCCTTAACAGTCGCACAAGATCAGATCAGATATGATCTGATCGCACAAGACATTCGCACAAGATCAGATCACAAAGAAAAAAAATGATGATCTGATCGCACAAGGGAAATCGCACAAGATTTGTGGATCGCACAAGACTTGTGGATCGCACAAGACTTGTGGATCGCACAAGGCATTACTGATCACACAAGTTATTGGGCCTTACTGATCGCACAAATTATTTGGGCCTCACTGATCGCACAAGTCATTATTGATCGCACAAGTCCTTACTGATCGCACAAATTTGTTTTGGGCCTCATTGATCGCACAAGACTTGGGCCTTATTGATCGCATAAGACTTGGGCATTACTGATCGCACAAGACTCGAAACCTCATTATTTTTAAGCTGTTTAATGTGACCTAAATTTTTTTTTTTACAAAACCAAACTAGCTTAACTTGAATGAGCTTCTGATGTATTAATTCTGCGCTAACAGGTGGTTTGCTATTAAAAAAAATTTGGTTCTGTAAATACTTAGTTAATTAATAAGGATCAAATAATGTTTTACAAAACCAAACTAGCTTAACTTGAATGAGCTTCTGATGTATTAATTCTGGCCAAAGCTGATTTAATATATCTATTTATTATTCAAGTATTATAAAAGCTGTGTTGAGTATGCATTACAAACGTGAAATGTCTTAATTCTGGCCAAAGCTGATTTAATTCATTTATGTTTAGCATGCTTGACAAGTGCATAACTAAAGTGATTGTCTCATTTCTGGCCAAAGCTGATTTGTCACGATTACTTTGCACACATACTTAAATGATTACACTTCTGGCCAAAGCTGATTTGTTTTGTTTAAGTAGAATTTTACTAAGTCTATTATTTTGATGTTAGTAATAGACATATCACAATCTCTTCACATAATGATCCTTATATTAATGATCCTTAATTAATTTTATGATCATTTCGTCTGTCTTATTTTTAGTACCCATAATTTTACTCACTATAATTTACTTCTACATATATCTCATCCACTCTAACTCCTAAACCTAAAATGTTTGCTTTATTTAAAGTTTCTATTAGAATTAGCTCTTAAATTAAATCCTTGATTATTTCTTAAGACACGATAATCCTATTGCTCTCTTCTGATAAAGATTATATAGAAGAAAATTAGAGCATGATGATTAGGACAAATCGAACATGATGTCTCTTATGATAATCAAGAACTCTCTAACATAATGCTATCACTAAAGTTATTTCAGATTAAGTCTTTCCTAAGGCTAATCGCTTATATATGGAATAATCACTAGAACTCCTAAAATGCATACCTTCATTTACAATTCTAAATTATAAAGTTAAGTGGTTTATGTGAATACATCATAATGTACAATGCCATGACCCATAAAGTTAAGGGCTTCCACATGGAAATAAGTACAATTTTCAATACATTACATACTAAGATTTTCACTTGTACAATTTGATGCCTTATAAATCAACTATAACACTCAAAAATACCAAAGTATAATGAGTGTGTTGATAAGCAACATATGTACAAAGAAATAAATGTTTGAAGCTGGAAAATAAGTTGTTACTCACCTTACAACCACTTAAAACCTTAAAAGAGGATTGTTCTAAGGTCCATAAACAAATTACAAGTGTTAATTCCACCTCTAAGGTTCTTCAAGGGAAAATCTCACTGCATAATTATGTCATTAGACTAAACATAAGCAACGAGACTATCCATTATTCTAAAGAACAGTTGGATGAATTAATTAGATAGTCACTTATTAAAGATATTTAAGTCTACTAATTATAATATTCCTATTAATACATGATTAGCTGACTCTAGTTTTTAAACGTTTCCTTACCAGAAGTTAACAAATAACTAACATGAGAGTTAGTGACAAAATTAAATGTTAAGGCTATAAGGACAATAATAAGCAGTCTTCTAACAACGTTTTTCGATACCGTACATATATTCTGAGTATTAATCAGAATATAGTATCATAATTAAGCAATGTTGTGAAGGTTGTGAGGTTTGCATAGTCAACATAAAGTCACACTTATCTTAAACTCTCTTCTTATTTGTTCTAAATATCTTGATTGAAACATTATTAAGATAAAACTAGATGATACCTTACACTTTCACAACTTTTGTCATCATGCAAATGAAAAATTTGACAAAAGGAAAATGAGACTTACAAATTTCATCCATTATAACCAAAATTCATGAGAAATCATGACATGGTTAATGAGGATGATTTCTTATCTAATCTCATTCTAAGTGATTTTAAATCATGACGTTATAGCCCTAAATATTACTTGGCTTAAGGAATAAGTATAGGTCCATGTAACACCCCGAAAACGGGTTTGGTAATCAAACCACCTTAATATTAATGAACGGGTAAAATAGTGTTAGTGGTAAAAATTAACCCGGTAAATATTAGGATTTAAATACATAATCCTAATATTAAATAAAAAGTGAATAAAAGATTTAAGGAAGATAAATACTTTGAGAAAACAAAGTATATAAAAGGCCCGAGTTAACGGGACATAAATATAACGGGTTATGATCTCCCGAACTCGTTAAGCTAACTAGGAATAATTAACCCAGTTAGTAATACGTGGTTAAACGAAGAATAATGAATTAAAGCATCGTTTGAAACAAATGAAAGACGAGGGACTAATATCGCTAGTAGGAAAACTTGTTTTATTAAAAATAAACAATTAAAACACAACACACACACTAAGTGTGTGTGTGTGTGCGTGCGACCAGGGGGAGAAAACAAGGAGTGAAACCCTAGTTTAAGTTTAAACCCCAAATTGAAGCTCAAATCAAGCCCAAATCGTCTGCATGATTACAAATTCGTGATCACCTAGTCAAGGGGATCGTGAGGTATGTTGAATTTCTAACATTCGTGAAGTTGTAAAAGATTTGATAATCATCCTAATCGCGAATTAGGTGTGGATTAGAGGAGCTATGGCTAAATTAGTGATGTAGACATGCTTAGGAGCTAAACCCTAAGTGAAAATCATACATATGATGCTATGATTTGAATGATTTGATGATTTCCCATATATATGTTAAGTGGGTTTTCATGATAAAATGATGAACACTTGAATTTGAGTTTTTAATTGTGAAATTTGAAAGATAGGATGCAAGACCTAGATGTTGTTTATAAACACTAGACATAGAGATTTGATTCTTGATGTAAATCTTGGTAAACATAGCTAGTTATGAACTAGTTAGTAAACATGTAGAATTATGCCCGTTAGGTGTTTGTTAAAATGCCTAAATGAGAAGTAAAGTGTTGAAATCCAACTGAAACGCGTAATTGGCAAGCTTGACTAATTACATGGGATATGGGATAAAACGGGTTTTAATCATAATGTTTATTTGCCTTAATCGTGCATATTATATGATTAAAGGTAGCTGACTTTATAAAGTCGAACTAACCTATGATGAGGTCAAATAGAAGTTTCGACATAAAGTCCGTAAGATGAAATAGTCATAATAGTGATGACTAATCTAACCATCTTACGAATTATGATGTTAGTTTGACTCTTGACAAGCTAGACGGAGGCTTGGGGAAAGAAGCGGGTCAAACGGATCGTATACGCAGAAAAGAGCATAATCCGGATACAAGGTAAGTAAAGCTTACACTCTAGTTATTTGATACCTATTGGTTTGATAGGTCGTGAATAGTAAGTCTTGTTTTAAATTATGATGTTCCGACACGGCAAGTGCGGTCCGGAACAAAAGACAATGGTCATAAATCATGTTTAATAGATAAAAAGGAGCTAATGCGGTTAATTAGTCAGGAAATGACTAAAAGATAATGAGTTTTTAAATGGTTACCTTATAAGGTAAACCATTGCAAATAATAAGGGTAAAATGGTACTTTGGTCACTTGTTGACAATAACCGTTAAATTGGGGAAAAGACACATTATAGCTTGGGTTATAATGGGTCAAAGAAATCGATAGATGATTTACAAGTAGAACGACTATACGGTGTAAACCGAAGTTAGTCATATAGATAAGATGGTAATAAACACCATCTCATAGAGTTTCATGGTCCTTTAGACCAAACGGGTCAAAAGGTGAAATTATCACCCTTTGACAATATCGACTAATAGTTTGTTGAGCTATGTGATCATAGAAATAAATATCGGATGGATATGTACATCGCTATCGCTTAGCGGCTACTAAGGCAAGGTATCAAAACGAATCAATATATTGATTCGAGCCAGGTATGTATAATTGGTCAAATCATCATTAAAACTTGAAGTTCAATGAGGGCTAAACAAGTTAAAATGGACATTGGGTTATCTTTTAAGTAAACCGAATGATTTAAGTTATTGTCATTGTGTTTTAAAAACATAATGACTATTTAAACAAGATCCTAGTCTAAAAAGTGGAATTTTGGTCAATTACGACATGAAAAGTCCTTTGTTGTAAAGAAAGGGTTTAAGATGACCAAAACGCCCTCGTAAGCAAAATCGAGTAAATGAACCTTAAGAGTCGTTTAAAAACAAGTTATATGATCAAGCAAATACTTTGAATAGGTATAGAGAATGAAAAGGGTAAATCTTGGGTCAAAAGACTCAATATGGGTCTTTGCCGTAAAATGATAGTCCGAGGGATAAAACTTGGAATATATATATCTCCATATTAAATCCACCACAAATATAGTTGTGGTGGAAGACTACTTGGTAAGAAATGTGGAAATATAAAGTTAGATACAAATGAAAGCGATTTTAGACTCGAAAGTGCTTAAATACCCTTAACGGGTCAAAATAAGCATATGAGCGAAAACGGGTTTAAATTGTGTAATAAACCTATGATTAGAACCTAACATGGTAGGTAACATTAATTTGTAGAAGTGTATGTGATATAGGAATCAAACAAATACGTTTGTTTGATAAAATGCATAAACCGGTTAAAATTCGGTAAAAAGGTAACCAGTCAAAGGCTTAGAAGTCTCAAAATTTCTTATGTTGGATGTAGGATTTTAACTCCATTAGATGGAGGATTAAATTACGGACGCGTAGGAAAAAGAATCGGGTAAAACGGATCAATAACGAAGAAGTTATGGCCGTTTCCGTGAAATCGGGTTGAGCTGGGAATGTACAGCAACAGCTGAAGGCACAATCTGTGAAAACAAGGGCCTAGCGTGACGCGACGCCCCTTGGCGTCACGCGACGCCCCTAACTCCGAAAATTTTTAAAAATTTGTCATTTTAGCCCCTGTACTTGTTTGAACTTCATATTTGACTATCAAAACTAACTTTTATATTGGTTTTGATCATAGGTGATCGCCAAGAGTGCCCGGATGAAGATCAAGCGATGAGCAAGAACCGAACACGATCACGAAATAAGCTTCCGCATTAAGTATCGTTATTATTTTAAACGACGAACGTACACATGATATGTTGTAACCTTTTAAATTGTAAAAGTTTTAATAAACATGTAATTTCCAATGCATATGTAAACGTAATTACATGTTTCTTTTCGTTAATTATACGAAAACCAGTAAAATAATAACTAGGGTGTTACAAGTTGGTAATCAGAGCTCAAGGTTGTTGACAAATGTGTTCGGTTCGAGGCTTGATCGCAAATCCGGTAAGTACATGTATGTTAATAGTGTAGCATGCTAAGGTGTTGTAAACAACACATAAGGCTATCGTGTGATACACGTTACCTCAATTAAAATGATTGATATAGTTGAAGAAAATACGCGCGTTGACGCGTATAGTAGCAAAAGCCTTGTATTATAATACGGGCGATTATTGAAGTTGATATTACTAACTTTTGTGAATGTTTTGATTGAAGGACACTCGCGTTTGAGACGACGAGAGTCAAACGAATTGTGGATATGATGATGGAACGGTCCGAGGTATGATAAGAGGAGCATGCTCACCGAGGACTAAATCACGTAACGACCGCGAACAAGGTTAATGGCAAGGAACGCCCGTTGGGGCAAACATTACCAGGTGCACTTTTTAAATAATCGCACAAATAGTAATATGCAACAAACAAGTAGAAATTGAAAGTTGCATATGTAGATTAAAAACTTGGAAAAACCCGAATAGAAAATGTATTCGGGATATTGTTTCCAAGAGAAACAAATAGAGGCGTTACTTACATAGGGCGTGATGTGAAAACTATAAAAAAGGTCATGTGTGTCATGTGTTAATCGCTTACTCTGGCCAAGTAAGTAGTGGCATATGATACCATGAACTTCTTATGGCGGACACGTTTACATCCGATGTAGTAAGGGCGGGGTGAATGGGACTAATTAAAAAGTACCCAAATGAATCAGATAAGCAAAATATTTGATAATAATGTAAACGCACAACCGAGTGACGGAAGCGTATTACATTAGGATAATGAGCCAGAGTGAAGGGACAAAGAAGCATGTAAAATGATTTAGACAAGTATTGGGAGGGAGTGTACTTACACTCGAACCCAGAAAACGCAAGCATGTAAAATGATTTAGACAAGTATTGGGAGGGAGTGTACTTACACTCGAACCCAGAAAACGCAAGCATGTAAAATGATTTAGACAAGTATTGGGAGGGAGTGTACTTACACTCGAACCCAGAAAACGCAAGCATGTAAAATGATTTAGACAAGTATTGGGAGGGAGTGTACTTACACTCGAACCCAAAAAACGCAAGCATGTAAAACGATTTAGACAAGTATTGGGAGGGAGTGTACTTACACTCGAACCCAGAAAACGCAAGCATGTAAAATGATTTAGACAAGTATTGGGATAGAGTGTACTTACACTCGAACCCGGAAAATGCAAATATGTCCCTTAACAGGTCGTTTTTGTAAAACGTCAAACTCGAGGACAAAGTCGAAATATAAAAGTGAAGCGAAGTTTTAATGCATACCGGGAGGGTTGCAATAATAACGACTTCGGTAAAACACCCGGTTGATGGGTAAGAATTAAACACATGCGTAAACCGAGAAACGGGAACTCGGATGGAAAGTTAAAAGACTCGGGTTTTGAGTCATAACTAAAAGACAACAAGAAAATGTAAATAGAAATTTTGAATAAAAGATGTTCTACGGGATCATCATAACCTACGGGATATTAATTAGTGTAAAGGTCTACGGGGCCAAAATGACCCACGGGTCATGAATTGAAGCAAAGGGATCATAAGGGCCTCGCCTTAAAGAGGTGAAAGCCTAATGAAATAGCCTACGAGGTTAAGTGAAGGAACCTACGGGTCAATAGTGTAAGGTAAGGGAACTTGTTGCGATTCCCCGCATAAAACTAAGACTGTAAAAGAATAAATTATAGAATGTCAATATCCATAATTCTGACAAAGGTTAAAGAGAAGATCCTAAAACTAAAACTTTGGTCTTAGTAAGAAATAACGTTTTTACAAATATAAATTCTGATAGGAATTTAAAAAGTAAGCAAGAAGGATTCAAGTCTTGACACTTATAGGCGCAAGACGATATATTCGAAAAGTGATGTTTTCGAAAATGAAAGGTTGATATGAATTAAACATGATGTGACACGATCACGGACAAGAAATGTAATGTGAGGTAGAATCACATTATAACTAAGCGAGCGCTAAAAGTAACTGGACTAATAAGTCTAGTTAGTGAGACCGGTTAAGGTCACCAATTCAAATCAAGAAATTTGGTTTGTGTAGGATCGTGAAACGACCTAACGAGTCGATCAGAAGAGTGCTCAGACCGAATCAGAGGCGGAATTCATTGATTCGGTCTTCGTTTAGCTTGGATTCACTATTAAATGTCTCGTATATTGATTTCTGAACGTTTACAGGACTGGAGACACTTCGACAGCACCTCGGCGTCGGAAACTAGAACCTTTTAAATGAACTCGTTTGAAGGCTATTTATAGAGAAGACCCTTCCGTTTGAAAATGACATAATCATTTCAAACGGAACCCTTCAAACGGACAACAACCTCAAACGGTCATCTACTTTCAAACGTACATGTCAAATTCAAACGGTCAACTATTCTATATTTACATGTAACATATTTTGTCTTCTTGTGATGATGTTGCAATGATTATGTCATTAGATGATGTCATCATCAAGAATGATGACATCACTCTTGATCAGATCAGCAACGAACCCGAGACTCGACATAAGACGAAGACGACAGATGAATGCACCAACAGACTCCCCCTCAGATGTTGACGAGTCTTAAGTGACGAGTCTTCGCATCTTCAGTCTTTATCAGTCTCTTCTCTTTCTTAGCATATACTAGGATCTTCTCTTTAGCTCTAGCCTCGTCAGACTCCCCCTCTCATCATGATGGGATCGCTATCTGGAATTAGCTATCACCTTGAGATCAATCCCTGTCTTTATCTCTGATCAGCTCATCTCCTGCACACATTATCTCATCACAACATAAGTTTTTACTTAAATCAATAAGAAAAACTTACTAGAAATAGTTACATCAAGTTCAAATTAATGACCTTGATTAACTAATCAAACATTCTTTCTCAAAACAAATTTTTCAAATCAGTACACACACTCCCAAACTTGTTCATCATGTTCAGCACTTGGAATTTCGAAAATCAGCTCTTCATCATCAGTTGTCGAAAATCTTTTTGGATTTTTCAAAATTTGAAACAAAAATGCAATAACAGAAATTAAATGCAGAAATGAAATATATACAAAACATATTTTTGTGAGCTTCGTGTAAGAGGATCATATCAGTTTTTGAGACATATCACCAACACCATTAAGCTTGATTTCATTTTAAGCTCTAAACGATTCACATAGATTGACGATATTGTTGTCCACTTAAGCTCAAACTAAAAACTTTCGAAATGCTTACCGATACGTTAAGGTATATTTAGATAGCACTAAATTCTTATGGACCCCACGATCTCAGCATATCCCCTCATCATGCAATACACTAACTCAAGTAATGCCTTTAAACTTTTATCGACTGTGATTTGTGCGAAAACAAAGCAGAATGTTTAAACATTAACAATCAGGTCGATACTTCCGTATACGCAGAGAAAGTCCAATGTTTAAACAAAATAAGAAAATAAAAATAAGTTGAAGTTGTTTAGGCTTTAACCACCAGGTCGATACTCACGTATACGCAGAGGTGATCCAAAGCTTAAACGAAACACCAAAGAAAATAAAGCAGAACGTTTAGGCAACAACATCCAGGTCGATACTCACGTATACGCAGAGGATGTCCGATGCTTAAACAAAATAAAGAAATAAAACAAGTTTAAATCTTTGCAAAATAAAATGCACAATCACAGCGACTTTTCAGCAAAGTTGTGAAAGTTCACAAACTTAACCAGTTTTATGTCTTTCGACAATCAGCAATTACTGAGTAGGCACACAATCAAGAAGGACAAAACTAAGTACTATGCTTTTGACCATGTTTCCCACTAGAACTAGGCTTTTTCATTTAAGTTTGTATCGTTATTGCAAATCTACTAGTCTAGCTGAGCCTACCGTCACATCTTTAGTGAGACCGTTTATCACATTTTGACTTTACAATTCTCTAGCATGCTGTGATAGTCCAACTGATCTACTATCATTTCCTCTTTTTGACAACAAAACTCATTTTTAAATTTTTATCATATTTTTGGCTTTTTCAAATTTTCAAATGTTTTTGGATTTTCTAAAATTTTACTCCCCCTAAAATGCAAACACATTTTAGGAAATTTGAAAACAAACTGTACACCAACATGACAACTGATATCGAATTGCCTCAATTCTCCATCCACTAGGCATAAACAATCAGAACTCCCCCTCACAACAAACTATTTTCCCATTGATTTCAAAACACTTAAGTTTGTTTTAATCAAATGGTTTTTCCGGAAAATAAGTTTTGTTGATTTTACCACTTGTAAAATTGGGAATTAAATCATCACATTGTTTTTCAACCACTTGTAGAAAATCAGATACAACTTAATGTCCCTGATTTACCACTTTTAAGATCAATCCAATCAAACATTTTCAACCAAACATCATCTGTTAGTTGAATTCTCAAGGTGCCGATTCCTACTCCTCGCTTACAAACCTGGGAGTTCCGGCAATTCCTGCAATATAAATTTCCAAAAATTTTCAATTTTCAAACAAACAACATAAGAATGATGCCGATTCATGCTCCACGATTACCAACTTGGGAGCTCCGGCATGTCAGGTTTTTCATTTAAACAGATTCACCCAAGCCTGACTGTCCTTGGGTGATTTTGAATTCTTGTTCAGCAATGGTGGAAAGTTTGCCTCATCCATTGTTAGACTAGAACTCTCAGTTTTTACCTCAACAACTGGCTCTTCTGGCTTTACCATACCAGAATCATTGCCTGAATGTGGCTTGTCTGACTTCGACATGTCAGATTCATCGCCGACAACTTTCTTCTTCTTCTTTCTCTCTTCTGTCCTCAGATTTGTATCTGATGAACTCATCTTGCTTGACTTTGCAGTTGAGGAAAGTGATTCATCAGAACTCTTATTTTTACCAACAGATGAACCCGAGGACAAAATCTTCTCCAGATACTCTCTGGCCTTCTTCCTCTTCTTCCTCAGTCTGTCTTTTTGCCCATGTGAAAGCTTCACTTTCGTTTCTTGAACTTTAGGTTCTTGAACCTTCTGTTCTTTGGGCTTGACATTGACTGATTTCTTTGCCGTCTTCTGAGAATTAACCCTCAATCTTTCATTTGATATCCTTGGGCAATCTCTGGCAATGTGACCTCTGATATTGCAATTAAAGCATCTCCTCGTCTCATAACTCCAACCTTGGCAGTTAACAGCAATGTGTCCTTGATAACCACATCGGTAACACACTCTGTTATCGTACCAATCACCATTTTTAGTCCAAACATTCAGATCATAACACTGTTTGGCTTGGTGATAATCCTTGCTCCTCTTGTTTGCTGGATTTGACTTTCGAGCACTGTGGTCCGACCTGCACCACTTATTACCAATAATTTTTGAGTTTTCATTTTTTACTTTTTGTGGTTTTTGATTTCGATTGGATGATTGATCTGATGAGCTTTTATTATCTTTTTGTATAATTTTCTCATTTTTAATTTTTTGTTTCTGTTCCGCTTTCTTCTTCAAAGGTTTTTGCTTAGAGCATCCTCCCTTTTCAGTTGATTGCAGAATAGTATTTTGAAAATTTTCTTTTAATTTCAAAAACAAATTTTGTTTTTCAATTTTATCTTTTTCATCATCAGATTTCTCATCACAATCTTCAACTTTGACATTATCAAAGTTTGTGACATCGTCACTTATTGGAACTGAATTTAAAGGTTTTGGATAAGGAATAGTTGAAGTATTCACAAACACCTTCAACTTTTGTTCCCATTCCTTGATTTTACCTTCTAACTCTTTGATTTTCTTTTGAGCACATTCTGCTTCCTTTTCAAGTCGAATAATCTTTTCAAGATGAGAATTGATTGCAATTTGTTTTTCAATATTGTTTTTACCAAACAAATCTCTCTCATCTTCTAAAATTTTTATTTGACTTTGAAAATCTTTTTCAATCTTCGATTTTTCATTTTCAAAACTTTTAATTTTCTCTTCAAAAACTTTTGCTTTTTCTTTCAACTTCTTGTTTTCTGATGTCAAACTGTTCAAATCATTTAACAGTTTAACATTTTCAACTTTTAGCTTTTCACAATTTCCCTGTAAATCCAGAATCTGTTTTACATCAGTTTGCTTCTCATCTTTCAACTTCTCGACTTCCGATTTCAAACTTTCCGCATCCTTCAAGAGTTTGTCAATGTAAGTCTTAAAGTTGTCACATTTGGAGCACACTGATTCAGAATTTGAAGATTCATTCTTCACCGATTCTTCATTCTTTGGATCTTGTTCTTTCTCTATCTTATATGTACCTGCACCAAAAATTGTAACAAGATCAATAGAATTTCCATTATCATCAATATAACAACCCCTTTTCATATCATACATCAAATTTCTTTTCGCTGCCCAACAAACATTGATTCTTTTGTTTATTTCATTTATTACATCTAAATTCAACTCATCTAAATTCATTTTTATTTTATCAATTACATCTTTCTTCTTTTGATGAATTTCATAATGGTGATTTTTAAGTTTACTAATGAATTTGTTCAGAGATAATTTTGAAAAACTATAATTTTCTCTCAAATTTTTCAAGCAATCATCCCATTCAGCTGGTAATCCATTAGCAAACTTTGATACCATATCAGCTTCTGTTATTACTATTTGATTTTCCTTCAAATAGTCAATCAAAAGATCAAAACGCTTCTCCAAATCATCCAATTTTTCATCTTTCTTACACAGAAAACATTCGAACCTGTTACTCCAAACCTCTTTGGGTAATTTCTGATAAGAACTACTGAAATATCCTCGATACCAATCATTTAACCTTTTAAGATCATTGTTTTCCTTTTCATCAAACATCATTGTCATCTTTTAAACTGTCCCGACAAATTTTCTTCAAAACACACTTTCAATTTTTCCAAGGCTGCACTAAACAATGATTTGGTCGATGATAATTAAATGCAATCGCAAATCTCAATCTCACTAAGCTTGATCCAAGCCCACTTAATCTCAAATTCTTGATTCAAATATAAATGGCCGACAACAAATAGTGGGCTTCAGTAGTTCACGTGAATTTTCTTCTATATCTCGTGGCCAACAACTTTAATTCACCAAATAATCCTATTGGACCGATGAAATGATTGCAATAAATGAATTCAGAGATTCACTTAATATGGCTGACAAACTCAATGTTATTCAACGAATCCAATTTGACCTATAAATCCACTAACTCGACAATCAATATTACTAAATTGTTTGAATCTTGGGCTGATAAACCTTGACCGCAAATAAGACTTTATCAAGTCTAGTATATCACGTGATTTCTTGTTCCCAAGTTCCAATAATTTCTTCACAAAACACAATGCAATTTCAATCGGTTCACACTAATCAAAGTACAATCACATGAAGACTGAACCACTTTCAAACTGGAACCAAATTTTCAAACAGTCACGATGACAACTTTCAAACGGTGATCATGTTTCAAACTGTCATGTTGTCAACTTTCAAACGGTGATCATGTCTCAAACGATAAATTCAAACTGAATGGCAATTTCAAACGATATATCAAACGGAATGTTCAATTTCAAACAGAAACCATGTCTCAAACGATACTTTTCAAACGGGATGGTCACTTCAAACGATATTTCAAACGATATGGTGGTTTTCAAACTGAAATGCCAAGATTCGTTCAAACGGAACCCATATTTCAGTCCTTTTTTACCGGTTTAACTTCGAGTTTAGAGCTGAAACTTTCAAGGGTTTGTTAAAATGCACTTTTACACATTCTGTGAAAGTTATAGCCGATTTTAACCATGAGAATTTGTTCAGTTTTGAAAAGAAGGTGTAGAAATCAGAATATGCTAGCGAAAACGAGCTAAACGGTAAGAACTCTTCCTCCTGAGCTCTGATACCACTTGTAGGATCGTGAAACGACCTAACGAGTCGATCAGAAGAGTGCTCAGACCGAATCAGAGGCGGAATTCATTGAATCGGTCTTCGTTTAGCTTGGATTCACTATTAAATGTCTCGTATATTGATTTCTGAACGTTTACAGGACTGGAGACACTTCGACAGCACCTCGGCGTCGGAAACTAGAACCTTTTAAATGAACTCGTTTGAAGGCTATTTATAGAGAAGACCCTTCCGTTTGAAAATGACATAATCATTTCAAACGGACAACAACCTCAAACGGTCATCTACTTTCAAACGTACATGTCAAATTCAAACGGTCAACTATTCTATATTTACATGTAACATATTTTGTCTTCTTGTGATGATGTTGCAATGATTATGTCATTAGATGATGTCATCATCAAGAATGATGACATCACTCTTGATCAGATCAGCAACGAACCCGAGACTCGACATAAGACGAAGACGACAGATGAATGCACCAACAGTTTGCTTGTAAGCGATAGATTCGGTATAACTGAACCGAATAAATAAATTTAAAAACAAAAGAATTTGTTGCTAAAAGTGAAAGATTTCACTAAAGACCTTTAAACGGGTCAAGGTAACGGATTCATAAAGAATTCGATAGTATATGAAAGCGATGGATATCGCTAAGTTAACTAAACTAGTGGAAATAACGAGATTACGTTATTTCAAGTTGCACTAGGTCATATGAAATACATGGAAGATTAGTAACCAAAAGGATATTATCATACATTTCGGGTAATATCAACAATTGGTTAAAAATATAAGTAATGTTCAAAGGATTTCTCGGAACAAATGCATTGAGTTTAAATTCAATGAATTATGTAAGAAAAGGTTTCGAGGACGAAACCTCTTTAAGGGGGGTAGACTTGTAACACCCCGAAAACGGGTTTGGTAATCAAACCACCTTAATATTAACGAACGGGTAAAATAGTGTTAGTGGTAAAAATTAACCCGGTAAATATTAGGATTTAAATACATAATCCTAATATTAAATAAAAAGTGAATAAAAGATTTAAGGAAGATAAATACTTTGAGAAAACAAAGTATATAAAAGGCCCGAGTTAATGGGACATAAATATAACGGGTTATGATCTCCCGAACTCGTTAAGCTAACTAGGAATAATTAACCCAGTTAGTAATACGTGGTTAAACGAAGAATAATGAATTAAAGCATCGTTTGAAACAAATGAAAGACGAGGGACTAATATCGCTAGTACGAAAACTTGTTTTATTAAAAATAAACAATTAAAACACAACACACACACACTAAGTGTGTGTGTGTGTGCGTGCGACCAGGGGGAGAAAACAGGGAGTGAAACCCTAGTTCAAGTTTAAACCCCAAATTGAAGCTCAAATCAAGCCCAAATCGCCTGCATGATTACAAATTCGTGATCACCTAGTCAAGGGGATCGTGAGGTATGTTGAATTTCTAACATTCGTGAAGTTGTAAAAGATTTGATAATCATCCTAATCGCGAATTAGGTGTGGATTAGAGGAGCTATGGCTAAATTAGTGATGTAGACATGCTTAGGAGCTAAACCCTAAGTGAAAATCATACATATGATGCTATGATTTGAATGATTTGATGATTTCCCATATATATGTTAAGTGGGTTTTCATGATAAAATGATGAACACTTGAATTTGAGTGTTTAATTGTGAAATGTGAAAGATAGGATGCAAGACCTAGATGTTGTTTATAAACACTAGACATAGAGATTTGATTCTTGATGTAAATCTTGGTAAAAATAGCTAGTTATGAACTAGTTAGTAAACATGTAGAATTATGCCCGTTAGGTGTTTGTTAAAATGCCTAAATGAGAAGTAAAGTGTTGAAATCCAACTGAAACGCGTAATTGGCAAGCTTGACTAATTACATGGGATAAAACGGGTTTTAATCATAATGTTTATTTGCCTTAATCGTGCATATTATATGATTAAAGGTAGTTGACTTTATAAAGTCGAACTAACCTATGATGAAGTCAAATAGAAGTTTCGACATAAAGTCCGTAAGATGAAATAGTCATAATAGTGATGACTAATCTAACCATCTTACGAATTATGATGTTAGTTTGACTCTTGACAAGCTAGACGGAGGCTTGGGGAAAGAAGCGGGTCAAACGGATCGTATACGCAGAAAAGAGCATAATCCGGATACAAGGTAAGTAAAGCTTACACTCTAGTTATTTGATACCTATTGGTTTGATAGGTCGTGAATAGTAAGTCTTGTTTTAAATTATGATGTTCCGACACGGCAAGTGCGGTCCGGAACAAAAGACAATGGTCATAAATCATGTTTAATAGATAAAAAGGAGCTAATGCGGTTAATTAGTCAGGAAATGACTAAAAGATAATGATTTTTTAAATGGTTACCTTATAAGGTAAACCATTGCAAATAATAAGGGTAAAATGGTACTTTGGTCACTTGTTGACAATAACCGTTAAATTGGGGAAAAGACACATTATAGCTTGGGTTATAATGGGTCAAAGAAATCGATAGATGATTTACAATTAGAACGACTATACGGTGTAAACCGAAGTTAGTCATATAGATAAGATGGTAATAAACACCATCTCATAGAGTTTCATGGTCCTTTAGACCAAACGGGTCAAAAGGTGAAATTATCACCCTTTGACAATATCGACTAATAGTTTGTTGAGCTATGTGATCATAGAAATAAATATCGGATGGATATGTACATCGCTATCGCTTAGCGGCTACTAAGGCAAGGTATCAAAACGAATCAATATATTGATTCGAGCCAGGTATGTATAATTGGTCAAATCATCATTAGAACTTGAAGTTCAATGAGGGCTAAACAAGTTAAAATGGACATTGGGTTATCTTTTAAGTAAACCGAATGATTTAAGTTATTGTCATTGTGTTTTAAAAACATAATGACTATTTAAACAAGATCCTAGTCTAAAAAGTGGAATTTTGGTCAATTACGACATGAAAAGTCCTTTGTTGTAAAGAAAGGGTTTAAGATGACCAAAACGCCCTCGTAAGCAAAATCGAGTAAATGAACCTTAAGAGTCGTTTAAAAACAAGTTATATGATCAAGCAAATACTTTGAATAGGTATAGAGAATGAAAAGGGTAAATCTTGGGTCAAAAGACTCAATATGGGTCTTTGCCGTAAAATGATAGTCCGGGGGATAAAACTTGGAATATATATATCTCCATATTAAATCCACCACAAATATAGTTGTGGTGGAAGACTACTTGGTAAGAAATGTGGAAATATAAAGTTAGATACAAATGAAAGCGATTTTAGACTCGAAAGTGCTTAAATACCCTTAACGGGTCAAAATAAGCATATGAGCGAAAACGGGTTTAAATTGTGTAATAAACCTATGATTAGAACCTAATATGGTAGGTAACATTAATTTGTAGAAGTGTATGTGATATAGGAATCAAACAAATATGTTTGTTTGATAAAATGCATAAACGGGTTAAAATTCGGTAAAAAGGTAACGACTCAAAGGCTTAGAAGTCTCAAAATTTCTTATGTTGGATGTAGGATTTTAACTCCATTAGATGGAGGATTAAATTACGGACGCGTAGGAAAAAGAATCGGGTAAAACGGATCAATAACGAAGAAGTTATGGCCGTTTCCGTGAAATCGGGTTGAGCTGGGAATGTACAGCAACAGCTGAAGGCACAATCTGTGAAAACAAGGGCCTAGCGTGATGCGACGCCCCTTGGCGTCACGCGACGCCCCTAACTCCGAAAATTTTTAAAAATTTGTCATTTTAGCCCCTGTACTTGTTTGAACTTCATATTTGACTATCAAAACTAACTTTTATGTTGGTTTTGATCATAGGTGATCGCCAAGAGTGCCCGGATGAAGATCAAGCGATGAGCAAGAACCGAACACGATCACGAAATAAGCTTTCGCATTAAGTATCATTATTATTTTAAACGACGAACGTACACATGATATGTTGTAACCTTTTAAATTGTAAAAGTTTTAATAAACATGTAATTTCCAATGCATATGTAAACGTAATTACATGTTTCTTTTCGTTAATTATACGAAAACCAGTAAAATAATAACTAGGGTGTTACAGTCCATCATAAGTTATATTTCATTAACATTCGTGGAACTTATTCCTAATGGAATATTCAGACATAATTCATTTATCAATTAACATGATTTCTATTAAATATGTCCCTAAGTTTCTTATGACATCTGGACATTAAGGAAATCAAGTAAACTCTAATATATATATGATAGGTTCCCACGTCACATACCTATTTGAAACTTATCTTGTAGCATTTATAGAGATATCATAGATCAGTGGGAGCATTAAGTGTCTTAATTATAACTTGTAAAAAGTTGCAAGAGGTGGGGGAGTGAAAACTTTATATTACTTCAGTTTACACCTCTTGTACAAGACACTGCTCCATCTTGACACTGTTCTATCATTACTTGTCTCCTTAAAATCTAATGCTACTCTTACAAAAGTTTCATTGTTGCTTAATTGTGGGCACACTTAGATTTCTTACCTAAAGTAACATAATCCTCAACAAGAGAAACTACAATGACTAACGTCATTAATATGTTTTCTCTTTTAGAATTGGTTTGGTCGTTAAATATTGATCCTAAGCATGCTGAGTTCCTAAAGATTTCTAAGGTCAGTGGGAGTAGTCAAAGTCCTTATCATGACTTGCAAGGAATACAAGAGGCGGGGGGAGAGTGTCATTAAATTTTACTCCAAATTTAACTCCGATTACACCTCTTGTACACCATACTGCACCAACTCTTACAAACTTAGAATCCTGAAAATGATAGCAACCTAACCAAGAGCTAATTCATAAAACTGAAACTTCTAACAAACCCAATAATCAACTCAGGAGGTCATCTAGGTTTAAAGACCTACTAACTTTGATGATTACATAACCTCCCTAACTGAAGTTGAAATGGATTTTGGAAAAGTTTATTGATCCTATCTCTCCTAATTAAGCCATTAGCGTCAATTAATCTTCTAAATAGAATAAAACTGTTTTCTAGTAAAACTGTTTTATGTGATCGTATAACGTTTGGGATTTGATTGAATTACCTAAGAGTGTTCATAACTAAACCAAATCCTGATATAAACGTTAAGACACAAAGAAGCATGATTGATTGTCAAAGGTTGTACTCAGGAAAAGATTTCTTTTAGGATCATCACTGTTCTAGTAGCTTATAAAAGTTTTGAGCTACATTAGATGAACATTAAAACAATTTTCCCTAACAACTGGCTGACATATTTACATGTTCATAAAACAACCTGAAAGTTCTAAACTTAAGGTTAAAGAACAGTTTGTCTATAAGCCAATAAAATCCATGTATGGTTTAATGCAAACATCATAATGTGATGAAATCTTAACGCAATTATTTTCATCAACAACCAAGTGGAACAATGTACCTACCTCAAGATGAGTGGGAGCAACTAAGATAAACTTGTCTATATAGATGATATTCTTTTGACAAGTAGATGTTACATAAGTCAAAGCATTGTTAACACAAACTTTGATATAATAGATCTCAGAGATATCTCTTACATAATAGATATCATAACATGTTGAGATAGACCAAATGGGACATTACTTCCATTCCATAAGTTTAACATTAAATTGGTCCTTACATATGTAACAAACAATACTGCTCTCCTTTAGAGGATAATAGGATAAATGAGATTATTTCTTACGCTTCATTAATTAGAAGCCTTATGTAAGTTTAAGTCTATACTCGTTTAGATATTACTCACATTGCAACACACTAGATATGTCTAGATTAATGTGAAGCATTTAATAGAGTATTACAATATCTTTAAAAGAAATGAGAGACTATATTTTAAAGAAGAAGTGAGAATTAAAACCGGTTTATTACTCTAACTTTGTAATATTCAAAGATGACAAAATGTAATTTTGGGTATATCTTTATGTCAGCAGACAAAACCTATCTCATGGAGGAGTCATAATGGACTGATATCAACAACCTAAGTTATAACGACATAATATAGTCACTAAATGTTGTTGGAAATTTATCAGTGGACTCATGACTTTATTAACTCCATATAATTAATATATTGAAGACTTGTTGTGATAAAGTCAGCTACCATGTCTCCTTGAACAGTAACAGTTCGAGAGGTGCTGCATTAAATTTCGATACGCAATTAATTATTCGTTTATGAACGAATTGAGGAAACTAAATCTTTGTATCGAATGCATTCGTGATATGCTTAAGGATCCTATAACTAAAGGTCTATTACCCATAAGTCTTATTAAGAGTGCTCATAAAAGAGACGGGTTTTAATTGATGACCATGTACAACTGCATATCGTACTATGAATGACTAACTATTAATCAATTTTCCTCATCAGTTTGATTTCGTATGTCTCTTACATATGTTCTGCCGGTGTAATGACATATAGACAACTATAAATACAAATCAAACGTTAAAGGGCTTACTTATTTTGATCATAACTGTTAGGTTTTAAATTAAGGCTATAGTATGACTAATGGGGGTCCTGAGTCGCATAATGATTCAACGGCTGTATTTCTCTGCTATAGTACTTGTTTAAGGCTAAAATGAGTATTAACTTCTGATCAGACTAATCTATTACTCATGAAAAATGATTATTCGGCTAAGTGGGAGAATGTAAGATTAAATATTTATTTATTTATAGAGTAAACTTCCGTTTTGCTCCCTGTGGTTTGCTCACTTTAACGGTTTTGCCCCAAACCTTTCAAAATAGCCAGTTTGCTCCCTGATCTATGACGTCATTCTCCAGTTTGCTCCCCGGCCCTTAACCTCATCCATTTATCCAGTTAACCCATGTCACGTGCAAATCACCTGAGGGGCATTTATGTCTTTTCCCAACCATCTTTAATGAATGATATTTAAAACCCCAAGAACCATTATCGCCCCCCATTCATCTTCTTCCCCATCAACAAAGAAAAACCCTAAATCCATGGCAGACGTACACTGTGCTTGTGGATCTCCAACCTCGAACGTGACATCTTGGACTCGAGCTAATCCAGGAAGGAGGTTCTATCTATGTGCTCAACATGGCTTTGTGAAGTGGTCAGATCCACCCATGTGTCGACGATCTGCTGAAATCATACCTGGTTTATTGGAGAGGTGTAACAGGAACGAATCCATTGCAAGAGCTGCTACGAAAGAAAACAGGAAGCTTAAAGTTTTGTTAGTGTTGACATGGATGTTTTGCATCTTCTTGTTGCTAAAAAAATGACCTAGGTATTTTGTAATTAGGAACAATCAGTGTTGTAGGTTTGTTATTGAAGAATCTTTGTTGGAAGTGATGTATTTTGGAACTGATGTATTTTGGAACTGTAATGAAAGCAGTTTACTTGTTTGGCACAGTTGAGTTTTTTTGTTGATATGTTTGGTTTTGACAATGTTGGTTTTAACAAAGCAAAACAAGACTGGACAACGGCAAAATTTCGACCACTTTGTACAATTTTGCAAATCTGTTTGGTATGTTTGGTTTGCAGCCAAATCAAACCCAAACCTTAACAAAGCAAAACAAGACTGGACAACGGCAAAATTTCGACCACTTTGTACAGTTTGCAGCCAAAACAAGACCAAAACAAAACAAGACCAAAACAAGACCAAATCATTACCTGCATATGATAAAGAACACCAAAACAAGACCAAATCAAACCTGCTATAACTGACCAAGACCAAATCATACCTGCATGCATTAAAGAACACCAAAACAACATACAATAAAGACATTAAATACCATAACATTGTCATTCATATAATAAGCAGGCCTTAACCCATAACAAACACCAAAAATCAGGCCATAGGGTAGTACAGTCATAATGTCAGCAAAAGAGGGTCATTGTTTGTTATCACATACATACTTAAACCATTATAAAGCTAACCACAAACAGCTAAAACTTAAACATTGGACTGAGACCCATCTGCAGTTCCCTTGCAAGACCTTTGATTATGCCCCTTCCCACCACACTTTGTGCATTTCACAGTTTGACCAACCCTAGACAGCTTCCCTTGCTTCGATGCCTGTTCAGTCAACTCTTCTGCACTTTTCTTCCTCTTCTTTCTTGGCCTGCCAACTTGCTTGTGGTGCTTTGGTGGAACAAGGGTTGTTGGACAAGCAGATGGTAGCCACATGTTCCTACCATTGATTGGATCCACTGTCTGTGCATAGACCTGCTTCCAAGTTTGTAACCAATAGACTTGTGAAACCCATTTCTCTGGAACATCCACTTCTATTCCATGTGCAGCCATATCCCAAATAACTGCCACAGCATGCTTACAAGGCATGCCAGTCAGTTCCCACCTTCTGCAAGAGCAGGTTTTATCAGCCATGTTAACAACATACTGTTCCAATGAACTCCCTTTAACCTGATACTTGTCCACAGCATTCCACTGGACACTCATATCTGCAGCCTTCTCTTTTATCTTGTCAAAAATCTCAGTAGCAGTTGGTGTCAAGTGACCTTCACTCTTTGAAATCAGTATGTGCACAGCAACATTCCTCCTCATCAAATACTCTCTAATATACTCTAGACATGTTATAACAGGCTTGTCCCTTCCTTCAACCAACTGTCTGTTGAAAACTTCACACAAGTTGTTTAAAAGCACATCACTGATAGCCCTACCTGCATAACACAAGTTACAAATGATAAACATTACTAAATAAAGTTACAATTCACCTACAATATTTACAATACATTACTAAATGAAGTTACAATATTGACATACCACTAAAATAGGCTCCGGTCCAGTGAACAGGTGGAATCTCCCTTAACCATTGATATAAACCCTCATCAGTGGCTAGAACCTCCTTCATTGCTTGTTCAAAGTAAGCTACAGTAGTTGAAGATGCACATTTCCATAACAAATTCTTATATAGCTCACCCTTCCACCTAGGCTTCATGTTTTCATGCACATGCCTCAAACAGAACCTGTGTTCTGCATATGGAAACACCTGTTGTATGGCTGGAATGAGGCCCTAAAATGAACAATGGTAGTTAATGTTAAGAATGACAGTTAATGTTAGAATGAATTAGTGTTGCAGAATGACAAATAAAGTTACCTTCTGCCTATCAGTGATAAATGTGAAGTATGAATCTCTCTGAAGATCTAAGTCATGTCCCAGACAATTCAAGAACCAAACCCAAGAATTTTTGGTTTCAGCTTCAACCAAGGCATAGGCCACAGGATATATTCCATTGTTGGAGTCTAGGCCAACTGCTGTTAACACTTGTCCTGGGAAAGGACCTTTCATGAAGGCTCCATCCAAACCCAATAGTGGCCTCCCACAAAGCTTAAAGCCTGCCTTCAAACCACCTAAACATATGTAGATCCTTCTAAACTGTCTTGTTGGGCTACTAGGATTAGCTTCAGGCTCTACATCAATTGTTACTGTTGTTCATGGGTTAGACCTCATGAGTTCTTCACTACAGTCTCTCAGAATTGCATACTGAGCCCTGTTGTCCCCCTCTATCTTCTGTTTTGCAAGCATTTTTGCCTTGAACATCTTTTGCAAAGTAACTGCGATCTGATGCTTCCTTTGGAAAGTATCTTGCAGTGCTTTTAGTGGAATAGAAGGATTTACTGCAACTGTAGGCTCTATCTCCTTTGCTAACCAAGTAACAGTACACAGCTTCACAGATCTTGTTTGAAAGCACTTGTGTTCATTTATGTAAGTCTTCACTACCCAAGACCCTTCTCTGTTTGGATTGGAAAGATAAAGTAACCATGGACATGTGGTTGCATGTTTTTTGGATCTAGTTTCTGACCTTGTGGTTGGTTTATGCATTAAAGCTTTACCCTTGGGACCCACACCCTTTGGACCACCTTTTTTGGATGAAGATTCCCCTTTATCACCACCACTTGTTGCAGATTTCACATTTTTACCCTTATTTTTTGCAGCTGTATTCCCCTTTTTACCCTTACTTGCATCTGAATTCCCCACTTTACCCTTACCACCATCTTGTTTAAAGCCTTCACAAATCACCCTAAACCTAACTGGATCATTCCTTATAATCTTCAGTTGCCTTTTGCTAGACACAGCCAACTTCTTAACTAGGGCCCTTATCTCCTTCCTTTCTGCAAAAACTTGACCAAGATAGAATGGGTCAGCCACAGGATCATTCATTCTTCTTTGTTTCCTTTTCTCCCTCCTCAGTTGTATCTTAAGGGGTGGGTCTTTTTCCTCATCAGTTAAGCTGTCAAAGTCATCTAAATGTGCATTCAGTCCCATACCCTCTGAGTCACTTAAATGATTGTACTCTAAAGGCTCTTCCTCTATGTCATGATCCACATAACTACTAAAATTCTGCATATCAACAACTACATCAGCAATCCTATTATCTTCATCTTCTATGTAATCTGAATCATCAGAATCATCTTCCTCTTCAACATTATTTGCAGGCTCCTCAACTAGGTCCACATCTTCATCTTCACTAGCCTCAACATCATCTTTGCTTTGCTTATAATCACTATCCTCACTATCACTAGCCTCACTGCCCTCACTGCCCTCACCATCATCTCCCTCATCATCAGCCTCACTACCCTCATCATCAACTTGGCTAAATTCAACATCATTCAACACTTGACTACTTCCAGCATTCAATACCTGACTCTGATCTAATTCAACTTCCCTAACTTCCACATCTTTTTGATTAACCTCAGTTTGACTACTTCCAGTATTCAATACCTGACTCTGATCTAATGCATGCAGGCTATCTTCAACAACATTTTGATTAACCAGCACATCAGTTTGTCTAGTCCCAGCATCACCTACATTATACTCTAATGCTAGTCTCCTGGAAGCCCTTGACAATATTTCTTGTGTATTCCTAACAGGTAGATCATCATCATCATCATTTATTTCATGAATCCTAACTTTACAATTAGGAGACATAAAATAAGTTTCAACTACAGTTTCACCATGCTCAGTATATACTTCCATCAACTTATGATCTCCCACACAAGACAAAAAGCTGAGCACATCAGAGTCATTTCCTAAAGCCCTCAATCCAAAGTTCAAATCTTCAACAAACACTTTGAAATGGTAAAACATCAACTCTTCTTCAGAGTAGCCTAGTTCTAACAACATATAACTTACTTCATGCACTGAAAATTCATCCTTGTCTACGAAGTCAACATAGTCTACCTGACCTTTTAAGTAAATCCTGTTAGGAAACTTTGTGAAAGATCCCCCATGATGAATCTTCAGTGAGAAAAATGTAGGATTATCTGAAAAAACATAACAAAATGATCAATGTTAGGGTTCAATAGATGATCAGTGTTACATGATCAATGTTAGGGTTTAAAAAACTCACCATACAGTGTCTCTACATCAACCTCTTGTCCCCTAGGACGAATGAACCACATTGACATTGCACTTCAATCGTCGATGATCCTGAATGATTTCGTTTTCGGAGAATGTTTAGGGTTTGAGAGTGATTTCGCTTTGGGAGATGAACATCGATTAGGGTGAAATGTCTGGGAAAAGGGTGATAAAGATTATAATAAGGAGTAGTTAGGGTTTTATTAAAGAGATGGTTGGGAAAAGACATAAATGCCCCTCAGGTGATTTGCACGTGACATGGGTTAACTGGATAAATGGATGAGGTTAAGGGCCGGGGAGCAAACTGGAGAATGACGTCATAGATCAGGGAGCAAACTGGCTATTTTGAAAGGTTTGGGGCAAAACCGTTAAAGTGAGCAAACCACAGGGAGCAAAACGGAAGTTTACTCTTATTTATATTTAATCTAGTAGCCATCATTATCATTTATATAATATAGATCAAAATATATTAATAACCTATTACTAATTAGTTGGTAATTGTTGATGGACCATATTACCCTTATTAACTAATTGGGTTTCCTCTTGGGTGTATATATAAGGAGATTATTAGAGAGGTTAAAGGTTAGACACACAACCTAACAACATAACATCACAATTCGTCCCTCTCTCTCCATAACCGAAACCTCCCTACTTTCGGTTCATCACCATCATCACTTTACACCCTAAGGAGGAACCAGATCAAACTGACAACTATGTCGAACACCGTGGCTGCGTCTCTGACTGGATTCTCTACTGATGCAATCAAAGGTATGTTATTTCTGTTTTCCTTTATGTTTTAAACAAAACTGATCAACATTGGGTTAATAAAAATAGATTGTAGATTGAGCTTTGATTGGGTTAAGTAATTAAGTGAATAAATGGTTAAAGAATAATTATATAAATTGTGTTATATACTTATATATTAAATAATAATCAATGTTTAACTTTTTTGTAAATTCATAATATTTTTTCTAAGTTGGGCGGTTGAAAATTTCAAGGGGTGCGGGTGAAAATTTCCAAGGGGCGCGGTCGGAATTTCCGACGAAAAATAACACTAAAGATTATTTTTTCAATGGTTGCGCCTGCCTACCCATGACATGGGGTAGGTATGCCCCTGTTCTCAACATTGAGCTTCTTGAAGGCCTCCTCGTCAACGATGAACTTATGTATGTTTTCCTACACTTGACAACACTCTCTCTAGCTATCAATGATAATTATATGATATGTGGTGCAATGGAGATTTGAGGTGCTCTCCAATGGTAATAGACAAACATGAAGATATACGTTTGATCAAGATCAAAGGGGTGAGCTTAGATTTCTTTAATGGGAGGCTCATGAACTCGAGATTGAAGTTAGAAGGATGTGAACACACTGTAATTTTACTATACTTTTAGAGAACTGTTTTTATTAAGTAATGCTTTTATATTGTTTTTTTCCTTTACCTAATAGAGTAGTTAAAATATCATTGACAATGTTAATGGACATAAAAAGAAGAGTAAACTGCCATTTTGGTCCTTGAGGTTTGGACAGTTTTGCCACTTTAGTCCAAATCTCAAACCTTTTGCATCTGGGTCCCTGTGGTTTCAATTTTGTTGCCATTTTGGTCCAAAAGTGAAATCAGGCCAGATTCCCCAAATTAAATCCTCATGTTTTGTCTTTTTCCTGAGGGGTAATTTTATCATTTTCGTTTTATTATAACTGATTATTAATTAAAAATAATAAAACTAAATAAATCACCCTATAAAAACACATCATCTTCCCCATCACCACCACTGCCACTCTCTCCCCCCTTCTCACCACCGCCACCTCCTCCCCCCTCCATTAACACCACCACTGCACCACCACCATCCCCACCGCACCACCACTACACCACCACCCCTGTCTCTCTCTCCCTCTCTCCTCCCTGCCGCCAGAAGCAACACCACCACCGCCACCATCAACACCTACCCCACACCACAACCACCCCCACAAGCACCACCTCTTCAGAGCCCTAAAACAGACCCACTTCAAAATGTGTAATCTGGAGGTTCTCCCTCCGGCAACTCACTCTCTCCGGTCATGAGTCCGATGATGGTTCGTTGCTGTTAGGCATAGGTGTCGCTGCTACAACCCCCAACAACAATATCCAATCAACGACATGGGGTTTGGTGATCGTGACTGCAGGGTTGGGTGGTGAGATTAGGGTTTATCAGAATGTCGGGTTGCCTGTTAAGGTCGGGAATATGTTTTAAGATCTCATGTAAGCTTTCTTGAACCAATTTTAATGGGTTTGTGAGGGATTTGGGTTTTTAGGGTTTGTGGATGTGAGATATGTGTCTGATTTTGCAATTTAGGTATTGGGTATGAATGTTCAGTTTTAAGGGTCAATTTGAGATTCTGTAGAGGATGGATGATAATAGACCTAGATGTTGATGATACGGAATTGTTGCTTTAGTTAGTATCAGAGTAATTGTTCGGATAATTTGGTCCCTGAATTGCCAGTTTGATTTGCAGAACGATGAATAATGAATGGCGATTTAGGGGTTTGTTGATCGAAGAAGCACATAATGAATGAAGATTTGCCTGTTTTTTTTTTTTTGGAAGATGGTGGTTAAATGGGGAAGATGATGGTTAAATAAGGGTATAAAGGAATTAAATATATTTAATTTAGTTTATTAATTATTAATATGTTACATTAAAATTAGATGGACAAAAATGCCCCTGAACAAAAAGACAAAATAGGCAGGTTGCAACAGTCAAAAGATAGGGTTTTTGAATTTTGGACTAAAATGACAATAAACGTGAAACCACAGGGACCCAGATTTAAAAAGTTTGAGATTTGGACTAAAATGACAAAAGTGTCCAAACCACAGGGACCAAAATGACAGTTTACTCTAAAAAGAAACATCTCTCTATCACATGAAAATAGGTTGATACAAATGTCTAACTTTCTAAACTTATTGCTAATTTATTGTTTATCCCATACAGTGTCGGACGCAGAAATTATTTGCTGGGGATGCTGATAAGTGGTTCAAGCATATTTTCAGGGGGAGCGGTCGGGTTTTTTTTCCTAGAAACTACACTAATTTTTTTTCAAGAGGTGCGCCCGCCTACCCTGGGCTTCACCTAGGTCCGCCACTGATCCCATATCACATTAAAATAGGTTGATACATGTCTAACTTTCTAAACTTATTGCTAATTTAGTGTTTATTCCATATCACATGAAAATAGGTTGATACAAATGTCCAACTTTCTAAACTTGTTGCTAATTCATTGTTTATCCCATATGTCCTTGGTACCTGCCGGTCCTACCTCTTGATTCACTAGCATTCCAAGAGGTAAAATCAAACGTAAAACCAACTCTAACATGGTGTGACTTTACTTGCCATTTGAAATTATATATAAACTTAAAATGAAAGGTCGGTGGCTGTCACATCACAGCCACCGCCTGCTTTACTATATAATTAATTGTTTGGCATTTAGTAAATCAAATGTCAATCTGATCAAGTGGTTAACGTCATATTCTCTTGACCTGGAGGTCACGCTTTCGAAGCGTGTTTCTCTTCTTTTGGGAAATATTTTTCTAAGGTTTTGTTAGCTTTGGGCCTGGCCCAAGTAAAGAGAGAATTTTGGTATAATGCTTTCTGTTATGTTATTAATTTTTTTTTTAATTTCCAATGATAAAAACTTAACCTTCTATATAACCTTGCAGTTTAAATTTCAATTTCTTCCTACTTAAAGAAATTAATTGTTATGCTTACTCATATTTAACATGCTAACGTTATTATTATTCAACTTGATAACTAATGTTTTAACAATAATATTTTTCAACCAAAATTTCATCTAGCTTGGAACTCACACCATTATTGTCGTGAACCAAATACCGTATCACTAGACCACTAGATTATAAGTGTTTTTTAATTATTTAACTAAATGCTTTTTAATTGTTGAATATAATGTCCCTTAATGCGAAAAGTCGTTTAATTCTTTTATTTAAATAATAAAAAACCAACTAATCGGACACGTATCGATCAGTTTTGGCACATTACGTATTGTGATTTTTTGCTTTTTGTTGATATAGCGATTGGTGATACCGGTACCATACCAATCCCGTAACAAACCAAACAAATATTGACCGAGTACAAGACAAAAAACCACCCTAATCTTTCTAAATTGACAAAAACAACCCATTGACTTTAGAAAATTTGAGTTACTGTACATTTTTGACACTACTAAGTCTTGATGCAAAGGTAAGGCTGGTGTAGTGGTCAGGTGGAACCCTCACTAAATGAACCAACTCGGGTTCGATTCCGTTTCTATTGTAAACACAATGCTTTAAATCGGATACGTGGAAACACACGTTTTCGTATGTTTAACACATCATTTAACATGTTTTCAACTATAAAAAAACTAAGACGTCGCCGCCGCAACGCGCGGCGCAGGGCAACAATCTAGTCTACATGGATAATCAAGTAGTCAACCATGTCCTTTCATGTATCTTCTCATTAATATTTCATCTTTAGACAGTATGTGGCGTGTTTTAGTGAATGTGTGAAGTGTGCAACTTTGTTTAGCTGTTGTACTTATATAATGAGCTTTTTTTGGCACCATGTAAACATATGTTTTTGACGGTAAAAAACATCAGTAATTTTTTTATGTGTATTTTTGTGTATCAATTGTTGTGTCATGTAGGGTGCAGTCCTATAATGTGACAGGTAATTATGGCGTTTCGGAAAGATAAATAAATTCAATTACGATGGCGTGACTTTTAATATAATAAATGTTAGTAATCAAGTTTTCCGTCGTTTCAGTTACTGCTTTGTTCAGCCTCATCTGTTAAGGCTGTAACACTTCCCATCTTTTCAGGGTTTGGCGTTTTGTTTTTAATCGCGTTTAGATAAAGATGGCACGTTGTTTTATACATTGTTTTATGACGTTTAGTCAATTATTGGTGTTTTTAATAATAATTTGTTAAAGTAATTTCATTATTAGTTTTGGCATTTTTTTGCGTTTTATATAGTAACAACGTGCTTTGCCAGTATCTGTTCTCATAACTTTCATACTATTTTAGGCGTTTAGTGTTTGTAGTTTTTGGCGTTTTATAAACATTTTTTTACAAATATAATTTATTTTATTAGTGGAGAATTAGATAACAAACAACAGAAAATGATCCCCTAAAAAATAGAAAATGGAAAAAAAATTAAAAATGCTAATCTAATTTCTCATTCAAATCTTCAGTGTCATCAACCTCTTTCGTCTTGAATTTTTTATGCCTTGAACCTTTGAATACCTTAGCTAGATGCCGATTTTCCTACATAACCCCCGTCTTTAGACGAAGCTGATTAGTGGCATCCTGTATTTTGGTGTGATCTATTGTTGTTTGGTGACATGTTATCGAAGATCAACGCCTGCTTGGATGCTATTATGATCATGGAGTCTAAAATAACATTTACACTGGTATCGATCCCTTCATGTCATCAATATATCCATCAAGAAAAAAGTTCACATAATGACGTATCACTGTTATCAGTATCTTTTTCTTGAATATTTGTACATCTCGTTCAGCAAAAGCTTATAGAGATACACACCTCAGGCAAGAATCCATTCAGTGAAACTTCATGCAGAACAATACTGAATATCGAAGAAACGAGTTTTGCCATATGTGATTTTTTTAACTATTTTGTTGGCGTTTTAAAGTGAGTGGTTTCTAGGAAACATAACGTTTGTTTTTGGGTGTGATCAATTGATTGTGCAGGGACGTTTCTCTTTATAGGATGATTTTGACGCGTAGTTTAGGCGGGATTTTATTATAATAAATGCTAGTAATAAAGTAACCGTCATTTCAGTTACTGTGTGTATTTACTGTTTTGTTCAACTTTATCAGATAAGGGTGTTAGAGTCCCATATTCCAAGTTTGGCGTTTTTACATCTTATGGCGTTTTTTGTAGACCAAGATGATAAAATACACTTATAGAGAAAAATTTACACAGGAAAAATAGTTTTTATTATTTGGCGTTTTGTATTCAATGACTTTTGTGGTTTTTTGGCGTTTTGAAACTAAGGAGAGAAATATAGTATTTTATTATCTGACAAAAAAATTACACAAAAGAAATAAAAAAAAATTAAAACTCCTCGTCAGAAAGGACTTTGTCTGAGAAGTATCCATCACTTTCTTTGTCTTCTTCTTCGGAGTTTTCTTCTAGTCTCTCATCCAAGTCATTGCTTTCACTTTCATTGGCTTCTTGTTCTTGAAGGTTTTGAAGCCTCTATTTGAACATGTCCTGTAACAACGCCATTTTTATGTCCATGTTTGTGTTCAAACATGTGGCATTGTGTAACTCTTCCATGAACCCAACCCCCTGCTTGGTCATGATGTCTTCAAGCATGTAGTCTTCCTGCTCTCCGTTGTCACATATAACGGTCACCATGTCGGTTTCTTCATCAAAACGCCATGATGTGATGACTGGGTTCATTTTTCCGTCTGCTTTGCTTTGTCCAAATTTCGTGGTTAATCTTCTTATAAGCTTATGCGTTTCATCACATTCGTTATCAAGAGGGATGCCAAACGATAGGATACCTCTCTGTACCTCTTCTTCCATTTTCAAAATTGCTTTGATTCTCTTAACAAACACCTTTCTTCTGTTGTCAAAACGTATGACGAATCTTCTGATTCTCAGGGTGTATCTCCATGAAACGATGGTTGCCATTTTTGGCGTTTTGGTTAAATTGGCGTTTTTTAGAATGAAGGATGGAAGTGATTATGGAAGCGATGTTTAACGTCGTTTATATAATGACTTTTTTGGCGCGTAATTTAGGAGGAAATTTATCCTAATAAATGTTAATAATTGAATTTCAGTTACTGTTTGTTTTCTTCTATCTGTAAGTTTGCAACGCATTTTATCACTAAGCTTTGGCGTTTTGTATTAATGGTGTTTTATTCTCCTAATTTTGAATGGCGTGTTCTCATTTTAGTTTGGCGTTTTGAAATTGAGCTGTAAAAGACCTTTTTACCCTTAATGAAGCGCGTCCACTTAATAAAATTGATTTTTTTACGAAAATGCCACCGCGCCAATCTAGTCCATAGATTGTTTTGATCGGACGATCCATAAGCGTTCTCACTGTTCTCACACTTTTCAGCGTTTTCCCTAAGTTACACTTTTCGTCCTTTATGTTTGTATCGGATTGCAACGGATAACCTTTAACTTCAATAATTACAGTCACAGTCTTTTATTTGCAAAACTCATTACGTCATACGTCCTTTGGCTCTAACCAGGTTAACTTTGAAGGTTAAGTCATATCATGTACACCTTATGTGAGGGCATTTACGTCTTTTCACACCTTTTATTTAAAATGAATTTAAAAAAAATAAATACCCTGTGTCTTAACGGGAACCTCTGTAACTTGCATTCTTGTCCATTGAACGGTGCCGCCCTACAGTTGCAATCCTCTAGGCAAGCAGAGGAGCACTCTTCTTGTGTTGGTGCTTTTGGGATGATATATGCGGCATCTTCCCATCGAACATTATCCAAATTTGTCATCTGGATTGCGGTGCCTGCATTTTGAATGTTGCAGCTTTCTACGGCCGCCTTTCTCAGGCAGCCCAAACTCCAACGCTCTAGATTCACGACTTCATACCCTGGTACACATTGACATCTTGCATTATCATTCATGCTCAAACAATACGTGTTTATGCCACACAGACCCGCCCCTATACACTTGTTAGGCAGATCCATTGTTGCCCATGTTAGTCAGATTATGATAATACAATCTAAAGATACCGTGCACATCAAATTTCATGAGATACAATGCATCTTTTGTCGGATATCTTCCTTGTTTTGGTGGAAGGATGTGGTGGTGGTGGAAAGATGTGGTAGTTAGGGATTTAGGGTTAGGAAATTGGGGAAGATGAAGTGTGTGTATGCAATTTTTTTTATTAAACATTTAAATAAAAGATGAATTGACCAGAATACCCTTTAGTAAATAAAGTTAACTCAAAATTTTAATCTGGTTAGTGCTAAAGGATGTAGAGTGTAACAGGTTTTGCAAATAAAGGACTGCGACTGTAATTATTGAAGTTAAAGGCTATCCATTGCAATTCAGTACAAACATAAAGGACGAAAAGTGTAATTTACCCTTTTTTTAAATTTCATGTGTAATTTTCAAACTTAATAATCATATTTAATTTATAAGTACAGTTTTTCATATACTTTGGTTTTCACTGCCTTTGTCCGATTACCGATTTTAGGTTCGACTAGGTGAAATTTAATTTGTAAACTAACGATTAATCCCGATTTTTACAAAACTAAATATAGGATTGACATTTTGTGGAAGAATCTCTATCGCCTTTATCTTATTGCGTTGCACATTAGATTTTCATGAACACGAGGTTTTTTTTTTGTTTTTGTGTGTTGTTGGAGTATTCAGCCATAATGTTGGCCTTCTCATGTGGAGAGGAGGTTGACAGTCGCTATCATGTTTGTTGTAAGCATATCCCCCAGTTCTTGTGATTTTTCCACATGATCGACGATTTTCAAAGATTTTTTTTTAGGGGGGAGGGGGGTATGTCAAATCTAGAATAGAGGTGTCTACTCTCTACAATAGTGCATCAATCCTACATTCACTTCTTTTATGGCATAAGATTAGTAGATGGTGCCGGATACCTAATATCTTCGCGTTCGACTTCAAAGACTTATTGGAGATTCACAAAACCAACATGCTGGGGGCGAAGGAAAAGAAGGTTGTTCAAGGAATCATCATCATTGCGTTTTGGTGTATATGGAAGTCTAGAAACAACAAGGTTTTCTAGGGCTTTAGTGTTAATGAGGAAGATATATTCAGTGAGGTTAGATCTATAGGCTTCTTTTAGTTTAAGCATAGGTCGTTGTTTAGGTCCACTTTGTGGAGTGATTGGTGTAAATTTGTAATTATGTTGTGGGTTCGTTTTTGTTGTTTTTGTCCGGTTTGGTCTTCGAGCACGGCGGTGTTTTAATGAAGTTATCCTTTCAAAAAAAAAAAAATCCTACATTCACCACCATTAGGGTGATATGTTGATTTGGTTTAAAATAGACACTATAACGAGCTCTGATACCATTTTATAGAAGATGGGTACAAGCTAAGCAAAAGTGTAAAAACACACAAAAAGTTTTTAAACAAACAGAAGTATTGATTCGTTGTCACCATAGGACACTTTTGAATTGAAAATCAGATTTGTAATTTCTAATTAAAACCTATGATAACCTACAACAGATGGGTACTTTATTTCTCGACATTCCTTATTTTATATTGAAGAAACACGTAACTAATTTTAGAGTTAATTAGTTGGGTTTATGTTTCAAACATGAGGGTTAATCTTCTTAATCTTTCCTGAGCTCCGATGTGATCCGATCTTCCTATAAGACAGCAACACCGTTAGCTCGTTAAGAGGGGAATATGGGGGTTTCCCTCTTAACCAGACTCCGACGTGAGAATAAGTAACCGTTTTGAGGAAATAACTGTGTGTTAAGAGTGAGGGTAGAGAGAACAGAATGTTTAACCTGAGTATGGAGGTCTCTATTTATAGCCGGAGAGGTGTAGGAGGAGGTGGTGGGCTGATGGGCCTTGGGCCGGAAGGCGACAACAGAGAATATCCTTCTTGTCTCACTGGTGTCGACAGTTAGTGGCTTCTAGAAGATCTCTGGTGCTGGCGCACCTTGATTAGAGCCACGTGTCCCAGTTGTCGGCCTTGTTGTCCCTCTGCAATCAGCAGGCGAGTGGAGATCACGGGGGAGTTGTCGCCGCCCCCTGATTGGTGCCACGTAGGCGTCCTTGTGTACTCTCTGTTATCTACACGTCAGTCGATCGTGGAGCACGATAGAGCACATCCTAGTGGACGTTGATTGGCTCGTTCTTCTGCCACTCGTACCTTTCGTACTTTCTGAAGTGGCCCTGTGCCATAACACTTGCGCAACCCTTGTCATGCATGTAACTAGCCCGCGCAAGGCTTTAGGATCTGAAGGCTCTTATTCAGGATGCTAAATGTAAAAACTGATGTAATCTCTTGTTTGGGTCTCGCGTGAGGCTCAGGTTATATGCAAGTAGCCCGCGCGAGGTCTAAGGATAAATCGGTTTTTGATTAAGGAGTATGGTCCAGCGCGCGACCTGGATGGTCTGCGCGGCTTTTTGGGACCATACCCCTTCAAGTCCCCCCAGTCCAGTACTGCTTCCATGCACGAAGTAAATGGTTGGAGCTCTGGACTTATAAAAATGGAAGTGTATTAGCCTTTGAAACTATTTGCTAGCTCTTGGTAGTCGACGCGTGTGTGAGTGCTTGCCTACTACTACGGCGCGGCTACCAGAGTTGGCTATTGATTTTGAGTGTTAGCGCGCAGGCTCATGTATAATGATGAATGCGGCGCGACCTTTGCTAACTTCTGCATGAAGTTTTGTAGTAACTTTGGGCGGGAAAAATCTCGAAAATTTAAATTCTGACAAGTTGGTGCAATTGTCGTTGATGGCGACGGTTGAGTTGACTGCGGACACTGCGGTAATCATACTGTCTTCGACGGTTCACCTTTTGTCAGGCGAGTGAGGCCCACACGCGCGTGGTAACCGTCACTCCGAGAAACCCGCCTTACGTGGCGGCTGCTGATTGGTTACGCGCGCGGTGAACCCGGCACGTTTACCCATCGCATTAAATGCGATGGGTATATATATCTGACGATAGGAGAGAGGATTTGCATAATCCTTTTTCTGTTTTCGTTGTTCTCTCTCGAGTCTTCAAGGTTTCTTCAAATCTTCAAAGACTTTATAGCAGATCTTCAAGTTCTTCCCAGAATTTTTTGAAGATCTTCATCTAATCTTTCTTTTAAACATATGGCTGAAGAAGAAGTTCAATCTGAAGAAGGCCTAGTCCCTGTCCTTAAGTGGGATCAGGGACTGTTTGAACAAATCACACGAGGATTTCAATTTCCACCGGAGTGGGATGCCCGGTATCCGCGTCAACGTCAAACTGCCGCCGATGCACCGCCGGGGTACATCACTCTGTTTGGGGATTTTTTCCTTCAAGGAAATTTCCGGTTGCCGGCGATTCACTTTATGTCAGCGAATCTACACTTTTATGGCTTTCACCTTTCCCAGATAAGTCCGGCAGGTATGGTGAGGGTGAGGCACTTCAAGTTCTTATGCCGATCTCATGGGATAGAACCCTCCGTTGAGAAGTTACGGGCGTTTTACCAGTTAATCAGGAATATCGGGTTCTATTCCTTCGGCAACCGAGGCTCTGCTGAGAAGATTCTTCTAAATCCTCCAAAAAGTTTTCACGACTGGAAAATGAAGTTCTTCTTATTAGAGAAGAAGTTATGCCGATCGTAATGATCTTTCGTGAATCAGACACGATTGAGAAGGAGGAACTTCCTATCCCCAAAGGAGCTGATTGGTATCTGAAGCTTACTGTGACGCCTAATCGAATCTTTGGTGAAAATGTGTTGGTTGCGGCACAGATGAGTGACAAATGGCCAGAGACCAGTGAAGAAGTACCAGTTCTCAAGTTCAATGGCGAAGGTATGTGTTATTTCCTTTTTCTTTTCTTTTCTTTTCATATACTTGCGCTTAACTACCTTTTTGTATTGCAGAGGCGCAACTTTATGGGCGTTCGCCCGCTTGAATCTGGAGAGCCTTTCAGGTATGAACAGATAAAGGGCAACTTCCTCTTTCCCCCGGTTGGAATCTTTGCTAACCCTCCTTCCGCAACCGAAGGTGTGCTACTTCCAAACCCAAGACCCTTGCGCGACGTGACTACTGCTGGAAAGGAAATCTTGTATCTTTCCAGCGAGGAGTCCATGGGCTCGTCGCAAGAAAAATTGAGCTCATGGTCTAACATCTTTGCAGGTGTGCTGCGCAACTTGGGGATAGACCCAGAGGAGAAACCCAAGAAGGCTGCAAAGAAGAAGATCAAGAGGGTTACTGTTGATACTGGTGCGACCAGTAAGAAAGGTGGTAATAGTCGCGCGTCTGCCGCAGCTCAAGATAAAGGTACTCTTCGATTTTGACAGAGTAACCTTGAGGATTACGTTGTTACTAGCGATTCACTAGAGGGTTTGTCCCGTATGACGCGTCAAAATTATCACGCGTGAAGAATTGAAGAATGTGAGGGTTTATTGTTGGGTGTTGTGAGTGATGGGCCTTTCCACTAAAATCCGTCACCAGTGATGGAATAAAGCTCGATGACGTGGCGGAACTTGATTGGATGTTGTGAGTGATGAGTGGGTGGTGAGTGATGGGCGCCCCGCCCGTCCTTAGTATACAAGGATGGATACCGACAATTGTCAAATACTATCATCGACTTTACTATGCTTCTATGCATCACTTCATCTTAATCTCTAAAATCTTGGTTTCAACTTTCGAATGTTCATGAAGATGAGCATCGTCATGTAGTCATGTTCAATATAGAAGTCAGCTTTATAGGTAGACTTTTGAAACCTGGCTTAGTATTCGTCTACTGCCTGTCGTCACAATGTATGTATCAACATTAAAATTTAAAATCACCACCATTAGTTTGATAGGGTTGATTTGGTTCAATGTAATATGCCACCAGGATACTAAGGAAGTAAGGAGCTCTTATACCATGTCATGACGGAGCACGAGGCTGCAAAGTATCATGCATCTATCACACAATGAAAATTTTAAGGGGGAAGGGCATAAATGTCATCGGGGTATATTTAACATTACTCCCTCCGTACCATTAAAAGTGTCATATTTTGAATTTTAAAAGTCTTTATTTATAAACTTTGACCTTAAATAATTTTGTTTGTGTTAGATAATACTTGATGAAAGTTATATGATTTAAATGTGTTTTACAAGTGTTTTTATCGGGTTAATTTTCATCAAGTTTTATATAACACAAAAATATATAATTAAAGTCAAAGTTTATAAATAAAGACTTCGAAAATTTAAAATATGACAGTTTTAGTGGGACGGAGGTAGTATGATTTTTTTAGTTAAATATGATATTATACCTAGGGGCAACAATTCTTGCAGAACCCAAAACCAGACCCGAACCTGACACGAAAAAATAACAGGTTTGGGTCCACTAACACACCCCGTTTAGAAAAAATGGGTCAGATTCGGGTTGACCCGTATTAAAAACAAGTCGGGTTTAGGATGACCCATATAAAAACGGGTTGACCCGTATTAAAAACAAGTCGGGTTTGGGATGACCCATATAAAAACGGGTTGACCCGTTAACATGTTTAACCATTTAGAAAATAAAAACTTATATAATTTTTTTTCCATTTTCATTTTACATGGTTAGTTATAATAATGTTAGTTTTGACAAACTGTATTATTTACGTGTCACACTCATACACACCATTAAACATATTAGGCATGTAACGGTTGAACAATCTTCAGTTCCACCAATGTAAGTTATTCATTCAAATATTCAATCATCGCGAATGCTTGATTTCATATGACCATGTTCATCTTCAGACCTATTAACCTTCATTGTGTGATAACAAATTGTAGTATTTTTTCGAGATATGGAATTTGTTTGGTTCAACAGAACAATCGCCAAGCGATATATTGGCTCGAAAGACCTATACTTGCTTGTGCAATTCTATGATTTCTATCAAAAAGCTACAGGTACGTTTTTATAGTATTTTTTTTTCAAATTTCTATTTTATGTAACTGACTCTATGTTACAACAGAGAGAACCATAAAACTTTGCAAAAAGTTCGATAAACACCTTCAAAGATTCGATTTTTTTTATAGAAACCCGCAATTAAATAGTGGTCTATTTATATAAGGGGATTTTTCAAATGAAAACCACTTTTATTGTGAAAACTCGAAAACTAACTAAAAAACGCCAAAAAAAACACACAAATTTTTTTTTTCAATTTTTTTATAAAAATCGCTGGTTTTTATATATAAAAAAAACTTTTTTTTCAAAAAAAAAAAAAAAATTTTTTTTTTTGTGTAGTGCACATGTGTAATACTACACATGTCACATACACATGTGTAGAATTACACATGTGCACTACACAATTTTTTTTTTTTAAAATTTTTTTTTATATATAAGAAAACCTGCGAAAATTGGTTTGCAAAAAAAAAAAAAAAAAAAAAAATTTGGTATGTTTTATTGGCTTTTTTAATTAGTTTTCGAGTTTTCACAATAACTAGTGGTTTTCATTTAAACCTTCCCCATTTATATAAAATTCTCAAAATTATTGATGGTATTTGTTAGGGGTGTCAATTTTTGACACGGCACAAACACGAAAATAATAAGTTTTGGGTTGTCATATTTAACCCGCATAATTAAATAGGTCATGTTCCCAGTTTTGGGTTGACCTGTTTCACCCGTTTAGTTAAACAAGTCGAACCGCTACCCGCTAACCTATTTATGATCTGTTTAACCCATTTATTACAACCCACCAACTAGTTTAGACCGTGGGGTATGGTGGGGCTTGGGTTGGGGGCATGAGTTGACACGTGGAGTTGGAGCCCCCCCACCGGTGAGTGACGTGTCCGTGGGGTATGGCGGGGCTTGGGTTGGGGGCGAGGCTTGGCAGTTTATTAAAAAAAAAAAAACACCCGCTATGACATGGCGGTGGACAGCGAATAGGAGGCCGCCACATCGGATCTCAAGCCCGCCCCATGCCCGACTTCAAACCCAAGCCCCAAGGGCCACGCCCCAACCCAAGCCCACCCGGGGTGGTGACTTGGGCGTTTTCCCCCAACCCAAGCCCCATACCCCATAGTCTTAACACTTTTACAACTTGATTACAACCCGTCAGCCCATTTGACTCGTTTAGATAAAGGCATTAAACATTCATGTTCAGGTTAAGCGATTTTAAGTGTGTGTGTTTGGGTTGATAGATTTGACATGAATAAATATATGGGTTGTGTTCGGGTTCAACGAGTCAAACCGCCAACAAGACAATATTGACATTGATTTTGATATTCGTGATTAAGAATTCCATCCATCTTTATTATGCAGGACTCGAGCCGGTAATGAACTTAACGAAAGATCTAATCAGCTTCCTACGGTACAAATCAAGAACAACTGAATCACATAACAAAACCCAACTGAAGAACATAGTCTCTAAAGAACCCTATCTCGTATTCTCCATGTTCTTCATTTTTTCAAAGGCACTTCTATACTTATATCCAAACATGGTATCTAACATTACCGCGCTATGGCATACATACATCCCTCGTTTAAACCTCGCGAAATTCGGTAAATCAAGACAGCTTTGGGGTCGTGTTCTTCAATTTGTCGATTTCAAAGGCGCGTTTGGCAGGGCCGGCTCAACCATTTTGGTTGTCTAAGGCGAAGTAAAAGCTTGTGGCCTCCCCCCCCCCCCCCCCCCCAAAAAAAAAAAAAAAAAAAAGAAAACAATTTGAGAAAAACATAGGTGTTCATGGTTCGGTTTGGTAGGTTTCGACGAAAATACTGATGACATCAACAAGTTTTAGAAGTTTTAGTGACCTTTTGAACTGCTTTTTTTAATCAACAGTTTTATGAAAAAAATGTAAAACAATAACAACGGTTCATCCAACTTAGTGTACTAATTAATAAAATTTATGTGAAGTAAAACATTCAACAATGTACACTGCACATGAATACCACTATTCTTGTACTCAACATAAAGACACCTTGAAAACTGATCAACATACCTAAACAAATCAACACCCAGTGGCGGATCCAGGAATTTTTTCATGGGGGTGCGGAAATTTTTTTAAAATTTTAGGTGTCTAGATATATACATAAAAAAAACCGGTTCGGGTCGGGTCATGTAAAAAAAGAACATCAAACTTAAATTTATATAATCATCAAAAACACGTCACATTGTTACAAACATATTTAAAAAGTCGCCCTACGGGTTTTCATTTTTTGAAATCTATCCAAAACATCATCTAGAGGTACTTTCTTAAACAAGTCTTTCTCTATATAACATATACAACTATCACTTAAATTCTCATCGCCAATCCGAAACGCCAAACCGCCATTCAACAACCTTTTTCCAAGCAAAGTAGAAGCACTTAATCTAAGTTTGTAATCACGTTTCTCCTTAGGGGTCCTTTTGTCCCATTGTGTGTTTACCGCTTGCTTTTCGTTAAGTAAATCGGCACACTTTTGGAAACATTTGTTGTGGGCGCTATTAACTAACCCAACATATTTTGTAAGTACCTCATGTACTTTTTTCCAATTGTTATACCCGTTCAAAACAAATGTGTCTCTATGATCACCAAATTCGGACCTAAACAAGTAACAACATAAGCAAAACACACGATCCGATTTTATACTATACTCTAACCATCCCTTGTATTCCTTTCGGTCATACCATTCTTGTTTGAATTTTCTCAACTCTTTACCTTGAAACGTTGATGTTGGATATTGAATACCCGTTGGTTGACATGGTCCTCTTAGTAGGTATGCCCTTCTAACATCATCTCGTTGATTCACGTTGTATGATGCTATCGCCTTGCGATCATGAGGATCCGAGGGAAGATCATTCACATCAACAAAATCGGAAGATGATCCAATTTCATCCGCTTTCCTCTTGTTGAGAAATCACGCCATAACATCTTTAGTCATTGTGCCTATCACATACAAAATAAACAATATTCCTTAATTTCAATTCCTTAATCACATACACAACTTTAATATTTAATGAAATCAACAAATCCGAACCCCTAGCCCAGTTGGTCCCATGTGGTGGGGTTGGGCCGGTTTCCTCCTTGGAGGTCACCGGTTCGATCCACGGCTGCGGCGTTATGGGGGGAGGACGTCCCAATGATGGATCGTTCCTACCGAGGCATGGTGCGATCCGGAGGGCAACCCGGTTTTACCCAGCTGTTACCCCAGCGAGTCTCTCGTGTGGGGGCAGTATGGTTTCCGGGCGAAGGTCAGTCAGAGCGGCAGCCGGGGCCCGATTGAACATCGCGTCTGCGAATGCTGGGCTGATGGGTAACCGTCCTTAACGGGAACCCGGTGACCAATGGTCCATGTACATATTGAAAGTCACCCTTCAAAAAAAAATGAAATCAACAATAAATAAAAAATAATGGAATCAATAATAAATAATGAAACACAACTTTAACATTTAATAATGAAGGGTGGAGATACAATAGAAAGTTAATTTGGCTAGGAAGGCTAGGAAGTGATCTTGACCATCCATTTAGTTAATCAAGGGCTAAGATTAAATCAGGGAAATTGAAAAGAAGAAAAGAGGCGCGTGAGTTTGTTTAGGGGCATTCTAGTCAATTCAAGCCAATAGTTTCTCTCTGCTCCAATTCCCCCCATTTTTTAAACGTTAATAACTCTTTCATACGACATTATTTTTTTATAAAAATTGCACCAAAAAAACGAGCGTTTTTTTATCTTTAAAACGAGTATACTATTGCTATATTTTAAAAAAAAATTCAAAACCCAGTTGCGTAAAACGCAATAGAAAAACCCCCAGTTACGTAAAACGCAATGAAAAAAAAAAAACCTAAAAAATGACATTTTTCTAAAACGCAATGCACAAAAAACACAAATAAATCACTTATTTGTAAAACACAATGGCCAGAAAACACAAAGAAATGTCTTATTTCTAAAACGCAATAGCCTAAAAACTCAAAAGAAAATGTACTTTCTAAAACGCAATGCACCAAAAACACAAAGAAATGTCTTATTTGTAAAATGCAATGGCCAGAAAACACTTAAAATGTCTGTTTTCTAAAACGCAATGGACTGAAAACACATAAAAAAGTGTTTTACCTAAAACGCAATGCACAAAAAACACAAAGAAATGTCTTATTTGTAAAACGCAATGGCCAGAAAACACTTAAAAATGACTCATTTTAAAACGCAATTGCCTAAAAAACAAAAGAAAGTGTTCACTGTAAAACGCAATGGACTGAAAACACCTAAAAAAGTGTTTTACCTAAAACGCAATGCACCAAAAACACTTCAAGAATGTGTTTTTCTAAAACGCAATGGCCAGAAAACACCAAAGAAAGTGAATTGTCTGTGCTGTGAACTGTCTGGACCAATGCAGTTTCCAGAGGCAATTTACAGAAAATTAATTTTTCTGATGCATTTTTATTACAACAATTTAATCGAAAACCCATATCGTAAAAATGAAATTATTACAGCAATTTACAGGCAATTTACAGCTCAACCCCAGCCAGGGGCTCTGCCCCTGGGACCCCGCCAGGGGCTGCCGCCCCTGGGGACCCCCGCTACCGGGGGCGCTGCCCTCGGACCCCCGCCAAGATCGTAAAACGCAATGACTAAATCAAAAACCCATATCGTAAAAATGAAATTAAAGAATTTCTTACCTGGATCGAAGTGATTTCTTCAACAATTGACGAATTTTGAATGATTGAAACACTTATCAGCGCTCGAATCGAACGGATCGAGTGATTATCTTCAAAATCACCGGAAAAAACGAGATTTTGTATGAAATTAAACTGGGTTTTCTTCAAAAAAGCTGAAGAACACGTTGATCGGGTGTTTGAATCATTGATTGGTGATGAAAATCGCACTATAATGTAGTGATTATTGAGATAGAAAGTGAAGAAATGGTTGAAGATGGTGGGTTTTGAAAATGGTGGGTTTTGAAGTTACTGGGTTTTGAAAAGGAAGAAGAAAGGGTTGGATTGACTAAAATACCCTTTTTCTTTATTTTAAATGTTGCCACATGTCATCCTCTTATTGCTTCCTATCCTTCCTAGCGAAATTAATCTTCCTATTTGATCTTTTCCCTAATAATGAAATCAAGTTGAACCCAATAAATCAACAGCAACCTTTTTTAATATTTAATCAACAATCCGGTAACTTTTTTAATATTTAAACAAGTTGAACCCAATAAATGGCAATTTGCCGACTGCCGTAATTTTACAACAGCAACCTTATTAACAACCCTATCAAAAACCTTATCAAAACTCTTGAAGAATAAAATCAAGGATTGGTACCTGGTCGGCTAGTCTGCACTCTGTCTACGGCGACTCGGCGAGATTTGTGGCTGATCGATCGAAGCCTGTCTGCAGGTTGAATGGTTGATCCTTCTGTTTCTTGGTCGCTGCAGCAAGGGGAGGGCGGGAGAGATGAAAGGTCGATTGGGTTTATTTGGGTAATTGGGTTATGTTTTGTTAATTGATTTAGTTATTTAGGTTGGGTTTTACCATAAACTTATTCAATTGGGCTTGATGTTGGGTTATAGGAATAAAAGTTTTATTTAAAGAGATTAGTGGGCTAACTTGTTTACATAATTGGGTCGGGTTTAAATCCGTGTTTACAAATTTTTTTATATAAATTCTAACATTTTTTTTCTAAGGGGTGCGGTCAGAATTTTCCAAGGGGTGCGGTCGGGATTTTTCACGAAAAATAACACTAATTTTTTTTTTCAAGGGGTGCGGCCGCCCACCCACGGGCTAATGTAGGTCCGCCCCTGTCAACACCACCAATCAGCACTAATCAAGATCCATAACCCAAATTTCAAAATAAAAAACTTTATACTAAGGGCATGTTTGGCTAAGCTTTTTCAAAACAACTTATTAACTTATTGGCTTTTTGAAAAAGTCAGTATGGAATGACTTTTTGGAAAAGTCACTTTTCCCCTCACATACAACCTCACTGCCAAACATCATTTTAGAGCTTATGACTTTTCAAAAAGCCAATAAGTCAATAAGTTGTTTCAAAAAGCTTAGCCAAACATGCCCTAATAAAAAAACTTACGCTTTAGTAGCAGCATAAACAGCATAAAGAGGATCAGAAGGAATAACAATAGCAGCACCAGATCCAATATTCACAATATCACCTTTCTTCCTCTTCACCATAGCAGGCAACACAGCTTGTGTCACTCTAGTAGTCCCCTCAACGTTGACTTTAATCAAATTAGTCAACAACTCATCATCCACTTCATGAAAAAACCTAGCATAAGGATACGAAACCTCTGCATTATTTTATCAAAATCCCAATATCTAACCCATCAATTGCCTCACTAATCCTCTTGATCCCTTCATTTAAATCACCAGAAAGATCAAAAACCACTTCTTTGATCCGGGTTTTCACAAATTTCGACTTAATCTATACGCCTTTACCTATGCAGCGGCCTTCATGACCTTTCAATTTTCATCTCTAATCGCAGACAAGCACAAGCCTAATACATATAATATATATATATATATATATATATATATATATATATATATATATATATATTATAAAATGGAAGCCCTATAGTTTTGGTGGCCCAAGGCCCAAGCCTCATTTGACTTGGGCTTGGGCCGGCCCTGGCGTTTGGCAAGCTGAAGCTTGTTAGAAGCGCTCGTGCATGGACTTCATCGTTGTAGCATGCGAATCAATTTTTTTTGTTAGTGTTTTTTGACATGAAATGCTATGTAATTTTGGGATTTCGGTTTAGTGAAGGTAGGAGTATTTGTGAAGAGGTATGGTCCCAATTCCTTGCCCACATGGCAAGGACCACACCACTCTTCCATCCTATGTGGCGCTGACGTCAACGAGACCATCCAGAAGCTTCCAGAAGTTTCTGGAAAACATCAAGGTGGCACCAAAGATGCTCCATCCGGCATAAAGGACAACACGTGCCACCAGTCATCTGACGCCACGTAGGCCTGCAACGGATCAAGGAGCAGTCCGACAACACCAGTACGACGTCTCCAAAGATAGGCAAATGTAAGCGCGCCACGTGTAACACTACACTGACCATAGCAGGGGAGACCAAGAGGATATTCCCCTTGGTCGGACAGCTGGCGCGCAACCATAGCTGGCATCGCTGCTCCTCCCTCACTCACCCTCCGGCTATAAATAAGACCCTCCATCATCCAGGTTGAATAATCTTGCTCTCTATACTCTCATACTTAACACACACTGTTTATTCTCCCTCGGAACAGTACTTATTCTCACGCCGGAGCCTGGTTAAGAGGGAAACCCCCATATTCCCCTCTTAACGAGACTAACGGTGTTACTGTTTTGCAGGAGCCGAGCCATTTCCGACGAGTAAGAAGGGAGATTGAACCCACCATTGAAGTAACCCCACAGATCAACCCTAGTGTTAACCTGTGTTTCATCATTGGCGCCATCCGCTTTTCGCAAAAACCACTCTCATCTCTTTTCTTTTCGAAAAACACTCGTCAAAATGGCTGAACAAAACCCTTCTCACCCGGTAGATGGAGACGTTTCTTCTTTTGAACTCGTTTCGGACAATGTACACGTCCAAAGGAGTCAAAGGAACGAAATTATCCAAGAAGGGCCGATTAACAACGATTTTCCTAGTATCTTTGGGAGTGCATCCAGGGTTGTTACTCAAAACACAGCTGGTGCTACTTTCCAAACTCCACCTAGGATCATCACCCAAACAACAAATGGAGCCACTTTCCAACCTCCGTCAGAGGTAGTCCAACAAACACCTCCACCAGTACAAACACAGAGCCATGGAGCTGGGCCCTCAGCTCCATCGGACCAAGCGCAACTGAATTTCTCTGCACTGCTAGGGCTACCTGAAGGAAAAACTCTGACTTCCTGGTATGCCGAACAAGTGGCATCTATAAACCTTGTTTACACACAGCTCAGTACGCAACAAGCCCTGCTCCAAGCACAAGCCAACCAGTCCGCATTTGTCACCCCACTGCAAAGGCCTTTGAGCGCTCCCATGCCTCAACAGACCAATGCATTCAATTTACGCCCTGAATCAGTACCTCCACCACACATTAGAAGGCCAAGCGCACATGACACGCGCGACACTTACGGTGAAACAGAAAGCAATTATGTGCAGTACTCTCACCAACCAAAGAAGCCGATACAAAGTCGTTTAGGTCCGCGCAACATAAACGACGAGTTCGAAGATGACGGAGAGACGTACAAAGAAAGTACAGTGTTCATAAGATTGCCGCCGGAGCACGAAGCATACAAACCTCGGAAGCGCGCAGGTTATGACCCAAAAGCAGAGCACGATTACACTTTGAGCTATCGTCCAGACGACATGGCTGAGAATTCGAAATTCATTAGAGAGATCGCCACGGCTGCCATCGACAAAACAAAATTGCCACACAACGTCGGCAAATACAACGGGTTGACAGACCCAAACGATCACCTTCAAGTTTTTAACGGTGCTGGGGCAACAGGCGGATGGAATTTACCAACCTGGTGTCATCTCTTCGCTCAAACCTTTGTCGGCGCAGCGCGCGTCTGGTTCGACAGCCTGCCAGCAGGAAAAATCAAGTCATGGGTCGATTTCCGAGAGAAGTTCCTTGCACACTTCTCTCAGCAACGAAGGCACACCAGAGACCCAGCTGATTGCTTAAACATATGGCGCAGAGACCACGAGAGCGTGGAAGATTTCATTACAAGGTATAACAAAGAATGTTTGGAGATTGGCGATGTGGGTGAGAAAATGATGCGCGCACACTTCATGAGGGCGGTCAAGTGCGACGACCTAATCAAACGTGTGAAAGGAAGAGACGGGGGACCCAAAGACTGGGAAACCTTCATTGAAGCGGCCAAAACCATCGCGCAATCTGACAGACAGCTGACCGGTGACGATCACCGTCAGCGCGGATACAACCATACCGACCGGCATAACAAAAAAGGCAGAAGCCAGCCATGGAAAACATCCGGTCACAGAGAAAGAAGCCCAGTAAGAGAGGATGCGCGCCACACGATCAACCAGATAGCTCACCGGAAAGAGGTGAAAAGAGAAAACAGAGAGAAACAGTGGACGCCGCTAACAAAGACCCCTTTCGAGGTCTTGGCCACTGAAAATCACCAATTCAAGCCACCTCTACAAATGCGAAACAAGAGAGGTCAAGACCCCAACCTTTTCTGTGAGTTCCACAAAGACACAGGGCACTTAACTGACGACTGTTTCAGTTTAAAGCAAGAAATAGAAAGGTCCTTAAGAGACGGAAAACTCACTCATTTGGTAAAGGGCGGAAAGCGCGACTACCGCCAAATACAAAGAAGAGATGAAGGACCAGATAACAAAAAAACTCCGGAAACTTGAAACCCATATGATTCAAGGAGGTCAGCGAAGACCAAAGAAAAACTACAACAAGCGCACACAGGACGATTCATGGCGCGAGAGGCAGGTTGTTTTTCCGGTTGTAAGAGGAGGCCCAAGAGAAAGGCGACCCATAGTCATCTCGGGCGTGATAGGGCATTACCAAACCGATTACATTTTCATCGATCCAGGGAGCACTGCGGGATATACGAACAATGTTTCAACCAATTCGACCAGGAGGATAAGGCGCGCTTAGAACCAGTTGATTACCCACTCACTGGTTTCTGCAATGAAGCCGTTTTTCCCCTCGGACAAATATCGTTCCAAGTGTTACTCTCAGATGGAAGGAACTCAAGAACAGAAGAGGTTACATTCATGGTGCTACCTGCGCACTCGCGACACGACATACTCTTGGGAAGAGAATCCCAAGGAGACTTCAGCATGATCTGCTCCGGCCCACATTCAGCTGTGGGATTCCCAACAGAGACGGGGGTAGCAATAATATATGCAAGCAAAGAAGTATTAGCAACAGATGAGCTCCGACCTGCAAAAGCAAGTAAACCAGCGCCTCGCGCGGAAGCAGAAAAATGGGTATTGAACAGCGCATACCCGGAACAGACAGTTACCTTAGGACCTGCAATGTCCGACCTGACGCGCGCGGCGCTAAAAAAACTGTTGTTCCAAAACATGGACGTGTTCGCCTGGACACCAGCAGACATGGTGGGTGTTCCACGGCACATAGCTGAACATCACTTAAACGTCTCAGAAGAAGCAAAGCCGGTGGTACATGCCAAGCGCCACTTGGGAGACATAAAGCACGACGCCATGAAAGAGCAGGTGATGGAGTTGTTAAATGCGGGAATCATCAGAGAAGTTAGATACCAAACATGGGTCGCAAGCCCAGTAATGGTCCAAAAGAACAACGGCAGCTGGAGGATGTGTGTAGATTACAAGGATCTGAACAAGGCATGCCCACGCGACTGTTACGCCTTACCAGACATTGATGAAAAAATCGATTCGCTGGCAACGTTCCGATGGAAATGTTTCCTTGATTGTTACAAGGGGTACCACCAGGTACAGATGGCTGTGCAAGATGAAGACAAAATCGCGTTCCGCACGCCGACAGGGCTATATTGCTACACCAAGATGCCGTTCGGTTTAAAGAATGCAGGCGCGACTTATCAGAGGCTCATGAACGAAACTTTCCACGATGCTATCGGCAAGTACATCGAAGTGTATATGGACGATCTAGTCATCATGAGCAAAGAAGAGAGTACAATGTTGCTGAACATCCAAAAAACATTCGACACCTTGCGCGGAGTGAATATCAAGCTAAACCCAGCGAAATGCTCTTTCGGCATGGAAGAGGGGAAATTCCTGGGTTTCATCGTCACGAAAGATGGCTTCAAAGTGAATCCTGATAAAATACAAGCAATCGAACGCATGCCTTCACCTTCAACGATCAAGGAGATGCAAAAATTGGCGGGGCGGTTGGCAGCACTTAACCGTTTCCTGGCCAACCACACCGCTAAATCATTCCCATTTATCAAAACTCTCCGAAACTGCATGAAGAAAAGCCAATTTCAGTGGACTCCGGAAGCCGAGAGCACATTCCGCGAAATGAAAGACTGCCTCATCAAGTTGCCAACATTAACTGCACCAGTAAAAGGAGAACCTCTGGTACTATACTTGTCAGCCTCCGACAGAGCAGTAGGAGCAGTGTTACTTGTTGATCGACAAGGTGTCCAAACACCAGTCTACTATGTGTCATGAACTCTGACTGACCCAGAAACCCGGTATGCAATCATGGAGAAACTAGTACTCGCACTGATCCATGCATCCAGACGGCTGCGTAGGTACTTTGCCAATCACGTCATCCACGTGCTAACAAACTACAATATTGGCAACATCCTCGGAAGGCCAGAGATCTCAGGGAGACTAGCGAAGTGGGCAATAGAGCTCGGGGGTCATAATGTGGTTTTCAGGCCAAGACCGACGATCAAGGGCCAAGTACTTGCAGACTTCATGACAGAGGTACCGGATGACAAGGATCGATAATGCAAGGCGATGGAAAAAGCCGAAAAACAGCAAGTAGAAGAACCATGGTTGTTATACACAGACGGCGCGTCCAACGAAGATGGCGCAGGTGCTGGGCTCCGACTGGTGAGCCCTGACAAACATGAGTTCACCTACGCCATACGCTTGGATTTTAAAAGCACAAACAATGAAGCTGAATATGAAGCTTTCCTTGCTGGTCTAAGATTGGCGATTAAAATGGGAGTTAGACACATCGAAGCGCATGTGGACTCCATGCTAGTAGCCGGACAAATCAACGGACAGTACGAAGCCAAGGGAGATACAATGGCACTCTATCTAAACCAAGCAAAGACGTTGCTACAAACCTTCTATTCCTACAAGGTGCACCACATTAATAGAAGCGAGAATAAACCAGCAGACGCGCTGAGTAAACTCGCCTCTACAAGCTTCCAACACCTGGCGAAGGATGTGCGCATAGAAGTTTTAAGCAACCCATCCGTACCACTAAGAGAAGTGAGCATGGTTCAAATAGGAGCAACGTCTTGGATGACTCCGATAATCGCGTACCTTCAATCGGGAATACTCCCAGAGAACAAAGCGGAAGCGAGGAAAATCCAGTACAAGGCAGAACATTATCAGATGGCAGATGGAATTTTGTACCGAAAATCATACCTCGGGCCTTTATTGAGGTGTGTCGATCCAGAAGAGGCAAATTACTTGATCAGAGAGGTGCACGAGGGAATCTGCGGCATCCATGCCGGACCAAGAATGGTCGTCGCAAAGGTGATGAACGCCGGGTACTACTGGCCCGGAATGCACTTGGATGCGGTAAAAGAATTAAGAAAATGCAGTGGGTGCCAAAGACATGCTCCCAAAACAATGCGTCCCAAGAACGAATTGGTTCCAGTTACAACGGCGTGGCCCTTTCAACAGTGGGGAATAGATATGGTCGGACCTTTCCCCGAAGCCCCAGGAGCTGTCAAATTCATAATAGTCGCAGTCGACTATTTCACCAAATGGGTAGAGGCAAAGGCTCTCGCATCGACCACAGCCACCGTTGTCAAAAAATTCATCTGGGAACAAATCATATGCCGTTTTGGATTACCACTCAAGATCATCACGGACAACAGAACCAACTTTGCCGAAGACAATCTTCAACAGTGGTTTAAAGAATTACACATTGAGCACACCTTCTCCTTGGTCGCGCACCCGCAGGGGAATGGTCAAGTTGAAGCCGTCAACAAGAGTATTGTCGATGGAATCAAGGCAAGGTTAGGAGAAAAAAGAAGAGGTTGGGTGGACGAACTGCCCAGCATCTTGTGGGCCCACAGGACGATGCCCAAGACAAGCAACGGAGAAACACCGTTTAGCTTAGTCTACGGATCCGAGGCAGTAATACCAGCGGAGATAGGATTGCCGTCACCACGAATGCTCTCAATGAACCTGATCAACAACGACGAAGAGAGGAGGATCGACCTTGACCTCCTAGAAGAAAGGAGAGAAATGGCGGCAATCAATGAAGCAAAGTACAAAACGAAGCTGGAAAAATATTACAACTCTAAAGTCCGAGTCTGCACCTTCAATCCGGGAGAATACGTCCTCAGAGACAACGAGGCTTCAAATGCTGAAAAACCCGGAAAGTTGGCTCCCAAGTGGGAAGGTCCGTATGTTATCGACACAGTACTCGAAAAGGGAGCCTACAAGCTACGCACCATCGACAACAAAGAGGTTCCACGAACCTGGAACGCTCAACAACTGAGAAAGTGTTACCTGTAAAAAGCTTATGTAACTGCAACGGCTGAATCGCCAACACGTTTATAGTAATACAAGAAGTGTTTGGCTACTTTTTTTTCTATCATGCGAATTTCCTGTCACAACTGCATATATTACTTTGGGCATACACGAAAACATCAATGGCTCGACCATTAGGAAACGTTGTAGACCTCCAAGGCCTGTCACAAACATGTGCACAGCCGGGTCAGACACACAACTAAAGCCTAACAAACGCCAAACAAATACTTCGTGCCCACATAAACACGAAAGCATCGATCACGGGACAAACAAACATTGTAAGAACCCCCAAGGCTGAGCACAGCTGAGCACAACTGGGTCCACACTATAAACTGTAATTCGATCACTTCGTATTCACGAACCAACCTGCGCACGTAAACGACAGAATAAAACGTTGTAATAAACACAACACAACCTGTCAGCGCCATCATTCATTCGTGATACCTGAATCAAAGTAATTATACATGCACATATTATGACAATAACAAAATTCGCATAAAAACAAGCAACTATTAGCATAACAAATGTCAAAGCATAGACAAATATCCACAGGCATAACAAGAGAAAATTAAAATTGTTCATGCAATTGTCAAGTACAAGACCAACCAAGGTCATACGCGGCGCGCAGGCCGGAGTCCCTCATTCGGGATGACTGGTCCCAGCACCTCCAGCCGCACCACCTTCATCGCCAAGAGCCTTTTTGAGAAAGGCAATTCCATCAGGTTTTCGTGCCAATTTTCGAGCCGCCTTCACAACAGCAAAATCCAAAGACGCGAACTCTCGTCTTTTTGCAGTATAGGCTGCACCACAATCCTCCTTCCACAACTCAAAGTGGTGCTCCTTCTCCTTATTAAGGGTCGCAGCCCTACCCTCGTTATACCCATCTTTGCGCCCGCTATTGTAACCAGCTTGCCCCAACTCAAACATATAATTGGCCAGCTCGTGGGAGTTCACTATGCGATCAGCAATCTACGAGAAACACACAAATAAGAGAAACAGTTCACGAAAATCATAAAATAAAGTAAAGGAAGTTACCAGAGGCACCGCGCGCGAAAGCAACCACTTGCAATCAGCTGACGCTTCCTCGGCAAGGACTTCAGAGGCTCTGCACTCAACAGTTTTCTCTTGAAGGAGACGTTCAGCAGTCTCATACTGCCTCGCAAGATCCTCCAGCTTAGCGATACGATCAATGTACCCTTTCTCCTTCTTCTCAAACGCGACGCGCGCTTGATGAGATTCCTCAGCAATATCTGCCTTCTCACCAGATAAACGTACAATGGCGTCACGTTGAGTTTTCAACTCCACATTAGTACGCTCGCACGCAGCTTCCCAATTCTTCTGCTTATCCGCATTGATTTGCTTCTCTTGAGCAAGTTTTTGCTCCGCATCAGATAACCTCCACACTAACCCTTTCTTCTCAGCATTAAATTTTTCTCTCTCTTCCGAAAATAGCCTCTTCTCATGCTCAAACTCAAGAGTGTCCTCCCCCATCAGCTTCCATTCACGGACAATCTCCTGAGAAGTGGACCAGAAGTTAACACCGGCTTGAACATGCTCATCCAAAAGTTCTAACCGGCGGCGCCTCTTCTGAAATAACCTCTCAGCTGGGGGGAGGGACAGAGAGAAAAACTCATGACAATTTCCAAGATCGTTCATCCGGGAACCCTGGGTCAAGTGCCAGCGAGGCGCATGGGGCAGATCATCGCATGCTGGGTTATGGGTGTCCCAAGAACCACCCCGAGCATACTCAACATCAGGACTCCGGACTATCCCGGAAGTTGCACCACCACCATCACCCGGTGGGCGTTTGGTATATATCGTTTGATGCGGAGTGGTCTCACTTGTCTCCACCTCGACTTCAATATTCTTACCATGATCAACACTACCAGCACCAGTCGCATCAACACCACCAGCACCACCCGCAGCGTCACCACCTGCATTACCACCACCTTCCCCAACCTGCTCAACATTCACATCTTCTTTCTTCTTCTCACCAGGAGTATCATGAGGAGGAGACAACCCAAATGTCCTCGATGGCGGAGATTCTGGAGGAGTAATTTTTGAAATATCAATTTTGTGTCCAGTCTTGGCTGGTTTGGCACCTGCTCCAAAACGAGCAGCACATTTAGAAAAAAGGAGAGAACGCAAACAAAAACAAAAAGCCAAACCGGAAACTGATAAAACGAATATCAGAAGCCTAAAAAATCTTCTACAACAAATCCCCAGGTTTCTCAGTAAAGATACCCATATCAACCTCCGACTCAGAAGGCGCAGGAGGGTCCTCCTTTTGAAGTTTAATCCTTTTCGACGCAAGCAGTGCAGCGGCCTGCTCGTCAAGCTTCCGCTTTTTATCATCAAACATCTTCTTCTGCATTATCTCTGTTAAGGTAGCACGGTCGTCAGGATCCGATTCTTGATGCGTCTCCCCGGCCCCTAAACCGGACAATGTATCAGAAACTACAACGTAATCTAGGATAGGAAGAACAGACGGTCGCTTACGAGGGGTCTCAGTAGCAGGTTCCTCAGCCTTCTTTCCTTTTCCTTCTGGTTTTTCAGCGCGTGTTTTTCTACGTATTTCCAACTGCTCAGCAGCCTCAACCGGAATCTCCACATCGTCCTCAACTGGTTCATTAACAGGCTCATGCTCAACCCCCTGCGCTGGACCTGCACGCGGGGAACGAGAAGTTAGGCCTTCAACAGATTTGGCAGACCCATCACTCGAGAGAACAATAACTTCCTCTCGAACAAAATCAAGAGCATCATCCTCATCCTCACTATCTTCACCTAGGACAGTGTTGGCATAAGCAGTGAAACTCTCATTGGTCGGATGCAGGAAACGACCACGGATCTGATCCAACCAGTGTCGTTTCTCAGGCTTTTGAATCGCCACAACCATGGCACCACCAGCTTTCGGGTCCAGAACGTTCAACAAAGTGTAACCCACTGCAAAAACACGCAACACGAAGACGAAGAGTAACGATAAAGGTAATACACAAAATATATACAAAAGAAAGACAGAAGGTTAGGGAACATCACTCACATTTACCCTCATAGCCATAAACCGGGACCCCCAACGGATGCTTAGGAATCCACTTCATACTCATGCCGGCGCCCACCAATGCCATCTCCTCAAGCTGAATAATCGGAGTGGCTTTACGAGTCAACTTTTTATACCAATCTTGTTCAGAAAAATTTGCAACCACATCAACCTTGGGGATCCCCTCGCTCCCTGCCCGATAATGCATATCTACCGGGATGACCCCTCGGCGAATGTAGAAAAATTTTGACTTCCAGTCATGAAGACTCTTCAAAGGCACAGAACAAACAGGAGCAACGCCGGTCCGAGCATTAAACGAATAAAACCCACTTGTATATGAAACGGTATAAAAGACGTTGAACATCTCAAATGTCGGATCCAAACGGTTAGCCATGCAAACATACTTAAAGTGAGTAACACGGGGAAGCCCGATAGCGTTAATTTGAGAAAGATGGAGCCCGTAGTTTCTCAAGACATCGGCGGTAAATTTGGTGATTGGAAGCCTGAAATTGCCCTCTCGGAAAAAGGCAGCATACAAGGTCATATAACCAGGGGGTGCATCCATAGCAGTTGAACCGACAGTCGGATACTGGGCCCCCCATTCTGACAAGAAACCCATCTCCCTCACAAGGTTGTGGAACTCCTCCTCCTTCCACCCTATGACCGCCTGGTCAGGACCCGGAGGAGCCTTCCCTTTGTTCCTTTTCTTCTTTGATGATGGATTTGCAGCAGACATAATCACAGTATTATGATGGAACTTTAGAAGAAGAGTGAAGAAGATGAAGAAATGGGAGAGGAATCAGGAATTCAAATTTTGAAAAGTGAAGGTTTTGGAGGAAACTGCCTTGAATTTATACCCATCGCATTTAATGCGATGGGTAGTGAATCGTCAGAGGTGCAGCAGGGTATCCAATCAAGGAAAGACACGTCAGAGGAGAGAGAAGACGCCATCACCTTTTTTCGGAAACGTGTGCAACAGACGCCTGCCATCATGACATAAAGTAACTGACATGACTGAAAAGGCGCCTGTTCACCTGACACCAGACAGTCACATCAGTCACTCATTCCCAAGACAAACAAAGCTTCCTCCTGAAGACAATAGCAGTACCATTGCGCCGTACGCCATGCGTCCATTTGGCTCAGCATTACCATCAGCCGAAACCCATGCGCCGTACGCCATGCGTCCATTTGGCTCAGCTTTACCAGGCAGCCAAAACCCATGCGCCATACGCCATGCGTCCACTTGGCTCAGCTGTACCAGGCAGCCAAAACCCATGCGCCGTACGCCATGCGTCCACTTGGCTCAGCTTTACCAGGCAGCCAAAACCCATGCGCCGTACGCCATGCGTCCACTTGGCTCAGCTGTACCAGGCAGCCAAAACCCATGCGCCGTACGCCATGCGTCCATTTGGCTCAGCTTTACATATAGTCAAAACCCATGCGCCATGCGTCCTTTTGGCTCAACTTTTACAAATAGTCAAAAACCCTGCGCGATGCGCCATGCGTCCTTTTGGCTCAACTTTTACATATAGTCAAAATCCATGCACCATGCGCCCATCACGTGCAAAAATCATAGGTCTCCCATAACAAACGCACGCCATTAAAAACACTACCTTCATAAGTCCAGAATCCCTCCTAGACGATCAACTCAACTAGAAGGCACACTGGACTGTGGGGACTTGAAGAGGTATGGTCCCAATTCTTTGCCCACATGGCAAGGACCACACCACTCTTCCATCCTATGTGGAGCTGACATCAACGAGACCATCCAGAAGCTTCCAGAAGTTTCTGGAAAACATCAAGGTGGCACCAAAGATGCTCCATCCGACATAAAGGACAACACGTGCCACCAGTCATCGGACGCCACGTAGGCCTGCAACGGATCAAGGAGCAGTCCGACAACACCAGTACGACGTCTCCAAAGATAGGCAAATGTAAGCGCGCCACGTGTAACACTACACTGACCACAGCAGGGGAGACCAAGAGGATATTCCCCTTGGTCGGACAGCTGGCGCGCAACCACAGCTGGAATCGCTGCTCCTCCCTCACTCACCCTCCGGCTATAAATAAGACCCTCCATCATCCAGGTTGAATAATCTTGCTCTCTATACTCTCATACTTAACACACACTGTTTATTCTCCCTCGGAACAGTACTTATTCTCACGCCGGAGCCTGGTTAAGAGGGAAACCCCCATATTCCCCTCTTAACGAGACTAACGGTGTTACTGTTTTGCAGGAGCCGAGCCATTTCCGACGAGTAAGAAGGGAGATTGAACCCACCATTGAAGTAACCCCACAGATCAACCCTAGTGTTAACCTGTGTTTCATCAATTTGTAAATCTGATGTGTTTTCTGTATATCATGTAATCATGTATTAACGACTAACAAGTTGCTCACTAACGGAGAAGTCAATAGTACATGTAAAGACGAACAAATGAGAACGAAACATCACATAACAGAAGCTGAACTGAGAGTCTGAGACCGACTCTTAAAAAATACTGTATTACTATATTGTTTCACCCACCATATTCTTTCCGGTGTTAAAAGTTCTATTTCATATATGGCATGCAAGCAAGGAAAACTGATAGGAAGCCAAAACTGACGATGACCGAAACCACAATAATGCTATTGTACAACATAGAAATCATGGTTATATTATTTTACAAACCTTTATGTCATGCAGTAAAACACTATGTTTATGTCATATTTTGTCACATAATTGTAGGCATCAAAGGCTGTACACTATCCATTTAAAGTTGTACAGTGGTTTATATCAAACTATGGACTGATTTTCCCACTTTTTATCACACATGTCCTGCTAAGGCTTTTGGTGCAACCCATGTGTCGCACTTAATTCAGGAGCTATAAAACAAAAACAGTGACAAAAGAATGGTGTATAGTAATTAAAAAAACATACCATTCATCCTCCAGATCGTCACATGGCAATCATCTGCTTCTGACACAAAAAGAGGGAGGGTGGGATAGAATGAAGCCCAATTCACTTCTCGTTCATGACCTTTAAAAAAATACATTTACAACAACATCAACCCTACTAAAGAAAGTTGTATTCATCTGACCTAAACTTGCAAATTTTCTAATGAAATAATTAGTACAGTCTTGCATTTAGGTTAGTAGTTCCATTAGCCAATTTTACAAACACCTTGTGAGCATCACTATTTTTAATCTATTAAAAACATCATCTAAAAAGCAAAGAAAAATCAACACAGAATTACATAGATCTGGGAAATTCATCTTTTTTTTTTTTTTTAACAAGAGTATGCTTGTGCAATAAGCTTGTAAATGTTGAATTTTTTGTAAATTAATCATATTGTCCTGATCAGCTACAAGTACCAGGCCCAAAACGTAATAGGATTTGGGCACTCCAAACCGAACGACCTAGTTTCTGTATCGTAATAATCATTTGTATACTAAGGCATTATGTACTTGTATATTTTAGTTCATATGTCGATTTACTTAGACAAAAATCGAAACGTAGACAAAAATAAGCAGGTCGTCACGTTACCTTCGAATGTTTTTAAAACATTATAATTTGAAAGATATGATAGGTGGTGGTACATTTTGGTGGCTGCGGTGGCTATTGACGGTGGTGGTGGAAGGTGATGGAGGGTGGTGGCAGATAAAAAGTTAACTGGGTTAGGGTCAAATGACATAGTGTAACACCCCGTCCCGGAATGGGCCGGCGTGTCACAATAACAGTAGTCAGATCAAAAACATAATTCCATTTATACTTAAATGTATTACAAGGCTTTACAACTTAATAAAGGATATCTAATCCATTACAATTATTTCTATCGTCTTCTCCAAACACTCGAACACTCTTCCATAGCCCGTTCCAGATTGTCCTGATAACCTGACGTAAAGAAGAAAACACACAAAAACGTACGTCTGAGCAAAATTTTGAAAAGTTTTGCCCAGTGTGCGGATAGAGGAAAACAAAAGCTTATTTTATTTAATATCCGGAGGTAACTTCATGTGAAAATGATACGATGCAAAAACATAATTTCATAATCATATCTTACGGATGTACCCATGAGTAAACTGAAAACGTGACAATACACAGGTAGCTACTCCTGCATACTTATCACACGAAATGGCGAGTTGGCATACCCGTTATCCATTTCCTGAAAACTGAAATCCTAGGATCGATCCATACACCTCCTAGTTGCTTTGTACCACACTTGTACCTAAGAGACGCCGTGAACTAATCTCTCCGTCACGGATGGAGCACATGATGTCGATGCCGCAACAACATGCTCGTGGGACACTCCACGAGAAGCGATACTCAGGGTATCAGAGTACAAATGGTCTTATTCACATAACTTATAAAACTTATTTTCATAACAAAACGGAACATATATTGGAACATGCGATAATGAGTACAGCTTAACAGAAAACTATCGCATGCCATGAAAAATAAATCAAAAGATTAGAATAAGAATTGAACGGACTGTCAAATGAGTCGATAATCAAAGACGTGAGGAGTTTTAAAAACAAGACATAGTAATCTAAAACAATTTCACTTGAATAACATAATGCTTGTATATCATATTAAACTTGTAACTTATTTACTTATAACTTATAAGTCTTAAGATATTTAACTTGTAACTTGTAAATAATAATTTGAGTGAAAATACGAATCTTTGTCGAGATTGAAAATCTAAGAGTGGAACCAGTCACCAAGGTATGGATATCAATCCTATCTTGACAATTTCGTCCCCAAAATGTGGTTTTTTAAACGAAACAAGATAAAACCTTGAATCGTTAATAAGGAACCACTAGAGTAAGAAATGAAACTCGTATAAAATAAACCATTTTCTAAATAACTGATGTAAAACAAAACCTTTTCAAAATGTTTGTAACTTCCAACACATATTTCATAACTTAATCTAAATACGGAACTTAAAGTCAGAAATGATATACTTATATCTAATGACGTAAATCGAACGAAAGGATTCTATACGTACCTAACTGACATAAATCGAAAGAAATGATTCTATACATATCCTACTGACATAAATCGAAAGAAAGGATTCTACGGAATTTATAACTTATTTCATATCTTAATCTTAATACGGAATCTCGAATTTATAACTTATTTCATATCTTAATCTTAATACGGAATCTAAAATCATATACTTATATCCAAAGGATATAAATCAAAAGAAATGATTCTATCCGTACCCAACGGACATAAATCGAAAGGATTCTATACTTATCCAACTGACATAAATCGAAAGAAATGATTCTAGCCGTATGGAATTTATAACTTATCTCATAACTAAATCTTAATACGGAACTTAAAATCAGGAATGATATCCTTGTATTAAAATGACATAAATCGAAAGGAAGGATTCTACCCGTACGGAATTTATAACTTATAACTTAATCTTAATACGGAATTTAAACTCAGGAGTGATATACTTATATCCAATTGACGTAAATCGAAATAAAGGAATCTATCCGTACCTTAAAATTTCCAAGTGATGCTACCTTGTTTCCAACTGTAGACTAATACGGGCAGAGCTTAGCATACTGATTATCCTCTTAACCTAATTTGCACACAAACTAGGTAATTAACTAATACACTTTTACGATAACTCACGAGATCAAATTCTCACAACGAACGACAAAGTGCGATACTTCATCCATCGATTTAACGATGATTCGTCAAATTAATGACGAACGATAAAGTACAATACTTCATCCATCGAATTAACGATGATCCGTCAAATTAATGACGAACGATAAAGTATAACCCTAATGTGGGCGGCACTTAAACATTCATTGGATATATTGATCGTCGGAAAATGAATCGTAGCAGCGATTGTGCTAAAACCCTGATTGCGGCGTCAATTAGTGAATCGTGTGTGTTAATTGGAGTATATAGAGCATAACTCCGTGTAGAATTGGAATTTCTTCGTCGTTTCAACTCCCAGAATCAAGTCCCAAACTCCTGTATTTATAGGTGAATTTTGTCCCTTAGGCGGCCCGCGTGAGAATTAAGCTAACTTGAGGCGGCCCGCGAGAGAACTTATTTTATGTATAGGGTTGCCACGTGTGGGACTAGGCTAGCTGAGTCGACGAAATCATTAAATTCAACTTCGTCCGCAAGTTATTAAGATAATCGTTAAGTAGGGAATACCCCCCCTGAGTTTTAGGGGCCCTAATCCTGATTCTGAAAATTCTGAAAATTCTAGGGATTGTACAGAATTACTTGGGTGTCTTAATTAGGGTTTCCTTTTAGATAAAATAATAAAATAAATAGGACTTTTAACGAGGTTTGTTACATTTTTTGTTTTAAAATTTTCGGGTGTTACACATAGCGTGTAAGATTTTAAAACATTAAGTACAAAACTCGTCAATTTTAAAGACAAAGGACACCGCCTGAAATTTGGTATAAAGATAAATGACAAAACTTGTAATTTAGTCATAAATAAAAGAATTAATTTTGTAGGGAAGGGGCAATAGTGTAACTTTTAACTAATTATTCATAATTTGGTTAAGAGTAAACTGTCATTTTGGTCCCTGAGGTTTGGTCACTTTTGCTACTTTAGTAAAAAAACTTAAACCTTTTAAATCTGGGTCCCTGTGATTTCACTTTTATTGCTATTTTGGTCCAAAAATGAAATCAGTTGATATTTGGCTAATAAAATCCTGTTATTTTTTCCTTTTCCTCAAAGGCAAAATGGCCAAATATCAGCTGATTTCATTAATTTAATTAATAATGTGTTATAAGAAAATTATATTGACCGTTTTGCCCCTGAGGAAACGGACAAAATAACAGGATTTTATTAGCCAAATATCAGCTGATTTCATTTTTGAACCAAAATGGCAATAAAAGTGAAACCACAGGGACCCAGATTTAAAATGTTTAAGTTTTGGACTAAAGTGGCAAAACTGACCAAAACTCAGGAACCAAAATGGCGGTTTACTCTTTGGTTAAAGATGAAGTAATTAAAGTGTAATAAGATAAGGGACTAAAATATAATTAGTGTTTAAAAGACCAATTTACACTCATTTTAGACGTGTATTTATAAATTAAATGGGAAAAAGTTCTTATTTTTAGGTATCTTAAAATATCTTTAAATGTCTCCTCTCATGCACTATAATATAATATATAGATTAATTTTAGGTTTTTACACCTAGCACAAATACACAATGAAAAGTTTAATTAATTTTGCCAACAACTTGCTATTACTATACTATTAATATTAATTAATTAATATTACCACAAATGGGGTTTTTCCCAGATTTATTGGGTTTCCTCCTGAATTGGTGTATAGGCATTATTGTCTAGTGGAGATGGATATGATCGGGTGGTTCTGCTGGTGGCACGATGATACTCCAGTGATCCTTCAGTGATCCAAATTTTCCGTTCAAAAAAAAATATTACCACATTATAAATCTATTTTTTTAATATTACAAATATGGTTTAAATATGGTATTTTAATAGCCTTCATTCTATTATTTGTGGGTTTTGAGTATGTTTTATGGCTGAAATTATATTGTTTTATGACTTTATACACTTTGTAGGAAAAATGGACACTTTGCAGCCGAACCTCACCCTATATATATAGTGAAAGTGTTTGACCATTAGCAATCCGTACATTCCCAAAGTTACCAACCTTTAGATTCACTATTGTCACCCCACTGTGCATGGCGTTAATACGAAGATCGAAAATCCATAACCCAAGAGTCCAATCTACTTTTTATACCGTGACCAATGCGTCTTCAATGTACTCAGTATTCAATAGATTTTTCCTATTGCTTATTTGGGCATTGACTCTTAACATGTCCAATTTCTTTGCAGCTCTAGCACGTCACAACCTTCCAAGCTTTGTCCCGACTCCCACTGTTATCTTCTCTACCTGATCTTGTTATGTATCAAATCAGTGTAGGTGCACACGGAAGCGAACACACACACACACCTAATAATAGAAAATAAAAAAAACATGATAATTTATATGGTTCGGTCAAGGTAACCTACGCCCCACATGTTGCAACTATGTATGACTTTTATTAGATGTTCAAAGAATACAATTACATCATGGGTATATATAAGACTGGATTAGGATTATTAACTTAGTAAACATGAAACTCAATAATGGGCCCTTAGTTAATAATTAGAATCGGCCCAATCGATCTCTTCTTAACTATCCACTTTGAACCCAAAAGCGAAGCTTTTAAACCCAACATCCTTCCGATAAGCATGCATTCGATCAATTCATTTCTTTTTCCAGAAATTGAAGTCCTGAAGTTAAGGATTCAAGTTTAAAGTAAGGGGCTCCTTGGTAGCCTCTTAATGAGTATTTAGATGTTACCTTTTAATGGTTTAAAACCTCTGAATGAATAAGAGTAGGGGTGCTAAACGGGTCGGGTTCGGGGGGTTGGCCGGTTCAACCCGACCCGAACCCGAAAATTTTACACGCACCCAAACCCGACCCGAACCCGAAAATCGTATCATTCATATGAACCCGAACACGACCCCTTCAACCCGATTTTTTTTAAATAACTATATTAAAATTTAATAAAAAATACAAATGTATATAACACAATTATATTTAAATTATACACTCTTATATTAATTTATCTTTTTAAGTAATAATTACGGAATAAAAGCATACCCCATTTAATTTATAACTAAAAAAATAAAATATAATATAAATGTGTTAAATGGGTCAACCCACCAACCCGACCAGGTTGACCCGAACCCGACCCGTTAACCTAAAAGGGTTCGCGGGTTCAACCTGAAACTGACCCGAACCCGTTTAGGCTAAACCTAAACCCGCGAATTTCGTGTTAGGTTTGTGTCGTGTTTTCGGGTCGTGTCAGAAATTCACACCCCTAAATAAGAGGTAACCTCAAGTCTGAATGGTTAAGAGGTAACCTCTGAATGGTAAATCATCACATGTCACATTCTTCTACCTTCTAATTGATAAAATTCTTAATGGTTCCATTAAGAGGTAGCCTCTTAATAACCATTGAAAGGCTACCAAACAGCCCCTAAGTTTACATTTTAGGTTTAAAATTTGAGAACCATGTTACTTTTAAACAGATAAATTAATTTTTTTTCTTTCTGAATTTCTCAAGAAGATATAAAGATCTCTCACTTGACACATGTGAGTGAAAAGGAGAAAGAAATAGAAACGTTAGCAAAGGATTAATAGTATATTGGAAGGGGTAATCCAATAAGGTATTTTTTTTTATAATTTAATATCAGCAATTTGGCTATCTCCCAGGACTTCAAAGTTCTTATAGTCAGTGGTGAAATTCCTAACTTAGATTTGTTAATTATTCGGCTTTCTAATTATTTTAACAAGCATGTTTACCTTGGAGTTTATACATCTACCCATGAAGACCTTTTATAAAGAAGATATGTTTTTCATCTGTAAGGTTGTTTTTCCCTTTGTCTATAGAAAGAAGGATTTTATTGAATTGAATTTTGCTATTACAAAATTTTTTCTCAAGTTCATGCGCCAGCTTCCATGTTTTATTTCATTCACATTGATTTTTTAGGTTTAATGAGTATTAATAATCCTAATAATCTCATCTTTAAAAATTATCTCAAACGATTCCAATTTGTAAGAATTTGGCCTCCATTGATCATTTTCCAACATAGGTCTTAAACCATTTAAGGAGTTTTCAAGTGCATTTGAATCTATTGAGGATGCCAAATTCTTATATGTTAGAATAGGATTAATAGGGGCCAAATTCTTACAAGTTGGGATTGTTGGAGGAAAGTTTTTAAAGTTGAGATTATTATCGACCAACAGGTAAAACTTAGGACTGTTAAAATCCAATAACATTTTTTTTATCGGATTTCATTCGCATTTGTTTTTTAAGGGCCATTTTGGATGTTTTATTTCTTTGACGACTTTGTCAAATGAGAACTTCTTTGTTGCATCACGGGAGGCAACTTCCTAATTAACCCATTATAAATTAACAACATTGTGGTGCATAGTTAAGTTGTATTCTATGTTTAGGGATGTTTAAAAAAAATTATATAATTACACTTTTAACCCAAAGCTACTTTGGTTTTTACTTTTAACCCAAAAGCTTTCTATCTTTGCCAATTTAACCTCACAACTTTTTTACTTTCAACTTTGGTACCTTATACTTTTCATAATTCGCAAACTGTTTGTTTTACGTTTTGTTCTAAAATTTTCAAGTTAACACGGCGCAACGTTTGTGTGTGGTTCAACGTTTTTACGTTTTTTTTACACTTCATTCTAAATTTTGCGAGTTAATATTACGCAACGTGCGTGTGTGGTTCAACGTTTTTATGGCTGTCTATTTTTTTCCCGTTTGACAGGTTCATCGCGACGCGCGGGGTCCTAATCGACTTAGTTATTATTTTCTATGTTTTATGTTTCGTTCTAATTTATTCGCATCAACACATTGCAACTTCATGTTGATGGTCGCAGGCAGTGCTGTGGCATTGGTGCTATTTGTCATGGTTTTACGTCTCCACCACAACGTGGAGGGGCTTAATACTAATTATATTAATTTTAGAATCTTTACACACATATACAATACTTGAATTCTTGGTGTAGATGCCAGATGGTTTGTTGAATTCTTGGGAGTTTGTTTTTTTTTGTTATATATGTAACTAGGTTAGTTCCCCGTGTGTTACACGGGTTGAACAATTTAAACTATATAGTATAGATATTTCCTGTAAATGCAAAACAAAGACAGAGACATTTACATATCATATTGACATAAATGAGTTAATATAAATGTAACCCATCAACTCGTACATATTAATTAATGTCGTAGAGTTCGATAAGACGGCTCTAATGTCGGTTGAATGAGGTCAATCAGAGTCTATTTGATACCCTTTGTACGACTTCTTATTTTTTGAATCTTTGTATTTGATTCTAAACTTATTATTAATATTATTGATAATAATTTTAGTTATATATATCAATAATATATTTAGTCTAACATATTAATATTATTATGAATTTCGAAACGTGTTTAGCTAGGATTTAAGATTCTATTGAAGTTTTAGTTTAACAATAGGTTATTGAATTAATAATAAGAATTTGTATTAGATTAGATTAAATATTATTATTATTAGTATTATTAATAATTTTAATCAATTAAATGAGAGAATGACAAGTGTCCCAAAACAGGTTTCTTTTATTATATAGTATAGATATAGATGATGGTAACCGAGATGGATTCATTTCATTCAAATTATTCTATAGGTGGATCGTTCTATCGACCTTTCACTTTACTGAATAATATGTCGTAATTAAATTGCTACAATTTTTTTTTTTGATAAAAGGTTTAAATTATTCCTTGATGCACAAAAGTTTTACACATAAAGAGCCGAAATTGAAATGTAGAAAATGATTACAATACAAAATGCTAATATTTGGTGTTGTAAGGATGTGAAACTAAAAGCAAGTTATTCTTCCGCTTTAAAGTAGCTCCAGAGGACTCAGACATATCAAGTTTTTCATATGTTTGTCCATTTGGAAGTTCCCAATCGAAGTGGTACAATAGCATCGCGAGCGGAAGCTCCACATTAGCCAAGCCTAAGAGCATGGCCGGACACATTCTTCTTCCGGCCCCAAACGGGAGATATTCAAAATTTGTTCCCATCAAGTTAATGTTAGCAGCACTCTCACTAAACCTCTCAGGAATAAAACTTTGGGGCTCAATCCAATAATCTGGATCTCGTCCAATCATCCATGTGTTGATTAGAACTTTAGTTTTGACTGGAATACTGAATCCTCCAATCTCACAACTTTCCCTACACTCTCTAGGTATTAAAAAAGGAAGAGGAGGATGCAACCTTAAAGTTTCCTTAATGACAAGTTTAAGGTAGTCTAGTTCTTCAATATCTGATTCGTGGATTTTTGTCTTTCCTTTAAGTACATGCCTGAGTTCATCTTGTACTTTCTTCATCACCCTTGGATTCTTCATTAGCTCTGACATCGCCCATTCGATTGTCACGAAAGAAGTGTCGGAGCCTGCTACAAACATATTCTGTGCCATAGTTTTCAAGGACATTGTAAGAACATATTCCCAACTCCCCAACTCGTCGGCCCGTTTATATAAACGGGTTACATGAGTCATAGTTTGGTTTTTAATATGGAAGTGTAAGTGATTAATTCTTTAAAATTTTACTTAATTTTGTTCCTAGAAATTCTACCTTATATGTTTAACCATAAAAATGAACTTTGAGGAATTTACTAATGTCAGGAATTTAACCTTATTTATATTTAAACACAAGTACACTTTACTAATGTCAGGAATTTAACCTTATTTATATTTAAACACAAGTACACTTTTTAATTTAACTTAACCCATGGGAAAGAGACGTCTGCTCAAACCATTTAAAGCCTTATGTCAACTTTGGAAATGGTCTTTTTGGTAAAGTTTACATATTACGTACGATTTTCTTCTCTTTTTTGACTTATGTTTTTAGTGTTTTACGTACATATTTAAACTCATATTTCTAGAAATTGTTTTTATATATAGAGAAAGAAACATGATGAGATCTAAAATTGTTTTTATATTTAGTCAGTAGTCATTATATGTCAAGGGTAAAGATCCTGTACAAATAGTTTTATCGTACAAAACTTACGAAAGACATAAAAATGTATAAAAATGCGGTGTCATTTTCGTAATTATTTTACTCGTAATTACCCTACAGGATCAAAATTAACATACAAGATCAAAATTAGCCAACAAGATCATTTGTAGAGTAATTATAATACTCTACAAAATTACCCTACAAGATCAAAATTACCCTACAAGATCATTTGTTTGTAGGGTAATTTTGATAATTACTCTACAAGTAAATAATTACGAAAATGACACCGCGTTTTTTACCTTTTCATGTATTTCGTACGTTTTGTACGATAAGCCTATTTGTATTTGATCTTTTGCCTATATGTTAAAACTGTAAGGTAAGAAAAAAATAAAAAAAAAATAAACTGACCACGATGACAGCTTTGATGTTCTCAAAACTTAACGGAAACTCAAGACCACCTTCATCTTTGATCCTCAGTAGAACATCAACAAGATCTTCTTCATTCCCATGGTCACTAGCTCTATTGACACCACGTTCTCTGTGCTCCAATATGATGCTTTCCAAAATCACATCCATCTTATTATGTATATTCAATCTCTTTTTCCTTGAGCCAGCGATTAGAGGCAGTATTTTGATAGACGGAAAGAGATCAGAAACATCAAAACCACCAGACGACTCGACAGTCTGTTGAATCAAATCAATAAGCACGGCTTGATCCTTGCATCGGCTCCCAACACTAAGCCTAGTTACAATGGTGTTAATCATGGTAGAAAGCTTGACAGAGAGGTTGATTGTTTTTGAACTTTGTGTAGCAATGGAATCAACCAGGTCCCATGACTCTTGTTCACGGATAGATCGAAACGATTGAACTTTTTTTGCACTTAGAAGTTCTAAGACACATATCTTACGCATTTGTCGCCAGTATTCGCCGTAAGAAGTGAATGCTATGTCCTTGTAGTTGTACGTCACCATTTCAACAGTAAAAACCTTGGCCCTATTTGCAAAAGAGAGATCATGATTTTTCATAATCTCTTTTGCCAAAGTAGGAGATGAGATTATGATAGCGGAGACTTGGCCGAGTTGTAGATGAACAATCGGTCCTAGTTTTCGGGCTATGTTTCTTAGAGCTTCATGTGGTTGTGCTCCTAGGAGATGATGAATGTGGCCAACTAGAGGGAGCTTCCATGGCTGTGGAGGAAGGTTTTTGTTTGAACTAGGTGAGTTGAAGCTTTTGAACACACGGATTATTACAAACAAGAGGAAGAGACATGTTGAGAAGTAAAGGGTAGAAAATGGAAATTGGATATCCATATATGCTAAGAATTTGACCAGGCAACTCTTATGAATTTAGTACAAATCAAGGCAAACTCTTAAGGTTTATATAATAATCTGACCCATATATGAACAAACAAAAGTTAGTTAGGCCAAATTAGAACCAAATTCAGATATTAGACAATGTATAAACCAAATCAAAATAGAGTTTTTGCCGAAACAGGTGTTGGTGGAAATTTTATTTACCAAAATGGGTGATTGAAAAATTATTTACCAAAATAAGTTTTTAAAAATATATATTTTTTCTCACTCCTAATTCTTTTGGATAAGAAAATTATTATTTCCCACTCCTAATTTCCTTAGATAAAAATATAATTAAATAATGATTATTAAAAATATTGTATATACTTATTTAATGTTAATGCCATAAACTAATTTTTATGTTTTTTAGTTGTTTATTGTTCTTATTCCATTCGTAGGGGAGAATTCAAGCGAAAAGTCCTTTTATTGTGAAAACTCGAAAACTAACTAAAAAAGCTTAAAAAACTTACCAAATTTTTTTACAATTTTTTTTAATAAATTTTCGCTACTTTTTATATATAAAAAAAAATTTTAAGAATTTTTTTTTTGTGGTGCACATGTGCAATAATGCACATGTGCAGTATAAGTTTTTTTTTTTTTTGTGAAAAAAAGGTTTATATATATATATAAAAAGTAGTGAAAATTTGTATGTTTTTTAGGTTTTTTTAGTTAGTTTTCAGGTTTTCACTTTAATTAGTGGTTTTTAATTGAACCATCCCCTCCATTCACATCAATTCAAATCTAAATTTATAAATTATCAATTATAGTTTTTAAGAATGTTATTCTATTTCCTGTCATTCTAATTAATTTTTATTTGTATTTCTTGTCATTCTAATCCGTTTTTAATGGTGTTTTTCCATATTTCAATTTCGTCATAATTTAATTTCAATTTTTAAATCTTTTGAAGATTTTGTTTAAAAAAATTATAAAACAAACAATAATTTATTAACATTGTAATAAAAAATAAATTTCTAACTTTGTAATTATATATCTTTTCATGCTAAATAAATTATTAGATAATCAACGACCAATGTGTTTAATTAATATACGAGGGTTTATCAAATATATTAGCTTTCCAGAAATGGATATCATATTCATGTTTTTTCAACTTAAAATAATATTTTTTCAATTTATTATTATGTAAAGTACTAAACTTAAAAAAGTAGTTCAAAGTGTAAGTTAAAAAATGTTTACAATAAAATATTTTTGAAGGGAACTAAAACAATACCTATTAAATAATAACATGTTAATAAAAGAATTAGAAAAAGACATTGAAAAAACTTAACATAAAATCTACTTTTTTTTTTTAAAAATTTACTACAGTTTTTCTTAAAATTTAGTGAGTAAACATATTTATTAATAGCAATTCTTTTACCCAATAGAATTAAGAGTGGGAAAAACTAACTTTAAAAAAAACACCTATTTTAGTAAATACTTTTCAAATCCTTCATTTTGATAAATAAGTTTTTCACCTACACCTATTTGGGAAAAAAACTCATCAAAATATTATACACGAACCTATACCATACAAACAATTATTGGAACCGGTAATGATATTTGTTGTAATAATTTTTAATCGATATAAAATACGTGTCGATATTTTTTTGGCCATATCAAAGCTTTATTTTTTGAGTTTTCTCTTTCGGTTGCTTTACCGACGGTATTCTGTTAGTACCGAACCCCAACACCACCACAAACGGCCAATAAAAACAAAAAAAAAAACATAAAAGATTGAAGATTAATCATCAAAATATGGAATACAAACTAACCTTGAATATTTCGACCGTATAGAGAGATACGAGAGCGAGAACTGTACGAGAGACAAAGAATCCGTGCGTGTGTGCAATTCCGGATCGTCATCGTGCGGTCCAGAGTTCCTCTCTTGTGGTACACAACACCTTTTCGTATGTAGTTCCGGATAGGAACTTGTTTGTAGCTATAAAAGGCAATAAATCTTCTATAAGCCGCTCATAGGTCAATAAGAGGCGTATAGAAATACACTTTCTGCCAACTTTTTAGAAAAAGTAAGTATATACGACCCCCATCACCCTATACGCAGCGTATAACCTGAAAAAGTGTCAGAATTCGTATATCTATACGCCTCTCATTGCCCTATGAGCAGAGTATAGACGATTTTTTTAAAACTTGTAATACATATGAGAAGTTGTAATAATCCGCATCATCTTCAAATTCACAATGGTTCTTTGCAAATGTGGTAGGCAAGCTGTACTAAAAACATATTGGACTGAAACTAATAACAGACGTCAATTTTACACTTGCTCTCAAATGGTATGCTTTTTAAGCACTATTTTTTACACTTTGAAACACTAATTTGTGTTCCGTTTCAGCGTTCTAGGTGCAAATTCTTTGCGTGGCACGATCTTCCCTTGTGTAATCGGTCATGTGTGGTCATCAAAGGACTGATGGATTCAAAGGTTGTGCTTGAAGACCAAGTTAAGGATTTGAAAGAGGATGTTCGAATGTATAAATTGCAAGTCGTAGAATGGGAAGATAATCCTTCAAGGGTAGTTCGCAAGAGGGAAACCTGTTTGATAATCAGTTGGATTTTTTCTTGTGTTGTTTGTCTTGGTATTTGTCAATGGTAGTATTTAAGTTTATGCAAGATATGTAATCGAATGTAGTGACTCTCGTATTTTCGGTGATCTAGTGAATGTTTACTTTTGAGATTATATTGGTTTCCGGTTGTTACCTTTAATTATAAAAAAATAAAGATTTTAAAAACATTGAATGTTGTTTTTTTAAACTTTATTATTAAAAATTAACAAGTTTATAACACGTTGTTTTTTTAATATTATTATAACTATTCAGCTTTTAAAAAGATGTTTTTTAATAAGTCGAGTACAAACGTTTATATAAAAGCCATCGGGCAAACAACTAAGCATAAATAAAAAAAGAAACAAACATTCATCAAGTTCTTACAAATGTTTAAACATAATAAAAAGAAATAAATATTAGTTCATCCATGCCCAAAACATTACAAAAATAAATGAACATTAAGTTCCCACAAATGTTTAACAATAAAGTTCACAAACGAAACATAGAAATACTACTCCAACGCCATTTCGTCATTGCTGTCGTCAGAATCATCACCACCACCTGTCATAGGGATCTGCGTAGCGGGCGGGCCTGCCCGCGTCCCGGACGGGCCTGCCTCCATGCCGGTATCCGGATACACTCGTGGACGTGGCGGGGGTCGAACCGCCAACCCCGCCTGGTTACGTCTCTTGGCCTCACTAGCCATCACCCACTCCATCACATTCTCCATCCGGTCCATCCGCTTGTCCATCCGCCAACCCTGTGATACGTGGTGGAATAACGGTGCTCGTTTGTGTTTAAGTTTAGGTTTTTACTAATGTCATATCCAGGAAAATAAGCCGTCAGACGGAAAAGAGAAAAAGGGAGGCCGTCGCCGACGGGTCCCAGGCCGTCGGCGACAGGCCTTGGTTTGCTTGAACGCGAATTATTGGTAGTTGGGTGTGTTGAACGAATTTTATTGGTTCTTTGGTCATTGAAGTCGGGAGTTACACTCCTTTTTGAGTTTGAATAACATCTTGGAGCCAGAATTCACCTACCACTTGATCTCTAATCCATCCATTCCATCCATCATCATCTGAATCAACCCGAATCGAAACCCTAGTTCATCCATTTTCTCCATTCTCTCATCACCATCATTCACCACAACCCTAATCACCATCATTCACTATCTCTAGCATCAAGATGATCAAGAACAAGCTTCCAACATCCGGTGATCACATCTTTTCGATCATGCGCGGCTAATTCCTTAGAGGTTTCACCCCAGTGTAGGTTATTGTAAGTCTAGGGTTTGAACAATGTTATTAGTTTGATTTTGTGACAACTTGAATTGTATTTAAATTGATTGATAATTGTCTTGCATTTTAACTATATTTGTGAATTGTCGAATGAGTTATGAAATTTGACTTTGCGAAACAAGTTTGTGCAATTATGCCTTGTCATTCAAAAGGTTTTACTTGTCCGAAGTAACGAAGTGCATTGTGGTCCGTGATATGCGTTGATAGAAATTGGCACCTAAGCTTTGATGATAGAAATCCGTTAATACATATTCGAGTGAATCAAATTTAAAACGTGTAAGAACCCTAGGATTGCAATTACCGAACCGGGTGTGAGCCTTGTTTTCTTTATCATTGTTTAAACAATCAATTACATTTCTTGCAATTTGTTAATCATTATTAGTTAATCAATTCAATTATTTTAGTAATTTTATTCAACATCTTTCCAACAAAAAAAACCTCAAAAACAATTTAGTAAGCTTCATAAAAGTGACAACTACTACAATTCATTCAAAGTCCATTCGCAAACCACATACTCTTCGTGGTTCGACCCCTTACTACCACTAGCTATTTGTTAAGGGTAATTAGGGTTTATAAATATTATCTTTGACCGGAGCACGACACTTCGATCAAATTTTGGCGCTGTTGCCGGGGAGTTCGTGCGCTTTGTGTTTGGATTCTTGTTTGAATTTTCATGATTAATAGTTTAAATTGCTTAGTTTCTTTTTGTACTTTGTCTTTTTCCTTGTTAGGCGGGGTGTGTTATTTGTGCAGGCCACAGGTAGTGCATGCATACGAGGAACTTCGGGCGGACTTCACTGTTAGTCTACGAACCGGAAATTGAAAGAGCCGCAAGAAGGAACCTAGCAAGCCAGTTAGAAGCAACCCTTGTTTCTAACCAAGCCACCCTAACACCACAATTTAGACCATCCATTGAAACCGATTCAATGGCAAACCAAAATTCCAACCAAAACCTCAATTACCTAAATCTCAATCAAAACCAATTCCAAACCCGAGGAAACTTCAACCCCGCCTAAAACATCTAACCTATACCTCAAGACCAACCGGTGGTAATAACAACTCTAGAGCACCCACACCACCTTTCCGAAACCAAAACCCCAACAACACCCAAAGAACACCCCAACAACAAAACCTTCACCGACATAACTCCTTACCCAATAACCTTGATGACCGGAATGTTAATTCCGACCGTAGAGGCAACCGAGATCGTGGCAATCCGGCGAACGAAGACCCGTTCTTTAACATCGACGATTTGAGAAACGCTATTCCCGATGATGAGCCGTTTAGTGTTCCCGGTTATCAATCGCTGTAACATGTGAGTATTCACTCGGAATACTCGGATGATGGGGGTAACTATGATGATCGGGTCGATGATGACGGTTGGGGGTATGTGAACCGAGGGAATGTCTACAATGCTAGAGGGTTCGACGATGATGAATTTGGCTATCAAAATGCCAATTTCGTGAGGGATAACAATTACGGGTATGGGAATGGGAATGTGAGAAACGACGGTTATGGAAACAACCGAAACCCACGAAATAACAATCAAAGGAACCGGAATGATGGGTTCTACAACAACAATAATAATGTGAACCATAACCGGATTCCTCGTTTTGTGGGAGGAGGTAATCAAGGTTGAAACCGAGGAGGTAATAGAGGAGGTGATTGAAGGGATAATCGAAGACCGGTTGATGTAACACCCGTTCTTATAAATCGAGGTTTAACGTAAATTTTACGTAAAACAATCGTGTAATTAAGATTACATAAACATTTTGAAATACGAGTTTATTAAAACTTTTACAAATCATAAGTTATTCTACATAACGTGGTTGAATTCGTTGTTTAGAATTTACAATGTATCAAAGTGCGGAAGCGTGTGTCTTTATCGTGTTCGGTTCTTCGTTGAGCTTGATCGTCTTCCGGCATCCAAGGTGTACCTACATTTCATAAACATGAAATGCTTTAGTCATACAGGGCTTAAAACGTGTCTAAACGAGTCCGAAAAACAATTGGTAACAAAAACAAACTTTTCAACTTGGCCTCCACCGTAAATTACAGTGGCACCGTAATTTACGGTGACCCCTGGTTTGGCATGCCCCTACCGTAAACCAGTAGGGGGCTGCCGTAACACTTTTCAACTCCACCGTAAATTACGGTGGAACCGTAATTTACGGTGGACCCTACATCAGCTTTTCCATTTTTTGCCGTAATTTGACGCGGAATCTTTCGTATCTTTCAAACCGCTTATCCGTTTGACCTACCGTTTCTTCCTACGTGTTTGGAATTTAATTCTCCATCATATGGAGTCAAAATCCAACATCCGGATTAACAAAAATTAAGACTTTTAAGTCTTCGGCTTATTACCATATTTACCAAATTTTTGACCCGTTCGCGATTTTGTCAAACAAACATGTTTATTTGATCCTTATTCCCATGATATTCATAATTTCAATAATTCCTATCATAATAGGTTCAAGTCACGGGTTTCTTACGTATCATAAACCGTTTATGCTCATTTGCGTGTTTTGACCCGTTAAGGGTATTTAGACATATTTTGAGTATGAAACGCTTTCATCCGTTTCTTACGTTATTATACAACATTTCTTACCAAGTAATCTTCCACCACAACTATAATTGTGGTGGACTTAAAGAGGTGATCTATATAATCCGAGTTTTTCTCATCGGATTGCTAATTTACGTCAAAGACTCATATAGAGTCATTTGATCGAAGAATTGCATCTTTCGCATCTTTCGCTTCTTACACTTATTCCAATTATTTATTTGATCATAAAACTCGTTTCAAAACTACCTTTAAAGGTCGTTTGTCCAATTTTGCTTATAAGGGCGTTTTAGTCCGTTTAGCCAATCATTTACGATGAAGGACTGTTGGAAGCATATTTGACCCATAATCCCCTTTTTAAACCTATGATTTTGTTTGAAAAGTCATTAAGCTTCCCAAACGCAATGTTCATTATTTAAAACATTCGGTTACTTATCAAGTAACCAAATGTTTATTTTGACTTCTGTTTAACACTCATTGAACCGCATATTCTAAATGGGTGTTACTCTTTCTCACTTACCTGGCGCGGATCAATATTTTGACCCGTTTTTAATACCTTGCTTTTATAACCGCTAATCCATAGCGTTGCTAATACCCATTTGACATTTACCCCTGAAATAATATAACTCGACAATGATCATTAGTCATTATTGTCAAAAGGTGATTTCTTCACCTTTTGACCCATTTGGTCTAAATGACCGATTAGGTTGGCGAGATGATATTTATTACCATCTCATCTATATGACTCGCTTCGGTTTACACCGTGTGGTCATTTCACATATTAATCGTTTTCTTAACGCCTTTTAGCCTATCATGGCTTACGCATTACAGTGTCTTTCAAAACAAATAGTTATGGTCAACGCATGACCAATTTACCGTTTCAATTCCTTTTAAACCATCAACATGGTTTCTTGTCATGCTCGACTACCTTGTTCCGTACGTTTACACGTCGGAACATCATACCTAAATTATGAATTTATCTTATTCGTAACTAATACGATAAGAGAATATTCTAACATATAAGACTAGTGTAAGCTATACTTACCTTGCATCCGAATTTATGCTTTTCCGTCATTCTTGCTTCGTTTGACCCGCTTTGTTCCCAAGCTTTCACCTAGCTTGTTAATCGTCAAACTATCATTGCAAATTGTAAGATGGTTAGATTAGTCATAATTATTCACGACTATTCCATCTTACTTATTTCATACGTCGAAACTACTATTCGACTTCATGATTAGTTAACTTAGCTTATTAAAGTTAACCACTTCAAATTACAAGGTTCACAACATTAAGTCTAAATCAACATTATATTTAGAACCCTTCTCACTTCATATTACGCGTAATTCACCATATCATTCAAATGCGTGTTTTCGCTCTAATTTCAACACTTTAGTTTTCACTTAGGCATTTTAACAAACACCTAGTGTGCATACATTTTTTTACACATTCACAACTAGTTCATAACTAGTTATTTTTACCAAGATTAATCATCAAAATTCACCACCATCACTTATGATCAAATACTCATACTAGCAATTTGTTTAAGTATTTCTTGATTACTTAACATGCATGATGAATCTAAGCATAGTTATATCATCAATTTCATCATAACATTAAAACCCACTTATCTAAGTGTGTTAATTCATCAAATCCTTCAAATCATAGCATGTTATGTATGATTTTCACTTAGGGTTTCGTTCCTAAGCAAGTATACATCACTAATCTAGCCATAGCTTCTCTAATCCATGCCTAATTCACGATTAGGATGATTATCCAATTTTTACAACTTCAAGAATGTTAGAAATTCGACATACCTTACGATCCCCTTGACTTGGTGACCGTTCCTATGTGTTCAAAACCGAATTTGACCCTTGTTTGATCCTCCAATTTGAGGAATTTGTTGAGTTTAGGGTTAGCTCCCATGGAGCTTGTCTCCTGCTCCATCTCACGCACGCACACACACTCTTGTGTGTGTGTTGTGTTTTGTTTATAAGTTTATAATTCCATTTTCAAGTTACCCGGCTTTGGTCCCTCGTGTTTGGTTAGTTATTAATTAGGTCACAACCTAATTATTTTTCAATAATATTCCCACTTACTAACTAGGTTTAATATTCCTAGTCAACTTAGCGGGTTCGGGAAATTACGACTAAGTTTATTTTAGGTCCCGTTACCCCGGGCCTTTTATCCATTTTATTTCCTTAAAAGCTTTTGTTCACTTTTTATTTAATATTAGGATTAATTATTTAAATCCTAATATTTACCGGGTAAATTTGCCACTAGCGGTACTTTACCCGTCTTTCAGTATTAACGGAGTTTGATCATCAAACCCGTTTTCGGGGTGTTACAGTTGATCAAGAAGTTAACGGCCCACATCGTCGTCAACAACCTCCACAGGGAGTAAATGACCGTTTTAGGCCGGTGGTCACCGATAATGACTCACCAATCGTATGCGAGAGAAGAATGTTCGACTGCAAGCCTCACTACATCAACATCCTTCCCCATTTCAATGGGAGGTCCAATGATGAACCATACACTCATTTGGCGGAGTTTTCGGCCATATGTAGCACTATTGGGGGGGGCATGATTTCGCATTGGAAGAGGTCAAACTTCGGTTATTTCAGTTTTCGCTAAAGGATAAGGCGAAACAATGGTTCCTTACACTTCCGGCGAATAATATTCGGACATGGGGCGAGATGCAACAAGTCTTTCTTGACGAGTATTACTCGATGGCAAAGATCGATGATGCTAGACATGAAATTAGGTCTTTCCGCCAACTCTCAAGTGAACCATTGCATGAAGCTTTCACAAGGTACAAGGAATTGATTCGGAAGTGCCCACATCATCAAATAGAAAAGTAGGAGTTGGTTAAATGCTTTGTGAGAGGGTTGGATGACGAAACATGGAATCACCTCGAGTCAACAAGCAATGGAACATTGTTGAGTAATCATGAAGATGATGATTGGGATTTTCTTGAGCGGATGAGCAAGCGGTCAAAGTCAAAGGAATCGGCCGATAGAGCTAAAAAACACCCCGTCTCCCGGTCACTTCCCGATCTTGACTCTAAAGATCGGATTTCTACTCTAGAACAGGAGTTGGCTCGTATGAAGAGGAAGGAGGTAAATGCGGTACAATTTGCGGTTTGTGAAGATTGTGGGGAGATTGGTCATCGGACCGATCAATGCCAAATGGGACCGGGTGATTACACCGAAGAGTTAAATCAAGTGTTCGGTGATAGAAATAACAATGATATGAATTCGAACACTTATCATCCCGGATTGAGAAACCATCCCAACTTCCGATATGGGAATGCCGCGAATCAAATGAACCCGAATTTTCAACCAGGTAACCAAAGTGGGTCATCATATTAAAATTGTCAAAGTGGTAATCAAGGGGGTTACCAACGTAATTACAACCAACGGTACCAAGGTCGAGACAATAATTATCAAGGTGGGTATCAAAGGAATTACAACAACCAAGGCGGTAATGGAAGTGGGTCGAACAACCAAGGGGGTGGTAGTGATTTGAATGAAAAAATGGACGCAATGCTTTCAATGATGCAAGAGTACAAGAAAGAGAATGAGATTCGGGACAAATCGCATGAAGCATTGGCAAAACAAGTGGGCCAACTCGCGGAGGAAATGGCTCAAATGAGGGGGAGCATGGGAAAGCTTCCAAGTGACACCACGTTGAACCCTAAGCATCAAGGGTCAAGCTCAAAGAACACACGTGAGGCACCAATTAATAAAATAACTTTATGTAGTGGTCGAGTTGTGGATAATGGTGTCAAAACACCATCACCCTAGTTTGTTGAAGGGGTGGTGGAAGATGCTAGCGATGAAGAGCGTGAGGATGGTCAAACGGGTCAAAACAAAATGATTTAAAAATTAATAATAACACACTCGTTGTGACCATCCCCGTCCTTAAGACTAAGGAAAAGGGTGTGGAGGCTAATACCGCCCCTTATCCCGAAGCATTGAAGGGACCCGTGAAGAAGGTTGTAAACAAAAGAGGTCCACAACAAGAAGAGTTGTTGGAAGTTTTTAACCAAGTAAAAATTAATTTACCTCTTTTGGATGCAATCAAGCAAGTACCTTGGTATGCTAAGTACTTGAAAGAATTGTGTACCCAGAAACGAATTCATAAATTTCCAAAAAAATTAGATTTAACCGAAAATGTAAGTTCGATTCTTTCGGGTGCACTTCCACCTAAGCTCCAAGATCCGGGTGCGCCTATCATTTCGATTCAAGTAGGCGATTTTAAAATCAACCGGGCACTTTTAGATCTTGGTGCTAGTGTGAGCATTCTACCGGGTAGTTTATATGACCAATACGAGTTTGGTCCACTTCAATCGTCAAAAACCACTGTGGTGTTAGCCGATTTGACACCCAAACTACCCCGTGGAATTGTCTCGGATGTGATAGTAAAAATCGAGGATTTTTACTATCCGGTGGACTTTTTAGTACTTGATTATGTGGCCCATGACCCAACTAAGCAACCTACGGTGATTTTGGGTCGACCGTTCCTAGCAATCGTGAATTCTCAAATTGATTGCAAAACGGGAACGGTTGACATGACATTTGGAAACCGAAGGTTGAGGTTGCATGTTTTTTCGGGATTGACGACTCCTTCAGTCGACGATGAATGCTATATGGCAGACATTGTTGACAGGTGTATACCTCTCTGCGACACGGTTGTAGATGAGGAAAACACAATGGAGGATTGTTCTATGTTTGACAGGTCACAGGTGGAGATGAATCGGAGCATAGACGAGGAGGTGAAGAGTTTGGAGGTGCTTTCGGTAAAAGAAAGGAAACCGATGTGGACGCACCAAGTGGAGAGCTTACCGGAAACCATTGACACGAAGTTGAAACCGTCATTGGTAGAGCCGCCGGAAGTGGAATTGAAATTGTTGCCAAAGCATCTTAAGAATGCTTATGTTGGTGAAGGCAACACATTCCTGGTCATTATTGCATCAAATTTGACCGAGGAGCAAGAAGGGAAATTGATGAAGGTATTGGTCACCAATAGGGTGGCTATTGGGTGGACCATAGCGTATTTGAAGGGTATTAGTCCCTCAATTGTGATGCACAAGATCATCACTGACGACACCATAACACCCGCCCGCTATGCACAAAGAAGGTTAAACCCGAATACGCGGGAAGTTGTTAAAAAGGAGGTGCTAAAATGGCTTGATGCGGGTATTGTTTACCCTATCTCTGATAGCCAATGGGTGAGTCCGACACAAACCATCCCAAAGAAAGCAGGTATACAAGTCGTCAAAAATGACGCAGGTGAGGAGGTAGCTACCCGGCCGGTAACCGGGTGGTGTATTTGCATTGATTATAGGAAGTTGAATACCGCAACTTCCAAAGATCATTTTCCCTTACCATTTATTGATCAAATTGTGATAAAATTAGCCGGACAAAAATTTTATTGTTTCTTGGATGGGTATTCCGGATACAATAAAATTGCTATTCATCCGGAAGATCAACAAAAGACCACTTTTACGTGTCCTTATGGCCAGTGGCGGATCCAGAAATTTTTTCCAGGGGGTTCACTTTTTAAGTGTTCCGATATCATATGTCCGAACATAAAAAAATACGGAACGGTTTGACGATTCGGGTCGGGTAAAGTTCATAACATAATAAAAATACGATACAATAATGAAAAAAAAACATCATGATAAATTTAAAAACACGAAACATAAATAAGATAGTCTTTACGAATAAAATAAAAAGCATACCTAAAGTTGTTCCCTACGAGGTTTCATCTTTTGAAAACGTTGCATTACATTCTCGATAGAAACTTGTTGTAAAAACTCTCTTTCAACGTAGCAAATGCAAGCATCGTTCATGTATCCATCACCCATCCTATTACGTAATTCCGTCTTTACATGCTTCATTGAAGAAAAGCTTCTTTCAACGCTTGCCGTTGCAACCGGTAAAACTAGTGACAACTTCATTAATCGATAAACCAATTGATAATCAATGTGTTTTCTAGTTTCCACCATCTTTTTGGCAAGATCACTTATCCCATTCAAGTTGTTAAACCGACTATCTTTTTTCACATTACGAATGTAGTGGCCGAGTTCATCAATAAGATCGTCTTTTTCATCAAAAGTAAAATCACGCGGATACATCTCGGCCAACTTTAATAAATTTAATTTATTAAAGGAACTAAAATTATGACATGGGCTCAAGGAACTCATACATGTAAGCAAGTCGGTGGTTACCTCGTTAAAACGGTTTCCAAGCTCTTGAATTTGCATATCGAGAACCGTGTTGAAATTATTAACTTCAAAATGGTGACGATTGGTGATGTTGGTCTTTTTTCTTCTATATTTCGGGTCAACATACTCGTCTTCCATGTTAATCATCTCAATATCATACTTGTCACAAAAGCATGTGACATCTTTCAAAAGTGAGTCAAAGCCTTCAAGTCGATACCTTTGTAATTCTTCTTTCGTTGATCTAACTAGTTCAACCGCATTTATAATATCTTGATTCTTTCTTTGAAGAGCGACACACAATAAGTTAGTAACTCCCAAAATATGCTTCATCAAATGTAAATAAAATACAAACTTATAACTTTTCACGTATAACTGAAGTCCATATGCTTGTGCTTTGTGAATTTTATCCCATGCCGAAGTTTCTATATATTCAAGCACATCAAGAACACAAGGATATAAAGTAAGCAAACGAAGAAGTGTTTTTTCATGAGAACTCCAACGTGTATCTCCGGCTCTTGCAATTGACATTTCTTGATTCCCCGGCTCTTGCAACCTCTCTCTTTGACTTTCTCTTAGTAAATCTATTCGTTTGCAAGATGCACCAACAACATTGGTCAAATCTGATACTTCTTCAAAAAACTTGCAAATTTCAAAATGTTTATTTGCAAGGGCCACAACAACAAGTTGAAGTTGGTGAGCAAAGCAATGAACAAAATATGCGGAAGAATTTTCTTTCAAAATCAAAGTTTTCAAACCATTAAATTCACAGGACATGTTGCTTGCGCCGTCATATCCTTGGCCTCTAACCCTACCCAAACTTAAATTGTAGCGAGCAAACAATTCATCAATTGCATGTTTAAGAGATAAAGCGGTTGTTTCCTTAACATGAACAAGACCGATAAAACGCTCCTTCACAAATCCTAATTTATCAACATACCTCAAAACCACAGCCATTTGTTCCTTTTTAGAAATATCTCTCGATTCATCAACTAATATAGAAAATACATCATCACCAAGTTCTTCAAATATCTTCTTTAACACTTCTTCTGCAAAACAATTACAAATATCTTTTTGTATTGATGGGGCTGTCATTTGGTTATTACGGGGAGCATTACTTAATATGACCTTACTAATTTCTTCATTTATATGTCCGAACAATTTCAAAAACTCTATGAAATGTCCTCTATATAAGGATTCTTCAGACTCATCATGACCCCGAAAAGGTAACCCACCATTCAACAATCCTTGAGCAATCAATACCGAAGCACTTAATCGCGTTCTATATTCTTTTCTTTCTTTCTCAGATTTTTTTTCATTACACACAAGTACAGATTGAGCTTCTTTAAGTAAGTCTTCCCCTTTTTCAACGGCTCTTTTGTGAAAAGTATTATTGCCTTTACCAACATGTTCGTTTAATTTTTCTTCTTTCTTGTGCCAACATCGTACCCCTTCACTCACAAATGCATCATTTTGTCCACTTTCATGAAACAAGTAACAATATAAGCAATACACTTTATCTGTTTTGACACTATATTCCAACCAATTCCCATGCTTTTCTGTGTACCATTTCGGATTAAAACGCCTTAACTTATCACCACTACCGACTTGGGTTTGTGGAAAATCATCTTTTTTCCCTTGCGGTAGACATGGACCTCTAAGCAAATATGCCCGTCTAATTTCATCTTTTTGACTTGGGTGATAAGATGAAATCGGTTTCCTCTCGGAAGGATCCCATGGAAGATTATCCATATCTATTTTCAATGGTTTACTACTTGAAGATGATGATTCAACATTTGATGGTTGTCTTTGGAAAAAACTTGAAATTTCCCTTTGCATATTACCTAAATATCAAACATCAAGTTTCAAAGTTACTAATGAAGCAACTAACTTGAACATAAAAGAACAAGTTTTTAATATTAAACAAACATGGAAGAATTCAGCTAGCCTACCATGGAATTAGAATTAACTGAACAAAAAAGCACAATCTAAACCCTATGTTTCACAACAAATTTCACATGGAATTAGAATCTGATCATGAAAAGCAAATGGGTAATTACCTACATAAATTCGTGTGACAGACACTGTGACCGAAAGGAATTAGGAAACGAACAGTGGCGATTGGCGAGTGGGCGGACTCCGGAGACGAAGGTGTCGGACTGTCGGCGGCGAGCGGCAGGCGGCAGCGGCTTAGGGTTTTCACAGTTGGTGGCGACCGTGGCGTGTTTTCTTTGGGTTTGGGTTGTTTGACTGCAGGAAAGGGCGACATACATACAGGGGCCAGTAATTTAGTAAACCCTAAAATCGTTTTTAGAAAAAAAAAAAACCCGCAGAAAAAAAACAATAACGAGACTCGAACTCGGGAACTGATGTTTAATATGCGCACAGACTAACCAGTGGACCATCTTCAGTTTTATTTATCAGGTTCCCTCACAAAATTTTAAGGGGTTCCTTAGGAAACTTTTATATAAAATAACACTATAAATAACGAACCGAACAGGTTCCCGGGAACCCCCGACTTGACTGTACATCCGCCACTGCTTATGGCACCTTCGCATTTAGGCGAATGCCATTTGGATTATGTAATGCCCCCGCCACCTTTCAAAGGTGTATGATGAGTATCTTTCGGATATGGTGGGGGAGTCTTTGGAAATCTTCATGGATGATTTTTCCATTTTCGGGTCATCATTTGAAACTTGCTTAAACCAATTAGAGAAAATGTTAAAACGATGTGTGGAAACTAATTTGGTTTTAAGTTGGGAAAAGAGCCATTTTATGGTTCAAGAAGGGGTAGTGTTGGGACATGTGGTGTCGAGCCGTGGGGTAGAGGTAGATCATGCAAAAATTAAAGTAATCTCTACACTACCATATCCCACGAGCGTTAAAGGTATTAGGTCATTCTTGGGACATGCGGGTTTTTATAGAAGGTTTATAAAAGGGTTTAGTGATATTTCAAAACCATTGTGTAACCTTTTACTAAAAGATATTCCGTTTGTTTTTTATGAAAATTGTCAAAATGCCTTTAATGTGTTGAAGAAAAAGTTGGTTAAGGCCCTAATCTTGCAATCACCGAATTGGTCATTACCATTCGAAATTATGTGTGATGCAAGTGATTATACGGTGGGAGCCATATTGGGTTAACGGGTAGACAAGAAACCGGTTGCCATATACTACGCAAGTAAGACTCTCACGGATGCACAATTAAATTATACAACTACCGAGAAAGAGCTACTTGCGGTGGTATATGCATTGGATAAATTTCGTGCTTGTGTATTTTGACCATTCTGCAGTTAGGTATCTCATGGACAAGAAGGATGCAAAGCCGAGGTTAATTCGATGGGTTCTCTTACTACAAGAATTTGACCTAAAAATTCGAGACAAAAAAGGGAGTGAAAATGTGGTTGCAGACCACTTGTCTCGATTGGTAGTGGAGGAGGATTCTTCTCGTGTAGAGATTAACGAGAACTTCCCAGATGAGCAAATTCTAAAGGTTTCAATATTACCATGGTATGCTAATATTGTTAATTATTTGGTTACAGGTGACATGCCAGCTCATTGGGATAGAAGGAAGAGGTTGCACTTCCTTTCTCAAATCAAGTATTACACGTTGGAAGAACCGGACTTATTCAAGATATGTCCGGATCAAGTTGTTCGAAGATGCATACCCGACGAGGAGATTCCTAGTGTCTTGATGCACTTGCATTCATTTGCTTGTGGGGGCCATTTCAGTGGTCACAAAACTGGGCACAAAGTGCTCAATAGCGGTCTTTATTGGCCGACTATTTTTAAGGATGCTTTTAATTTCGCTAAAAACTGTGTTGAGTGTCAAAAGTTAGGGAGTATTTCCAAAAGGGATGAGATGCCCATGAAACCGATCCTTATTGTAGATATTTTTGATGTGTGGGGGATCGATTTCATGGGCCTATTCCCTAATTCGCATGGCAACTTATACATCTTGGTGGCGGTCGATTATGTATCCAAGTGGGTCGAAGCGATTGCCACCAAGACGAATGACCATACCGTCGTTTGCAATTTTGTACAAACAAACATAATTTCTAGATTTGAGATTCCCGGAGTGATCATTAGCGATGGGGGATCTCACTTCAAGAATTTTAACTTTGGCAAACTCTTGAAACGGTATGGCGTTGACCATCGAAGCGATACTCCCTATCACCCACAAACAAGCGGTCAAGTGGAAGTTTCCAATAGGTAAATAATTTTTTTTTTTTGCAAAAGACCGTTCGACCGGACCGAAAGGATTGGTCGACGAAGTTGAATGATGCTTTATGGGCTTATAGAACGGCTCATAAAACACCTATTGGAACTACACCTTATCGCTTAGTTTATGGGCGAAACTGTCATTTACCGGTTGAACTTGTGCATCGTGCTTGGTGGGCCATAAAAGAGGTTAACATGAAATATGAGGATGCAGAAAAGGAGCGAAAATTAAAGCTTTGCGAGTTGGAGGAGCTTCGGGAAGAAGCGTATGCGTGCGCCTCGAAGTACAAGGACAATATGAAAAGGGGACATTCCGCGAAGTTGAAGACGAAGGAGTTCGAAGTGGGTCAAAAGGTTTGGCTCTACAACTCACGGCTTAAATATTTTCCTGGTAAGCTTAAGAGCAAATGGATGGGCCCGTACGTGATTACACGGGTCGGGAAGCTTGGAGATGTTACCATTGAGGACCCGAAGGATGGGTCAAAGCAAACGGTTAACGGTCACCATCTAAAACCATTCCTTGATGGTAACGAAGAGAAAAGGGATGCGAATATGGAGTTGGTAAGCTTCGTGGTAAGCGTGCCAACCTATGAGGTCAATTAAAAGGACCGGTAACATATTGTGTAGAGTTTTGTATAATTTATTTAATTGTTTGAGTATTTTGGGTATAATAGTTTCCGTTTTGTACTAACCTCCGTTGATTGTGTGAAGTTCGAACATTACAAATGGGTCATGAAGACAAAAGGTATGTTTTAGACTTATTTGTGTGTATTAGGGACAATACACGACTTTTTGGGGGGTGGTAGGACCGTAAACGAGTTGTTTGTTTTAAAATTTTAACTTATAAAAAATCACAAAAAGATTTTTATTATTTTTTAAGAATTTTATTTGTACATATTCCTTTTAGAAAAAGTTCATAAATTTCCTCATATTTTCATAAAAAAAAAGTTTTGAAAAATTAAAAAGTGGAATTCAAGAACCCGTCGGCGACGGGTGGTCATACCGTCGGGGACGGCCCCCGGAAAAACGCGTCGGCCACTTTACCCCGTATCCAGGAGGATAGGGCGTCGCCAACCCCTCACCATTTTCCGAGCCCGTCGGCGACGGGGTCAGGGGAGTCGGCGACGGGGTGTAAAAACCCAGCCGACGCTGGTTGTTCTTTTGTTCAGGAACTCGAACCCAAACACCTTTTTACCTAACCAAACTCAATTAAAACACAGTTTTAACCACATACAAGACCCGAGACTCATATCACATTAACCATAATTTCATTACACATTCACAATCAGATCAAAACCCTTCTCCATCTCTCTCCTCTCACTTCATCTTCTACACCAAAAACCCTAAAGCTTCAACATCTCATAACTTCATCAATTCTTAAACAAATCGAAGCGATTCTTGAGTCCATTGTGTGTAGATTTTCGAGAGCAACAAAACCCCTAACACGGTTTTCACCAATTCTTGCTCGTTTGCAAGATTTCAAAACTTGAAATTTCGGGTTTAGGAAAGGTGTCCTTTAAAGCTTTGATTTACATCTTTTATCTAGTTCTTGACATTCTACATAAAAAAGGTATGAACTTTACTTCATTTTTAGCTTTATTTTCCTATGGTATGTTGAAATCTTCCGAAATTTTTGAACTTTTGTTTGAAGAGTAGGTTGTTTAATGGCCAGTCATACTTGGATTCACCACTACTTTTACCTTCGACAACATACTTTTTAACACTATAGGTGGTTGTTCCTGTACTTGTTGTGTGACTCTATCCATTTCCGCCTGAAGATTACAATCGTCTTGATTAAGTTTTTCTGTCGAAAAATCAAGTTTTGTCCAGAATTTGTCTTTCGTCGTAAGAGGAATTTTGCAATCTGTATTTCAAAAATCATAGTTAAAACATGAAGTATAATGATGATTATATATTGTGTGGTTCGAAGTATATGAAAAAAATTATATACAAATTATAATGTTATTATTTATTTATATAAAAAAACCTATATGTATCGAATGTATATTATAGTTGTTATATTACCTGTACTTTCCCACCACTCCATCTGACAAGCACATGGCAACCCACAACCCATAAAAAGCTGGTGGCCACAAGTCCCCCTATTGCCCGCAACGCACATAGCTTTTTCCTCTCGACAAGCAACAACTCTAAGGCTTTTCTTGGAAACATTACCGCGTAGGTTATCAAAAAATGGTATTCTGTGGTCCCCCATTCGCACGGACCTCCTATCCTGAAAACTAAGTTTTATTTGTGTGTGTTGTGACTCTACAACTTTGTCAACAAGCCACACAAGTCTATGGAGCGAGTTGTTTAGACCTTTAAGGTATCTCTTAAACTTAGCATCCTGGCTTTCAACTCTGTTGGTTGTATGTTGACCAAAGTTGGGGATTGTGTTAGTCCAGGCTGAAACGAACCTTTCTTTATACTCTTTTAGCCAGACATTATACAAATAGTCCAAAACTTCTGAAAAAATAGAATATAACGATTTGTAATGTTTGTATGTATATATGTATAGACGAATGTATGTAAACAAATATACTATGTACCTTATCGACCGTCGTTAGTCAGTCGCGTGTAAAGTCGCTCAAGTTATAATTGTATAGTGTCGGAGTGGGAGAACTACACCGTCGAGACCAAGAAAGCTTGAATCTTTTCCAGTCTTCATCCGTAAATTTTGTCGGATTTTGCCCGACAGTGTTTTAGAATATTCTGTGAGATGTGCCACCTACATAGCAATTTGGAAGCTTTTGGGAATACTTTATCGCAAGCATTCATCAAAGCTTGATCCCTATCTGTTACTATCACACGTGGCTCCATACAATCTACCAACAATTCTTTGAGTCTCTCGAGGACCCATAAGAAGTTATCTTGTTTTTCTTTAGAGACAAACGCATGAGCCACACAAAGCAACTTGTGTGTCGATGTCACACCCACAACTTGAAAAAACGAAAGTTTATACTCATTCGTTTTGTAGGTAGCATCAATCATCAACACATGTGGGAATGCACGCCACATGTTGTTTGAGCACCGGTGAACGAAAAAAACCTCCTCGACCACATTTGGGGAAGGATTCACCATGGTGAAATAAACGTACATTTCTTCTTGCAACATGTTCTCCAGTATCTGCATTGGAGTTCGATCACCGTACATTTTGAGTTTAATCTTTTTTTTTATAATGTTTTGTACGTCTTGTAGAATGCGCACGCTATGTTTGTTTTGTTTTCTTAGGGTTAAATGTATATTCGTAGGCTTCATGTTTTGAAGACAAAGTCTCTCCACCAATGATTCGTCGTCCGGGGTTAGTCTTCTCGCAAGTGCGGGACCATCGAGAAATTCTGCAGGCTCATGGTTATGATTGTTTTTCTTCTCCACTATGCTCCAATTGCCACTACTTGCGTCTAGTTTCCCTACCGGACTAAAAGGACAGCCAGCCTTTTTGCTACTAGAACGCTTAACTGTTGCTTTACTTTTGGGTTCGCCTCTAAGATCTCATTGCAACCATATCTTCACTTTCCTTGCTGACGAACCTTCGCCTTTTGTTATCGTTCGTTGGGTCACAATGACGTAACCTTTCGCAACTTCTCTTTTGTAAATCCAATTCTTCAACTCTTTAAGTGACCCAAATACCTAAAACAACGTTACATTAGAATTATGTATATTGGTTGAATTAAATAGAAATTCACATAAATAAAATTAATATATTAATTTGTGAAAAAAAACTCTAGTTGAACATCGGGTTTGGGTTAATATGTATGACACAATTTTCTGGTTTGTATGAAATTTCATGTCGGGTCAGGTTCGGGTCAAACATTTTCTAGTTTTTTCATACCTAATAAATATTATGTATAACGAATAAGTCACAATGTCATACACAATAAACATTATATATAACGAATAACACGTATACAAAATCATTTTTTCCCTCTAAAATTATATAAACATTATATATAACGAATAACACGTAAGTGACAGTTATGTCATACTTTTTTTGTTGTTTTCTGGTCATTAGCACCTTCCTCGTTAGCACCTTCGTCGTTAGCACCTTCTGTCACACTCCAACAGATGGCGGAAACATCGGGATGAGACGAAAACGAGATTGCAAGAGACTTCATAACACTATGTGACAATATAGATTAAATTCAAATTTCATTTCAAGACTAAAATGTCATACAAAGATCAAACAAAAGACAACATTGTTTCAACAATACATCGAAATAATAGAATTTATCTAGGTGTATATCTAAGTCCACCTAAATTGCATTCTTCATAGCATCATCAAGTCTATCAACCTGCAACATGTATTAAAATAATCAATAAAAGTTGGCGAGTATACAAGTTTTGTTACATAGCATAATATAGAATAAAAATTGCTCATATCCAACATGATTCATAATATGCGAGTACTAGTATGCATGGCATGGCGTACAATATGTTTAAACCCAAGTATACAGCGCGTTAAAATAGCCTATCCCAATAGAGTAGCGGGAGGTAACATGTTTAACTTAACAATACCCCAAGTCTAATGGGCGGTGCGTTAATCCTATAGCGCTATAATTGTTAAGGTAGGCTAGCAAAGTTAATGAGCATATATCGACTAAATAGTTTACATAGCATACGAGATTAACAAGCATCACACATAGCATCATGTTAAGCAAGGATAGAGTATGTTTAAAATAGTTTAAGTGTCATGTGATTTTGTATAATATACATGTTGCATCCCAAAGTGTTAAAGAGTAAAAAGGGATCGAGTATACTCACGGTTTTGCAAGCTTTCCTACTTGATAATCCCGCGAGTGATTGGTTTGATTAGTTTGGAGCACCTTGTCCTTCTACACGAAGAAACATAGGTGTGTGAGTATGGAGAGTTTAACGGGAGATTATAGATTCGGAGTTTAAATAACATGAAAGTAAACATATAAAAATAATCATTTAGTACATATGATGCTTGTTCTTGACACTATGAAACTCGAAAGAGTTTTAAATGTTTTCATGGGACAAAACCCATTAGAATCGTGACAAGTTATCAATGCCTAAGATGATGTACCTACTATCTTGACAAATGTCCATTTGTTCATCGTCAAGAGTTCGGTTTGTTTAATATATTATATAAGTTATATGAATATTAATATGTCATATTGGTCAAGCATGAGGTAGAGAGATAAATCCCCCATTTAGGAACCTCTTAGTATCATAGAAATCATGCATGAGGTAGGAAGAATCAAGTCTTCCATTTAGGCACATCTTTTTTCACCACTACACTTGTTGTTATAAACAACAAGGAGGGTCATGAACTTACGAGTAAAGAATGAAATATGTACAACTAATCTATGGAAAACATCAAGTAGTGTGTGGATTTTCAAGTGGAATAGCTCAAGCTTGTTCCACAATCACACAAACATCAAGCTTTGAGCTTGAACACTACTTGTGAGTAAAACCCTAAACAAAACAGAAAGTTTATGAGGTTTTAACCTCTGTTTTTAAGCCCAACTAACCATTCGATTGATTATGAGCATAAGGACATAGGTTTGAGATGAGATAACTCAAGTTTAACTAAGTTTAAGTGAAAACAGAAAGTTGTAGTCCACTTTGGAGCCTTTTTGGTGACATTCCAGACCTTGGTTTTCCATAGAAAACCTGTGGAAATGTTCCTTAGGTCGATCCAAGTGATTGAGAAGAAGAATGGATGAAAAAGACTAAGTAATGAGTGAGTTATGCTCACTTGAAGCACTTGTGATGATTCTAATTATATTCTGATTTCCAGCAAGACTAGAGGCTGATTTGAGAGAGTTTAGGATGAGTTGCAAAGTGGAAAATGCTTGGAGAATGATGGGTTCTTATAGGGAAGTGTTTAGGGTTGGGTTTGGTGTGTAATTAATGCGCAAAACATGTTTAAAACTCAAACAAAGCACAAAATCGCGCCCAAAACACGCCTGACTTGGGCTGATCTCGGACAGACGGCCTCGCAGGCCGCGAACGTGTGGGTGGGCCGGGTCGCGTGCCGCTGGAGCTCGGGTTGGGCCATTTGTTTGAGTTTTGGCAATTTATACCCCTAGACTTCCATTTTTTGATGTTTTTAAGGTATAACTTTGATGTTTTAAGCACAATAAACCTAGTTAATAGTAGTGTAATCATATCATAAATCAAACATAAAACGAGTATAATTATGCTTATTTGTCGAGAAATAGTATCAAATTTGCGTAATTTAGCATATAGTGCACAAGTTTACTAGTTTGTCATATTTTGCACAAAGTATGAATAAAGTGTCGTATGAATGATATTTTTGAACATATGAACATGTGTAAGGCGTATATGTCATAAATGTAACGAAAACACGAATTTCATTATGATTCAAGTCTCGGATTTTACATCGATTTCAACGAAAGGACGAATACAAGAATACAAAGTTTCCAAAAATAGAATTACAAACAAGGGTTTCCAAATATGGAAATTACGAAATAGCAGGGCGTTACACCTTCGTCGTCGTCAACACCTTCCTCCTCGTCGTGATCACATTTCTAGAAGTTCATTACGCCTTCCTCGACTTCGTTATCATTTTACTCAAAGTCCTTAGCACCTTCCTTGTACTCTAACTTGTGTTGGTTTTTCGTATACGAATGGTAAGTCCCGTATTCGTGTTGAGGATAACTTTAAGCCACGTAATGGTTCTGCCTCATCTACAAACACCTGGTTCAAATCAGGCAACACGGGGATGCACACCCCCGTCATCACAACGAAGCATGGACACAACCTCCTCCTTACCTCGATAAACGCCGGATAACCAAATGCTTTCAGAGACGTATGACTGGTTCGAATCTTCACCAAAAACATAACCAATGTCCCAAGACGACATCTTTATGCTTCACGGTTTGATCAGACGTTTTTATTGGTGAATTTTCATCATTTTCGTCATTATTTTGTGAGTTTTCAACATTTGAATGAAATAGTTCCCGTATGCTTGGATTAATAACATTTTCTCGGATGGTAAGTCGCAAATAGGCCAATGAGCGCGTATACGGGTCACCTTTTCAGACTTTTCAGTCTGAACTCACTCCATGTCAGTATTTATACCTTAAATTCTTCGCACATCATACCCGTAGACCGCTCAAAGGGCAATGAGAGGCGTATATGGTTTAATGCTTCAACTACCACCATCTTATACGTCGCTCATAAGGCAATGAAAGACATATATATTCATTTTTTACGCATTTAATGCTTTCATACCTTATACTCCCCTCATAGCCCTATACACTGCTTCTGAGGAGGGAGGTTGTGCACCTAATTTTGAAGGATGTATCAATACCCTCACCCATATTATAATATGAGGTTTAGGTGTATTATCACGACCCCATATAAAAATTTGGAATACTTAAATGAAAAAGAGGATTACCAACTCCCATAATATGTTTAGTATAAATCTAAAAAACACAAACGTAAACAAACCCACAAAAGATACCATATAAAACTTTGGAATACTTAAATGAAATAAGAGAATCACCAACTACCATAGTATGTCTAATATAAATTTAAAAAACACAAACATCAACAAACCCACAAAAGATGTTTAGCTATATTATCACGACACCACATAAAAATTTGAAATACTTAAATGAAAAAGAGGATCATCAACTACCATAATATGTCTACTATACATTTTAAAACACAAACGTCAACAAACCCACAAAAGATATTTAGGTATATTTGTAATATACGAAAACTTTAAAACCCTATAGTAAAAAGAAATCAAATAATTATGTCAGATCCTCTATGAAATTTGATCCATTAAATGTTTAGTGACAGTTTAACGAGCGTTTCACATAATGAATGTTCTTTAACAAATTTCGAATTAAAAAAAAAAAGAAAAGACAATTTGATTAGTAAATAATGAAAATAATTGTTATAACAAAAATAAATTTGATTAATTTGGATTCAAAACTCTAGGGTTTATAAGAATTCGCATTAAAACAAAATAGGGTTATTTCGCAATTAACTTAACATTATGATGGTGGTTTGTGAAACTTCTAAATTAAAGGAGATGGATGGGTTTTTTTTTCTTCATGAACTTCCAGAGCTTTTCAAAATTTGAAGCCATCACAACATTAAATTTATACTAACCAATCCATCTTTATCCAAATTATTAGGAATGATAATTGGTGTATTTCCAAGATAAATGAATACGTATACAATTACATCTGTTCCTAATTGATTTTTATTTTGATAACTTTTCTCCTTCAAATCAAAACATATACATATCACCGATCACCTTCCAAATTCAAACGCATTATCTCCTTCAAACGAAACGACCGAAGATGACCGGCATGAGCTTTTCTTTCTGTTGTGATATGGGCATCAGTAATAGAATAATTGGTTTTGTGCATCTAAAAGTTATATACGATATCTAAAAAAGGGTTCGACTGGAACTCTGGCTCTTGTCACTAAGTCAAGCACGTAGATTAAGAATTGCATGTGCATGTCCATGTGCTTTCAGTTTTACCAAAGGGGCCCTAACTTCTATACTTTTAGATATGCATGTATTCACATGGAGTTGTTTGAAAGTATTCACATGTGTATTGTTTAAAAAAAACATGTGTATTGTTTAATAAGATAATTTGAATTAAGTTTTCGTTTTTAAAAATATGTACGGATATTCCTCAAAACAACAAAATCAAGTGTCGGCGTCAATAGTGCTCCCCCTTTGATTGGCGGACTTGGCCGGCAGGGGAATAGTGCCAGGCAGCTGTCTGGCACTTCTCTATTGGCCCAACAAATTTACGATTTTATCCCGCTTTAAAATTACGATTTGCTATCAGTTCAAAATTATGTTTTTACCTCAACTTATAAATAAATTCACGTTTTTGCTCCCAGCTAAATATTTCAATTTTGCCCCCGGTTAAAATTTACGATTTTGCCCCGTTTCATTTACAGTTTTGCCATTAGTTTTTCCCTTAAAATTACGATCTTGCCATCGGTTCAAAATTATGTTTTTACCCCCACTTAAAAATAAATTTACGCTTTTGCTCACAGCTAAAAATTTCAATTTTGCCCTCGGTTAAAAATTACGATCTTGCCCCGTATAAATTTATAGTTTTGCCATTAGTTATTTTTCTCCAGTCAATTTACGATTTTGCCCTCAACTTAAATTTACATTTTGTCCATCTTTTTTGTTTGTTTTCCTGGTGAAATTACAATTTTGCTCCCAGTGTAAAATTACAGTCATGCCGACAGCTTCCTTGCACTCCCCCATTGGTCCATTTAATTTACGATTTTATCTCAGAATTAAAATTATGATTTCGCCCTAAGTTAAAAATTACGTTTTCCAATCGTTTTAGTTTTCTTAGCAAAACTATAAAGATTTTTTGTTTTAATTGGTTTACTCGATTTAATTTTTTTTCGTGTTAAGGAGCTGCCTAACACTCGCTCATTAGTCCTGAAAAATTACAGTTTTGCCCTGAGCCCAAAATTACGGTCTTATCATCGTTTCTGTTTTTTTTCCTACCAAAATTATAGTAATCTTTTTTTAATTGATTGAGAATTATTCGGCCATCGTCACGCAACGGGGCGGGGCATCAACTAGTTTCTTATACAAAATAGAAGTGGCACTTTATTTTAACAAAGCTTTGCAATCAGTTCAATTTAAATCCGAATGGTTGTTTTTTTAATGTCCGTTAATTATTATTAGAATAAAGGATTAGATTCGGATTGTTGGTTGTGGGAAAATTTAACAAACAGATTGATAAGATGAATGATTTATCATATAACTGATTTGAAATAAAATAAGAGGGTATAGGTTCTTGATTATTCGAGGACGACTTGATTTGTTGGGTTGCTTACTTTGCTAAATAAGGTATGGATTCCTGTTTTTGTAATTAAAGTATTTTTATTCTGTTAGGATCTGAGTTTGGATTGATTGTGTTTTACGTTTGATTTAAAATGAAAAATGAACAAGTAATGCAGCGGAATTAAAATGGAATTAAACTTTGCACACAATCAAACAGGAGAGATGCTTTCAACATACAAGTTTAACATTGAACCGAATGCTTTAATTTATTACAAGGTTCAATTACAATATGCATGCATGTAACAAACTCTCCCTCAGCCTGAGCTCACAGTGATTGTTCGTACAGGAAGAAAAGTGATGAAGAGAGCTAATAGAACAGTACATGGCACTGTTCTATTTATAGGCACAGACAAACCACTGTGGTATCTTTGCTGACGTCACCATGAAAGTAACATCTAACCTCCTAACAAACTCTAACAACTGATCCAATACAAACACTGCTATGCTAACTACTGATTACAATACATTACATAAGAAAAACTAAACTACTGCTTTATCCTTCCACTGTTGTGACTCCAGCAGTACTTGATAACTTCGGCAGTGCTTGACCCATAGCAGTAGATTGATCAACAGGGCTTTAGTCTTCATCAGTCTTTAACATGATCAGCAGTTGTAAGTCAGCAGTTGATGTAAAGGATTAGTGGATGGAGGTCATCAGATGTTGAAACCACTTTCAAGGGGAGAGAATATAAACACATCTGCTTATTTTGGATCCACTGCTCTGATCCGGTTTTGGCTTTAATCAACTGTTCCTCTGGTAGGGTTCAATCCCAACAATCTCCCCCTGGAACAGATGATGCCAAAACCCTTCATTATTGTAGATATTTATTGCCTTATCAGCAGTTCCCTTATCTGACCTTTAAGTTGCAACTCAAAGTCTAGGGCATCTGTGTCATCTTCATCCCTGCATAGTGGAAGATCAAGGAGATCCTGCAGATCTTCAACACTTAGCCTAGTGCTTGTTCCCTTGTTATTTTCTTCACTTCTCCACTAGACTTGATCACAGTCAGTACATGGGTCTGTTTGTCAGTTTTCCACTTTAGTAATTTTGAGTCCATTGGGTTTCTTGGGAGATTTTTATTAGATGAGGTATTGGGAGAAGGTGGCCTGGTGATGACTGACTGAGCAGTGCTTTGAGCTTTAGCAAGTTCAGGAATATCAGCCATCATTTGTGTGAGAACCATTTTTAACACTTCATTACCAGCAGCTATTTCCTCTGCTGTTTCTGCATCCATATGTTTTTGCCTTCTTCTTTGATAAAAAATGGCACCAGGTGGAGCAGTGGCTCTCCTGACTTGCAGCTTTGGTGGTCTTGTTGAAACCTCTGCTTCAGGATAGTCAGGTTTTTGTGGAACCTTTGGATATTTCTTCCTTAGTTCCTCCAACTTTTTGTAAGTGACCCTGACTTTGTCTTCTTTCCACCTCATCACTTGGTTTCTTGAACCAAAATCAGCAGTGATCAATTCCTCTTTCATTCTCTTCAGCTCCAGTACCTTATCAGGTACATTTTTCTTGTATTTTGCCCAATCAGGAGGAGTATGTTTAACCTTGTTTTTGATCATGTCTTGGATCCTGGCTGCTTCATTTTCAAGCTCAGGAATTGTCCATTCTTTGTACATGTATTTTTCTCCCTTGTATTTCTTGTAAGCCATTATGTTTTCAATATAGTCTTTTCTTGTCGCAACCCCTGCCCCCTTATCTGTCCCGGGAACGAGCGTCCGCGAACATTCGTTTGCGGTGGTATCAGTTATTTAATCATTAATTTGGCAGCGGAAATTACATCAGGACCGTAGTTAGGAAATTGTTTATCAGAGTAAAACCACCATATTTTATATTAATAATCATATGGGTAAAACCGAAGTTTCTTTATTACACATGTTTATAGGGATAAACCCTATTTTATTGAATTTAAAACATCGTCTTTTTGGTAACTTTTATAGCCACATTTTTCCAAGCCGTCAGTGCTATCCTGCTGGCTTTTTACTAATTGGCTGTCACATTGTGTTACCTGAAACGCGTTTTAAAAACATTTGTCAGTGGGAAATACTGGTGAGTGAATCCCAGTTTAATCAAGAAACATTTTATCAATTAACACAGTATTGAGAGCGATCACATTGTTTATTTCTACACAATTACTCATTCAGTACTGTCAATCATGACTGGTGGGTCATGTTACACATTGGCTAACTCGTCGTCCAATGTTAACGGGTTCCACATTTTGTATACAAAACCCCAACATACCGGCAGTAATTGAAGAACTACAAAGACTCAATCACTGCTTAATCACATTGTAAAACAATTAAGGTTTTGTAAAACAGTTCACAAAAAGGTTTACAAAAAGCGGATAAACTCACATTGCTGTTTTAGACTTCTTCTAGGGTTTCCTGGTGTTAATCTATAATTTACACAAATGTACATATGTTAGTATAATAACCCTTTAATTATATTAACGATACCCTCCCCGAGACGGTATTCCAACAACTACGTCGGGCAGAACCATGACAGTTGTTACGGAACCCTGGATCAATCGGGCAGCGTATCTAATATGAAACTGGGTTATAACACTTACAACGGAGCAGAACCTCGCTAATTAGGGGTATAATACTTGAAAATTATGCCTATTACTTCAGAAAGTCGAGATATAGAAAAGAATTGAACGAGCAGACTGAAGATCCGATGCCCTCTATTTATAGGGGCTGTTTTTTACTTTTACACGGCCCGCGTAAACATAGACCACGGGCTACGCGGCCCGCATAGTAGCCCGGGTAGGGTTTAGGTTATCCGGGTCATCGTATAGGGTTGTCGGGTGTTGGGCCACGTGGCGGCTCGGGGTCGTGCCAGCCATCACCTTCTCGCGGCCCGTGTAAGGGTTAAGAGGAGGGTTACGCGGCCCGCCTAAAACCCATTTTCTTGTTTTTTAATTATTTTTAATGATATTTTATATTTTGGGCTCGGTTTTCATATACGGGGTGTATTTTAAGACATATAGGGGTATTTTAAAATATATTAGGGTGTCAGAAAAAATATTCAGGAGGGTTGTTATATTCTCCCCACCTTGTTTTAGAGCTCGTCCTAGAGGTCTACTGGAACAGGTGTGGGTATTTCCTTTGCATTTCTGATTCAAGCTCCCATGTGTATTCTGGTCCTCTTTTGGAGTCCCACTTCACTTTGACTAGAACTAATCTTTTGTGCTTGAGATTCTTAACTTTCCTGTCCTCAATCTGTAGAGGTTTTTCTACAAATTTTAACTGTTCATTCACCTCTATATCTTTAAGAGGTACTATTAGTGATTCATCAGTTAAGCATTTCTTGAGATTTGATACATGAAATACATCATGTATTCCTGCCATTTCCTCTGGCAGTTGCAGCTGATAGGCTACATGTCCTATTCTTTTAATAATCTTGAAAGGTCCAACATACCTGGGACTTAGCTTTCCCCTTTTTATGAATCTTACCATTCCTTTCCAATGAGAGACTTTTAATAACACTTTATCTCCTACTTGAAATTCCAATGGTTTTCGTCTGTTGTCAGCATAACTTTTCTGTCGATCACGTGCTGCTTTCAGTCGTTTCTTGACTTGAATGATTTTGTCTGTGGTTTCTTGTACTATCTCAGGTCCAGATAGTTGCTTTTCCCCAATTTCTGCCCAACAGACTGGAGTTCGGCACTTTCGTCCATAAAGTGCTTCGAATGGTGCAACATTTATACTTGTGTGATAACTATTATTATAAGAAAATTCTGTCAATGGTAAGTGATCGTCCCAATTACCTCCAAAATCAATTATACAAGCTCTAAGCATGTCCTCCATTGTCTGAATCGTTCTTTCGCTTTGTCCGTCCGTTTGAGGATGATTAGCTGTGCTTAGATTCAACTTGGTTCCAATTGCTTTTTGGAAACTTGTCCAAAAATGAGAGGTAAAACGACTATCTCTGTCAGAAACAATTGATAGAGGAATTCCATGTAAAGAAACTACTTCGTTTACATACAATTTAGCTAATTGTTCCATACTAAAAGTTTCTTTCATTGATAGGAAATGAGCTGACTTGGTTAGTCTGTCTACAATCACCCAGATTGTATCATTACCTTTCTTTGTTTTGGGTAATTTAGTAACAAAATCCATTGTTATCAATTCCCATTTCCAAACAGGAATTTCTAACTGTTGTAATAAACCTGAAGGTTTCTGATGTTCAGCTTTGACTTGTGAACAGGTTAAACATTTGGAAACATAGGCTGCTATGTCCTTTTTCATTCCTATCCACCAGAAATTATTTCTTAAATCCTGGTACATTTTATCGCTTCCTGGGTGCATCGTATATTTAGACTTATGGGCTTCTTCTAATATGTGATGACGTAGGTTTCCTAATTTAGGTACCCATATTCTTTTCTTATGGAATCTCCAAATTCCATCTGTTCATTGTTCTAATTCCTTGATCATTCCTTTTAGTTTTTCAGTATCATCCTTGATTACTGATTCTTGTGCTTTTCTAATCTGCTCATTTAAATCTACTTGTAGATTTAATTTAAGAGAACGTACTCTTCTTGGCTGTTCGTGATATTTTTGACTTAAAGCATCAGCAACTACATTTGCTTTTCCTGCATGATACTGAATATCACAATCATAATCACTAAGAAATTCCATCCAACGTCTTTGTCTCATATTCAATTCCTTTTGCCCGAAGACATACCTTAAACTTTTATGATCAGTGAAAATAGTAAACTTACTACCGTAAAGGTAATGTCTCCAAATCTTAAGAGCAAAAATTATAGCTCCAAATTCTAAATCATGAGTGAAATAATTTTCTTCATGATTCTTAAGTTGTCTGGATGCATAGGCTATAACCTTTTGACGTTGCATTAACACACATCCATAACCTAATTTAGAAGCGTCACAATAGATTACAAAGTCTTCAGTTCCTTCTGGTAACGCTAGTATGGGTGCATGGGTTAATCTTTGCTTAAGGATTCTAAAGGCTTCTTGTTTTGGTTCCCATTTAAACTTAACAGATTTACAAGTTAGCTTAGTTAAGGGAATGGCTATTCTAGAAAAATCTTGAATAAATCTTCTATAATAACCGGCTAGTCCTAAGAAACTTCTAACCTCGGTTGGTGACTCAGGGGTTTTCCACTTGGTTATTGCCTCGATCTTGGTGGGATCCACATGAATTCCTTCATGATCCACTAGGTGTCCAAGAAATTGTACCTGTTCTAACCAAAATTCGCACTTTGAAAACTTAGCATAAAGCTTTTCTTTTCTTAATAAACTTAAAAGTGCGTGCAAATGCTTTGCATGTTCCTCTTTACTCTTAGCATAAAGCTTTTCTTTTCTTAATAATCCAAAATTCACAAAAAGATGAAATTTTCAATATGTTTGGGTTTAGTTTAGTTTGTTAGTTTGTTTTAAAAAAAATCAAAAATAACAAAAAGATTTCTTTTTAAAAAAGACTTCCATTTTGAATTGACAGGTAGTTGTTTTTGTAAACTAAGATAAAATATTGGTTTATCTTGAAATGTGAAAAAGACTAATGGTTTTTCGAGATACTTGCTTGTGTTGCTAAACAGATTGATGCAGTTATCAAAATGAAGTGCAGAATACAAGTAAAGTGCAGTTAAGAGTGAAGTGAAGATGTGTGAAGATGCATGGTAGGATCCTTCTACTACATTGCAGAGAGAAAGAGATATGAAAGAGTTGGAGCTTACTTGCTTAACCAAAGATTGCTAGCTAACTGATCTACAATGAATGAAATTTTTGGACATTGGAAGCATCAGCTAAGGGGGAGTCTGTTGATGTCAGAAACTGTGTAGCTGACGCTATCCAAAGACCAAAAGAACCCAAGATGTTTGAAGACAAAGTTACACTATGAAGCTATTGTCAAGGGGGAGTCTGTTGGTGCATATTCGGTGACAACAGCTTAATAGTTTGATTATTTAGTCTTTGGATATTTTGTAATGGGCTTAGCTTATTGGTTAGGGAGTTTATTGTTGTAATGGGCTTGGAAAATGGCCTAGCCCAGTAGGAAGCCCAGTTCACAAACATGTGGTATATAAACATGTTTTGTGATTAGGGTTTGAGTTAGTTAGTGTGGCTAGTGAGAGAAAACGTAGAGAGAGAAAGGAAAAACGAAATTAGGGTGGTAGAGCAAGATCACAGAGAGAGGCTGTGAGGTTGTGAGGTCTTGAATTGATTGTAAAACAGATTGTTTGGATAATCAATAGAAGACCTTTTGATTGTGAAATCTGTTTTCTACTTGTTTCTGTAAAAAATCTGATCTAGGGGATTCCGCACTCTAGGTTAGATATACAATTCTGTGACGATCCATAAGATCAAGGGGACCTACAGAGTAAATGAGAATATCATCTATAAAGACAATTATGAATTTATCCAAATATGGCTTACATATTCGGTTCATCATGTCCACAAATGCAGCTGGGGCATTGGTTAGACCAAATGGCATGACAGTAAATTCATAATGACCATACCTTGTTTTGAAAGCGGTTTTAGGAATGTCCTCTTCCTGTACCTTTAATTGATGATATCCTGACCTTAAATCAATTTTTGAGAAAAATCAGGCTCCTTGTAACTGATCAAACAAATCATCAATTCTTGGTAATGGATACCGATTCTTAATTGTGACCTTATTCAATTCACGGTAGTCAATGCACATTCGCATTGATCCGTCCTTCTTTTTAACGAATAAAATCGGCGCTCCCCAGGGTGATGAACTTGGTTGTATGAATCCTTTCTCCAACAATTCGTCTAATTGTTTCTTTAGTTCTTGCATTTCTGCAAGTGCCAAACGGTAAGGTGCTTTGGCAATCGGTGCTGTCCCTGGTATTAAATGGATTCTGAATTCAACTTCTCGATCTGGAGGTTGCCCTGGTAATTCTTCTGGAAATACATCTGAAAACTGAGATACTACTGGAATATCCCTTAATTCTTTTCCTTTAGTGTTAGTGATTATAGAAATCAAATACACTAATGATCCTTTTCTTATGTAACTTGCTGTTTTCATCACAGAGATGAATTTAGTGGATCTAGAGGTTTTATATCCTTTAATTGTGATCTTTTCACCCTTTGGTGAATTTACTTGTATTGACTTTTGATCACACAAAATACTGGCTTTATTGGCTATTAACCAATCCATTCCTAATACTACATCAAATCCTGCCAGATTCATTAGGTAAAGGTTTGCAATAAATTTCTAATTTAGAATTTCTATTCTTGCTCCCTGCAAGATTTCAGAAATTCTAATGGTTTCACCATTTGCTATTTCTACTAAACATTCTTGTGGAAGTTTAGTTAATGATTGGTTGAGAAGTTTGCAAAATGAAGTATTAATAAAACTTTGGTTTGCACCAGAGTCAAATAATACTTTAGCAAAAATATCATTAACTAAAAACGTACCAGTGATCACATCCGGGATCATCTTTGCTTCTTCTGCAGTCAGAACAAATGCTCTAGCATTTTTGGTATTCTTGTTGTTCGTAGCTGGAGCTAATTTTGGACAATTAGGCTTGATATGACCTTGTTCTCCATAGTTGTAACATATCCGGTTATTAGCTTTCTTCCTGCAGTCTTCTTCCTTGTGTCCCGATATTTTGCAAAAGTTACAGTATATGGAGCATTTTCCTGAATGCTTTCTTTTGCAATTCTTACAGTAAGGTGCAGATGTAGAACCTATATTTTTCCCACGGTTAAAATTTCCAGAACGAAATTCTTGTGTGAGCTTCTGGGTTAAGTTCTTCCTTTGATCCTCTTCTCGTGTACGAACTAATTCATCTGTCAAGGTATTGGCTAGTTCTACAGCTTCTTCTATGGTTTGAGGTCTAACTTCCTTAACTACATGTCTTATCTATCCGATTAATCCCCAGATATAACGGGAGATTAACACTGGTTCAGATGAAGCAAGGGTTGGCACTATTCTAGCATATTCAAAGAATAACTTAGTGTACCCCTTACTATCTACACCAATCATTCTAAAGTTTAAGAACTTGTTTGCTATTTGTTCTTTTTCATTAGGAGGGCATAATTTCCTTTCTACCATGTTTTTAAACTCTTCCCATTCCATATTGTAAGTTCTATTACTTCATTTAGTCTGGAGAATAGTATTCCACCATTCTAGTGCTGAATTCTTAAACAAATTGGAAGCAAACATTATCTTATCTTCTTCTGCGCACTTGCTTATTCTTAAGACTGCCTCAGTCTTTTCTATCCAGCGTAGGGTTGCAATGGCCCCTTCGTTGCCCGAGAATTCCATTGGTTTACAAGACCAGAATTCTTTGTAAGAACAACCGTAAGACACGGTTCTTCTTCTTTTGGGGATGGGTATTTGAAGTCTGGGTCCATTGTTTATGCTGTTTTCAGGTTCAGAGGGTCGCTTGCTATCATGTTTACTTTTATTTTCTGCTTCCCTAACCGTTTGAATAATATATGGCATCGCATCTATTATTCCTTGTGCTACTATGTGTTGAATGGTGTCACGGCCCCCGACCCGGTTTGACCCGTTTCAGGAGCCGCGGGACAGAAAATCCCGTGGTATTTATTTAACAGCGGAAGTTTTCTTCAGGATCTTTTTAAAACAGTAATTTCCCAATTATTTTATTTCACAACTTGGGATAAAACCCCTGTAATTTACAATCATATTATTCCACTAAGAAATTTTTATTTTACAAAACATGTTTCTTTATTTTATATTGAGCCACTTCCTTAAGCTTGTAGTGCTTCACGGCACTTTTTCTTGATCACAACAGATCACCTGAAACATGTTTGAAAAAGGTTTTGTCAGCGGGAAATACTGGTGAATCATTCTATTTTACGAAAATGACCCATTTGTTATAATTTACAGTATTAAGAGAGATTACAATGTTTCTGATATCAACCAACTACCCACGGTATTTGTCACTCGACCGAATCTGTGACTATGGTCATATCCCCCATTGGCTGCCCCAATGGTGACGATTATCAAGTAATGTATACAAAACCCCACATACCGGCTGTAACTTGGTGATTACATATACTTAATCACTGTAATTATAACTTTGAAAATAAACATGCTTTTGTAAACAAATTTGATAAAAAGAGAATGACTCACATTGCAGATTTAAGCAGAGCCTAGCCTACTGATTAGCCTTTTAACCTAAATTTAATAACATGCACACAACTCAGTTAGTAACTTAATACAGCATTTACGATAACTCACGAGATTAAACCCTCACATCGAATGACAAAGTGCGATACTTAAACATCCATTGAATTAACAACGAATGACAAAGCATAAACCCTAATGTGGGCAGCACTTAAACATCCATTGGATAGTTTAATCGATCGGACATTGAATCGTATCAGCGATCGAGTTATTACCCTGTATTGCGGCAGCACTTCGTGATTCGTGTGTGTTTTTGTATTATTCAGAACGTAACTCAGTGTATATTTCGACTTTTTACGTCGTTCAAGCGCCCAAATTCCAGTCCCAAAGTCTACTATTTATACACAAAATTTGACCAGGCTTACGGACCGTAAGCCTCATCCCTTACGGTCCGTAAGGGACACGAATTTACCATAGGGTAGCCACGTCCTTGACTAGCCTTGCTGACTTGACGGTTTCATAAAATTCATTTTTGACAGCAAGTTATTTAGATAATCGTAACTAGGGTTTACCCCCCTGAGTTTTAGGGGCCCTGATCCTGATTCTGATTGTTCTGAAAATTTTAGGGTTTGTGCAGAATCACTTGGGTGTCTCAGTTAGGGTTTCCTTTTTGGATAAAATAATAAAATAAATAGGACTTTTGATACGAGTTGTTACATCCTCCCTACCTTAATAAAAATCTCGTCCTCGAGATTTACTGGAATAATTGAGGATACTTTCGCTTTATCTCTGATTCCAGCTCCCAAGTGTATTCGGGTCCTCTCTTTGAATCCCACTTTACTTTAACTAGCACTAGTCGTTTGTGCTTGAGAAACTTCACTTTTCTGTCTTCTATCTGAAGAGGTTTCTCTACAAATTTTAATTTTTCGTTTACCTCTATATCTTGGAGAGGTACTACCAAAGATTCGTCTGATAGACATTTCTTGAGGTTGGATACATGAAATACATCATGTACTCCAGCTAATTCCTCTGGTAGTTGTAAACGATAAGCAACTGGTCCTATACGTTGGAACACTAGAAATGGTCCTACGTATCTGGGACTTAGCTTTCCTTTCTTACCGAATCTAACAACTCCTTTCTAAGGAGAAACTTTCAATAGTACTTTGTCTCCAACTTGAAACTCGAGTGGCTTGCGTCTATTGTCTGCATAGCTCTTTTGACGATCTCGAGCTGTCTTCAGTCTTTCCTTGATTTGTGTAATCTTGTCGGTCGTTTCTTGCACTATCTCCGGACCTGATAATTGACTTTCTCCTATTTCTGCCCAACACACTGGAGTTCTGCACTTTCTTCCATACAGTGCCTCGAATGGGGCAGTTTCAATACTTGAATGATAACTATTGTTATAGGAGAATTCAATTAATGGTAAATGGTCGTCCCAATTTCCACCAAAATCTATTACACATGCTCGGAGCATGTTTTCTAGAGTTTGGATTGTCCTTTCACTTTGTCCGTCTGTTTGAGGATGATATGCAGTACTTAGGTTTAATCTAGTTCCCATTGCTTCTTGGAAACTAGTCCAGATATGAGAAGTGAAACGACTATCCCTATCCGAAACAATGGAGAGTGGAACTCCATGTAAGGATACAACTTCATCTACATACAACTTTGCCAATCTTTCCATGCTAAAGGTTTCTTTCATAGGTAGAAAGTGAGCAGATTTGGTTAATCGATCCACAGTTACCCAAATCGCGTCATTACCTTTTCTGGTTTTGGGTAACTTAGTAAAAAAATCCATTGTTATGAGTTCCCATTTCCATACAGGCATTTCCAGTTGTTGTAATAGACCTGAAGGTTTCTGATGTTCTGCCTTAACTTGTGAACAAGTAAGACACTTAGAAACATATCGGGCTATATCCTTTTTCATTCCTATCCACCAAAAGTTATTTCTTAAATCTTGGTACATTTTATTGTTTCCAGGGTGCATGGTATACCTAGATTTATGAGCTTCTTCTAAAATCTTATTTCTTAATTCTCCTTGTTTAGGTACCCATATTCTTCTCTTGTGGAATCTCCAAATTCCATCAGCTCCTTGCTTTAATTCTTTTATTCGTCCTTTCATTCCTTCAGCATCATCCTTGATTGCTGTTTCCTGAATATTCTTCAATTGTTCCATTAAATCTAACTGTAGATTTAACCTAAGAGCACGAACTCGTCGTTGTTTCTCATGATGATGTTCCAGTTGTTGTAATAGACCTGAAGGTTTCTGATGTTCTGCCTTAACTTGTGAACAAGTAAGACACTTAGAAACATATCGGGCTATATCCTTTTTCATTCCTATCCACCAAAAGTTATTTCTTAAATCTTGGTACATTTTATTGTTTCCAGGGTGCATGGTATACCTAGATTTATGAGCTTCTTCTTAAATCTTATTTCTTAATTCTCCTTGTTTAGGTACCCATATTCTTCTCTTGTGGAATCTCCAAATTCCATCAGCTCCTTGCTTTAATTCTTTTATTCGTCCTTTCATTCCTTCAGCATCATCCTTGATTGCTGTTTCCTGAATATTCTTCAATTGTTCCATTAAATCTAACTGTAGATTTAACCTAAGAGCACGAACTCGTCGTTGTTTCTCATGATACTTACGACTTAAGGCATCTGCAACTACATTTGCCTTTCCTTCATGATATTGAATATCACAGTCGTAGCCACTTAGGATTTCCATCCATCTCCTTTGCCTCATGTTTAACTCTTTTTGCCCAAATATATATCTTAAACTTTTGTGATCCGTATAGACAGTAAACCTACTTCCATACAGATAATGTCTCCAAATTTTAAGGGCAAAAATTACAGCTCCTAATTCTAAATCATGAGTTGTTTAGTTTTCTTCGTGCTTTTTCAATTGTCTTGAAGCATACGCAATTACTTTCTTGCGTTGCATCAGCACACATCCAAATCCTAGTTTTGAAGCATCACAATATACTTCAAAATCTTCAGTTCCTTCTGGTAAGGCTAAGATTGGAGCATTGGTTAATTTCTGCTTCAAGATCCTAAAGGCTTCTTCTTGCTTAGTTCCCCATTCAAACTTAGCTGCTTTACATGTTAGCTTAGTTAATGGTACAGCTATCTTGGAAAAATCCTTAATAAGCCGTCTATAGTATCCAGCTAAACCTATAAAACTTCTAATCTCCAATGCTGATTGTGGAACCTTCCATTGAGTAATTGCCTCTATCTTAGCAGGATCTACATGAATGCCTTCATGATTCACCATGTGTCCTAAGAATTGCACTTCTTGCAACCAAAATTCACACTTCGAGAATTTGGCGTACAACTTTTCTTTTCTTAACAAAGTTAAGAATGAATGCAAGTGCTGACAATGCTCGTCCTGAATTTTGGAATAAATAAGTATATCGTCGATGAAAACAATTACAAATTTATCCAAATACGGTTTACAGATCCTATTCATCATGTCCATGAATGCTGCAGGTGCATTCGTTAATCCGAAGGGCATGACTGTAAACTCGTAATGACCATACCTAGTTCTGAAAGCAGTCTTTGGTATGTCTTCTTCTTGTACCTTCAATTGATGATATCCGGAGCGTAAATCAATCTTATAAAAATATCTAGCTCCTTGAAGTTGATAAAAAAGATCATCAATCCTAGGTAATGGGTATCGATTCTTAATTGTAACCTTATTCAATTCTCTATAATCAATACACATTCTCATTGAACCATCTTTCTTCTTTACAAACAACACTGCTGCTCCCCACGGGGATGAACTCGGTTGTATGAAACCTTTACTTAGTAATTCATCTAATTGCTTCTTCAGTTATAACATTTCTGTGGGTGCTAATCGATAAGGTGCCTTTGCTATCGGTATAGTTCCTGGAATTAGGTGAATTCTAAATTCTACCTCCCTATCTGGTGGTAGTCCTGGTAATTATTCTGGGAATACATCTGGGTATTCTGAGACTACAGGAATTTCCTTAAGTTCTTTACCCTTAGTACTAATGATTACTGAAATCATATATACTATTCCTTGCTTTCGTTCATAACTAGCAACTTTCATTACTGATATGAACTTCATGGGCTTACGTGGTTTATCTCCTGTAATCATAATGATTTCTCCGGTGAGTGTTTGAATTTCTATGGAATTCTGATCACAAAGAATTCGAGCATGGTTGGGTACTAACCAATCCATTCCTAACACAACATCAAATTCGGCTAATTTCATAGGTAACAGGTTTGCAAAGAATTTATGACCTGAAAGTTCTATATTTTCTTTTTGCAAAACTTTATCTATACTAACAGAATTTCCGTCTGCCGTTTCGACTGTAAAAATCTGCCTAAGGTTGGTTAAGGGTAAATTAAGAGCTTGGCAGAATGAAGTATTGATAAAACTTTGGTTTGCACCAGAGTCAAATAATACTTTTGCATACACGTTGTGAACTAGGAACGTACCAGCTATCACGTCAGGAATCATCTCGGCTTCCTGAGTAGTTAACTGAAAGGCTCGAACATTCTTCTTAGTAGCTCCGTCGGCTGTCTTGGCTTTGTTGTCTGCTGGTTTGACCACTTTAGGACATTCTGTTTTGAAATGTCCTGCTTCTCCACAATTGTAACAAATTATGGATTTCCTCCTGCAATTTTCCTCACGATGTCCTACAGTTTTGCAAAAATTACAGGTTATAGTGCATCTTCCATAATGTTTCTTTTTGCAATTTCTGCAGAACTGAGGAGTTGGAGATTGCCCTGTTCCTCTTTTCTTAAAATTACTACTATTACCCATACGAAATCCTTGGGTAATTTTCTGATCCAGTTCCTTTTTCTTGTTTTCATCTCTTGTGCGTATCAGTTCGCCTGTTAGGGTGTTGGCTAATTCTACTGCATCGTCAATAGTGCGAGGTCTCGCAGCTTTAACGATATTGCGGATTTCACCAATCAATCCCCAGATATAGCGAGAAATGAGTACCGGTTCTGGCGAAGCCAGCGTTGGTACCACTCTAGCAGATTCAAAGAATGTCGAAGTATAACCGCGACAATCTACATCCATCATTCGATGATTTAGAAACTTATTTGCCATTTGATCTCTTTCATATTCGGGACATAATTTTCTTTCTACAAGATTCTTAAATTCTTCCCAATTCATAGCATACGCTATCATCCTTCCTTTTGCTTGTAACACCGTGTTCCACCATTCTAGTGCCCCTTCTTTAAAAAGATTTGACGCATACATGACATGATCGTCCTTGGCACATTTACTTATTGTAATCACTGCCTCGGTCTTCTCTAACCAACGCAGTGCCGTAGTTGCTCCTTCATTGCCTGCAAACTCCGTGGGTTTACAAGCAAGAAATTCTTTGTAAGTTCAACCAGGAGTTGTAACTTTCATTTTCTTAGGTAGCGGAGTCTGCCGTGGATTATTATCATGATTAATATGATTACCGCCTCCATTTACACTATTGTTGAAGTTATCTTCAGAAATACGGTTGCTAGGAACAATTTGTTGAGGTTCGATTGGATTTTTAACAGCAGCAACGATTGCTGGAATAGCATTAGCTATCCCTTAAGCAACGATATTTTCTATATCTTTCCTATTTAAAAATTGATCCTCCGGGTGTTGCTCAGATTGATTAACCTCATTAACTGGTTCGTTATTAGCGTTTTCCATCTGATAATATATAATTTATTAGTATCGATTAAATAACAATTATACACAAAACAAACATATAAATTTCAAATACACACATATAGCCAAAACTATCAATTTCCTGATTTCCATTTTTATATTTAATAGTATGCATCAATACACACCATTATCTTACAAAGTTTTATTTTAGGTTATTTCACATGATTATATAATTACTGCTATTATACAACCACAGTTTCAGAAACCCCTTATCCTTTGTCAGCTGATATTTTAATAACGGTGCTCCCTCTCATCGTACTTCCAGGAGATCTGTTCTCCTACTTCCCTGATCCTATTTCCTGCATCCATTAACTCTTCGCCAAAGTGGCGAAGTTCAGCTAAATTCTCATTGCTCATAGGTGGATTAGGTATAGGTTCTGGGTCAAATTGAGGAAGAAAGGAATAAGGACTGTTGAGCAGGTTTTGGAACTGCCAATCATTCGTCCACCATTCGTCCATTCCCAAAGGTTGGGTGTGGATTATAGGTTCTGGGATTGCTGGTTCCAAATTTATTGGAAGTTGAGTTCCAATAGGATGAGTAAAAACATTTGTATTGACAGGCTTAATAGTATCACAGCTTGCCAATATAAAATCTAGCTCTTCCTGCAAGGTAATTTCCTGGTTTTGCTTAGAGCTTTCTCCAATTTCTACCTGAGTTTGTTTAGAACCTCCCCCAATCTCCATCTCTATTTGCTTAGAATATTCATCAAACTGTAATCCCATCTGCCTAGACTCTTCCCCGACTTCAATCCCCTTCCCTTTATCTAAGGGATTTTCTACTTTAGGAATCTTTCTAGTGGCGGGTTTCCTCCTACGCACACGTCTCCATCCCACAAATCTCCTCCTTTTCTTGGGCTTGGGTTTCTCCAGAGGTGGAGCATTAAATTCAATAGGTTCTTCTATATCTGGTATATACCTATTGAAATCTCTAGAAACCTCTATTTGTACTGGATAGAGATTTAAATTCTGAAGGGCGTCAGACAAGTCACTCATGCTGTTATACACACAAATACTAAGTTAAAAATTTGATAACAAAATTTCATAGATAACCTTTAAATATTATTTCAGACTGGGTAACTACAAAACAACTGAAATTTAAAACACACTAGGTTTTATCATAAATTTATTTATTTACTGGATAAGGTTTCTGGACTTTAAGTCAAATTATTTTAAAGATTTGTATTAACTGCTACAGTGGCTAGCATATAGAGATCTGCCCATTTCTCATCTAACTTGTCTTCCCAAGGTGATTTACTGGTAAATTCCTGGGTTTCCTGTTTAATCTTCTTTTCTCGAAATTTCTTTATTTTCTCCTGACTTTTCTTAAAAATCAAACTTCTTTTATTAGGAGAAAGTGGTTCCTCATATTGTGCCTTTCGCACAAATATTCCTTCTTCAGGAATTACAGAGTGATTTGAGGATTTGGTTTGGGATAAACTTTCCTTCTCATTGGATGACCTATCTAATTTAAGATAGATGTTTGACAGCTTTTGCTTACCCATACTGTACACAAATATTCAAATAAGAAAACACATAATCACAAAATGGCAATCAGTAAAATTAAGTATTTTCTAAATACTTAATTGGCTTAAATCAGTGGCTCTGATACCACCTTTTTCTGTCACGGCCCCCGACCCGGTTTGACCCGTTTCAGGAGCCGCGGGACAGAAAATCCCGTGGTATTTATTTAACAGCGGAAGTTTTCTTCAGGATCTTTTTAAAACAGTAATTTCCCAATTATTTTATTTCACAACTTGGGATAAAACCCCTGTAATTTACAATCATATTATTCCACTAAGAAATTTTTATTTTACAAAACATGTTTCTTTATTTTATATTGAGCCACTTCCTTAAGCTTGTAGTGCTTCACGACACTTTTTCTTGATCACAACAGATCACCTGAAACATGTTTGAAAAAGGTTTTGTCAGCGGGAAATACTGGTGAATCATTCTATTTTACTAAAATGACCCATTTGTTATAATTTACAGTATTAAGAGAGATTACAATGTTTCTGATATCAACCAACTACCCACGGTATTTGTCACTCGACCGAATCTGTGACTATGGTCATATCCCCCATTGGCTGCCCCAATGGTGACGATTATCAAGTAATGTATACAAAACCCCACATACCGGCTGTAACTTGGTGATTACATATACTTAATCACTATAATTATAACTTTGAAAATAAACATGCTTTTGTAAACAAATTTGATAAAAAGAGAATGACTCACATTGCAGATTTAATTTGAGCAGAGCCTAGCCTACTGATTAGCCTTTTAACCTAAATTTAATAACATGCACACAACTCAGTTAGTAACTTAATACAGTATTTACGATAACTCACGAGATTAAACCCTCACATCGAATGACAAAGTGCGATACTTAAACATCCATTGAATTAACAACGAATGACAAAGCATAAACCCTAATGTGGGCATCACTTAAACATCCATTGGATAGTTTAATCGATCGGACATTGAATCGTATCAGCGATCGATTTATTACCCTGTATTGCGGCAGCACTTCGTGATTCGTGTGTGTTTTTGTAGTATTCAGAACGTAACTCAGTGTATATTTCGACTTTTTACGTCGTTCAAGCGCCCAAATTCCAGTCCCAAAGTCTACTATTTATACACAAAATTTGACCAGGCTTACGGACCGTAAGCCTCATCCCTTACGGTCCGTAAGGGACACAAATTTACCATAGGGTAGCCACGTCCTTGACTAGCCTTGATGACTTGACGGTTTCATAAAATTCGTTTTTGACAGCAAGTTATTTAGATAATCGTAACTAGGGTTTACCCCCCCTGAGTTTTAGGGGCCCTGATCCTGATTCTGATTGTTCTGAAAATTTTAGGGTTTGTGCAGAATCACTTAGGTGTCTCAGTTAGGGTTTCCTTTTTGGATAAAATAATAAAATAAATAGGACTTTTGATACGAGTTGTTACAAATGGCACTGTTATCCACTTGGTTTCCATTGTTGTTGTTTGGATTTTCGTTACCCGAGTTATTGTTACTCTGGTTATCATTATTCAGATTTTCCTGATTTACTCCGTCGGCCATCCGAATTTAAACATTTACCAATTATTAAGATCACAGAATAATTAGTAGTTTAAGTAACAATCCACATAATACACATATTGGTCAAAAACGTCGTGCATTGCGACTTTACTCTTTTTATATAATATGCGTCAAATACACACTAAAACAAGAATTTAAAAATTACAACACTATTATGCATCACTAACCACAAAGTGGTCTATACTAGAATTCATTATTATTATTATTATCATATATATATAGTTTTTTTCATACAAACATATTATATGTTATTATATTTTTATTATTGCCAACTCCACTTATCATTTTCATGGATATGTATTTCCCCCGAAATCCATCTGACGCTCGTCGTATTTCCAGACGAGTTGTTCTCCTACATACCTCATCCTCTCACCTCTTTCTAAGATTTCTTCTCCGAAAGTTCGGAGTTCTTGCAAGTTCTCTGCACTCATTGGGGGTGCAGGGGCTGGTACTGGATCTGGATACTGTGGCCTGGGATTCTCCTGAGGGTACGGATTCTCTAAAATCTCCCTGATGTATTCGTCGTTGTCATAATAGGGATCTCGAGGGTCCAGACCTGGATACGCTACTATGTTTGGCAAGGTTTCGTCATTTAGATGGTAGCGTGGCACATAATCCCTAAGATCATCAAACCATGGATCATAATTTGGGTCTAAAGGATTAGGGGCTGGTATCCTAGGTATTTCCTCAGGGTTGAAATCATGCATTTCTACCTCCCTCGGCTGAGTGGGAATTAAAGGTAAGGGTTGTGGGGCTACTAGTTGTTCCAGACTTGGGTCGGCAACAGTTGTTGTTAGGATATGGAAATTGGCTAGGCTTCTGTTAAGCATATCCTGTGTATGGGCATCTGACTCTTGCTTAGCGGCTGCTAGGACTCTTTGCTGTTGCAACTTTCACATTCTTTTTCTACGCTCAAAGGCTCCCTTACTGAACCATCCTCTCTTTTTCTGAGGGAATGGCTCTTCCGACTGAGCTTTAAAGGCAAATATCCCTTCTTCCTGATTAGCAGAATACCCAGAGAGGGTAGGCTGGGAAAAAGTTCCTTCACTCCTAGGTGAGTCGGACAATTGACGATACACGTCTGAGAGTCCTTGATCACTCATACTGTAAACTAACAAATAGTCAAATAACACATAACAATAAAATACAGATATTCACGTATTTTAAAATTTTTATTTCCTAACAATTTAGATAATATATTAATGTCAGCAGAACACTCCTGTGGCTGAATCAGTAGCTAAGCTCTGATACCACCTTCTGTCGCAACCCCCGCCCCTTATCTGTCCTGGGAACGAGCGTCCGCGAACATTCGTTTGCGGTGGTATCAGTTATTTAATCATTAATTTGGCAGCGAAAATTACATCAGGACCGTAGTTAGGAAATTGTTTATCAGAGTAAAACCACCATATTTTATATTAATAATCACATGGGTAAAACCCAAGTTTCTTTATTACAACATGTTTATAGGGAGAAACCCTATTTTATTGAATTTAAAACATCGTCTTTTTGGTAACTTTTATAGCCACATTTTTCCAAGCCGTCAGTGCTCTCCAGCTGGCTTTTTACTAATTGGCTGTCAGATTGTGTTACCTGAAACACGTTTTAAAAACATTTGTCAGTGGGAAATACTGGTGAGTGAATCCCAGTTTAATCAAGAAACATTTTATCAATTAACACAGTATTGAGAGCGATCACATTGTTTATTTCTACACAATTACTCATTCAGTACTGCCAATCCTGACTGGTGGCTCATATTACACATTGGCTAACTCATCGTCCAATGGTAACGGGTTCCACATTTTGTATACAAAACCCCAACATACCAACAGTAATTGAAGAACTACAAAGACTCAATCACTGCTTAATCACATTGTAAAACAATTAAGGTTTTGTAAAACAGTTCACAAAAAGGTTTACAAAAAGCGGATAAACTCACATTGCTGTTTTAGACTTCTTCTAGGGTTTCCTGGTGTTAATCTATAATTTACACAAATGTACATATGTTAGTATAATAACCCTTTAATTATATTAACGATACCCTCCCCGAGACGGTATTCCAACAACTACGTCGGGCAGAACCACGACAGTTGTTACAGAACCCTGGATCAATCAGGCAGCGTATCTAATATGAAATTGGGGTTATAATACTTACAACAGAGCAGAACCTCGCTAATTAGGGGGTATAATACTTGAAAATTATGCCTATTACTTCAAAAAGTCGAGATATAGAAAAGAATTGAACGAGCAGACTGAAGATCCAATGCCCTCTATTTATAGGGGTTGTTTTTTACTTTTACGCGGCCCGCGTAAACATAGACCACGGGCGACGTGGCCCGTGTAGTAGCCCGGGTAGGGTTTAGGTTATCCGGGTCATCGTATAGGGTTGCCGGGTGTTGGGTGTTGGGCCACGTGGCGGCCCAGGGTCGTGCCAGCCATCACCTTCTCGCGGCCCGCGTAAGGGTTAAGAAGAGAGTTACGCGGCCCGCCTAAAACCCATTTTCTTTGTTTTTTTAATTATTTTTAATGGTATTTTATATTTTGGGCTCGGTTTTCACATACGGGGTGTATTTTAAGACATATAGGGGTATTTTAAAATATATTAGGGTGTCAGAAAAAATATTCAGGAGGGTTGTTATATTTCTCAAGGATTCATCTGCTCTTTCTGATATTTGCTGACATACATTCTTTGCAATCTGCTCCAAAGATCTGACTTGTGTAGGCAGAAATTGATAATGCCTTTGAATTTCTTTGTCAGATTTTCCTTGTGAGTTTCTTTTAGAGATATCCTCTGCTTGTTGAGCCTTAACTTGCAAGTATTCTTCAATATTTTTAGGCCTAGGATATCCTTCAACTGATGGCAAACTCCTTTTAGCAGGGTCATCCTCAAAGTAGAAGGATTTGATCTCTTCTCTGACTGCCATAAGTTCTATAGTATATTGGACAGCTGCAGGAGTGATGGCAGTGATTGGTTGTTGAACTTGAGCTGAAGAGAGAGGAACAGGGTTTGGTATAGTAGCAAGTGACAAAGATTGTGAAGATGTTGGCGGTGATGGAGAATCATCATCTTTCAGAATTAACCTTCTCCTTTTTGGTTGAGGAGAGGCTGATGATGTTTTGGATGGCTCAGTGGTGGTTAGTGTAGTGGAGATGATGGAAGTGGAGATTTGCTGACAAACAGTTGTTGAAACAACTGGTGCTTCAACCACTGTTGTCATTACAACAGATGTTGTAACATCTGATGTCTTCTGCTTTTTAGCAGGAGGTGATGGTGGTGAGGATGATGTTTTTGGTGGTGAGGTAATTTTGGTGGTGGTGGTGGTAAGGCAGTGGTTGTGGTGTGTGTTGAAGTGGTGTGTGTTGAAATGGTAGCAGTTGTTTGGCTAGCAGTTGTTGAAACAACTGAAGTATCAACAGTTGTTGATACAGCAGGAGTCTTAACAACTGCTGGTTTGGAAGATGGATTTTTGGAGCTTTTGGAAGATTTGGGAGTGTGCTTTGTGGGTCTAGATGGTGTGTGTTTGGGTTGCCTCACTTTTCTAGTGGGCTGCTTCTTTTTGGGCTCAGGGCTTTCAGATTTTGGATTTTCCTGATCAGCCTTAGGCTCAGAAGTACCCTGCTCATTCAGCTCCATAAAAGCTCTCTTCTCCTGTGCAAATCTTGCTTTATCCTTAGCCTCCTTATCCTTTTTCACATCAGCTTTTTCCTTAGCAATTGCATCAGTGGTGACATCAATTTTCTTAGAACCATCTGGCAAGGGTATGTCTGTAAGCATGCAAGAATTGTCTGGTGCAATGTAGAGACCATCATCATAACCCTTTTTCTTCCATTGCTTTATTTTCTCCCCCTTTTTGGCATCAGCTGGGGGTGGTTCATCCACAAATATAATAGAGGGATGAGCAGTGCCAGTGGTTTTCAACAAGTGAGCCTTGATAACTTTAATGTCTGCTTGAGTATCCATAAACCTTGCATCCATGGCATTTCTGATCTTTTAAATCTGAATCTCATGTTGCTGATCAGCTAATTTTCTTTGATGCTGGAGCAGTGGTTGAAATAAATTCCATAGCTCATTTACATCAGGTGCAGGTTGTGCAGGTGCTTGAGCTGGAGCAGCAGTGGGTGGTGATGCGTGTGAAGTGTTGTATAGTTTTTGATGTATATTTTAAGCCCTTTAACACTTTTTAGCCAAGTTTTAAATTTATAAAACACGATATTTACTAACACTAAACACACATATGGGCAAGTGCACCCATCGTGAGCGTAGTATAGTGTTGGTAAGATACCGAGGTCGTCCAAGGACACAAGAGCTTTTAATACCGGTTTATCCTAAACGTCTAATCAAATCAAAAGTTTAGAAAAATGTTTTAAACTAGAAAATAAAAATAAAGACTAAAAATGCTGAAAAATAAAAATAAAAAAAACAGATAGAAAAGATGAATCGCTTGGACCCGACTCGCCTTTAGTGTAACCTTTGATTATTTCTGCACTTTTGCACTTTTTAAGAGATTATCTTAGTTGTTGTAGTAGGCCCCTCTTTTGAAGGTGACGTTACCCTCAACCCAGTAGTTTGAGTCAGCAATGATACAATCCTAAAGGGTTGGATTATTGAAAGATAATTAATTAAGTTATTAATGCATAATGTGGTAGGCCCTTCTTTTGAAGGTGACGTTACTGATGTGCTCGAAACGGGTTAACTAAAACAACTAAAATTACCCTAATTCTAGACTCTCTAAGCTTTAAATTTATAAAACTAAGACTCACTAAACCCTAAACCACACAATCGGCAAGTGTACCGATCAATGTAGTATAGCCTAAAGAAGTCCGAGTATCGAACCCAAGAGACTCTACTGACTACGCTAACGACTCTACCTAGACTTAGACTGACACAACTTAACTAAATGTTTATTAATTGGGGGGGTTTTCTAAAAATCCTAAGAATGCAAATAACGAATACTAACTAGACTAGACGAACTAGACACGAACTCACACGAAGGCTGAACTCAAGGATGGTGAAAGAACTACCTAGACAGGAATCCTGATTGCTTTTAGTTATGATTATAATTGGAAGTTGTCTATTATGGAACCGGGATCTTGAAATTCTCACCTATCGGGAAATCTAAGGACCGTTTTAAGAGCACGCTAAGATCTCCTAAAGGTTGTTAAACTACCGGTTTTTAGACTCCTTTACAAGACATCTAATGGGGTTTATAAAAGTATCCTACAAGGCTCACTCCCTTACGAGACCTAAACCAAGGATAGGTTTGTTTTCTCAGTTAGACTTGCTAGACAGCAGCAAATAGGTTAACTTTCTAAGAAGGACCCACCTTGCGGTTTAATCACTTAGACCTAGCAATAATCTCGCACCTTACAGCTATTGACGATTAGTAGAACACTTGATTTTATTAAATTACCGATTCTTACTTCTAAGGTTACTTCACGTGATTTTCACCCTAAAGGATCAAAGGTTTATTATGTGATATAGACACTCACCAAAACCTAAAACCCTAGCCTGACTCTATTCCGTGATAAAGACCGTCACCAAGATTCAAGCGAAGCAATAATCAATAATAAAATAACTTCAAGCATGCAAACACATCTAACTGATAGAACAAACCGTTTACAATTTATAAACAATCCATAGCATTCATAAATTCAAAAATAATCAAAACCTAAGCAATCATTCAACCATGTCTAGGTAGTAACAAAAATCTAGCCAATAATCATAATCAAGAACACGTTCCTAATCATCATATAAACTGAATTCATCATTGAACAATCAAAAACAAACGAAAAACGAATGAACAAGATGATAAAACCCGTTATCTTCGATCCCGTGTGCTCCTGAATGGTCTCCGATGATTCCTTGGCTTCCCGAACCTTCAAACTTCTGAAAACAGCCTTCCCGATCGTCCAAAGAAACCCAAAATTCGTAATTGTGTTATCTCCTGCTGATGTCGACTCCTCAGTTCGTAGCCCCCCAATATATGTTGCCTCCTCTCGGCTGTTGATAATTCACGTCCAACTATTGGGCTTTGGCCCAACAAGAAAGTAGCCGTCCAAACAATCCTCCCTTCACGTGATCTTCTGATGTTGTTATATAATATTATTGTTCGTGTGTTACAAGTTTTGATAAGCTGCCACAGTCCAATTATATCTTCGGTCCAATATGATGATGATGATTTAATTGACTTTTGATAAACCTCCTCCAAGTGCACGTGAGTTCACCTCCAATAGATTATAATAGTCCCTGTCCTTTTTTTCTTTTTTTTTTTTTTTTTCATATATGGTCTTAAATAATAGTAATAATATAGAGATCAGTGGGCTCGACCCAATCACAGAAAACAGCCCCAATTTTACTCCGGTCACTGGCATTCTACTCTGGCCAACTCGCAGGTCATTTCCATATTATTCGTTTTCGCTCCATTTGCCCAGAACCTGTCCAACCACAATATAATATAATAAAGCACTAAAACTAAATAAAAAAATAAATAAAACTTATACAATAATTATACATTTTACACGGGACAAATATGTGTATTTTACCCCACATCAAATATCCCCACACTTAACCTTTTTTCGTCCTCGAAAAAGAATTATGCAAACGGAATCATAGTCGGAATAGTCGTTCGGGACAAAAACTTATGTTACTTTATTAAAACCGAAACTCGTGTTAGCCGCGATTGCAAGTATATTTGTCCTCTTAAACCCAAACCCGGTTCCAAGACCTTATCATGCAAGTTTAGTTCAAGTTCGGTCAACCTACCTAGGGTCTCACACTAAGAATCGCAAGTCCACCTAATCCCCCCTCAAGCTTATAGGACAAAAGGAACAACCACTGGGTTATTTTCTAACCGTTTTATACCAAGATAAAGAGAGTTTAAAATCAAATCTATTTTTCCATTTTTTTATTTCTCTTTCTTTTTGCTTGCTTTTTCTTTTTCTTTTTTCTTTTTTTCTTTCGTGAGACTAGACGATTCTTTCCTTAACCAAGCGGTAATCCGACTGTAGAGTCGCTATCCCCAATCACAGACTACATAGGTTTCGGTACTTTTATTCGGCAAGTCGATTTCACACATCCCAGAGGCATTCCGGCTGTAGAGTCGCTATCCCCAACTCGGATTACATAGGCCTGTGCTACTTTCATTTAGTTTCTAGCTCACTTTTTATTCTTTTTTTTTCAACGAGATAATGACCAAAAACTCTAACGATCTTAGCTTATAACGGTATCCCTTATACTATTATTGGCGGTTTCAATTTCCCCACTCTCCCTAGATGAGAACCCACTAGTAGACCGACAATTAGGTATATTTTAAATCAAAGGAACCCAGAACCGAATCGAGCCTACCCGCGCATCCCAAACTAGACACAAGCACGATTATTTTATTCTCATATTATTAATATTTGAACCCGAACAAAAACCCGACTTTTCTATCATTTTCCGTTTTTATTTTGCAAACTTCTTATTTTTCAAAAGACATTTTCTAATTTTTCAATTTTTTTTTTTTGTATTTTTCAATTTTTTTTTATGACTCAAGACACACTAACTAGACACTAAACGATAGTTCCCATCCCCACACTTAAACTTTACATTGCCCTCAATGTAGGATGGAAACCGACTCAAAAACTAAAAATAAATAAGAAATAAAAGACCAAAGGGCAAATTGGAAAGGACTTAGCTGGTTTAATTCGCGTGTAAGCTTCAAACACTCTCGTCCAATCCAGCTCGATCGTATAGCATTTCGTTCGCAATCGGCTTTGACTCTGACTGGTACACTTGGTAAATGCCTGGAATTTGATAAACAGCTCCAAAATCACCCGAATGGAGATTGAGTACGGGTGGTACATATTCAAACCTGCATAAACAAAAACAAGCAAAAAACAAAGCAGTACCGACTCTAAACAAAAACTGACTCAAAATACAAGTAAACACAAAAACACGAAAATACCTAAAACTACGATAAAGACTCAAAATCTACAAACTCTACAAGTGGGCTATCAACTTTTCTAACACTCACGGAGGATCATGTAAACGCGGCTCACCTGTGTACCAAATCTCACGGGCTGTAGCACCATCATACCTATGATTACCCGAATATCTCCAAGCCTCCTCATACCTCTCACAACCTCTCAACTCATCATCGGGCGGTTTGAACTTATACGTTTCAAACCTGAATCTATCCCCACACTGAGCTTCACTCAGTGCTTCTAGCTTCGATTCTAAACATTGTACTATTTTTTCAAGATCCTCTACTCTCCCATCGGGTGGATCCCCACACTTAGGTTCTAACATTGGCTCTAACCTAGGATCGCTCACCCTCTCTGTCTCTATTCTCTCGGATCCTTTACTCTCCCTCACCGATGCCACTGCCTCTATTCGAACCGGTAGTGAACCAACCTCTCTTAACTTTAGACCCGACCTAGTAGATATAGCTTTAACGTGATGATTGGTTGTGTTAGGTTGGGTGTTACCCGAGAACTGGCCGGAAGACCTTTCTTGCAATTGACTATTTATGTCACTGACTTGCCTTTGAAGGTCCAAAAAGTTGGAGTGGTTGTTTTTTAACAATATGGAATGATCCTCTAAGGTTCTTTGAGTGGCCTCTAAGGACCTTTGGGTTGCTTCTAAGGTCCTTTCGGTCGCTTGATTCTTAACTAGTATTTGGGATAACATAGCTTTAATCTCATCTAGACCACTACCCAAATCTTGGTTGTTTGAACCTTGACTGTTTGACCCCCCACTATTTAACTGGCCTACTAAACCTGAACTACCAAACTGACCCTGCTGATTCGAACCCCCACTAGAATAATAATCTTGTCCCCTGTTTTGATTCGAACATGATTGGAAACCGGGGGGATTACCGGAAGAGAAGAAGGTGTTAGTGTTACTACGCCAATTGGACCCTAAATTTGAATTGTTGAAAGGGTTCGTTGGACCTCTATTGGTTATGAACTCTACCTTCTCAACAGTGAGTGTGGGACAATCTATAATATCGTGACCCCCTTTACTCACCTCACACCTATCGAACCTCCTCTCTAAATCGTTCATCCTACTAGTAAGCTTTCTCTCAAGGTTTTCCATTGTCGCGACCATCGATGTATCCAAGCTAACTTGGTGTACTCCTCGACCGGCCGAGGGAGTACTAGTCACAGGAATGGAAGTCCTGCCGATGGCGCAATGATCGATGTCGGAATTGGCGAAACTCTCAAAAAGGTCATTGCATTCGGCCACTGTTTTCTTACCTAGGAGGTGGCCTCCTGCTGAAGTGTCAAAACGGGCTCGAATCTCTGGAGTGAGACCGTTGTAGAATTTCTCTACAAGTGCCCAATCAAATAACCCATGTTGAGTGCAACGAGAGAGTAGGGTTTGGAATCTTTCCCAGGCTAAGTGGTATGGCTCGTCAGGCTCCATCCGGAACGAATGGATCTGATCACGAAGACGAGATGCTTTGGCGGGTGGGAAGTATTTGGCAAGGAAGGCATCTCGAAGGGTGGCCCATGTGGTAAACGCACCCGCGGGTTGTGAATCAAGCCAGGTGGCTGCGCGGCCTACGAGTGAGAATGGGAAGACCTGGAGGAAACGAGCGTCAAGGTTCACCCCCTCGATGGAGAAGGTGCTGCAAAGGCGAGTGATGCGATTGATGTGAGCGGGTGCATCCTCATCGTCACGACCATGGAACTGGCATGAATTGGTGATAACAGCAAAGATGTAGGACGGGATTTTCCAAGACTTGTCATTATTGATGGCGGGAAGGGTAATGGGTGAGTTCACACCGGTGAAACCAGCGGTGGATTCCTGATGAACCGTTTGACGACCTGCCATATGGACAATGGGATGTGGGCTAGCAAGACGGGAGGGTGGTGGTTGTAGTAACTGACTCAACAAAAAAAATAAAGACACTCTAAAATACTTAGACTCCTACGACTCAAACAAAAGAAAACAACTAGCACGTATGATGTCAAGTAAGTCCAATCAAAGTAATTAACGCAATCGCCAAAGAGTCCCCGGCAACGGCGCCAAAAACTTGATGTGCTCGAAACGGGTTAACTAAAACAACTAAAATTACCCTAATTCTAGACTCTCCAAGCTTTAAATTTATAAAACTAAGACTCACTAAACCCTAAACCACACAATCGGCAAGTGTACCGATCAATGTAGTATAGCCTAAAGAAGTCCGAGTATCGAACCCAAGAGACTCTACTGACTACGCTAACGACTCTACCTAGACTTAGACTGACACAACTTAACTAAATGTTTATTAATTGGGGGGGTTTTCTAAAAATCCTAAGAATGCAAATAACGAATACTAACTAGACTAGACGAACTAGACACGAACTCACACGAAGGCTGAACTCAAGGATGGTGAAAGAACTACCTAGACAGGAATCCTGATTGCTTTTAGTTATGATTATAATTGGAAGTTGTCTATTATGGAACCGGGATCTTGAAATTCTCACCTATCGGGAAATCTAAGGACCGTTTTAAGAGCACGCTAAGATCTCCTAAAGGTTGTTAAACTACCGGTTTTTAGACTCCTTTACAAGACATCTAATGGGGTTTATAAAAGTATCCTACAAGGCTCACTCCCTTACGAGACCTAAACCAAGGATAGGTTTGTTTTCTCAGTTAGACTTGCTAGACAGCAGCAAATAGGTTAACTTTCTAAGAAGGACCCACCTTGCGGTTTAATCACTTAGACCTAGCAATAATCTCGCACCTTACAGCTATTGACGATTAGTAGAACACTTGATTTTATTAAATTACCGATTCTTACTTCTAAGGTTACTTCACGTGATTTTCACCCTAAAGGATCAAAGGTTTATTATGTGATATAGACACTCACCAAAACCTAAAACCCTAGCCTGACTCTATTCCGTGATAAAGACCGTCACCAAGATTCAAGCGAAGCAATAATCAATAATAAAATAACTTCAAGCATGCAAACACATCTAACTGATAGAACAAACCGTTTACAATTTATAAACAATCCATAGCATTCATAAATTCAAAAATAATCAAAACCTAAGCAATCATTCAACCATGTCTAGGTAGTAACAAAAATCTAGCCAATAATCATAATCAAGAACACGTTCCTAATCATCATATAAACTGAATTCATCATTGAACAATCAAAAACAAACGAAAAACGAATGAACAAGATGATAAAACCCGTTATCTTCGATCCCGTGTGCTCCTGAATGGTCTCCGATGATTCCTTGGCTTCCCGAACCTTCAAACTTCTGAAAACAGCCTTCCCGATCGTCCAAAGAAACCCAAAATTCGTAATTGTGTTATCTCCTGCTGATGTCGACTCCTCAGTTCGTAGCCCCCCAATATATGTTGCCTCCTCTCGGCTGTTGATAATTCACGTCCAACTATTGGGCTTTGGCCCAACAAGAAAGTAGCCGTCCAAACAATCCTCCCTTCACGTGATCTTCTGATGTTGTTATATAATATTATTGTTCGTGTGTTACAAGTTTTGATAAGCTGCCACAGTCCAATTATATCTTCGGTCCAATATGATGATGATGATTTAATTGACTTTTGATAAACCTCCTCCAAGTGCACGTGAGTTCACCTCCAATAGATTATAATAGTCCCTGTCCTTTTTTTTTTTTTTTTTCTTCATATATGGTCTTAAATAATAGTAATAATATAGAGATCAGTGGGCTCGACCCAATCACAGAAAACAGCCCCAATTTTACTCCGGTCACTGGCATTCTACTCTGGCCAACTCGCAGGTCATTTCCATATTATTCGTTTTCGCTCCATTTGCCCAGAACCTGTCCAACCACAATATAATATAATAAAGCACTAAAACTAAATAAAAAAATAAATAAAACTTATACAATAATTATACATTTTACACGGGACAAATATGTGTATTTTACCCCACATCAGTTACCCTCGGCTAAGTAGTCTGAGTCAGCAGGGATACAGTACTAAGTAGCCGGGTTAAAGTTTTAATAGTAGCTTACATATGAGGGGATCAAGGAGTTCGGACCCCCGCCATCCAATACCGGTGGGTATTGAAGGAGGTCCTACTAAAGTTGACCCAGGTCCTTGCAGGATCTATACACTGAACAAGGCAAGACTCTTACCAAACCATTCCCTTAACCCCCGACCAGGTAGCCAACATATCTCCATATAGACCGTGGACACGCCCCCGTGGTGGGTGATAGAAGCTTCTACAACTTTGTCTTTTCTGCAGACACTTGGGCACGCCCCCGTGCTCATTGAGCACGGGGCGTGTTCAGCCTTCTGTTCTCTTGATTTTGCTTGGGAGGATGCTGTCGAGGGGTCGGGCATTCCATGTTTATTCCTTTTCTTGTATTTATGTTAGATTTAGCTGCCTTTTTGTTTCTTTTTTTCATTTGAGCTCATTTAATCCTGAAAATACAAAAGGAAGACAAAAACACACTTTTTCCAACATTAGTACTAAAAAAGGGTTAGTTTTATGCCATATTTGATGTAATTTATATGTTGCATTTTACACACATCAAATACCCCCACACTTGAATCTTTGCTTGTCCTCAAGCAAAACTCTTTATAATGTGGCTTACACTCCCAAATGGAATGGGTAGAAGATAATATTTTTGGGCTTGTCAGAGAGTGTCGGGATTTCCAAGATTCTTCATTAAGTTTTATTTTTATTTATTTACAATCCTATTCGTCATGATTTATTTAAAATATTACATAAGATAAATTACTTATTAGGGCATAACATGCCTTTTTAAAATTTCATTTATATACAAGTTCACATACCTCACGGGGGATCACTCAACACTCGACCGAAGGTGTATTTTTGTGAAAAACTCTCGAGAGCGGCGTGGAACTTACTTCTACCATAGGCTTGCCAATCAATCAATCCTCCTCCTTTTTAACTATACACCTTTGTAAATATCAAGAGGACTTTTGGGGGAAGGGTTAGGCTTGGGTTAAAGGTAGGTGGTCGGGTTAGTGGTTAGTAGAAAAGGGCAAAAGGCGTAAAAAGCGTCGGTTTTCGTAAAACATTTTGTTTTTGTGACTTTTTATTCCAATGAAGCATTATTCAAACAAGCCTTCTTTTGATGAGCTTTGTTTGTTTATTGCTAACTTCATTTTTCTTTTCTTCTTTATGATTTTTTTTTGATAAGGAAGTCACAAGAAAACCGAGCTTTGTTACTAAAATAAAGGGTTTAAAATGAAAAAGGGTTTGGGTGGGTGAAAAGGTGTTTGTTTTGGGTTAAGAAATGAAAAGGTTTAGGCTCAAAGGGGTTAACTACGGGGATTTTGGGTAGGTGGTAAAAAAAAAATAATGGTGTAGAAATAAAAAGGGTTAGTCCTAGTGCCTCCATCATTTACTTACTCGGGTTTAAGTTGGTAAGGACCGGGAATGCATCATCGTGGCAAGTTCTAGAGTCGTAAGAAACCAAGCGGCTATTCACACAAGAAACGAAAGATGAGCATTTAGTTTAAAGATGTGTATTTGTATGCTCAATAAAGGCTCAATACTCACTTTTTGTGGGAATGAGTTTTTATGTGATCAAATATATATAATCAAATTTTAACTAGATTTGTCATGCCGTTTCATAATTTCCTTATGTTAGTTCTTTTTATCACGACGCTATCGGTTGTAAATTTGTAAAAATATAACCTTTTTATAACTTGAAATTCCCAAATTAAACCTAGACAAGTAAAAACAATGAAAATTTTTTGAAAAAATTTGGGGTGTTTAGCGGTTCCAATAGAGTTTTGTGTAAGGCTTGTAATTAGGACTTGCAAAATTCAAGGTTTTAGCATCCCCCCCACACTTAGATTACACATTGTCCTCAATGTGTCCCAAAAATAAGTTTTTAGGTTGATTTAATGTGTAAAAAGATGTGAAAAATCAAAAATTTATGTTACTGGGCGTCTGGACACGGCCCCGTGTTGGGTGAACACGGCCCCGTGGTCAGAGTGCCAGTAATGAGAACTTACAGAAAGTGGACACGGGGGCGTGTCTGGTGAACATGGCCCCGTGTCTGGTGAAGGTCTGCATAAATTAAACAAACAGCAGGTCTGGGGCAATGGGCACTGGGGCGTGTTGGATGAACACGACCCCGTGTGGACAAACTGCAAAGGTGAAAAACATGTTTCTTTCTTCGGTTCTGCTATCCTGGCTTTAGTGGCACTAATGTTTAGTGCTCTAAGACTCGTATGTACCTGTTTTATCAATAAACACTACACCAAACCATAACAAGCATCCTAAATTACCATTGTTCAAATATCCATACCACAAAGTTAAAGAAAATGCAGAAAAGTAAAAAGTGTTAGAGGAAAGTAAATTGTTCAACACACGGCATGCAGGCCGGAAATTGTTCATGAGATAAGGGGGTTAACCTGTGAGACCTCCAACCGTGGGATGCTACCTTTTGCTCCTCCCGCTCAGTCCATGTCCTCGTCGTCATCATCATCATCATCATCATCACCACCGCCTCCGTGGCCTGCCATATACTCCCGGATGTTTCCAATGTCGTCCTGCATGTCGGAAATGTTTCTCTCTATTGCTCCGACCCGGGTGTATGTGTTGCTAGCCATGTTGTAGGTGTTCCTGGTGCACATGAGGTTTTCCTGCATTAAATCATGTAAGCTTTGGAAATTAGGAAAACCGCCTCCTTGTGAGGAGGATTGGCCCGGATCACCCTGGGGCTGTTAATGGTACTGAGGAGGGGGACGGATATGAGGTGCGTGGAGAACGAGTGCTTCTTGCGGGTTCCATGCATGCCCCTGGACTCTTTGGAAGCTAACCGTCCCGTCTTCTGCTTTATAAATCAGGTTCATGGAGCGGCAGATGGCTATGTCCACTCTTCCCGACCATGGGCTCTTTTGGAAAGACCTGGGCATGTTCACGAAATACTTGAAGAGACGGTATATCCATCCCCCAAAGAAGATAGGAGTCGGGGGAGTAGCGAGCTGGTTTCAATGCATGTTTCAGAGCAGGAGGTACGGAACATCAAGGTTGGTGCGGGTATGAATGCAATGAAGGGCCACCAGATCTCGTAACCCTACAACGCCACTTCTATCATGCCTCTGGCTAAGAGAGTAAGTGAGAACCCTATGGATGTAACGGTAAAGAGGGTCCCTCAACTTAGTGCTCTTAGTGCTGCTTGGATTGTAGTGGCCTTCTCCTATTTGCGCCCAAGCAGCCTGGCGTTGGTTTTCTGGTATATCACGTAAACCTCCGGTGTTTTCTTCATCCCCCGCATCTTCCTCCGCATACAACCCAACTATCGACCCAAACTGTGCTATCGAGATTCAGTACATAGTCCCTCCACACCGAAATTCTACCCCATCATTATCAAATGGATCGGCTCTTGTTTTGAAATCGAATGTGCTGTAGAATTCCAGGTTATATTCATGGACTGAACGAAGTCGAGTGCACAGGGTGGCTCTTAGTGGGCCGGTGACTAGGTTGTTAAATTGGTCAAGCTGGTTCACTGCTCCTAGAAGATCCATGCATACTTGTCGTGGGTATTCCTCCGGCCTGGTTCGGAGCACGTCGTATCTTGCTCTAGCATCCAACTCATTTGCATTGAACCGCGTGAATTTCTTGGCCATCTGAAAGGAAACACCAAACAATTAGCAAGAAACAGTGAAATTTTTCAGAGAAAATTGAAAACAGTCGGCTGAACACGACCCCGTGTTCAGCGGACACGCCCCATGTTGGACTGAAATTGGCTGGACAGCCCCCGTGCTCAGCGTGTACGACCCCCTGTCCAGACGTCTATTTCCCAAAAATCTCATTTTTCGACCCGATCCCGAAAACTTGAAAATTTTTTGTCCAATAGGGGCGGTTTTCCCCGAAAATGAAACCCCAAGTGCCGTTTTTCCTAAAACAAACCGTTTACCCCTTCTATTTTATCTTTTTCGGTTCAAAAATAAGGGTTTAGGGTTTTGTGAGAAATCGGGCAAATCTACAAACAATACAAGTTGATTTACTTCCTATAACATGTATCTATACTAATGCTAACAGATCTAAGCAAAAATTTGAGGTTCGATCCGGATGAAGTTCAAGAACCCTAGATTTCCCCAAATTTTTGATGTTAAACTACATGCAAGTGCTTAATCTAACTACTAATGATGATAGAATCATACCTTGATGTTGTTAGAAGTAGAGGAGACGTCGAAATCTTGCAGAAAAATCGCTTGAACCGGAGAGTTTTTGGGGAAACGGGGCGTGTGGAATGAAGAAACTGTGTTGAAAAAGGGGTTTTATCCCGACAGTTGCGCGGACACGGCCCCGTGTCCAGTGGACACGGCCCCGTGGGCGGGCAAAAGTATTTTTTTAGTGCTCGTGTGAGTGCCCTTGTTTCCCTAAAAACTTGGTTAGAAGACTTACCGATTTAGATGTCACCCTTCTTGTTTGTAACTTACCAGGTATGATGTTGATACTTTCAATCTTCGGCCATTTGAAGCGAGATTTCTTCCTCCTCATCCTCAATGAATCCTTGATAGAGCTTTAGCCATTGGCCATTGACTTTGAATGGAATCCCATTCCGAGATTTAATTTCTACTGCACCGTGAGGGAAAATATGGGTGATGGAAAAAGGTCCTGACCATCTAGATTTTAATTTACCAGGGAATAATCGAAGTCATGAATTAAACAATAGAACTTGATCTCCTACTCGAAATTCATTAGGTTTAATGTGTTTATTATGCAAATTTTTTCATTCTTTCCTTATAAATTTCGGAGTTAGAGTATGCATAACTCCTTAGTTCGTCTAATTCATTTAATTGACAAAATCGATTTTTACCGGCAAATTCTAAATCTAAATTTACATTTTTAATTGCCCAGTAGGCCTTGTGTGCAATTTCTACCGGCAAATGACAAATTTTTCCATAGACGAGCTTATATGGGGTTGTACCTATTGTGGTTTTATAAGCAGTTTGAAAAGCCCATAAAGCATCGTCTAATTTATCGGCCCATTCCTTTTTATTTAGCCCTACTGTTTTTTCGAGTATTTGTTTTAAACCTCTATTAGTCACTTCGGCTTGTCCGTTTGTTTGAGGGTGATATGCCGTTGAGACCCGGTGATAGACCCCATATCTTGTTAATTTTTTTTTCAAGTTGATGGTTACAAAAATGGGTACCTCTGTCACTTATTAATGCTTTAGGTGTTCCAAAACGAGAGAATAATTTTTTCAGAAATCTTACCACGACTCTTCCATCATTTGTTTGAAGTGCCTCGGCCCCGGCCCATTTAGACAAGTAATCTACTGCCACAAGTATATATTTGTTTCCTTTTGATGGTGGGAAAGGTACCATAAAGTCGAGTCCCCACACATCAAAAATTTCACAAACAAGAATGCCATTTTGTGGCATTTCGTTTTTGGAAGAAATATTACCTGTTCTTTGGCAAGCATCACATGTTTTGACAAGACTTTGGGCGTCTTTGTAAATGGTTGGCCAATAAAATCCTGAATCAAATACCTTTCGTGCGGTACTAGCGGCACCATGATGTCCTCCGTATGGACCTTCATGACAATGGCGGAGAATTCTTCTTGATTCATTACCATGTACGCATCGGCGGATGAGTTGATCGGCACATATTTTGAAAAGATAAGGATCTTCCCAAAAATAATGCTTAACATCGGCAAAGAATTTCTTTCTTTGATGATGTGGCCTAACTTTTGCGACTATACCGCTAGCTAAGTAGTTAGCATAGTCGGCGTACCATGGTTCTTCTCTGTATTCCACCATTTCTAGGGACTCCGTTGGAAATTTTTCATTGATTTGCTCATCCCTGGTTGCCTCCAAAGCTGGGTCTTCTAAGCGTGAAAGATGATCTGCTGCGGTGTTTTCTGCTCCTCTTTTGTCTTTGATTTCAATGTCGAATTCTTGGAGGAGTAGAATCCACCGAATCAAACGTGGTTTAGCATCCTGTTTCTTGAAGAGATATCGAATAGCTGCATGATCTGTATAGACTATTGTTTTAGAAAGAACAAGATAAGAACGAAATTTATCAAAAGCAAATACCACGACTAGTAATTCTTTTTCTGTTGTTGTATAATTTTCTTGTGCATCGTTAAGTGTTTTACTAGCGTAATAAATTAGGTGAAAATGCTTTTCTTTTCTTTGTCCCAAGACGACTCCAACTGCAAAGTCGCTTGCATCACACATGATTTCGAAAGGTAATTTCTAATCAGGCGCTATCATGATAGGTGCTTTGACTAGCATTTCCTTTAGTGTTAGAAATGCTTGATTGCAATCCTTGTCAAAGATGAAAGGGGCATCTTTTTCAAGTAATTTTGTTAAAGGCCTTGAGATTTTAGAAAAGTCTTTGATAAATCGTCTATAAAATCCGGCATGCCCTAGGAAACTTCTGATAGCTCTAACGGAGGATGGGGGTGGTAATCGAGAAATAGTGTCTATTTTTGCTCGATCAACCTCCATTCCTTCGCTTGAGATTTTATGACCGAGTACTATTCCCTCCGTTACCATGAAATGGCATTTTTCCCAGTTAAGGGCGAGGTTAGTTTCCTCACATCGGGATAGCATTCGTTCAAGGTTATCAAGGCATTGGTCGTATGAATCTCCAAAGATAGAAAAGTCGTCCATGAACACTTCCATTGTCTTTTCTATCATATCATGGAAGATGGCCACCATGCAACATTGAAAGGTTGCGGGGGCATTACATAGACCAAATGGCATGCGTCGATAAGCAAAAGTTCCATAGGGACATGTAAATGTTGTATTTTCTTGGTCTTCGGGTGATATCGGGATTTGAAAGTAACCTGAAAAACCATCCAAGAAATAATAAAATTTATGACCGGATAATCTTTCTAACATTTGATCAATGAAGGGCAAAGGAAAGTGATCTTTCCTTGTTACTTCATTTAATCGACGATAATCTATACACACTCGCCATCCTGTGACGGTTCTTGTTGGTATCAATTCGTTTTTTTCTCATTGGTTATTACCGTCATACCTCCTTTCTTTGGAACTACTTGGACGAGACTTACCCAAGGACTATCGGAGATTGGGTAAATGAGTCTGGCGTCAAGTAATTTGATGACTTCGTTTTTAACCACTTCTTGGACATTCGGATTTACTCTACGTTGTGGTTGTATTACCGATTTATAGTCATCATTCATTAAAATTTTGTGCGTGCACATGGAAGGACTTATTCCTTTAATATCTACAAGCTTCCATGCGATCGCATTTTTGTGTTTTTTCAAAAGTGTAATTAATTTTTCTTTTTCTAAGCTAGATAATTTAGATGAAATAATTACAGGTGATTTACCATCTTTGTCTAGAAAAGCATATTCCAAACCTTTCGGTAGTTCTTTGAGCTCAAGAGGTGGATCTCTAGGAGACTCCTTATTTGGTTGCTCATTTTGATCAAGAACTTTAAAAGTTTGTTCTATGGCGACCTCTTCTTCAACAAAGTGGTCAATCTCTTCACTTGTATCGGGTGGTTCATCTTCATCTTCAATTAGGGGGTCATTATTGCCGAATGGATATTTCATTGAACGCTCAAGATCGACACTTTTTTTAAATGCCCCCAATTGGATAGATAGATTGTTGTGCTTCCGATTTTTCAAAGCTTCGTGGGTTTTTACAAAAGGTCGTCCCAACACTAGAGGAGCGTCATCGAGGATGACAAAGTCGGTTGGGATTACTATTTGATTTGTTTGAACCAAGATATCCTTAACTATGCCGATTGATTTTATTACTTTCCGATTGGATAGAAAAATGGGTATTTGAAGTGGAGAAAAATCACTAATACTTAATTTTTCGAAAATGTAGTTTGGCATTATGTTAACACAAAGATCTTTATCAATTGTGATATTACTAATAAAGGAATTTTGAAAAAAACATGGAACCGGTGTAATGTTGATTTCAAACGGGTCTTCTTTTATTATAGCGGTTTGATCATTTGTTAACCTAATGCTTACTGTTTCATCAATTTTAGTGTTAGTGTTTAACTCTTTTAAAAACTTAGCATGAGTGGGTACTAAACAATGATTTTCGAAAGAAGGTGACAAGAGATTAATTTCTTCAAAATTAGACTCTTCTTGAATTTTAACATTATCGGACTCACCTTTTTCGTTTTTTAACTCATGTGTCGGTTTTTCACTTACTTGTTCTTCCATTTTTTTATTTTCGACTATTTCTTCTTTATTTAATTCTTCTCTTGCGTGGGACTCCTCTTCCCTTGCGCGAGATTCTAATATGCAACGTTCGATAGTTTTAATTTTTTCTATTATCCTATCGGCTATGTCGGTGATAGAGTAAGGATCAGGATCTTCAAAGCTTGCATCCGGATGTTCGATCCTTTGTTCCTCATAATACTCATAGGAAGTAGATGGTTCACACCATTGTTCTTCATTGTAAGTATATGATGGATAAGGGTCGTAATTTTGTTCTTCATAATACTCATATGAGGTGGGTTGTTCACACCATGGTTCCTCATATTAAGCATATGAAGGTGGAGGCTCATATCTTGATTCCTCAAAGTATGAAGGTGAAGGTTCATACCTTGGTTCATCAAAATATGAGTATGAGGGAGAAGGTTCATACCTTGGGTCTTCATAGGATGTGTATGAAGTCGATGGCTCGTACCTGGGCTCCTCATAGTAGGTGTATGAAGTGGATGGTTGAAATAAGTCACAATATTGAACCGAGTGCGGGTCACCACAAATGGTGCAATAGTCTTCCCTATAATCTTCCTCCTCATAGGTGTAGTTGTAATCTCCTGAGTATTGATCCATAAGAATCACTCAGCAGAGCACAACAGAGTCTTGGAACCAGAAAACATAAAATAAAATATGGAAACAGAGGCTGGACACGGCCCCGTGTTCAGTGAGCACGGCCCGTGTTCAGAATCTGTATCTGGGCGTTTTAATTAAGGTGACTGGTTTTGTGCAGCACGGGGGCGTGTTCGGTGAGCACGACCTCGTGTTCAGACTCTGTATCTGGGTGTTTTTATGAAAAATATGTAGCACGGCCCGTGTTCAGTGAGCACGGCCCGTGTTCAACCTACTGTAAATGCAAAACTAACTAAAATGCAGAAAAATGTGCGCGCGTTTTGAAATAGTTTTGAAAAACTGATTAGGTCATCGATTTTAAGCTTTCTTAAAATCCTTGTGTCCCCGGCAACGGCGCCAAAAACTTGATGCGTGTGAAGTGTCGTATAGTTTTTAATGTATATTTTAAGCCCTTTAACACTTTTTAGCCAAGTTTTAAATTTATAAAACACGATATTTACTAACACTAAACACACATATGGGCAAGTGCACCCATCGTGAGCGTAGTATAGTGTTGGTAAGATACCGAGGTCGTCCAAGGACATAAGAGCTTTTAATACCGGTTTATCCTCAACGTCTAATCAAATCAAAAGTTTAGAAAAAGGTTTTAAACTAGAAAATAAAAATAAAGACTAAAAATGCTGAAAAATAAAAATAAAAATAAAAACAGATAGACAAGATGAATCACTTGGATCCGACTCGCCTTTAGTGTAACCTTTGATTATTTCCGCACTTTTGCACTTTTTAAGAGATTATCTTAGTTATTGTAGTAGGCCCCTCTTTTGAAGGTGACGTTACCCTCAACCCAGTAGTTTGAGTCAGCAAGGATACAATCCTAAAGGGTTGGATTATTGAAAGATAATTAATTAACTTATTAATGCATAATGTGGTAGGCCCCTCTTTTGAAGGTGACGTTACCCTCGGCTAAGTAGTCTGAGTCAGCAGGGATACAGTCCTAAGTAGCCGGGTTAAAGTTTTAATAGTAGCTTACATATGAGGGGATCAAGGAGTTCGGACCCCCGCCATCCAATACCGGTGGGTATTGAAGGAGGTCCTACTAAAGTTGACCCAGGTCCTTGCAGGATCTATACACTGAACAAGGCAAGACTCTTACCAAACCATTCCCTTAACCCCCGGCCAGGTAGCCAACATATCTCCATATAGACCGTGGAGATATGAATGGTGAAAATCTTTTATTTTATATAGACAGTAAAATAACGCCAAGACACCACAGACAAATGATAAGGAAGATTCACCTTCAACATAAGAAACTAGTTATTAAAGTCATTAATACATAACCAAATAAAAAGTGCGAAAAGATTAAAAATAAAAAGTATTACACTAAATGCTTGTCTTCACCAAGTGATGTAAGAGACTTAGGCAAACATGGCCTTTGATTGTCAAGAACTCTTACTATCAATCTTGGATCCCGAGACTACTACACACACTCTATGGATGATGGATGATGGTGGTGGATGATGGTGTTGTGGTGGCGGTGGAGTATGGGTGAAGTGGGAGAGAGGTGGTTTGTTAAGGGATGGTTTGCAAATGAGCCAAGCACCCCTATTTATAGCCTGCACAGAAGCCCAGACACGGCCCCGTGTCCTCCCGTCTTCTATTTCTTCATTAAATGTGGTTTGTCTGCATTAGTTGACCACGCCCCCGTGTCCACTGGGCACGACTCCGTGTGCAGAAGCGTATCTGTACTATCAAGATTTTCCTAGATTCTGCGAATCTTAGAGTTGACCACGGCCCCGTGTCCGCTGGACACGCCCCCGTGGTGGGTGATAGAAGCTTCTACAACTTTGTCTTTTCTGCAGACACTTGGGCACCCCCCCGTTCTCATTGAGCACGGGGCGTGTTCAGCCTTCTGTTCTCTTGATTTTGCTTGGGAGGATGCTGTCGAGGGGTCGGGCATGCCACGTTTATTAATTTTCTTGTATTTATGTTAGATTTAGCTGTCTTTTTGCTTCTTTTGTTCATTTGAGCTCATTTAATCCTGAAAATACAAAAGGAAGACAAAAACACACTTTTTTCCAACATTAGTACTAAAAAAGGGTTAGTTTTATGCCATATTTGATGTAATTTATATGTTGCATTTTGCACACATCAGTGGTACCTTTTGAGCTTTCAACAACTGTTGCAACATATCTTTAATTTCTGCAACAGATGTATCAAGTTTATCAATCCTACCCGTCAATTCTCGGTACATTAAACCATCACCCAACTTAATAGGATCATCTGATTTCCCACTAACAGTGGTTGTAACAGTGGTTGACTCAGGAAGTGTATCCCAGAAATCATCCACTGATGCCCCTTTGTCTTGGTACTGGGGACTTCTTCCTTCAAATTGAGAAACACTTTTTAGTGAAGCAGTAAAAACCGGATACACAAATGTTCCCAGAGAAGAAATTGCCTTCAAGGAAGTCTTATTGATGAAACCACTGTCCAAATGCAAACCAGTGGGTTCAGCACTTGTAGTGGCTGCTTCATATGAACTACCACCAAGAGTTACTTGTAACTCAAGGGGTGTAACCTCCTGAGGTGTTGTTGGTGGATTAGCAATGATTGAAATACCAGACCCAGTCACTTGTTGGAGTATATTCTCATTGACAGGTGAGTGAGAAGGACTGGTTTGTGTCTGGTTCAAATCAAGAGCATCCAACAATAGTTTTGTTTGTGGGGGAATTGTGGAGGTGAGGTTGGGTGTAGAAAGCGAATTTGCCCCAGGAAGTGGGCTGTGGATGATAGAATCAAGTGATTCTAGAGCATCATATTGTGGTGTCCCGATGTGTACAACCTGTTCTTTTTGTGAAGAAGCAGGAGGAGTTTGAGGCATGGGTTGAGATATTTCTACCATCTGCTGTGAGGAAGTAGCAGCAGTGGTTTCTTGTGACTTTTGTGCTGTCACTGGCTGTTGCTCTGGTATCTCATTCTCCAGAGTTGCCTTTGATTTGGGTTTGGGGGGATTTTGAGTTTTCTTTTGTCGTGGCTTTCTGGTGGTTTTAGGTGTGGGTTTCACAGTAGTTGTTTTGCTGCTGTGATCACCTAGAGCAGTGTGCTCAGCAGCAGGTGCCTGAGGAGCAGTGGTAGCTGCTAAATTCTGCTCAGGAGCCTCTGCTTTTGTTTTAGAAGGCTTTGATAATCTTGTAAATGTTTCAGTTTGTATGCCATTTATTTGAAAAGATTCACCTTGCATGAGCACATGAGCATCATCCTTTCCCAATTTCTTTTGAAAGTAAAAACTTAAGAATCTTGGAAATAACAAAAATGATTTTGCAGTAACATTTTTGACCAAGTCATCAAAGATCTCCTGGGAGTAGTTAAAATTTTCGTTTTGTAAAATGGCATATCCCAGGTATTGGATCTTTAATGGTATCTCATTAAAAGCAGTTGTTTTATTTGAAACACACATCAAGAGGCTATGGAATAAAAATCTTGTTGCAGGAGGAAAATAACCTTTTTTGTAAGGTGTCCTTTTTCATTTGTTCCTTATAACCTCTTTCAATGAAATCACGTTGATACTCTGTTTTTGGGAAAGAAGTTTTACCTTGCTGATCATTGAGTTCAAAGAAGTCTGAAATGGATTGTGGGGTGATTTGAACCTTTTTGCCCATTATTGAGGAATTGATGGCTATGATTGTCTCACCTTGGGTCTCAAGTGTGGCATTTTTCCAGAATTCTCTCTAGGTTTTTAGGTAAATCGGAGCATCAGCAGTCAACAAAGTTTTGTACTTTGAAGACGACATAGTATCAATGATGGAATTGAAGGTGTCAGTGTTTGTGGGTTTTTTTGAGCAGACCCAAGTAATTGTGAGGAGCTTTGTATGGAATTTCATTGGCTTCTTCGGTGGGTATTTCAGATGATGAGGACTTCGATTTCGTCATTTTGAAGAAGAAGAACGATGAATGAGTGGAGAGAAATGGATGATAACTGTTTTGAGAAAGGAATTTTTTAATTCGATTCGACAGCAAAAACCCTGTTTGGGGGGTTTTGATCAGGGTTTTATAAGGAAAAAGTGAATTGCTGACGTGGCAGCGGTTACAAAGATCTGACCGCTATGTACTGTCCACGTGCCAACCCCTGACAAATAATGGAGGACAGTTGTTTTATGAAAACCACTGATGAAGCAATATCAGTGGTTGTAACGGTAACAATGAAAGCAATGGGAGACTTTAACTATCAGTGGATAGCCTTATTAGTGGATGAAACACTGATTTTGAACAACAGTGATTACCAAGAAAATGAGAGAACAGGGGTTGACTTTCAGCGGTGGACAGCTTTTTAGTAGAACAGATGGTTGAACAAAACCGTGGTTATGGCAGACTTTTAAGGATTTAATGAAAAATTCATTTTTAGCTATTTTTAAGGGTGGATTTTTGATTTTCTGAAAACATTTTAATGCTTTTATTCATAGAAAAACAAGATTTTGCTTGTTATTCCATGTTTAGCATGCAAATCCTAGAGATCAAGCTTTCAAAGGTGGATGTGTCTAATGATTTTGTTAGCACATCTGCCAGCTGATCTTTAGTTGGTACATGATGCAGAGAAATCAAACATTTTTCATAGCAATCCCTCACAAAGTGATGTCTGATATCAATGTGCTTGGTGGTTGAATGGGAGACTGGATTTTTGATGATATTTTCTGCTGCCTAACTGTCCAACATAAGAGGTGTCTTTAAGGCAGTGATACCAAAATCCAGCAATTGATTTTGAAGCCAAAGCAGTTGGGCTGTACAGCTTGCCGCAACTATATACTCTGCCTCAGCAGTGGATGTGGAAACAGTTGCTTGCTTTTTGCTTTGCCAAGACACTAAGCAACTGCCTAGGAATTGGCACCTTCCTGAATTGGACTTCCTTGTCTTGTCACATCCAGTAAAATCACTATCTGAGAAACCGGAAAGCTTGATATTTCCATCAGCTGGATACCAGATACCAAGTGTGGGAGTACCTTTTAGGTATCTGAATATCCTTTTTACAGCAATTAAGTTTGACTTTCTAGGGGCTGATTGGGATCTTGCACAAACACATGTTGCAAACATGATGTCTGGCCTAGATGCAGTTAGGTACAATAAAGACCTAATCATGCTTCTATATAGAGTTTGATCAACCAAATCATCCTTTTCATTAGACATGACAATTTTATTGGTTGCAAAGGGTGTACTGCATGGCTTACAATCATCCATCTCAAATTTCTTTAAAAGTTCTTTGGCATATTTGCCTTGATGGATAAAGGTGCCATTTTGCAGTTGCCTTACTTGGAGACCAAGAAAGCACTGGAGTTCACCCATTGCACTCATTTCAAACTTAGCTGTAACGAGTTGCCTAAACTCTTCACACATTTTATTACATGTGATTCCAAAGATGATGTCATCTACATAAATCTGGACAATCATCAAATCCTTTCCCTTCCATTTAAAAACAGTGTTTTGTCTATTTTACCTCTTGTGAAACAAATGGAAAGTAGAAAGGTGGAAAGAGTTTCATACCAGGCTCTTGGTGCTATTGGAATGCTGTATTGTCTCACAATTCCTTTTGATACACAGAAATCATCTAACTCCTTGTTTCTGTACTCTGTGCCATTGTCACTTCTGAAGATTTTTACTGACAATTCAAACTGCTTTTCAACCTGTTTCACAAAGTCTTGCAGAATGCCTGCAGTCTCATCTTTTGAGTGTAAAAAGTAAGTCCATGTAAACCTAGAAAAGTCATCAACAATAACCAAACAATATCTTTTCTTCCTAAGACTCATGACTTTAACCGGGCCAAACAAATCCATATGAAGCATTTGCAAACATTTGGTTGTTTTGGACTCTTCAATTGATTTGTAAGAGCTTTTATGTTGTTTTCCTTTTAGGTAGGAAACACAATGCTCAGGACAGGTGAACAGTTTTTGAGGTAAACCTCTTACTAACCCCTGTTTTGAAATAGCAGTGATTGTCTTGAGATTTGTGTGCCCCAATCTCCTGTGCCATAATTCTGTCTCTTTATTTGAGGTAGCTGAGAACAGACATGCGTCAGTCCTAGGGCTCTCTTTTGACATATCCACTACATAAACATTGCCACTTCTTTGAGCAACAAGTTGAGTTTTTCCATTTTTTATTATTGCTTCAATCTTTTCAACCATTTCTGGTCCAACAATCCTACAACACTCTTTTGTAAAGAATGAGCCATAGCCCTTATCACTCATTTGAGAGACACTTAAGAGGTTGAATTTTAGATTGTCTATTAGATTGACATTTTCAAACTTAACTTTACCAGACTGAATAGTACCAGACCCCAGAACCTTTCCTTTACTATTATTGCCAAAGGATATATCACCCCCTCCATGAGTTTTGAAATCCTTGAGAAGGGCTCTACATCCTGTCATGTGCCTGGAGCCTCCACTATCTACATACCAAAGACTATCTAAGCATGCAGAAGCTCCCTGCACATGTAGTAAAATATTAGTTCATTAAGGTCTCCAAAGCTAATATGGCTTTGGATGGGGTCTCAGCAGTGTCTAGGTTAAGTTCAGGTGAATGGGCAGTGGTTAGGTCAGGTGTTTGGATAGTTTTGGAACTGGTTTTCTCTAACCACTGTTGGGGGTCTTGCCCAATTATCTGTTGGTACCCAAAGGGATGCCTGTTCACTCTTGGTTTAGAGGGCCTTTTGTAAGCCTCATTTGTCCCTTACGTCTTCTGTATTGATTGGCAGGGGGTGCATCAGTCACCTGAACATCTCTTTTGACAGATGTTTGGTTCAGCTGTTTTGTGACAGGTGTTTGAACTGGCACAAACAGTGGTTGGTTTTTGGTAAACTTGACGGATGAATTTGATGAACTCAAGGATGTTGTTGCAGTGTACTCATTCTTTTCACATCAAATGATTTGAGATACACACATTCTTGAGTTTTGTGGTTTGATTTACCACAGATGGTGCAGCTTTCAGCAGGTACAATGACACTTGTTTTGTTGAGATCATATGCTTTTAGATGAAAACAGTCTTTTTTTAGATGATTCTTCTTTTCACAAAAGTCACAAAACAGGTTTTTGATCTTTTCTCTTTTCTTCCTCTTTTCAGACTCCTTAACAACAGAGTTTTGAACTACTGTTGGGATGTCTTTGAGAGGAATGACCTTGGCTTTAGGAGCTTTGACACCATCAGTGGTTGTGAAATCCATAGGCTTAAAATTTTCAAGAATGTCACACTCATCAGACCATCTGGGTTTAAATTGATATTCCTCAATCTCTTCATAGGTTGAAGAGTCCAATGGTTTGTCAAGTGTGATTTTGTTGCCATTTTTGTCAGTTATTTTGATTTCTTGGCCATTCTTGTTTGTGGGTATGATTTCCACTTAACCAGATTCATTTGTAGCATTGTTTTCAACTTGGTCATGCTTTCTAAAACCTACACCAAATTTTACATTGCTTTTAATCTGTTTTTCAAGCATTACTTCATAGCCTTTGCAAGATTCCACCCATTTTTCACAAGTGATTTGGGTGGATTCCAACTCCTTTTTGCAAACATGATATTTTTCTATGATAGTTTGGAGTTGGTTTTTGGTAATGCTTTGCTCTTCTTTTAGACTGCAAATTTCTTTGTCTTTTTCAGCCAACTTGATTTTAAGTTTTTTTAATGACTTTTCAAATTTAACTTCATCAGTTAAGACCTTATCCCTAAGGTTTTCATTCACCTCTTTAATGCTAGCAAATGCAATAATGCATTTGTCTGAACACAGATTTTTAAGAACCTGAGGTGATACCTTGGCAGCAGCCATCATGGCACAATCACATTGATGATCACTTCCTTCATCAGATCTCTCTTCTTTCTCACCCTCTTTCTCCTCTTCCTTTTCTTCTTTGTCTTCTTTGGACCAGGGGTCAAACAGTGGTTCAATCAGGGTTTCTTAATTTTCTCCCAGCAATGTTTCACCAACAACTGCAGTAACCACTACTTCAGCCACTTCATCCACTGTTTCAACACTTAGCTGTTCTCCTTCAGCTTCTACCCCTTCTGGTATGGACTCTAATGCCATAAGACAAAATTCATCATTAAAATTATCATTAGAAGCATAGAGTGCAAAATTTTCATCACCAAGCTCATCAGGCATACTGCTCCAGGCAACAAAACCTTGGGTGAAAAAGCTTTGTTGATCTGGTTGAACCACTGTTGGAGCAGTTTGTTGAGGTGCAACAGGTTGCACTGGAGCCTGAGGGACATGGGCTTGAACATACTGAATTTGTGGAACAGTGGTTTGAACATAATGCACAGGCATAGGGGTTGCAGCATAATGAGCAGTGTTAACATGGGCTGCAGGGGTATATTGGGCATAATGCACAGTGCTTTGGTGTTGTGGTCTAGGGTTTGAGCTGGGATGAGTTATAATTGGACCAGTGGTTTGACTCCTGCATTCCCTAGCAAAATGACCTAGCCTATTGCACTTATAACACTTGATTTTTGATTTATCCAACCCCACTTTTAAATTCCCATGTAACCATGGGAATTTTCTCCCTGTTCTTTTATAGAATTTGCTTGTTCTCACACTTAGCAAAGCCAATTGATGCAAAATGTCAATTTCTTCTAAGTCAGTGGGATCAAAGTGTTGTAAATCATTGAGTTCAAAGCACAAATTATCAGAGTTCTGGCTTTCTCCATTTGCTGTGAAAGCAAAGTTGGATGAGTGAGAATCAAAGTTGAAATTACCTCCAGCAGTTATGTTAATAAAATGATCATAACTCTGATCCTTACTACTGCCAGACTCTTCTTGACCCAGAAGAGCTGTGTTACCAAATGAATAATCATCTGTAACTTTGCCAGACTCTTGCAACTTATTTTTATGGTTTAACTCCCTTTCATAGGTCAGGAGTCTACCATGAAGTTGGGTCAGTGTCAGGTCTTTGAACTCAACATAATTTCTAGTCACAAAGGCAATTGCATCCCATTTTTTAGGTAGTGATCTAAGAAACCTACTATTTTGTGTAGATTTAGGAAATTCAACCTTAACAAGTCTTAGCTCACTAATGAGACAACTGAAACGCTCAAACTGTTGAGTCAATGATTCACCCTTATTGTGACAAAAGGTTTCATACTGTTGATTCAGAATTTCCCTGTTATTTTCAATTACTTCTTCAGTTCCCCCAAATTGTTCCTTAAGTGCATCCCATAGTTCCTTGGCACTGTTACACTATAACAGCCCAGCATAAATTTCATTGGGTAAAGCAGATGCAATGATGCTGAATGCTTTGGCATCCAGTTCGAACTTTTGAAAATCAGTTTCAGTATAGTTTTCATATTTTTTAGGTTCAAATTTCTTTGGATCGTCAGCACTCGGCACCATTGGAACATGGGGTCCAAAGACAACCGATCTCCAACATCCAGTATTCTGTTGAGCAAGGATGTGACCCATCCTTCTCTCCCAGATGTTGTACTCATTTCGTTTCAGCATGGGTGGTTTGAAAAGTGAACTGATGTTATTCTTCTCAGCTTGTGATTGTGACGTCATCCTGGTTGTTTTATAGGCACTGATTAATCAACTTTGAACGTGATTAAACCTTACTATGTTTTCAACAAAACGAACAACTATCAGTATCAACGATTTTGAGCTGAACTATTTATGTCAAAATGATTGTTAGATCAATTTTGACTGTCCGGGCTCTGATACCAATTGTTAGGATCTGAGTTTGGATTGATTGTGATTTACATTTGATTTAAGATGAAAAATGAAAAAGTAATGCAGCGGAATTAAAATGGAATTAAACTTTGCACACAATCAAACAGGAGAAATGCTTTCAACATACAAGTTTAACATTGAACCGAATGCTTGAATTTATTACAAGATTCAATTACAATATGCATGCATGTAACAAACTCCCCCTCAGCCTGAATTCACAGTGATTGTTTGTACATGAAGAAAAGTGATGAAGAGAGCTAATAGAACAGTACAGGGTACTGTTCTATTTATAGGCACGGACAAACCACCGTGGCATCTTTGCTGACATCACCATGAAAGTGACATCTAACCTCCTAACAAACTCTAACAACTGATCCAATACAAACACTGCTATGCTAACTACTGATTACAATACATTACATAAGAAAAAATAAACTACTACTTTATCCTTCCACTGTTGTGACTCCAGCAGTACTTGATAACTTCAGCAGTGCTTGACCCATAGCAGTAGATTGATCAACAGGGCTTTAGTCTTCATCAGTCTTTAACATGATCAGCAGTTGTAAGTCAGCAGTTGATGTAAAGGATCAGTGGATGGAGGTCATCAGATGTTGAAACCACTTTCACGGGGAGAGAATATAAACACAACATCTGCTTATTTTGGATCCACTGCTCTGATACGGTTTTGGCTTTAATCAACTGTTCCTCTGGTAGGGTTCAATCCCAACATATTCAATCCGTTACTTTGTAGTACGGATGTCTTCGTTAGTTGTTTCTATTTCGTATTGTTATATGTTATGACTAGTATATATCGTAGCATGCAATAGACATTATACCTTGTTCTCGTCATTGCATGCTCCCCATTAGACTTATAAATGATATATTTATTTCTGATATGGCTCTCGACTCTGTCACCCGAGCGATTATATGTTAAGACTTGTCGTTTGGGCGTCAACGACATGACACCCATCATGACGGTGACGGTGCGCAACTAAAGTTCACGGCGTCTCTAGTTTGTGCTTGTGTAGCACTTGGCCCCTAGAGGCATATAGATCGATCTTAGGTCTGACTCCTGACTCCTGTTTGAGATGGATTAATGTGTGTAAGCCTACACACCGTCTCCTTGGTGCATGGACTAGCTAGCTGTGTACCCCTCTGTTTAGGCTCGTGAGTGCTTCTATATTACGTGACTTATTTTATTGTTCTATGTAGTCACGTACGTCTTGTATCTGTAATGGTTTGTCTGATATGTTATATGCATCTAATTGTGTTCATGATCATGTATCGGGTATACCTCTGGTTATGTTTAGTATCTAGTTCTGGTTATATTTGTTTCGACTCAGTATTTGTATCGGTTTGGTCTCCGTATCCATGTTAATATTATTTTCAGTTTCAACTTAGATTCACATGTCGTGTTATATGTTAGTTTGTATCCGTTAGTATCTGTTTTCAGCATTGGTTCGGTGTTGGCATCAGTAATTGTTTTAGAACTGTTTTGTTTCCGGTATCAGTATTGGTTTACATAATTTTTATAAGTATTAAATTGCGTTGTTTTCAAAACTCAGGTTATCAAAATTATTCTATTTATTAAATATATATTTTCAAAGTTAGAAATATGTTAATTTTGGTTAAATAATGATTTCTTATGAAATTTGAGTTATCATTAGATTTTGATTTACATATAAATGTTTTTTTTTATAATATAGTAATTTCCACAATTCTCTTGTTTTAAAGCAAGTAGGATTATTAAAAAATATTATATCATAAGTAGTCACACCCCAACCCGCAGCGGAATAGGTGACTGGGGCATGATTGATTGATACAACATTATGACTTGCTATTAAATGGTTAAATATTCATTAGTACCATGTTAAAGGTTTCACATACAAATAATCCACATGAAACAAATACCTAAAAGACATTATACAAAGTAGATAATAAACTATAAGTCTATTTCTTGTTACTAAGGCCCAATCCTATGTTGATTTCCTCTTCATTCCTGTTCACCTGCATCAAGTGTAAAAAAAATAGTTTTTGGGTCAACAAAGGTTGGTAAATGAATCGTATTATTTTTGTGAAAAAATATAAGTTTATTTTTTGTATATAGAAAATGTGCATGTAACGAAATGTAATTGAATGTGTTATATGTAAATGTATCAAACCTCAAGAAAAAAATCAGCAAATAATGTAATGATTCAAATGAACGTATGTATGTTGCACTGGATAATGATACGAAATCTCAAACACTAATCAGCTCAATTGTATGTGAATGTGCATGGTATTATGGTGTGCTAGTTTGTATTGCAAGATTCGAGCTCAATCAAATGGAGCTGATCTCGTGTGTTGGCAACGTCAGATTCCGCTCATTGTAATAGGGAACGGACGAGCCAATGGATCCATATATAACAGTCTCATGAATGTAATGCACCAAATGATGAACAAACAATTAACACATAACACATAAACTACACAAGTTGGTATATGCACGTATTAAATCATGAAAATGTAATAATTGTAATGTGACACATGATATACCCCAAAACATGTAATAAAAGGGGGAAATGAAAGATCAACTCACAATTTTGCGTTCTGTAAATCCGTTCGCTAAAAACCATACAAGTGTCAAAAATGAAATGAGCCAAGCGAAACAATTAACCTAAGTAATGACACCAAAATGTACTTTAAATAAAACACTCTTAAAATATATAAAATAATTTACAACCTAATACTTGGTTAATGTTGTGATAAATTTCGTTATGATTCGTGCGTTACAGGTTTAATGGTTGTGTTCGGTTGTCATTAATCTAATAAAATACAAATCATTGTTTATAAATAAATACCCTATACATAATATTCATGTTAATGCCACACCGTTGATTTATATACTAGACTATAACTCATTTCCAATAATGGTGTTTTAACAAGGCAGATTGGATAAATAATCTCAACTTTCTCAATTTAGCCGATAATAATCCCAACTCAGTTATTTACCGATAATAATACGAACAGGTCAACTTTTGGCCAATAATAGTCCGCTGTTAAAAATAGCTTAACGGAGTTAAGTTTTTTTCCGAATTACAAACCAATGTTTTAGGGTTTTTGATTAGAACAAGGATATGAGTTGATTGATATAAAATTTACCTCGAAATACTGCACCAAATGACGAAAACGGTGCTTTAATTCGGGTGTTTAAACTTCCAATTAACCAAAATCAAGCCGTTTAGAGCACCGTTTCGAGATAAGTTTTACATAAATCGACTCGTATCCTTGTTCTGATCAAAATCCCTAAAACATCGGTTTGTAATTCAGAAAAAAACTTAACTCTGTAAAGCTATTTTGAACGGCGGACTATTATCAGCCAAAAGTGGACCAGTTCGGATTATTATCGGCAAATAATTGAGTTGAGATTATTATCTGCCAAATTGAGAAAGTTGGGATTATTTAAATCTAATTTTCCTTTTAACAATACATGTTGGACTCAGTTTACAAAGTAATCTATATGATAATAATTACACTTGTAAAGAAGAGTAAACTGCCAAAATGGTCCCTGAGGTTTGGTCACTTTAGTTCAAAACTAAAAACCTTTTGAATCTGGGTCCCTGTGGTTTCCATTTTGTTTCCATTTTCATACAAAATCAAAATTTGGTAAGATTTTCCAGTTAACATCCATTTTTTTTGTCTTTTTCTCCCTTTTAATGAAGGGTAAAATGGTCTTTTAATATTCTATATTATAACAAATTAAAAAAATCTGACAATTTTGCCCTTCATTAAAAGGGAGGAAAAAGTCAAAAAAACTGGATGTTAACTGAAAATTCTCACCAGATTTTGATTTTGGATGAAAATGACAACAAAATTGAAACCACAGGGACACAGATTCAAAAGATTTGAGTTTTGTACTAAAGTGGTAAAAGTGACCAAACCCCAGGAACCATTTTGACAGTTTACTCTATAAAAAAGCTAAAATTTTGGGTTGTCAACGAAAAAATAAAAATAAATAAATAGATAAATAAGTATAAATTATAGTGTGATCACCTTCTTCTTTAACAACAAAGCTAGTGACTCAAAATTATGGTTCACCATTTGATTTATTTTTCTGGAATTTTGACAAAGCTAAAGACATTTATTTATAATTATAAAACAATTAGTGACATCTTAGGGGTGGGATAAGACTTTGTGACCAATAGGTCCTGGGTTCGATTCCCACAAGGGGGTTTTTCCCATATTTATTTGGTTTCCTCCTGAATTAGTGTATAGGCATTATGCCTGGTGGAGATGGTTATGATCGGGTGGCTCTGCTGGTGGCACGATGATACTCCAGTGTTTCGTCAGTAATCCAAATTTGCCGTTCAAAAAAAATAAAGAAAAATGCATACAAATGGTTCAATTTCCTACGACAAAACCTTTAGTTAATGATTCGCTAACCTTTATTCGTATAACAAATTTCACCAATTACATTCTAAAGCTATGAACAAATTTCTAAAAGAATTTTATGGATAAGAATCAATAACATATTAGCATAAAGGGTCTGAAGGGGTATGGTCCCAGATCTCGTGCCAACATGGCCGCGAGTGACCATTACCCTTATCGAAAACCCCCACCGCCAGGAACTTATCTGTGTCCGTGCGGGCACGCGCGAACACAGCGGTCGAATCCAATCGGTCAAGTGATGAGAAGACTTACCTTGTGTATGAAAATGGGTGTACACATAGCGATGCGGTCTAGCACCGCATCCTATGAACATTTTCGTCACGACAAGGGATCTGGATAGCAGCAACAGTCACCACAAGTGGCGACGCGGCCTGGCACCGCTTCCCGCATTCCTGGCCAGAGTGAGAACACGGAAACAACAGCAGTTACCGCAAGCAGCGATGCGGCGCGGCACCGCATCCTGCCCACGAGGCAAGTGGGACTGACACCACAGTGCAAGTGGCACCAATGACAGTCGCCTGTCAGCCCATACGTAAGCAACAGACTGACACCACAGTAGGACGTGGCTTCACCTCCGCGACCGACAAGCGTGACACACCTGCATAAGGGCGGCGCGTTGTCAGTCTAGCCACTCAATTACCCTCCTTCACTCCTCGGCTATAAATACCCATCCCGGACCAGGTTTGAGATATCGCTTATCAACTCTCTCACTACTACTACTACTATCACACACTTTGCTTCACAAGCTAATTACTGATTCTCACGCCGAAGAGTGGTAATAAGGAGCACCCCCCACCCCTTTCTCCTTGTTACGAGTCACGGTGTGTTTTCCTTGTGTAGGAGACAGATCAGTGGACGATCCAGCCACCGATCCTCGGAAAGAAGGGATTAACCCTACTTGACGAGACCAGTGAATTGACCTCTCTTGGTTAACCACTGTTTCATCATTGCGCCCACCGCTACTCTTAGCACTTATTTCGCATCTTTTTCTTTCTTGAAGATCATGTCTGATCGTCAAAACAATCCCAACGAGGACAACCTCAACCCCGCAAACTTGGTACCTACGGGGAACACTACCCCAGCATAACCAATCGGCCACATAGGCACATCCGCACAAGGGGGCTCACCCCCAGTGTTCATGCCAGATTTTTCACAGTACGCTTCTGTGATACCACCAGGAATGGATCTTCATACCTTGTATTTCCAACAACAGACTGCCCTTGCGGAAGCCTACAACAAGGCTTGCGCAGAGGCGCAAATACCCGGAGGACCCACACCGGCACCATACACACCTGCGCCTCGTATCTTGCAATACGAGAGTAGGGCACCCGCAAACCCGGCCTCCCGGGATAGGGTAGAAGAACGCGGATCCTCCTATTGTAGCGTCCGAACGCTTGACGAGGACGACTCCACATATGGATCCCGCCGTAGGGGTCCAATACAAAGCCGGCTTGGCCCACACGGCGAAACTAGGCGGCAATCAATAGCCCACCGCGGCTCCGGCATCCACAGCCGTTTGGGACCACAGCCCCACAACGAGGGGCATGATTGCACAAACCCAGATGACGGTACGTATTACGGGGAATCCCACTCGGCCAACAGCCGACCGGGAGGATACAATTATATTCCTCAGACTCAACCCCGCACTACATGCGTCCGTGCTGCAAAGCGCAGACCAACCCAACCCTACAGGCCAAGGTCCGCGGCCGAAAACTCCAAATTCACACCGGAGATCGCCCACGCCGAAGTAACTACAACCAAACTCCCACTTACGATTGGAAATACAGTGGCTCGTCCGATCCGGATGACCACATGAATGTTTTTACCGGCGCAGGGTGCATGGGCAAATGGGACGAGGCCACATGATGCCATTTTTCCCCCAGACCCTCACTGGATTAGCAAGGGCTTGGTTCAATTCTTTGCCAGTTGGAGCGCTGGCTTCATTTGAATAACTGCAGGCAAAATTTCTTGCACATTTCAGCCAGCAACGATGCCACAAACGTGATTCAATGGACATCATGAACATCTGGCGCGAGGACAACGAAAGCCTAGAGTCTTTCGTTATCCGCTACAATAAAGAATGCCTTGAGATCGGCGGGATCGCAGATCAAATGGCTCATAACCATTTCATCCGAGCCGTCAAGGATGATGAAATGGTGATGACCATCTCAGGCAAGGAGGGCTTGCTAGAAAAATGGGACGACGTCATGGCCGCGGTCAAGATGTACGCCCAAACTCAGTGGTCTCTCAAACCACACACTGGAAAAACCCAGCCCCAAGCGGAAGGTCAATCCTCCCGCCAAGACACCAAGCGCAACAACAAGCATAACCGGGACACATGGAATCGCGACAACGATTCCAAACCTTATGTCCCGCGCGGTTACCAGCCCGACGCAAGGGCAACAATCAATGCCAAACGCGAACAACGGGCATCTAAGAAGGAACCTCGGGATCGCAATTGGACCGAGATCAACAAATCGCCAAGAGACGTCCTCCAGATGGACGCACAGTTCTTGCGACCGGCCCAACCAATGAAGTCCAAAAAGAACCAAGATCTCACCCTTTACTATGAGTATCATAAGGACTCGGGCCACTCCACCAACAATTGCATCAGTCTCCAATTAGAGATTGAACGAGCCCTGAAAGAGGGGAAGCTACAACATCTGTTGACAGCCGCGCAGAAGCAAACAAGCGCATCACCCCCAACGACGAGGGCACTTCCACGGGCAAAAAGACCATGTATGTGGCCTCAACCCACATGATTAATGGGGGCCGTGGAAGGCCGCGCAAGGCCGCGCAAGGCGGTAAGACGAGGGGATAACGACTGGAAAGACGAACAAGTTGTTTTCCCCATAGTTCGTGGCGGACTGCGCGACAGACGCGCCGTCGTAATCACCAGCTATCTAGCTCATTACTGCACGGAGCGGTTGTTCATCGACCCGGGCAGTACTTCTGACATCATCTATGAGCAGTGCTTCAACCAATTCGATCAGGAAGATAAAGATCGATTGCAGCCGGTAGACTACACTTTGGCCGGATTCGGGGGGGAAATGGTGTTCCCCCTAGGCCAAATTACATTCCCCGTGCGCCTTACCAACAGTAAGCGCACGCGGATCGAGGAGGTAAACTTCATGGTTTTACCCCACACCTCCCGATACGACGTACTTCTCGGGCGAGAGTCACAAGGCGACTTTAACATGATTACATCCGTCCCCCACTCTGCCATCGGTTTCCCAACCGAGACGGGGGTCGCCATAATTTATGCCCGCAGAGAAGTTATGTCTACGGACGAACTGCGTCCGACCAAGACGGCAAGAGTTACCCCCAACACCATGCCAGAGAAATGGGTACCTAACGCGAGGTACCCCGAACATACAGTGACATTGGGTCATGCCTTGTCTAACAGCACCAGAGCACGCCCGAAGCAACTACTCTTTAGGAATCAATACATCTTCGCATGGACACCCGCAGGCATGACAGGGGTGCCACGCGACGTGGCGCAACATTTTTTGAATACCCTACCAGGTATCAAACTGGTGATCCAAGGCCATCGCCACCTTGGATCCACAAAAAACGAGGCGATGAATGAGCAGGTCAAAGAACTGCTCTCCGCAGGCATCCTGCGGGAAGTTAAATACTAGACGTGGTTATCCAACCCAGTCATGGTAGAAAAAGCTACTGGGGGCTGGCGCATGTGCGTCGACTACAAAGATCTAAACAAAGCCTGCCCCAAGGATTGCTACGCATTTCCAGAGATCAACGAAAAAGTCAATAACCTCGCCCCATTCCGATGGAAGTGCTTCCTCGATTGTTATAAAGGCTACCACCAAGTGCAAATGGAAATCGAGGACGAAGACAAAACGGCATTCCGCACCCCTACGGGGAACTACTGTTATACAAAAATGTCGTTCAGGTTGCGTAACGCGGGCGCAACCTATCAAGAACTGATGAACGATACTTTCGGCATTCAAATCAGCAAGAGTGTCGAAATCTACATGGACGACTTAGTCATCATGAGCATGGAGGAAGATACCATGCTCACAGATATCGAAAGAACATTCCAAACTCTGCGAAGCGTCAACATGAAGCTCAACCCAGGGAAATGCTCGTTTGGAATGGAAGAAGGCAAGTTCCTTGGATTTATCGTCACAAAAGATGGATTCAAGGTGAACCCAGAAAAAGTTCAGGCGATCGAGCGCATGCCATCGCCTTCTACGAGGAAGGAAATGCAACGACTAGCCGGCCGGCTAGCCGCGTTAAACGGATTCTTAGCTAACCACGCGGCTAAATCTTACCCCTTCATCAGTAATCTGCGGAACTGCTTAAAAAGGAACAGTTCCAATGGACCGCAGAGGCAGAAAACGCCTTCCGAGAGATGAAAGAGTGTTTGATCCAACTCCCAACTCTCACCGCACCACGCAAGAAAGAACCACTCATCCTATACCTATCAGCCGCAGACAACGCGGTGGGCGTGGTGCTCATAGTGGAACGAGAAGGAGTTCAAACACCAATCTATCACGTCTGCAAAATGCTAAATGATCCAGAGACAAGATACTCCATCATGGAGAAGTTGGTACTCGCACTGGTACACGCATCCCGATGGCTGCGCCGTTACTTTTCAAATCACGTCATTACCGTGTTGACCAACTACAGGATCGGGCAAATCCTCTCCAAGCCTGAAATCTCTGGGAGACTAGCAAAATGGGCCATTGAACTGGGCGCACACACATTGGTTTACAAACCACGACCAGCAATCAAAGGCCAGGTCTTCGCTGATTTCGCCGTGGAAGTACCGGTGAATCGCATTCAAGAATGCGAAGACGAACAAACCCCAACACCTCCTCCATCCTCATCAGACATCTGGGCACTATACACTGATGGTGCATCCAACGAAGACGGTGCGGGTGCAGGTCTGTGACTCGTAAGCCCTGATGGTCAAGAGCTCACCTACGCCATCCGCCTCGATTTCAAGGGTACAAATAACGAGGCAGAATACGAGGCTTTGCTAGCAGGGCTGCGCTTGGCAGTCAAGCTCGGCGTCCAACACTTGGAAGCACACATCGACTCATTATTAGTTGTGGGGCAGGTCCGCTGTGACTATGCCGCGAAAGGAGATATCATGATCCTCTACCTTGAGGAAGCCATGCAACTGAAATCACTGTTCACCTCCTTTAATATTCGCCATTTCAATAGGAGTGAGAACAAACCCGCGGATGCACTTTCGAAACTCACATCCACCAGTTTCCAGCACCTGGCAAAGGAAATACGTATTGAGATCTTACAAAATCCCTCAGTACCCCTGCGCCAAGTTAACGTCATCCAATACGGTACTACGTCCTGGATGACGCCAATCATTGCACACCTACAATCAGGTGTTACCCCCAAAAGCAAAGCATAGGCACGCAAACTACAATACAAGGCATGCCACTACCAGATGGGGGACAGTATTTTATACCGTAAATCATACCTGGGGCCTCTCCTACGATGCGTCGACCCTCAAGATGCCACGTATCTCATCAGGGAGATACACGACGGAATATGCGGCATACATGCAGGGCCGCGTATGCGGCATAATGAACGTCGGGTATTACTGGCCCGGTATGCACCTGGACGCGGTCAAAATCTTGCGCAAATGCTTTAATTGTCAGCGACACACACCAAAGACATTGCGCCTAAAGAACAACCTCGTCCCCGTCACCATCGCATGGCCTTTTCAAAAATGGTCAATCGACGTGGTAGGACCATTTCCACATGCACCAGGCGCGGTAAAATTTATCATAGTGGCTGTCGACTACTTCACCAAATGGGTAGAAGCAAAACCGCTAGCCTCTACCACCGCTATGATAACAAGGAAATTTGTCTGGGAACACATCATCTGTCGTTTCGGTCTACCAATATGCATCGTAACCAATAACGGCACCAACTTCGCGGCCGAAGATTTCTAAAATTGGCTAAAGGAACTAAACATTGAACACGTCTTCTCCTCAATGGCGCATCCGCAAGGGAATGGCCAAGTTGAGAGCATCAATAAAAGTTTAGTCGAAGGCATAAAGGCACGGTTGGGAACAACCAGACGCGGCTGGGTTGATGAACTCCCAAGTATCCTATGGGCCCATAGGACTAACCCAAAGACAAGTCACGGGGAGACACCCTGCAGCCTAGTCTATGGCTCCTAGGCGGTGATCCCCGCTGAGATAGGTCTCCCTTCAACTCGAATGTTAGCTGTCAACAAAATTGACAACAGTGACGAGAGCAGGCTTGACTTGGACCTCTTGGAAGAAAGGCGTGAAAACGCAGCAATCAACGAGGCCAAGTACAAAACAAAATTGGAAAAGTACTACAACGCGTGCGTCCGCATCTGCACATTCAACCCGGGAGACTATGTACTCCGGGACAACGAGGCCTCTAACGCAGAACGCCCAGGGAAACTTGCCCCCAAGTGGGAAGGACCTTACCTTATCCAAGAGGTCCTGGGCAAAGGCGCGTACAGATTACAAACGCTAGAAGGAGAACCTATCGCAAGAACATGGAACGCACAGCAACTTCGACGCTGTTACATGTAAGCTACGTTTACATTTCCATGTAACCTACTGGCCCGTAGGCCATTTGTCAATAAATAAATGAACAATTTAAGGCAATATTGTTTATCTTTCTATTACAAATGTGTGTTCCACTTTGCGGTATCTGCAAAAACAGATTGGCAAAATCCTCATTCGCGATACCCACGCAAAGTGGTGACCACACACAAATATTGTAATAGGCCAGCAAAGGCAAAACATCAGTGTCTATCCAGCTGGATATGCACATACAGTTTTTTACAAAACTTAAACAATTCCTAAACCCTAACGGGATAAAAACGGGAATTGACTAATACTCACACGACAAAGGTGTAGAGCATACTCAACCGCGCTCTATAGCCAACAGAGTTATTCATATACTTGCATGCCACCTAGACATGCAAATGGCAAATGACGACTTAGTATTATTTACATGCGCCCGAAACATTGGCCTTAAATAAACACTATTTCAACCGCGCGCACACAAAGACAAAGTAAATGTTCTTTACTTATGAACTTTGAGCCGCACATACTTGCATATCACCTAGATATGCAAATGGAAAATTCAGACTTAATGTTATTTATAAAAGCCTTAAACTTTGGCCTTACAAACATTAACTCACACATGTTCAAAAACGCAAGTAGTAAAACACTTGTACAAGTTGAGTAAAGGCATAAAGTTTATATATTCCAAAAAGATTTCTACAGCGATGCGATGCATAAGAAATTTTACATAAGTTTTTTCTCTAAACAAGAGAAAAACCAAAAAAGGGCACGCAGGCCAGCCTAGTCTTCTTTTGGGCCACTGGTGCCCGCATCACCTCCAGTGTTTTCCTCCTTCTCAGGAGGTTCATACAACAACCACAAACGGTCCACGTAATCTTCCACCTCCAAGCATTTTTCAATGTCTCCAATAGTGGAAAGGGACAAGTTGTTGTATGCATTAACGGCTGTGACATACCGAGCTTCAGTATCTACGCCATGGAACCCAGATCTCTCATCCGTAAATTTGCTCTGGTAGAAAGGGTGAACATGACTAAGGCATTCGTTGTAACCAGCCTTGAACCCTGCTTCCCGCGCACGCTCCTTAAGCTCGTTTACAGCTGTTGCGTTCTCATGCGCGTCAAGGACAATTCCAACAATCTACAAACATACAAGTGACAAGGGTAAGAAACGAAAACTTAAAGAATGAAAAGGGCACCTGATACTTACATGCCCGATACCGTGTTCGCGCATCCAATCACGATCTTCCCTAAGCTAATTGAGAGAGGTAGACAAACTATCCCTAGCCTCCGCAGCCTCCCTTGCCCGCGCTTCAGCTTCAGTCGCGCGGGTAGTGACCTCCTCAAGAATGGTCACCCGGTTCTGCACTTCAAACTTTCAACAACAAAGCGTACACAAGTATACAAAGACAATCAGTGATACTTGTGAAACAAAGGAACAAACTTAAGTATAATCACAGTTCAAACCTTGAGGTCCTCAACAACTTTGTTCAAATTGTTGTTGTCGGCATCCGCCTATTCAAGCGCCTTGGCACCACGTGCCTCCGCTTCCCTTGCCTCTTTGGCAGCCACTTCGGCTGTGATTTTTTCCTTTATCAAAGCAGCATTCGCCGCCTTGAGATTAGTCAGCTCCTGATGAACAAGGAAAAGTTTTTCATTTTCTCAAGCGCAAGCCTCCCTCCAACCCTTGCACTCATCAGAAAGTAATTTGGCAAGAGTACGAACCTGTTTAAGGCCAGCAGTTGCAGCCCAAGTCTCAGTCTACTTTAGCTTCTCAAAAGCAGCCTTCTCTCTTTCTAGCTGCTCCGCACCCTCCCGAGCAGCTTTTGCCGTTGCCTCAGCCTCATCCCGCAGGCGAACGATTTCCTCCTCCTTGCGGCCCAGAACCTTGTAGTCTTCTATAATCGCATTGGCCATTATAGAACTCCCAACAAGAATGGAAGAGAGCTGGTTTACCCGGTTCTCACGAGTCAAACCCCGGGCACGAAGAACTTCAAAAGGAGTGCCCAAACCACTTAAGATATCCCTGCAAGCGGAGGGATCGTTGGAAATGTCATCCCCTTGCATAATAGTCCAAGGGGACGATGATAGCTCACACTCCGGGTTTGTGCGTAAGAACGGTAGTAAAATTCCAATTCAGTCTCGCCAGGCTGAATGGACGGTTCATCTTCAAAACCCGTACCCATGGTGGTTGAACAAGCTGTCTTCTCAGCAACAGGGGAGTATGGCTTTTCAGCATCAGAGGACTTCAGGTTCTCACTCCCCTGAACTTCACTGTCCTGCGGGTCAATTAGGTTGTTGGACGAATCCAAAGTATCAGCAATGGTTTGACCCGAAGCCTTCTTCCCAGTATCCTCCACATGCGCGGATGCCGGAGTCACAACTTTGATAGAAGGGCTTCTCCTATCCTCCTCATGGACTCCCACGTCCACAGCCGCCTCTCGCGGTGGAGAAGAACGAATTTCAAAAAAGGAAAAACTTTCCTCACGCGGTTCTACAACAAAGAAAAGAACATCTATAAGTTACAAGCTAGAATGACAAACACTTGTGAACATATTCAACTTACGAGTTTTAACCGTAGGTGTCGGCTCAGGGATCGCAACCCCCCGGGTTCTTCTCAACTTTGGACCTTTCTGCCCGCCAGCAGCAGAGGCGTCCCCTTTCCTCTTTTTCTCATCGGCAGATTTGGAACCCGTAACAGTTCCACCCGAGGCCGCGCCACCACCTGGAACACCCAAACCCTCAAGGGTGTTAGACACTACTACGTAATCAGTGTATTTGCGTAAACGAACACAAGAGATACCTGCCACTCCGGCACTAAAGGAGGAACAACAACCGGCTCATGCGATTTCCTCAGTTTGCGAAACTTTTTATCACCATGTTTCTCCACGTGCTTTTTGGGAACGCCTGTGGCATCAGGGTCCCCTAGGGCCCCAAGATCACCTGCGTTTCATTCATCAAACAAACAATCCGCAAGGCCAACTTATTTACAAAACACATAAAGAAAGCACATCTATTTTGTACCTTTGCCTTGCGGAAACACTGCCTCCATTGCCTCCCGCTCAGGCAACCGGAAATTATCATGAATGGTGAAGTTGAACCCTTCCTCATCATCCGTGCAAGCCAACACCTCAACTTTACCCTTAAAGCTCGGGTCAAACATCCTCTAGAGGGGAGCGTCCTCTGATAGTACATTTACAAACTCTCAGTAACAAAAATAAGGAAACAAGAAACCGCACAAGAAGAAAGATACTTACCACCACTTTTCTCCCGCACAACCGGCCTTGCTTTCCTGCTCATCCTTCCCAGCATCATCCGCAGCACCCACAACTGCGAGTTACTCAGCTTTTTCCAACCAATGATCCGCAACCACGGGAACCAGTCCACCGTATCTGCTCGAGGGACACTAATGTTCTCCGTTATGATAGTGTCCGTCACGTTCCTAAAGGTCAACTTGGCAGTAACCGCAGCAGCCTTGATGTAGAAGAACTTTGTCTTCCATTTTGTCATGCCATTTGGTGGGACCATCAACTTAGGGCTACCGTCCCGTTGACGGAAAGAGAAGAAACCCATTGACACTGTCATCTGATAAAACCGTCGGAAGTCTCCGACGGTGGGTTCCATACCAAGAGCACGAAACGTGTACTCAAAGTTTCGAACCCGAATCATTTCGAAAGGACTCAGTTGGGAAATGTGGAGTTTATACCACTCCAGGACCTTAGCAACAAACATAGTCAATTGTAACCGGAGGTTACAGACACCTAAAAAATCAGCCCACATGGTGACGTACCCCGCCGGGGCATCGGCGGCGATGTCACCCTCTTGTGGGTGGATAGCACCATACTCCGGTGGCATCTAAACATCTGTCATCAGATTATCGAAAAAATATTTTGACCATTTCAGAACCGGCAAGCCTCCACCGGGAGCATCACCTTCCTCCTCCTCCGCCGCCACCGGCGACGAAGGTTCAGGATTTTCACCCATAGTGGAATGGGGATTAGATGGTTCAGCCATCACAGAGAATAAGAAAGAAAATAGAAGATGAGTTCAAGAATTTTGAAGAAACCTCACTGGAAAAACAAAGGATTAATCGTAGAAGATGAAGGTTATCACTTTCTCTTACCGGAAATTTTTTGAAATTTTGAAGAAGTGAGGGGAAACCCCAAACGGTTTCCCCTTTTATTCTCATCGCAATTAATGTTGTACAGTAACTTAAACGTTGTGCAAAAAAGGAACGAGTCATGCGACGGCACGTGTATAACGACGGTTCCGTTGACGGTTACCACACGCGTGTGTGGCCGCCCACGCGCCTGACATCACTAGACTTTTAACCTTCTGCTACAGTGCAGTGATTGCCTTGGGCAGTGCAAACGTCCTTTCATTTCAGCACATGCCAGGCAAATCCCACCAACTTTCACCAACCCGCACGTGCGGTCTACAACATTCACAAAAGCTACAAATGAAGACAACTCTCATGTAGGCGGCATGCGGTTTTTTATGGTTTCTCAAACCATAACCTAGACCGCATGTCATTTTTTACATCCCCTCAAAAAATAGAAAATATATATTATGTAAAGGGGAATAACCAATATCCTCATATACCCACGAGCACACGTGGAATATGCGGAGATGAAAAACACGAGCCCGCACAGGTGTGTCAGATACTCAGAACCAGCGTTGTTCTTTGGACTGCAAAAACCGCTTCTCAGGAACAGCAAAACCACATTACCTTGAAGTTCTTCAAGCTTCAAATCCCTCGTGTCCGGTTCACAACTAAAGAGGGGCCGCAAACAGCTTCTCCATAGGGAAAATGATAAGTATGATGAGCGACCGCACATCAGCAACCCCGACTCCTGATCCTTCAAAAGCTACATCAAAGGGTAACACTCTTTTAAAGCGAGTCTTCTGCTACAAACCGCAGACACTCATGAGTAGCTGAGGTGAAACATAACTACGCGAACGGTAGCTACGGAAGAGCCACAACTAACCCATCACACGGATGAGCAAAGCTACTTCCAGAAAAACTGCTTTCCAACTAAGCGTGAAGGAAAGTGGCTACAAAATAAACGCGGACGAGTTTCACCCAGATTCCCATGTATCTAAGGTGATCTCCTTGAGCAACAAGCCAAGCAACAGTGGTAACAAGTCTGCTTATGACTTTGTTTGCCCACCTATGGACCGCATAGAATAAACAATGGTGGGCACTACAATGCCTATGACCATGTTTATTTGCCCATGGTTCAAGTGAACGATTCACATTGTTCGACCAAACACGGCGAACAATGACGCAAGTTCCCCACATTGTTCGACCAAACATGGCCAACAATGTTAGGGAATAAGGTAACCGCAAAGGACGTGCGGTTACTTGAGAGCTAAACTGGAAGAACATGAACACCCCAAAAAATAGGGATCATCGTTCCATGTCCAGTTGATAAACATAAAGCGAGAGCAAGGCACTTACAGCATTGCATCCGTTCCCGCAGAGGTTACAACTAGAGTTGCGGCCAATGACATCTTCGGTCACGGTCTCAAAGGTTGGTTTGACACACCAACAGGTGGCAACCAACCCTATTGACATCAGAAGAAGGTAGACCATACTACCGGATCAAAATCCTCGGTTAAGAACTCCGCATCAGACGGAACTTGCTCACCGGTACGGATGTCACACCCCGATATTTACAGCTCAGCCTGGTGGGCCTGGTGGGGAGTATCGTGACGTAAGATTGATATCGTCATAGTCAAACATACACAAAATAGCACAGCGGAAGTCTTGGAATATAAAATATTATTACAAACCCAATTGCCAGAAAATACTAAAAAGACAATTACATTCGAGCCTGCAATATTAAATCCACAGGCGGATCGTATTAAAATGTACAAAATAAAGTTTAGCAGACTTTAGGGCATCCTAAGGATTTGCAAGATCCTTCATTGACACCAAGGAGCTTCCAGCCAATTACGTATAATACCTGTCACTTAGTCTTTTGAAAATACGTCAATTTACACTGGTAAATACAATTAACTGACTCTTTTGAAAAGTGTTTATAAAATTAGTTTGGATGCACAAGGCATAAAATCTTCTATAACTTGTATACAAATTTACATGTTTGCCGTACGTTCAAGTCCCGGAATAGAAGAGCCGAATCATGCTTAATTAACACACCACAAATATAGTCCACAAGGAGTTATCCTCACATGTGGATTATATTTTATATCTTAATTCCCTTTTTGGGCAAAAGAAACCGTCTCGCAACTGTCAGGTGTATGCCTACACCCCGTGCTTAGGTCGTGGCCATTTGCATTTAAATAATGCCAAGGATATCCAGGACACGGTCATTAACCCCCAAATGCTTTGCATCAAACAGGACACATTAAAACGGGTTCTCTCAATGATTTAACCACTAATCAATTAAATATTCAATACCCGACCAAGCGGTAATAATTTACCGTATCCCTAGCCCGTATAAGGAAAAATAAGTTAAAATTATTTACCTAAAATGTAAATTATACTCAGCCGTATATTCTAATCAGCAAGTGTAGGTAGCTTTTACTGGGCTCCTAATCTGGAACAAAGGTTTTAATAACCTATTAGATTCCTAACGGGTCTTATTTAAGTTGTAACTTAGACCGGTTAGTTTTAAAGAAAAGTTTACGGTACGAAACGCGAGATTAAGCGATGACCGGATTGGAATGTGATTTAGACCCAACAAGTATGAAGACTTGTATAAAATGGGTAAACAAAATACATTCTGGATTTTGAAATAAAAATGATAAGGTTTGACCCGTTTCGGCTAATTTATGCAAACTAGTTACATAAACCGTACCGAACGCGTATAAGCATAACGGGTAACCGGATGAAACAAGTACAGGTTCCATAAGTTATTATGCTTAAAATATATTGTGATATCAGTAGGATATCTTCAATTATGCCCAAAACGAATTTAAAACCAATTTAACCCTCGTAGGGGTATTTTGGTCATTTTAAAGTTTATAAAAGAGGTTCAATTATGCCCAAAACGAATTTAAAATAATCAGTAAAATAATTATTTTATCATGTTACATCAGTAAAATATCATACATATGTGAGGGTTACCATTTATGGCCAAACTATGCACCGGAGGAGCATTTTGGTCATTTCACATATGTTTAAAGGACCAAATTGTAAATCTGAGTTCAAGAATTATACTTACTGTTAAGATATTAAAATTTATTTATGAAATCAGTAAGTATCAGGTCTTAGGTGCTAAATATGGTTTTAAACCATACTATGCGCCTAATTCGCATAAAAGTCGGTATTTGACGATATTTAAGATGTTTATAAAATTCTGAGACTTTTATCAGTCTTGAATGCTTAAAATATTCTATTTATTATATAACATCAGTAGGAAAAGGTTTGACATGTAAATGATGTGTAAAACTATTTTTATTAATGAAAAGGGCATTATCGTCAATTACCGAGCTCATGCAAGAACTCTATGTTATGGTCATTATAAAATTTGACAAAAATTTCCAAAATTCCCTAAAAATTATATCAAAACAGTAGGTATTGAGTTTGGTGCCAAAATTTGGGTTTAAATATGATTTATGCTAAATATGTCATTTAATTAACAAAAAGTTTCATTTTACGCTATCTTGCATAACTTTTGTTTGGGACCAGAAAATGATGTCAAATTTTTTTGACATATTTAAATATCAGTAATAAAACTTTTTGTCTTCTCACATTTTCAAAAATCTTGTTTTTATAACATAAGGGCATAATAGTCAACTTTTAATCAAATAACGGAAACATGTATATGAACTCTAATTTCTAATGGACCATGTAGTATGACCTCAGAGGGTTATACTAACATATAGTATGGTCACAAAGGAACCCTAAGGCATAACTAAACTAAGCTAATTCGGGTCAGAACTGCAAGTCAAAGCAAAAGTCTACTTTTTCGGTTGCGAACCGAGCCTAATGCTCAGAATTGTCGGCTTGAACATGCCTAGACATGTTCAATTAATATTTACCAAGTTATTAAAGTGACAAAAGTAATTTTATAGCTTCTACATTATCAGTTTTAATTATATTTCGAAAAATTGACTATTTTGACTAGTTGCATTGACCCGACAATTGACTGAGATAACGTGATAATTAGGAGGTGCCCTTTTAAAGGGTTTAACACCTATCTAATTAAGATCACGTAGCCTTGTTCGTTGCGAACAATGGCTTGACCGTTTATGGTCTAGCTAAAAGTCAAAGCGTTTATCGTAAACGCTTGACTTTTCGGCTTTTTAAGCCAAAAAATACACTAGTCACGAAAGGACACTTACAAATGGTCCTATGGACTGAATAGAACTCAAAAGAGGTTCCAAAATGATCAGGATCCTCTAGGATTGAGATATAGCAAGATTGAACTTGAAGGTGCAAGTGAAAGTGTGGGTGAAACACCCCTTTATATAGTTTTTGGGATTGGATCAGATCTTGCCAAGTGTTTAGGGCTGTCTTAAGATTGTTACAGGTGTCTTTACAGCTGTTATAAATCAGTATGCAGCCCCTAGTTTGCTAAAAATGGTTTATGTCTAGTGTGGGCATCAAGTATTTAACAAAACAACAACAATAAAAACCCAGCTGCAGCTGTTTCTGTTTTGGCGGCCCGCGTAGAAGCAGTCCAGTGGGCTTCGCGGCCCGTGAGGTCCTCCAGCCCAGCCCCAACAGTTTGGCAGATATGCAGTTTTGGTCCATGTCATCTGTTATGCTTAATTTAAGTTTCAATTTTGACATATACGGTACCTTATGTTCTTGTTTCTTATATATAATGTTAATATCAGTTATGAAACCTCATACGACCAACCTTAGGCACACTCGGGAGTTTAACTGATCATTACGAAGTTTCTGTTTCTTTCAAAAGGCCCCTTAAAGGCGTAGTTTCGCTAGTTGTCGCTTTTAGTCCTTTTGGCGCACAATTTATGCGTATCATTGTTCTATGGCATCTAAGCCTTAAACGGCTCACATTAGGCACATCCGGGGTATGATTGAGCATAACGGAGTTTCCGGTTCTTTTAAAAGTTCATCCTAAAGTGTAGTTTCACGCGTTGACGTTTTTAACCCCTTAATTGCGAACTTGCGCGCATTATCGCGAAATGGCATAAAAATATTATATGGCCAATATTAGACACTCCCGATGGTATGACCGAATATTACGGCGCTCCAAGTCGCTTAAATGATCATTCTCAGGTGTAGTTTTAGACGTTGACGCTTTTCGTTCCTCTAACGCGCAAACTTACGCGTATCATTGTTTAATAGCATCAAAGCCCTATGTAATCCAAATTAAGCATTCTCAAAAGTATGATTGCACTTCATAATACTTTGAGTTCGTTAAAAGGTCATTCAGAGGTATAATTAAACATATTGACGCTTTTAACCCCTTTAACTTGCAAAGTTGCGCGTAATGTCACTTATTGGCATAAAAGCCTTAGATGTCCAATATTGGGCATTCGTGTGAGTATAATCACACATCATGAAGCTCTCGGTTGGTTAAAAGGTCACTCAGAGGTAAGAATTAACATGTTGACGCTTTTAACCCTTCGACGCGCAAACTTTCAAATAATTATGCAAACGGCTCCTCTAGACCAACGAGTGGCTTAATTCTTAATATGAATACCGTATATTGTTATTCGGAGGCTTAGTTTAAGCATGTTAACACTTTTAGTCCTTTCGCATTCAAAGTTTTCGATTTTTCGCAAAATTAGTCCTTCATAGTCAACGTTTGACCTTATTAGGGTTTAGTACACGTGTCAACACATCATTGGACGTGATTTTATGAGGTGTTACATCCTCACCCCCTTAAAAGAAATCTCGACCTCGAGATTTGCTCAAAATATGGAAGTATTTTCTGTCAAATAATGGACTTAACCTCCACAACATATTTGGGGCCTCTTTGGGCACCCCAGTTGACCTTTATAATAGGTACATGTTTTCTTTCGGAGCTTCTAATCCTATCGATCCTTAATCGATACTGGTTTCTCATCAAACCATAAGTTTTCATTAATCTGCATATCATTACGTGATAATGCTATTGATTTATCGGCAAGACATATCCTTAAATTACCAGTGTGGAACACATTGTGAATACCATCAAGTTCCTTAGGTAAGTTTTAGCTTATAGGCTACCAATCTTGATATACTCGATTTTTTTTCTCAAATGGTCCTATATATATGGATTTAACTTGACCGTTACATCAAAATGCAGTGCACCTCTCTAGGGTGGTACTTTCCGTTGAATCTTGTTCCTCATTGAGAACTCAAGAGGTTTGCGACTCTCACCAATATTGACTTTTTGCCGATTATTGGCAACTTTCAGACGATCACGGATTTCTATGATCTTATCCGTTGTCTCTGGGGTAACTTCAGATTCTGATAATTGGACTTACCAAACTTTTGTCCATCAAACGGACGTTTGACATTCCATCTATACAAGGTCTCCAAAGGAGCAACCTTGATACTTATATAGCAACTATTAGTCGTAGAACTTAATTATAGTGAGATGGTCACTCTAATTATCACCTAATTCAATCTTAAAGAATAGCTATTCTCATTGTTAGTCGATCAAATCGACGATCCTGGGCAGTTGATAGTAACTCTTAATCGTTACCTAGTTAGGGTTGCGGTAATCAATGCATAAGCGCATTGAACCGTCTTTCTTAAATAATAATACTGGAGCTCTAAGAATGATGAGCTAGGATTTATGAAATCTTCTCTAAAAGCTTTTCTGATTGACTCTTAGTTATTCCATTTCCGTTGGTACTAACTGATATGGAACTTTTACAATAAATGCAGCCCTAAGCGGGATGTTAATCTTAACTCCACTTGCCTCGCAGGATGTAAGCAGGGTAGTTCTTCAGATAAGACAATCAAGATACACAAAGATGATAGAGATATTCTAAATCTCCGGCTTTACTTCATCTATCGTAACCCGTGCCATATAATGACACATTTTCCTTACGAATGCATGGATGCCTTGAGTATAGACACTTACTCAGACATTTCTATACTGGATATCTTCTTTGAATACCATTCGCTGACTTTAGTACAATATGACCATTGGGATATCTTAGTGGTTCCATGCATTAAACCTCCATACTGATCAGGCATGGAAGCAATCTATGGAACACTTTAGGATACGCCAATCCTCATATAGCGTTTTTATCAAGCATAGTCTGGCATTCGTAGTTGATAGAAATCAAAGAAATAAAAAAAAATATCAAATATTGTCGTACTCTATCTGAAGATAGAGTACTCCAGATCTTATGAATGAAGATTATTTGACGAGAATAGAAGAAATGGTTCCAATGATTTTCGTTGGTAAGATTTACCTTATACTTAATATCTGGAGTTCCTATGGGAAAATTCTAAAATTTTGCTAAGCTTATGATATATGAAAGACTTAGTAGTATTTAAATCAAACAGAATTCTTCGCAATAATATCCTTGATTCATGATAAGGGATGTACTTAGTGTCATTATTGATATGAACCGCCTCTTGGCATTCATCAGGAGGGTTTAAGCGCCTCTATCCTTAGTCTCTCTATACTTAGCTATACTATCTTTGACAGTTGTAGGGCAGTCTCAGCTTTGACTGGTTTTATTTCTTAACCCATATAACGTGAGTGGCCGAGATAGATCCATAATGGATTTATAAGAAGCAGGCTTTGAAACCTTAATATGCCCTCTTATTTCCGATGCCAAACTGTCACACCCCGACCACGTTAAAACAACAAACCGTGGCGGAAACGTCGGGGATTGTCGTAACAGAATTATTGTTTCACAACCATGGAATGCAAAAAGTTTCGTTTTATTTATTCATTAAGTAATTTACATTGTTTTAACACAAAACAAACGAGTTACATATCTACTATCACTATTATTAAGTCGCTAAGGCCTTGTCCAGATCCTATGTGACTCATGCATCCTAGCAATCAACATCAAGCAACAACACCTGAAACATATGTAAAAACAAAGTCAGCAAAGAAATGCTGGCGAGCACATAGGTTTTATAGGAGTATCGGATTCATGGCTAGTTTACATGTTGCAATACCTTATTATAACTTTGTTTTGAAAAGAGTATAATATTGCAACATAATTAACCAACTCAAATCAAGCGGGTTATAATTTATAAAACCTCGTAGCCATGATTCTTAACCCAAAAACATTTGTTTTAATAAACCAAATTGTAAAACATTCCGGATTAACTCGTTAATAAATCTCGTATGATTATCCTTTCGAAAACATCGTTATGTGACATCGTTTCAAAATCGTTTACCCAAGTGAACCAGATAACGCCACGGTATGTAATATGTTGAAAACACTTATATATAAGAAGTACCAGCAGCGTATCTACCATGTTTTCACCATATTACACCCGTCCCGTTATCTAAACACTTAACCAAAAACCAATCGTTTATCCCATTTGTTTAAATTGTTCAAATCGTTTCCAAATCGTTAACTCGTTTAAATCGTTTAAATCATCCTCGTTTTAATTGCGAAAACTATTTATGGTCATCTCGCTAATAACATTCAAACCTTCGTGACTCGACTATCTCGCTTCTCGCATTAACAAACCACCAAAGGGTAAGTTAACTATCACAGATTCAGTCGTTACCCACATAACCATGTCTGCAGTCTGATAACGGGCTTTTTCAGATCCTATGGTACCATAACCTAATACTGGTCGGTTCGGCCAAAATTAATGAATGTCATTCGTTATGTAACTACATCCAATAAGTTTGTTCACATTATCGAAATCGTTATTAGTTTAGTATAAACCATCTTAATCGTTTTTTAAACCATTGTTAAAATATCGAAATCGTTTTGATACATATGAATCACCCCAAAACAATTGAAAATAGTAAAATAGGGGAACTATGTACTCACGTGAAGTGCAAAGTATCCTCAATCAATAGAACTTCAACAAACTCAACTAAACCAGAGAAATCAAGCAGCACCTAGTAATCGAATCACTAGTAAATAAATTGACACCTCAACCGGAAGATCGGATAGAATGAGGTCTTGTAAACCAAATGAGTGTTGGAACTCATGTGATATGGTTTAACAAAGTCTACATTCTAGATTGGAACCTAACCTAAGTGATTTCGACCCGTTACGATCCATTAAGGTAGCTTACGCTACTTTAACGTGTCGTGTGCGCATAAGCGTGTTCGAGACGTCTAACTAGTCCTATGACAAGTATTATATGCCTAAACGTGTTTAAATATGTAGCATAATCAGTTATGTGACAAAATTTTATGTTACATATGCTTAAATACCAATTATACATGAAAAGGGCATTTTGGTAATTTACCTAAGGCATATAAACTACCTATCATACAACTTAATTAAACATAAGTGACCAAAAGGTATAACCTCGGAAGGTTATTCCCTACACAACTATGGTCACTAAACATGCTTGGTCGGATCCTAATGATCGACCAAACGGGTCTAGTTCAAAAGTCTAAGCGGGTGTTTAGTCCGCTTTGGCTTACGACTCTACACAAGCACTAAACTAAAAGTGACAAGCTAAACATGCTAAAACATGTTTAGTTAAGTTAGAAAACAGGTTTTGGTATCAAAACAAACGGTTTTGATACCCAAGAGTAGTTTGGTTACAAAATACGCACAAATGCGCATTTTGGCCGAAACTATGACTCGTCACTACGCCTAGTCAACGTGGTAATCAGTAGGTATAGTCACAAGGGACTATAACCATCGTGATTACGCTCACGTTGCAAAGTTCAAATGAACTTTGTGTTGACCATTGACTGGTCAAAGCTGAAAGTCAAACTCAGTTTGACTTTTAAGCTAAAAACACATAAAAGAACGAAAGAGGACTTACAAAAGGGTCCAAAGAGATTTGATTCCAAGAAATTCGCAGGTATGTAGTGAATAATCACAACAACTTAAAGAAATCTCAGATCAAATGTGGTTTGAGAGTGAAGTGGGGGTTGCTATTTATAGTTTTCGTAAGACCGTTAGGATCGTTCCTTGTAAAACGAGCTTTAATCTCAGCCGTACACCTCATGCCCACTGATTTGTAATACCATGGGCATCCCAAAATAGCCCATAGTATGTTCAAAAACCGTTGGCAACTCATAAAACCCAGCTGCTGTTTCAAACAGCTTGTTTTCTGATACTGGGGGTTCTGTCGCGGCCCGCGTAACAGACAGACAAGTCTTACGCGGCCCGCTTGGGCAAAGTTTGGCAGAATGTGCAGAAATGGTCCCTGCATTGTAAAACCTTGGTTTCTGACCCGTTTAAGCCCCGTTAAGCCAACTTTAAGGGCCTACAATGATGTTAAAGTATAGGGAACTCAAAACATGCTCAAAAATATCTCGGATGTCGGCTCGTTTGGTCGTACGGTTGCGTTGTTTGGTTAATTACGACGGAAGTCATAACGGACGCAAAAATGATCCAAATTAAGCGACGAATGAAATTTTGTCATGCCAATCACTAAAATAAAATATTTTAATGATTACATAAATTTTTGGATGTCCGAATATATTCAGAACGTGAGATATGCGTGAAAATGCAAACTTGTGCACTTTTTGACGCTTTTAGTCCCTATTGATCAATAAAGTTTATTTTAGCATACCGAACCCCTCAAAGCCTATTTCTAAGCTATGTAAAGGATATTTAGGGTATGTTTAACTTATGATCAAGTTCTGGAATGTTCGTTACTATACAAATCGGTATAGTTTCGCAGTTTGACACAAATAGTCCCTACGATCGAACAAACTTGGTTTCAACACACCAAACCATCCAAGGCTTATTTCTAAGTTATGTGAAGGTTATTTAAGGTATGTTAAGCCTATGTTACTATTCCAAAGTGTTTGTCGCATTAAACTGACTGCGTTTTCGCACCAGTTTGCGTATAACCTTCCAGAAAGCGACTTAAAGCTTGAAATGGGAATCGAATTAAATTGTAAAATCATCAAACACAATGACACATATGATAACACCAAAACACATATAATAACACCAAAGTACATTGTTTTATTGATAATCAACATTGTTTTACATTGTTCATCGATTACAGAACACAGTTGTCACAGTCTCCCCTACTTTAGGAAATTTCGTCCCGAAATTTTATTTAGTAGAAACTTGTGAAAAAAAATGCGGATATTTCATCTTCATCTGGTCCTCACGTTCCCAAGTAAACTATGGGCCATGTTTGGATTCCCAACGAACTTTGACCAAACGAATCCGTTTGTTCTTCAACTGTTTGAATGCACGGTCCGTTATCTCCATAGGTTTTTCGACAAAGTGCATCGTTTCATCGATTTGGATTTCGTTGAGTGGAATGTGAAGGTCAGCGTCAGCTAAACACTTTTGCTGATTGGACACGTGAAAAGTCGGGTGAATATTTCCAAGCTCTGGAGGTAGCCCTAGTCGATAGGCAACCTTCCCAATCCTTTCCACAATCTTAAATGGTCCAACATATCGTGGTGCAAGTTTTGCTTTCTTTCCAAATCTCACCACTCCCTTCCAAGGTGACATCTTGAGTAGGACACGGTCTCCGACTTGAAATTCTAAGGGCCTGCGTCGCATATCCGCATAACTCTTTTGACGGCTTCGAGCTGTCACAAGATTATCGCGGATTTTCTTGATTTTGTCTGTTGTTTCCAGAATGAGCTCAGGTCCAGTAAGCTGAGCTTCACCGATCTCATTCCAACAGACAGGTGAATGACATTTTCGACCGTAGAGAGCTTCGAATGGTGCCATGTTAATGCTAGCATGATAATTATTATTGTATGAGAACTCGATCAATGGCTGATGAGAATCCCAATTACCACCAAAGTCTATCATGCATGCTCTAAGCATATCCTCCAAAGTTTGAATCGTTCTCTCAGATTGTCCATCTATTTGGGGATGATAAGCAGTGCTTAGATTTAGTTGGGTTCTTAAAGCAGTTTGCATGGTCTTCCAAAAATGAGATGAAAACCTAGCATCACGATCGGAAATGATATCCAAAGGAACACCATGTCGTGATACAATCTCATCAACATAAATCTTTGCAAGTTTATCAGCAGATAGATCCTCGCGAATCAGTATAAAATGAGCTGATTCCGTTAATCGATCGATAACAACCCCAATAGCATCATGACCTTTAGATGTACGCGGTAACTTAGTGATGAGATCCATAGCAATGTTCTCCCACTTCCAAACTGGTATCTCTGGTTTTACAAGCAAGCCAGAAGGTCGTTGATGTTCAGCCTTAACTTTGAGACAAGTTAGGCATTTCGATACATACAAGGCAACATCCTTTTTCATACCAGGCCACCAGTACTGAGTACGGAGATCCTTGTACATTTTATCAGCACCAGGATGGATAGAATATCGAGACTTGTGAGATTCGTCCATCACTAAAGTGCGGAGATCGTCTTGTTTCGGAATCCACAAACGATCCTTGAAATAAAGCAAACCATCGTCTTTCCTTTTGAGTTTAAGCTCAAGTTGAAGCGGTAGCTCATATTTCAATAAACCTTTGATCACAGAAGATCGTTAAGCTTGAAGGACATTAGATTGAATATCAGATAGAGCTCGGACAGAATGAAGCTTGACTCGCCCTTTTTGACTAAGCGCATTGAGTACGACATTCGCCTTACCAGGATGGTAGCGAATCTCGCAATCGTAATCATTTAAGAGCTCAACCCATCGTCGTTGCCTCATATTCAGCTCCTTCTGATAAAGAATATGCTGGAGACTTTTGTGGTCTGTGAAAACCATACACTTCGTGCCATAGAGGTAGTGTCTTCAGATTTTAAGCGCGGAAACCACAGCGCCTAACTCAAGATCATGAGTTGTGTAGTTCTTCTCGTGAACTTTCAGCTGTATTGACGCATAAGTTATGACTTTACGTCGTTGCATAAGAACGCAACCAAGGCCTAAATTCGACGCGTCACAATAGACAACGAAATCATCATTTCCCTCGGGCAAAGATAGAACAGGAGCATCACAAAGCTTTTGTTTTAGCATTTGAAACGCTTCTTCTTGCTTAGGTCCCCAGTCAAAAGGCTTATTCTTCTGAGTCAAAGCAGTGAGTGGAACCGCAATCTTCGAGAAGTTTGAAATAAACCGTCGATAATATCCAGCAAGACCAAGAAAAGATCGAATCTCTGTAGGTGTCGTCGGTGTGTTCCAATTCTTAATAGCAGCAATCTTGGATGGATCCACATGAATACCCTGCTCGTTGACAATATGACCCAAAAATTGAACTTCTTTAACCAAAATTCACACTTGGAGAATTTAGCAAAAAGTTGTTCCTTCTTCAAGAGTTCCAATGTTAAACGAAGGTGTTGCTCGTGATCGGCTCGAGACTTCGAATAAATGAGAATATCATCGATGAACACAATGATGAACTTGTCTAAATAAGGTTTACAGACCATATTCATTAAGTCCATGAAGATAGCTGGAGCATTCGTCAAACAAAAAGGCATGGCAGTGAACTCGTAATGCCCATATCTTGTGCGGAAAGCAGTTTTGGGAATATCTTCTTCAAGAACACAAGGCTGATGATACCCAGAACGCAGATCGATCTTGGAAAAGCATGAAGCACCTTGAAGCTGGTTGAAGAGATCATCAATTCGAGGTAGGGGATATCGATTCTTGATGGTAAGCTTATTAAGCTCACGATAATCGATACACATTCGAAAAGATCCATCTTTCTTTTTCACAAAGAGAACAGGAGCTCCCCAAGGCGAAAAGCTCGGACGGATGAATCCTTTATCAGACAACTCTTGAAGTTGTTTCGATAACTCTTGCATCTCGGACGGTGCAAGACGATAAGGTGCTTTCGCAATCGGGTTGGCATTGGGTACAAGGTCAATATGAAACTCGACTTGACGAACTGGAGGCAAACCAGGCAGTTCATCGGGAAACACCTCTGGATAATCCCGAACAATTGGAATATCCTGAATACTCTTGCTCTTGCCTTTCTCCTCGGTGACATGTGCCAGAAAAGCAACATATCCTTTTCGCAAATAACTTTGGGCCTTTGTACACGACATAAGCTTCAAACCACCAGATGGCTTCTCGCCACGAACTTCCAGAACATCGCCAGACGGAAGAGGAAGAGGAATACGAACAATCTTATCGAAACAAACCACCTCAGCATGATGTTTGGTTAACCAATCCATCCCCACGATAATATCGAAACTCCCAAGTTGCATCGGCGTGAGGTCAATAGGAAAAAGATGGTTATCAAGGTTTAACTGACAATCATGAATAACAGAATAGAGAACAAGAGGTTTACCAGTAGCAACTTTGACATATAAGGGTTTCCTAAGTTTAGTTCTAGGTATTGCAAGTAAAAGTTCAAAAGATAACGAAACAAAACTTCTATCGGCACCAGAATCAAAAAGAATAGATGCAGGTCGATGGTTAACAAGAAACGTACCATTGACAACCTTGTTGCCAGCCCTCGCTTCGTTGGCATTAAAGTTGTACGCTCGTCCGCGAGCGGGATTCACATTCGCATTCGCATTGACATTTGCGTTTGGATTTGCATTTGCATTCACCAACCTCGGACAGTTGTTGCGGAAGTGACCAAACTCTCCACAATTGAAACATGAACCCGGTGGGAATCTAGCAGCATTCCCCTGAACCTGTGCTGGAACCTGAGCAACCTGATTCTGACCCAGACGACAAATGTTGGCCAGATGCCCAAGTTTACCACACGTTGTGCATTGCTTGCAAGCTTGCTGTGCAACATGATGACCGTTGCAGCGAGCACAGTGAGGTGCGGTACCAGCATACACTTTCTTTGCAGGAGGTTGAGTCGGTGGGTTCTGAGGGTTCTGAGCAGTTACTGCAAAATTCTGAGCACCCTTTCGCTTTCTCGACTTCTTCGATGACTCATCTTTCTTACTCTTACCCTTTTCCTTGACAGAATCGGTCGACTTCTTCTTATCACCCTTGCGGGTAAGTTTACCCTTCCTGAATTGAGACTCAGTCAGGGTAGCAGACAACTCGATCGAGTGACGAACAGTAGTAGGATTAATGCCAGTCACAATATCCTGTATGGAATCGGGTAAACCATCGATATACCTCTCTATCGCTTTCTCCAACGGGGTAACCATAGTAGGACACAAAAGACTGCGTTCCTCGAAATGATCCGTATACGCACGGTGTTCTCCCCCATCATGCTTTAGATCATCAAACTCTCGTTCCAAAGCTCGAATTTCATGATGGGGACAAAACTCTTTCATCATGAGAGCTCGAAGCTCTTCCCATGTCTGTGCCAATGCCACTTCGGCACCCCTATCACGCATCACCCTGTTCCACCATGTAAGAGCACGCTTCTCAAACACACTTGATGCAAATTCAACCTTATGCCCATTCGGACACTGCACATGTCTGAATGTGCTCTCGATACTCTCGAACCATTGCAGGAGCGCGGTTTCTCCTTGCGACCCAGAAAACTTTAGCGGCTTAGCAGAATTGAAATTCTTAAAATTACATTGAGCATTATTGTTGTTATTGTTGTTGTATAACTCGTGGATTTGGGTCACAACGCCTGGAAGCACAGCAGCCATTTGCTGAGAGACAAGGGCTGCGACTTCTTCAGCAGTAAAGGATTGTGCATCACGTCGAGGAGGCACTGTCTAAAAGGAAATATGAGAAACGAGTGAGGTCGACAATTAGGAAAAACAAAAGAGGTATTGAAAATATCAACAAAACACAAGGAAGGCGATCATTTGTCCGTTACCTCGAACAAACAAACGACACACGGTGACTAATCAAAGTAAATGAGTCAAAATAATGTATCACGAAGACATGCTCGCCTATAAGTGAACACTCACCCTAAGAGTTCCCAGGTAAGAGTGACCGGTCCGATTATGTGGATTTGTACGAACACTCTAGCCTTAGACAGAAAACTCAGGGTACAGGCATTCACTCTTCCAGTTTGCACGTGTTCACATTATTTAGACCCAAACTTTGACGAGATTTTGAAAACTCATAAGGCATTAAGCCAAATATGAGTCAAACTGGAAGGGTTCAAAATCTAGTAATCAATCATCCTAGAATGGATGATTAATTTTCGAAGCAGATTCGAAATTTGTGTTCTCGTTGTGGTTATCACCTAAGGGTAGGTGACGGTTTTGTTTTAAAAATCTAAACGCAAATTTCCTTGCGTTAAGGTTCTAAAAGTTATAGTCTAGGTCAAAGCGTTACTAATAACCTAATTCCCTATAACCATTGGCTCTGATACCAACTCTTCTGTCACACCCCGACCACGTTAAAACAACAAACCGTGGCGGAAACGTCGGGGAGTGTCGTAACAGAATTATTGTTTCACAACCATGGAATACAAAAAGTTTCGTTTTATTTATTCATTAAGTAATTTACATTGTTTTAACACAAAACAAACGAGTTACATATCTACTATCACTGTTATTAAGTCGCTAAGGCCTTGTTCAGATCCTATGTGACTCATGCATCCTAGCAATCAACATCAAGCAACAACACCTGAAACATATGTAAAAACAAAGTCAGCAAAGAAATGCTGGCGAGCACATAGGTTTTATAGGAGTGTCGGATTCATGGCTAGTTTACATGTTGCAATACCTTATTATAACTTTGTTTTGAAAAGAGTATAATATTGCAACATAATTAACCAACTCAAATCAAGCGGGTTATAATTTATAAAACCTCGTAGCCATGATTCTTAACCCAAAAACATTTGTTTTAATAAACCAAATTGTAAAACATCCCGTATTAAATCGTTAATAAATCTCGTATGATTATCCTTTCGAAAACATCGTTATGTGACATCGTTTCAAAATCGTTTACCCAAGTGAACCAGATAACGCCACGGTATGTAATATGTTGAAAACACTTATATATAAGAAGTACCAGCGGCGTATCTACCATGTTTTCACCATATTACACCCGTCCCGTTATCTAAACACTTAACCAAAAACCAATCATTTATCCAATTTGTTTAAATTGTTTAAATCATTTCCAAATCGTTAACTCGTTTAAATCGTTTAAATCAACCTCGTTTTAATTGCGAAAACTATTTATGGTCGTCTCGCTAATAACATTCAAACCTTCGTGACTCGACTATCTCGCTTCTCGCATTAACAAACCACCAAAGGGTAAGTTAACTATCACAGATTCAGTCGTTACCCACATAACCCACACATAACCATGGGTGCAGTCTGATAACGGGATTTGTCAGATCCTATGGTACCATAACCTAATACTGGTCGGTTCGTGTCGCAACCCCCGATCCCTTATTCCCGGGAACGGGCGGACGCGATCTCAGAGTTTCGGTGGTATCAGTTATTTAATCTCGCAGCGGAATTTACATCAGGACCGTAGTTAGGAAATGTTTATCAGAGTAAAACCACCATATTTCATATTATTAATCACATGGGTAAAACCCAAGTTTCTTATTTCAATACATTTATAGGGATAAACCCTATCTTATTGAATTTAAAACATCGTTTATTAGGTAACTTTTATAGCCACATTATCCCCAAGCCTTTAGTGCTATCCAGCTGGCTTTTTACTAATTGGCTGTCACATTGGGTTACCTGAAACGCGTTTTAAAAACATTTTTCAGTCGGAAATACTGGTGAGTGAATCCCAGTTTAATCAAGAAACATTTTATCAATTAAAACAGTATTGAGAGCGATCACATTGTTTATGTCTACACAATTACTCCATTTGGTACTATCAATCCACTAACTTGTGGGTCATATTACACATTGGCTAACTCATTGTCCAATGGTAACGTACTGTCAACCTTGACTTACTACTCACAGTGTAGTAAATTTTGTATACAAAACCCCAACATACCGGTAGTAATTGAAGAACTACAAAGACTCAATCACCGCTTAATCGCATAGTAAAACAATTAAGGTTTTGTAAAACATTCCAAAAAGGTTAACAAAAAGAGGATAAACTCACATTGCTATCTTAGGCTTCTCGTAAGGGTTTCCTGGATATAATCTATAATTTATACAAATATACATTGGTTAGTATCATAACCCTTTGAAAATATTAATGATACCCTCCCCGAGACGGCATTCCAACAACTACGTCGGGTAGAACCACGACAGTTGTTACGGAACCCTAAATCAATCGGGTAGCGTAACTATTATGAAACTGGGGTTATAATACTTACAACGGAGCAGAACCTCGCTAATTAGGGGTATAATACCCGACTATTATGTTTCTTCTACAGAATTTCGAGATTGAGAATGAATTGTGAGCGACGGAAAACGAAAACTGATGCGTTCTATTTATAGTTGCTGAAATCGACTCTCACGCGGCCCGCGTAAGAGTAGCCATAAGGCTACGCGGCCCGCGTCAACATGTGGTCAACGTGTAGCTTGTCCCGGTCACCAAGTAGACCCGCCACGATGTCGACACGTGTCAGCTCAGGATGTATCTGCGTTTAATGATCTCTAGCGGCCCGCGTAAGAGTAAGCTAAAGCTTACGCGGCCCGTATCAACTTAAGAAATAAGTGAAGTCCGGTCTCAACCTTGATACCGCCCGCGTGAAATGTTGGGGTGGGTCTACGCGGCCCCACTCAACTCAATATTTCATGTTTTTCATTTAATTTAAATGTTATAACATACTTGGGGCTTGGTTTTTACATACGGGGTGTAACATAAGACATATTGAGACATTCTACAATATACTAGAGTGTCAGTAATATTATAAGGGTGTTGGTTTTACTGAGGGTTGTTACATTCTCCCCACCTTGTTTTAGAGCTCGTCCTCGAGATCTATTGAAACAAATGCGGGTATTTCCTTTGCATTTCTGATTCAAGCTCCCATGTGTACTCAGGTCCTCTTTTGGAGTCCCACTTCACTTTGACTAGAACTAGTCTCTTGCGTTTGAGATTCTTGACTTTCCTGTCTTCAATTTGTAGAGGTTTTTCTACAAACTTGAGTTGTTCATTTACCTCTATATCCTTAAGAGGTATTATCAATGATTCATCAGCTAAACACTTTTTGAGATTAGATACATGAAACACATCATGTATTCCTGCCATTTCCTCTGGCAGTTGTAGCTGATAGGCTACAGATCCTATTCTTCTAATAATCTTAAAAGGTCCAATATACCTGGGACTTAGCTTTCCTCTTTTGATGAATCTTACCACTCCTTTCCAAGGAGAGACCTTCAACAATACTTTTTCTCCTACTTGAAACTCCAATGGCTTACGTCGGTTATCGGCATAACTCTTTTGTCGATCACGTGCTGCTTTCAGTCGTTCCTTGACTTGAATAATCTTATCAGTTGTTTCTTGCACTATCTCAGGTCCAGATAGTTGCTTTTCCCCAATTTCTGCCCAACAGACTGGGGTTCGACACTTTCTTCCATAAAGTGCTTCGAATGGTGCAGCATTGATACTTGTGTGATAACTATTATTATAAGAAAATTCTATTAAAGGTAAGTGATCGTCCCAATTACCTCCAAAATCAATTACACAAGCTCTAAGCATGTCCTCCATTGTCTGAATTGTTCTTTCGCTTTGTCCATCCGTTTGAGGATGATAAGCTGTACTTAATTTTAACTTGGTTCCCATTGCCTTTTGGAAACTTGACCATAAATGAGAGGTAAATCGGCTATCCCTATCAGAAAAAATTGATAAAGGAATGCCATGTAAAGAAACAATTTCATTTACATATAATTTAGCTAATTGTTCCATACTGAAAGTTTCTTTCATTGATAGGAAATGAGCTGACTTGGTTAGTCTATCTACAATCACCCAGATTGTATCATTTCCTTTCTTAGTTTTGGGTAATTTAGTAACAAAATCCATTGTTATTAATTCCCATTTCCACACTGGCATTTCTAATTGCTGTAACAAACCTGAGGGTTTCTGGTGTTCAGCTTTGACTTGTGAACAGGTTAAACATTTAGAAACATAGGCTGCTATGTCTTTCTTCATTCCTATCCACCAGAAATTTTTCCTTAAATCCTGGTACATTTTATCACTCCCTGGATGCATCGTATATTTAGATTTATGGGCTTCTTCTAGTATACAATTTCGTAGGTTTCCTAATTTAGGTATCCATATTTTCTTTTCATGGAATCTCCAAATTCCATCTGTTCCTTGTTTTAATTCCTTTAACATACCTTTTAATTTTTCAGAATCATTCTTGATTACTGATTCTTGTGCTTCTCTTATTTGTTCATTTAAATCTACTTGTAGATTTAATTTAAGAGAACGTACCTTTTTTGGTTTTTCATGATATTTTCGGCTTAAAGCATCTGCCACTACATTTGCTCTTCCTTCATGATACTGGATATCATAATCATAATCACTAAGCATCTCCATCCAGCGTCTTTGTCTTATATTCAACTCCTTTTGCTTGAAGATATACCTTAAACTCTTATGATCAGTAAATATGGTAAACTTACTACCATAAAGGTAATGTCTCCAAATCTTAAGAGCAAAAATTATAGCTCCTAATTCTAAATCATGGGTTGAATAATTCTCTTCATGATTCTTAAGTTGTCTAGATGCGTAAGCTATAACTTTTTTTTCGTTGCATTAATACACATCCATAACCTAATTTGGAAGCATCGCAATAGACTACAAAGTCTTCAGTTCCTTCTGGTAACGCTAATATAGGTGTATGGGTTAATCTTTGCTTAAGGATTCTAAAGGCTTCTTCTTGTTTTACTCCCCATTCAAACTTAACAGATTTACAGGTTAACTTAGTTAAGGGAATGGCTATTCTAGAGAAATCTTGAATAAATCTTCTATAATAACCAGCCAATCCTAAGAAACTTCTAACCTCGGTTGGTGACTCAGGGGTTTTCCATTTAGTAATTGCATCAATCTTTGTTGGATCTACATGAATTCCTTCATGGTTAACTAAATGTCCAAGGAATTGTACCTGTTCTAACCAAAATTCGCACTTAGAAAATTTAGCATAAAGTTTTTCCTTTCTTAATAGACTTAAAAGTGCGTGCAAATGTTTTACATGATCTTCTTTACTCTTAGAGTAAATTAGAATATCATCTATGAAGACAATTATGAATTTATCCAAATATGGCTTACATATTCGGTTCATCATGTCCATAAATGCAGCTGGGGCATTGGTTAAACCAAATGGCATGACAGTAAATTCAGAATGGCCATACCTTGTTCTAAATGCGGTTTTAGGAATGTCCTCTTCCTGTACCTTTAACTGATGATATCCTGACCTTAAATCGATTTTAGAGAAAAATCGAGCTCCTTGTAGCTGATCAAACAGATCATCGATTCTTGGTAATGGGTACCGATTCTTAATCGTGACCTTGTTTAATTCACGGTAATCAATGCACATACGCATTGATCCGTCTTTCTTTTTAACAAACAGTATCGACGCTCCCCATGGCGACAAACTTGGCTGTATACATCCTTTCTCCAACAATTCGTCTAATTGTTTCTTTAGTTCTTGCATTTCAGCGGGTGCCAAACGGTAAGGTGCTTTGGCAATTGGTGCTGTTCCGGGTAGTAGATGAATCCTAAATTCAACTTTTCTGTCGGGTGGTAGTCCCGGTAATTCTTCTGGAAAGACATCTGAAAATTGAGATACTACTGGAATGTCTTTTAGTTCTTTTCCTTTAGTGTTAGTGACTATAGAAATCAAATACACTATAGAACCTTTTCTTATATAGCTTGCAATTTTCATCACAGAGATGAATTTTGTGGATCTAGAGGGTTTATCTCATTTAATTGTGATCGTTTTACCTTTTGGTGAATTTATTTGTATTAACTTTTGATCACATAAAATATTGGCTTTATTGGTTATTAACCAATCCATTCCTAAAACAACATCAAATCCTACCAAGTTCATGGGATAAAGATTTGCAATAAATTTCTGATTTAAAATTTCTATTCTTGCTCCCTGCAAGATTTCAGAAATTCTAACAGTTTCTCCATTGGCAGTCTCTACTAGACATTCTTGTGGTAGTTTAGTTAATGACTGATTTAGAATTTTGCAAAATGATGTATTAATAAAACTTTGGTTTGCACCAGAGTCAAATAATACTTTAGCAAAGATATCATTAACTAAAAACGTACCAGCTATGACATCTGGAATCATCATGGCTTCATCTGCAGTCAGAACAAATGCTCTAGCATTTTTAGTACTCTTGTTGTTTGTAGCTGGAGCTAATTTCGGACAGTTTGGCCTAATATGACCTTTTTCTCCACAGTTGTAACATAATCCATTACTGGATTTCCTCTTGCAATTTTCTTCCTTGTGTCCTGGCATCTTGCAATAATTGCAGAGAGTGGAGCATTTTCCCGAATGCTTTTTCTTGCAGATCTTGCAGTATGGTGCAGAGGTAGAACCCATATTCCTACGATTAAAATTTCCAGAACGAAATTCTTGAGTAAGCCTTTGGGTTAGGTTTTTCCTCTGGTCTTCTTCTCTAGTACGAATCAGTTCATCAGTCAAGGTATTGGCTAGTTCTACAGCTTCTTCTATGGTTTGAGGTCTAGCTACCTTGACTACATGTCTAATCTCTCTAATTAATCCCCAAATATAACGGGAGATTAACACCGGTTCTGGTGAAGCAAGGGTTGGCACTATTCTAGCATATTCAAAGAATAATTTCGTGTACACCTTACTATCCACACCAGTCATCCTAAGATTTAGGAATTTGTTTGCTATCTGCTCCTTTTCATTTGGAGGGCAGAATTTCCTTTCTACCATATTCCTAAATTCTTCCCAATCCATACTATAAACCCTATCACTTCCTCTAGACTGAAGGATAGTGTTCCACCATTCTAAGGCTGCATTCTTAAATAGATTGGAAGCAAACATTATCTTGTTCTCTTCCGCACATTTACTTATTTTCAGAACAGCCTCAGTCTTTTCTATCCAGCGTAGAGCTGCAATAGGTTCTTCATTACCCGAGAATTCTATTGGTTTACAGGACCAGAATTCTTTGTATGAACAACCGTAAGGCACGGTTCTTCTTCTTTTGGGAATGGGCAATTGAAGTATAGGTCCATTGTTCACGCTGTTTTCTGGTTCGCTTGGTCGCTTACTGCTATGCTTACTTTTATTATCAGCATCCTTAACAGTTTGAAGAATAAATGGCATTGCATCTATAATTCCTTGTGCCACTATATGTTGGATAGCACTATTATCCATCTGGTTTCCATTGTTATTGATGCTTGGATTTTCATTAACCACGTTAATGTTACTATGGTTATCGTTATTCAGATTTCCTTGATTTTCTTCGTCGGCCATCTGAATTTTAAACATTTACCCCATATTAATATCACAAGATAATAAGTAATATCATAATTCACATGACACGCAATCTAGCCAAAAACGTCGATCATTGCGACTTGTACTCTATTTTCATATACTATGCGTCTATTACACACTAGTACTGAAATAAAGATTACAATACCAACAGAAAGAAAATTACACTAATAGTACTATGCATCCGTACACACATATTTTATTTTATTTTATTTTATTTTATTATTATTATTATTACTACTATTTTATCCATTCTCACATTCAAGGATATGGATTTATCCAAAAATCCATATTGCATTAATCGTATTTCCATACGAGACGCTCTCCCACCTGATGCATTCTCTCACTGCTTTCTAAAATTTCCTCCCCGAAAGTCCTAAGTTCTTGCACGTTTTCTGCACTCATTGGGGGTGCAGGTTATCGGACTGGGTTTGGAATCTGGGGTGCTGGTTCCTGATATGGGGGTGACAGTTCCTGAAATTGGTAAGGATCCTCTAAGATCTCCCTAATATATTCATCTTGGTAATAGGGATCTAAAGGGTCCATACCTGGGTAGGCTTCTATGTTCTGTATGGGTGGGTATTCCTGGATAGGGTAACGTTGCACAAAGTCCCTATTATCGTCCCACCAGGGGTCGTAATTTGGGTCTAGGGGGTTTGGTGCAGGTACCCTAGGGATTTCTTCTGGGTTAAAGTCGTGCATCTCCACTTGGTTGTCAGGATTTTCTATCTCCATGGGTTGTTCTGGGTTTTGTGGTTGTGGGGCTACTAGTTGTTCCAGACTTGGGTCAGCAACAGTTGTAGCTAGGATATGGAAATTAGCTAGGCTTCTATTAAGCATATCCTGCGTATGGGCATCTGTCTCTCGCCTAATAGCTGCTAAGGCTCTTTGCTGTTGCAATTTTCGCATTCTTTTCCTACGAGCAAAAGCTTCTTTACTGAACCATCCTCGTTTCTTATTAGGAAATGGCTCTTCAGATTGAGCTCTAAAGGCAAATATTCCTTCCTCCTGATCAGCAGAATACCCCGAAAGGGCAGGCTGTGATGATATACCTTCACTCCTAGGTGAATCAGGTAACTGACAATTCATATCTGAGGGTTCTTGATCACTCATACTGTAAACTAACAAATAGTCAAATAACACATAACAAATAATTACAGTTATGCATATATTTCCATTATTTTATTTCCTAACACAAAATTTACATTTTAAGTGTCAGCAGAACACTTCTTTGGCTCAGACCAGTGGCTAGGCTCTGATACCACCTTCTGTCGCAACCTCCGATCCCTTATTCCCGGGAACGGGCGGACGCGATCTCAGAGTTTCGGTTGTATCAGTTATTTAATCTCGCAGCGGAATTTACATCAGGACCGTAGTTAGGAAATGTTTATCAGAGTAAAACCACCATATTTCATATTAATAATCACATGGGTAAAACCCAAGTTTCTTATTACAATACATTTATAGGGATAAACCCTATCTTATTGAATTTAAAACATCGTTTATTAGGTAACTTTTATAGCCACATTATCCCCAAGCCTTTAGTGCTATCCAGCTGGCTTTTTACTAGTTGGTTGTCACATTGGGTTACCTGAAACACGTTTTAAAAACATTTGTCAGTCGGAAATACTGGTGAGTGAATCCCAGTTTAATCAAGAAACATTTTATCAATTAAAACAGTATTGAGAGCGATCACATTGTTTATGTCTACACAATTACTCCATTTGGTACTATCAATCCACTGACTTGTGGGTCATATTACACATTGGCTAACTCATTGTCCAATGGTAACGTACTGTCAACCTTGACTTACTACTCACAGTGTAGTAAATTTTGTATACAAAACCCCAACATACCGGCAGTAATTGAAGAACTACAAAGACTCAATCACCGCTTAATCGCATTGTAAAACAATTAAGGTTTTGTAAAACATTCCAAAAAGGTTAACAAAAAGAGGATAAACTGACATTGCTATCTTAGGCTTCTCGTAAGGGTTTCCTGGATATAATCTATAATTTATACAAATGTACATTGGTTAGTATCATAACCCTTTGAAAATATTAATGATACCCTCCCCGAGACGGCATTACAACAACTACGTCGGATAGAACCACGACAGTTGTTACGGAACCCTAAATTAATCGGGCAGCGTAACTATTACGAAACTGGGGTTATAATACTTACAACGGAGCAGAACCTCGCTAATTTGGGGTATAATACCCGACTATTATGTTTCTTCTACAGAATTTCGAGATTGAGAATGAATTGTGAGCGACGGAAAACGAAAACTGATGCGTTCTATTTATAGTTGCTGAAATCGACTCTCACACGGCCTGCGTAAGAGTAGCCATAAGGATACGCGGCCCGCGTCAACATGTGGTCAACGTGTAGCTTGTCCCGGTCACTAAGTAGACCCGCAACGATGTCGACACGTGTCAGCTCAGGATGTATCCACATTTAATGATCTCTAGCGGCCCGCGTAAGAGTAAGCTAAAGCTTACGCGGCCCGTATCAACTTAAGAAATAAGTGAAGTCCGGTCTCAACCTTGATACCGCCCGCGTGAAATGTTGGGGTGGGTCTATGCGGCCCGCCTCAACTCAATATTTCATGTTTTTCATTTAATTTAAATGTTATAACATACTTGGGGCTTGGTTTTTACATACGGGGTGTAACATAAGACATATTGAGACATTCTACAATATACTAGAGTGTCAGTAATATTATAAGGGTGTTGGTTTTACCGAGGGTTGTTACAGTTCGGCCTAAATTATTGAATGTCATTTGTTATGTAACTACAACCAACAAGTTTGTTCACATTATCGAAATCGTTATTAGTTTAGTATAAACCATCTTAATCGTTTTTGAAACCATTGTTAAAATATCGAAATCATTTTGATACATATGAATCACCCCAAAACAATCGAAAACAGTAAAATAGGGGAACTATGTACTCACGTGAAGTGCAAAGTATCCTCAATCAATAGAACTTCAACAAACTCAAGTAAACCAGAGAAATCAAGCAGCACCTAGTAATCGAATCACTAGTAAATAAATTGACACCTCAACCGGAAGATCGGATAGAATGAGGTATTGTAAACCAAATGAGTATTGGAACTCATGTGATATAGTTTAACAATGTCTACATTCTAGATTGGAACCTAACCTAAGTGCTTTCGACCCATTACGATCCATTAAGGTAGCTTACGCTACTTTAACGTGTCGTGCGCGCATAAGCGTGTTCGAGACGTCTAACTAGTCCTATGACAAGTATTATATGCCTAAACGTGTTTAAATATGTTGCATAATCAGTTATGTGACAAAAGTTTATGTTACATATGCTTAAATACCAATTATACATGAAAAGGGCGTTTTGGTAATTTACCTAAGGCATATACACTACCTATCATACAACTTAATTAAACCTAAGTGACCATAAGGTATAACCTCGGAAGGTTATTCCCTACACAACTATGGTCACTAAACATGCTTGGTCAGATCCTAATGATCGACCAAACGGGTCTAGTTCGAAAGTCTAAGCGGGTGTTTAGTCCGCTTTGACTTACGACTCTACACGAGCACTAAACTAAAAGTGACGAGCTAAACATGCTAAAACATGTTTAGTTAAGTTAGAAAACAGGTTTTGGTATCAAAACAAATGGTTTTGATACCCAAGAGTAGTTTGGTTACAAAATACGCACAAATGCGCATTTTGGCCGAAACTACGACTCGTCACTACGCCTAGTCAACGTGGTAATCAGTAGGTATAGTCACAAGGGACTATAACTGTAACGAATCTCATCAAAAGTCATAATTATTAAATTAATTTGACCAATAGGAAACCCTAATTAAGACACCCAAGTGATTCTGCGCAAACCCTAAGATTTTCAGAATTTTCAGAATCAGGATTAGGGCCCCTAAAACTCAGGGGGGGTAAAACCTAGTCGGTATTATCTACACAGTTTTACGTGTAAATCGCAAATGAACGCAAGACCAACTCAGCAAGGCTAGTTAGACACGCGGCCACCCTATGATAGGGGGCGGCCTCTCGCGCCACGCGACACCCCCTCGCGCCACGCGAGGGGGGAGGTTTTCAGCTATAAATACAAGGCAGTGGGACTTGATTCTGGGAACTGAAACGACGTAAAATCTCACAAAATACGCTGAGATCTTGTCTGTTTACTTCAATTAACACATACAGGTCTTTAATTGAAGCTGCAATCAGGGTATTAGCACAATCGCTGCTACGATTCATTGTCCGATTGATCTAAATATCCAATAAATGTTTAAGTGCCGCCCACATTAGGGTTATACTTTATCGTTCGTCATTAATTTGACGGATTGTCGTTAATTCGATAGGTAAAGTATTATACTTTATCGTTCGTTGTTAATTCAACGGATCATCGTTAATTCGATGGGTAAAGTATTATACCTTGTCGTTCATTGTTAATTCAATGGATCATCGTTAATTCGATGGACAAAGTATTGCATTTTGACATTCATTGTGAGAATTTGATCTCGTGAGTTATCGTAAAAGTTGGATTGATTACTAATTCCAAAATTGTGTGCTTATTATTGAAATTAGGATAAAAGGCTAATCAGTAGGCTAGGCTCTGCCCGAATTAAATCTGCAATGTGAGTCATTCTTCTTTTCTCACAGTTTGTGAGTTATTCTCTCTTTTTATCAAATTGCTTTATACAACTATTCTCACCGTTTGTGAGTTATTTTTATTAAATATTTTACAATACTCCAAATTATTTCAAGATTATAATTACAGGGACTAAGTCGTGGATATCTTGAATTACTGGTTAGTGGGGTATTGTGCACATTACTAATTTCTCCCATTTAGGTTCATTGACCTACTTGGGATAATCACTGTTGGGTTCATTGACATACAGGGATAATCATCACTATTTAGGTTCATTGATCTAAATAGTGGTATGACCATCGTCACCATTGTGACATGTCACCATTGTGACAGAATGCCAGATAAAAATAAGATAGAAGCCATTGTAATTGCTCTTATGCTGTAATTGATAACTATGCATCATTATGCAAAATAGAATGATTCACTCAGTATTTCCCGCTGACAAAACCTTTTTCAAACATGTTTCAGGTGATCTGTTGTAAATCAGGAAAAGTGCTGTGGAGCATTTCAAGCTTAAGATAGTGGCTCAGTATAAAATAAAGAAATAAATTTTGTAATAATCACGCTTTTATAGTAAAAACATACTATTGTAAATTATCGGGGTTTTATCCCGAATTGTGAAATAAAATAATCGGGGAAAAATTTTAGCTTTAAACGATCCTGTTTCCGCTGTAAAACTCAATTAAATAAATACCGCAGTATTTTCTGCCGCGGCTCTTGAAACGGGTCAAACCGGGTCGTGGGCCGTGACAGAAAAAGGTGGTATCAGAGCCACTGGGTTAAGCTAATTAAGTATTTAGAAATACTTAATTTTTCCTGATTACTATTATATGATTATGTGTTTTATTAACTGACTATTTGTTAATTTTAATATAGGCATATTTTATATATATATTGTAATATTTGTTGCTCTATCATCGTTAATTGAAAAATATTATATATAAATTTATTTGATTAATATATGGAATTACCTAATATAGTATTACTATATTGTGGTAAAGAAATTATATTTTTATGTTTGAAGTATACTCTTATTTAAAATTTTACTAGTTATTTATTATTAATAATTTTATTATTAATAATAATGTATTAATAGTAGTAGTAGTATTAAGATTATTTTTAAATACTATGGTTATTATCAAAAGGCAGATATTGATAACCTAGCCTTAATTAGGCATGGACTGATCACCTATGCTTAAACAAGGCAGTACTAACCAATATCCACCATGATAATGACTAGTTAATATATGTAAATTAAGTCATCATACTTATTTAGTAATATAAATTTTATATGTTAACTACTGTAATAGTAAATATAAATCTTTAAATATTCTGATTTAAAGTTTAGTATTTTTATTATCTGCAGTCAAGAAAATTTATAGTATGTTTAAATTTTTAGTTGTTTTAATAATATGAAATACTAAAAAAAAAAAAAAAGTTGTTATATAAAATTTTAGTATGATTTAGTAATTATGTGTATGTTGCTAAAACAGTATGAGTGATCTGTCGGAAGCCCTTCAGAATTTAAATCTCTATCCAGTAAGAATAGAAGTTTCCAGAGATTTTAATAGGTATATTCCAGATATAGAAGAACCTATAGAATTCAACGCTTTACCTCTCGAGAAACCTAAGCCTAAGAAAATGGAAACTGGGGAAAGCTCTAGGCAAATTGAAAAGTTACCATCTCAAGAAGAACTAGATTTTATAATGGCAACTGATGATACTATTGAGCCTGTTAATGAAAATAATTTTATAAACTTAGAACCATCTATTCCAAATTGTTGGATCGTGTACGTGACCCTGAAAGTCAGTTAAGGTAGTTCAACATCATGTGTAAAGGCGGAATCAATGCACATAAAGTCCAAAACAGCTCTAATCCTTTTAACTTTTCTTTTCTGATTAATAAACGTGCTTGTACAATGTTTTCTGATGAAAAACCGGCAGCACCTTCCTACTTGTTCCAACCGTTCCGTTTGAAATGTGACATACACACTCCTATTTATAGGCATGAGACCCTTCCGTTTGAAACTTAACATAAAGTTCAAACGGAACCCTATGTTCAAACTATGGATCTCAAACGGAACCCTCTAAGTTCAAACGGAACCCTACAGATTTCAAACGAAACCCTCATAAACATGACTGATTTCAAACGGAACCCCTTGAAACACATTCTAAAATTAAAACTAAACTCTATGTTGACCCATATTGACCTAAGACTTAATGTAGACGAAGTCAACAGACATTCCGTGCACTAACAGACTCCCCCTTGGATGTTGACGTAGTCTTCAGCAATCTTCAGCACCTGAGTCTTCGGTCTTGGTCTTTTCTCTAACTCTGTCTTTTCATCATAAGCACTCTATCTTCACACTCCCATATACTATTGATCCAGACTCCCCCTTTCACAGACTCCCCCTCTCGATATGCTAGAATTTGAGATGTCTGGTTCAAGCTTTGACATTTAGCTTCCGTGGGAATTCCTGAAACCTGCATATCCTCTACCACAACATAAGTTTCACAAATTTATAACTTTTGAATTTAACAAACTTACTGGTAGACATCATTAATTCAACAATCATACTAGTTACATCAAGTTCAAATAAATGACCTTGATTAACTAACCACACACTCTTTCAAAACATTTGTATATAGCATTCAAAGTTTTCAACATATTCTTCCAACCCTCTAGTTCATCAAGTTTAGCACTTGGAACTTTGAAAATCAGCTCTTCAATATCAGTTGTCGAAAATCTTTTTGAATTGTTTTCAAAATTTATACTAAAACACACTAAAATCTTTTTGGATTTTTCAATAAAATGAAATGCAGTAAGGAAATATATACAAACAATATTTTTGTGAGTTTGTGTAAGAGGATCATATCAGTTCATGAGACCAATCACAAGCACCGTTAAGCTTTTAACATTTTAAGTTCTAAACGATTCACTTAGATTGTCAGTATATTGGTCCACTTAAATTTTCACACAAAGTTCAACTGCTTCGAGATACGAGTTTAATGTCTTAGATACTTAAACTTAATCGCGTATCCCACCTCAGAATATACTCCCGTATCCAGATCCCAATATTCAGTCTTACAGGTAAGTATAACATCAATGATATCTGTAGGGGGTTAATAATTTATGAAGAATCATGAGAGCTCAGGTCAGAACTACCGTTCAGCAGAGAAATCATGACTCAACTTGGGTGTGTCCCCTTTAGAGGATCTTTTTACAACAGCATTGCTAAGCAATTTTATTGTCTTATCATTTATGCTGAGGGTGATGCTATGTTTCAAGCATTTGCAGAAAGTATTATTCGAGGACTAGGTCAGAACTACCGTTCAGCAGAAGTCCCGGAATAATACCCCAGACATCATTGAGAATAAAGACCTGTATATCAGAATACGAAACCTTTCAAACGAGATTTCGGGGGTTACCCATATATCCGAGAGATGTTACCCACAATATAAGCAAGTTTGAAATTTAGGTTTATATCTCGTCACAATTTACTAAATGTGCAAAAACCTACTGACACATCATCAGTGAGACCGTTTATCACATTTAACTTTCCAATTCTTTAGCATGCTGTGAAAGTCCACTGATTTACTATCATTTCCTCTTTTATACACCAAAACTCATTTTTGATTTTCAATGTTTTTGGCATTTTCAAATTTTCTAATTTTTTTTAAAATTTTTCTCCCCCTAAAATCAAAATATGTTTCAATTTTGATTTTCAAGGAAAATTTGAAAACAAACTATACAAGAAACGTGACAAACTGATATCAAATCGCTTCAATTCGCCATTCACTCGGCATAAACAATCAGAACTCCCCCTGACAACAAACTATTTTCCCATTTAGATTTCAAAACACTTAAGTTTGTTTTAATCAAATGGTTTTTCCGGAAAATTAGTTTCGTTTGTCTTTTCACAAACTTGGGGTTTCATCACATTGTTCTTTTCCAATCATTTTAAAAAAAATTAACACTTAAGACCCTTGACAACAACAAACACTAGTAGAAAATCAAGTACAACTTAATGTCCCTGATTTACCACTTGTAAATCGAAATATCACAGTTACCAACCTGTGAATTTCTCAAGAATGATGCCGATACCAGCTTCACTCTTACCAACCTGGAAGCTCCGGCAAGTCAGGTTTTTCTATTTGAAAAGATTCACCCAAGCCTGACCAGCCTTGGGTTTGACAGTTTTTACCTCAACAGATGGCTCTTCTGGTTTTGACAAACCAGAATCATTACCAACACATGGCTCTTCTGACTTTGACAAGTCAGTTTCATTGCCTAATGGTGGCTCCTTTGTTTTTGAAGAAACAAATTCATCGCCAACCTTCATTGGTATCCAATTCTTACTAGATCTAGGTTTTCCTTTTTTATTAGGCTGTGAAATGAATAAACTTTCACAATCTCTTTTATATTCGAAAACCTTGATCAAAATATTGTCAGAAAAATTAACTTTCTTTGATTGGTTATCATTTTGATTAGTTAATTTTTCTTTCTTTAACTCCCTTTTCTCTTTCCCGTTTGTCCTCAGATTTGTATCTGATGAATTCGTTTTGCTTACCTTTGCGGTTGGGGAAAGTAATTCATCAGAACTTTTTCTCGGATTACCAGTTTTATCCGAGGACAAAATTTTCTCCAAGTATTCTCTTGCTTTCTTTCTCTTCTTCCTCAGTCTGTCTTTCTGGCCTTGAGAAAGCTTCACTTTCTTTTCTTGAACTTTTTGTTCTTGAACTTTTGGTTCTTGAACTTTCTGTTCTTTGGGCTTGACACTGACTGATTTCTTTCCCATTTTCTGAGATTCAGCCCTCGATCTTTCTTTTGATCTCATTGGGCAATCTCTGGCAATGTGTCCTCTGATGTGGCATTCATAGCATCTTCTTGTTTCGAATTTCTGACTTTGGCAGTTAACAGCAATGTGTCCTTGATAACCACAATTGTAACACACTCTGTTATCATACCTCTCATTTCTTTCATACCAAACACCTTCTTCATACCACACACTTAGATCAAAGCATTGATTTGCCTTGTGGTAATCACCATTTCTTTGTTTTCTATCATTGTAATGATTTGTCCTTGAAGAATCTTCATCCCATCTTCTCTTGTAAGCTGGATTTGGCTTTTGAGCACCGTGGTCAAACCTACACCACTTATTACCAACATTTTGTGAATTTTCATTTTTTGATTTTTGTGATTTTTGATAATGATTGGATGACTTATCTGATGAGCTTTTATTTTCATTTTTAGGATTTTTCAAATTTTTATCTTTTTGTTTCTGTTCTACAATCTTCTTAACAGGTTTTTGTTTAGAGCATTCACCCGTTTCAGTAGAATGTAAAACAGTATTTTTAAACATTTCATTTAATTTCAAAAATGTTTTTCTTTTCTCTTCTTTTTCATCATCAGATATTTCATCACAATCTTCAATTTTGACTTTGACTTTGTCAAAATTTGTGACATTGTCACTTATTGGAACAGAATTGATCGGTTTTGGACAAACATGTGAAGTAGAATTCACAAAACCTTTCAATTTATTCTCAAGCTCGTTAATTTTATTTCGAGCAATTTCAGCTTCTTTTTCAAGCCAAATGATTTTCTGAAGATGAGAATTTATTTCAATCTGTTTTTCAAGATTATTGTTAAAAATAGCAGATTTTTCATCTTCTAAAATCTTCATTTGACTTTGAAAATCTTTTTCTTTTTCTTTAAAATTTTTGTTTTCTAATGACAAACTCTCAACATTCTCCAAAAGTTTGTCATTTTTAGATTTTAGTTTTTCGCAGTTCAAGCGCAAATCCAAAATCTGTTCATCAACAGCTTTCTTCTCATCTTTCAACGCTTTGTTTTCCAATGTCAAATTCTCCACATCTTTCAAGAGATTGACATTTTCTAATTCGGATTTTTTGCATTTTGAGCACACAACTTCACTTTTTGTTTGACTTGAAATCTGCTCCTCCTCAGAATCTGAATCGCCATGATCAAATATTGGCATGTTTTTAGCTTCTTGATCATCATTCACTGCCAACTGATTACCAGTAGCAACTTTATCATCATGATCACCAACATTACTAGGATCTGCTTCATTGTCATTTAAAGTTTCACCCTTCTTTGATTCTTCAATCTTTGTCATTCCTTCTCTAATCCTTTTGATTAATTCACTAAAATCATCCAAACTCATATTTTCTGAGTTTCTTTCAATTTCATCTAGTAACTCATTCTTTTTCTCTTCTTCATCTCCCCACCATTTCTTTTGCCAATAATCATCCTCTTCTTTATACTGCTGGATTATGGCTTCAATATCAAGCGTACTATCATCGATTGCAATATTTCCATATTCATCAAGATAACACTCTCTGTTTGGATCCCATCTATTTGCTCTCCTCGCTTCCAAAAAGATACGAGAAAGTCTGATAATCTTGGTTTCAGCAATCATCTTCCGATATTGATACTTCTGTTCTTCAGTACGATCATCTTTCCACGGAATAGGATCGGAATTTGCCATCTTGTACGTTCCTTCAAACAAACAAACAAACAAACTATCAGTTCAAACAAACTGAATACGTAACAGTGTACGTTTGATAAAATCAATCTAAGACTCGTTGTCGAAGATTCGCGAATTTGTTCACTATTGTTTTAGTGAAATCAATAAACGAATGAGCCGATTAATCAATGAACAAAGTTGGGCTTATTAATACTCAAAGATGATTGGGCCTCTAATATTAGTACATATCCAAACTTTGTATCACCTCACTTTTAAAATTTTTCCAATGAACATTATCGAAACACATACACACCTTGGTCCACATCTCAAATCTCATTGGACCTCATTATCCACTTAGTTGACAATTCAATTTATTCAAGAACAACTAATTGTAATCACGTGAATGACTCGATTTAATATCTTGAATATCTCAAACCAATTTAATATCAATTAAATCTCATTGGACCCCCAAAATCACTAATCCGACAAAATCAATATCAAATGTAATCACATATATTTCTGATTACATCGACTGACTCAATACATGTGATTTATATTCCCAACCAACTGACAGCCTTGATAAAATGTTTTACACTTTTCAAAATTCACTGTTTCAAATTGTCATGTTATGATTCAAACGGTAATGTGATTGTTCAAACTGTCAGATCTGTTTGATTTCAAACGATAGTTCAAATGGCAGATGTTCAAACAACAGATGTTCAAACGACAGATCTGATTTTTCAAACGACAGATCTCAAACGGAAGCCTTTGTTTCAAACGACAGATCTGGTGACGTCAGCAATTTCGCGAAAAATTCAAACGGTACGAACGATTTCAGTTAGTTTTAGGTCGATTTATGATTCCAAACTTTCAAGGATTCGTTATTAGTGTATTTCGTTTGATATATGATCTATTCAGTCCATGTTAACCGTGAGAACAAGTCAAACTCAGAAAAGAAAGGTAGAAGTGAGATAGATCGATGATTTTCAGCTGTATTCGGTATGAACTCCTTGTCCTGAGCTCTGATACCACTTGTTGGATCGTGTACGTGACCCTGAAAGTCAGTTAAGGTAGTTCAACATCATGTGTAAAGGCGGAATCAATGCACATAAAGTCCAAAACAGCTCTAATCCTTTTAACTTTTCTTTTCTGATTAATAAACGTGCTTGTACAATGTTTTCTGATGAAAAACCGGCAGCACCTTCCTACTTGTTCCAACCGTTCCGTTTGAAATGTGACATACACACTCCTATTTATAGGCATGAGACCCTTCCGTTTGAAACTTAACATAAAGTTCAAACGGAACCCTATGTTCAAACTATGGATCTCAAACGGAACCCTCTAAGTTCAAACGGAACCCTACAGATTTCAAACGAAACCCTCATAAACATGACTGATTTCAAACGGAACCCCTTGAAACACATTCTAAAATTAAAACTAAACTCTATGTTGACCCATATTGACCTAAGACTTAATGTAGACGAAGTCAACAGACATTCCGTGCACTAACATAAATTCTTTTAATCACTGGAATATAGACGAATGGTTGGATAATGAAATACTGTTACAAAACCATCCCTATAGGCTTTTTCCTAAGTTCAAACCAGAACCTTTACCAAATTTACCAACAAGTAACGAGAATAGGACTGAACTCCATCATTTTGACAACATGGATGCTGGGAATAGGATCCAAGAGACTTTGGGACAGATCTCTTGGAAATATGATGAGAAGAAACGCCGTTACTAGAACATCATCTGACAAAGGATAGGGGATTATGAAACTGTGGTTGTGTAATATTAACAGTAGAATCAGTATGTGTAAAATAAATAATAAAACGGATGTATATAGAAACAAGATATAAGGAAATATTAGAAAAGTTACAATTTTGTTTGTATATTTGTTTATGCGATTATGTGCCATTAAATTGTGACATAGGATTATTTCCTTTATACTAATTATGTATCTATAAAATAGATATCAGATGGAAAACGCTAATAATGAACCAGTTGATGAGGGTAATCAATCTGAGCAACAATCAGGGAACCAATATGTGACTAGGCAAGATATAGAAAATATTATTGCTCAAGAGATAGCTAATACTATTCCAGGAATAGTTGCTCAAGGGATAGCCAATGCTATTCCAGCAATCATTGCTGCTGTTAAAAATCCAATCGAACCGCAACAAGTTGTTCCTAGTAAACGCATTTCTGAAGATAATTTCAGTAATAGCGTAAATGGAGGCGGTAATCATGTTAATCATGATAATGAACCACGGCAAGCTCCGCTCCCTAAGAAAAGGAAAGTTGCAACGCCTGGTTGCACTTACAAAGAATTTCTTGCTTGTAAACCCACTGAGTTTGCAGGCAATGAAGGAGCGACTGCAGCACTGCGTTGGTTAGAGAAAACTGAGGCAGTAATTTCCATAAGTAAATGTGCTCAGGATGATCAGGTTATGTACGCTTCAAACCTTTTCAAAGAAGTAGCGCTAGAGTGGTGGAATACGATGTTGCAAGCAAAAGGAAGAAGGATGGCGTATGCTATGAACTGGGAAGAATTTAAGAGTCTTGTAGAAAGAAAATTCTGTCCTGAGTATGAAAAGGATCAAATGGCAAATAAGTTTCTAACCCACCGGATGGTGGATGTAGATTGTCGAAGGTATACTACGATATTCTTCGAGTATGCTAGAGTAGTACCAACCCTGGCTTCGCCAGAACCGGTACTTATTTCTCGTTACATTTGGGGATTGATTGGTGAGATTCGTAATATCGTCAAGGCTGCGAAACCTCGCACGATTGATGATGCAGTAGAATTAGCCAATACTCTGACTGATGAGCTAGTACGGACAAGAGAAGAAAATAGAAGGAAGGAAGTAGCCCAAAAGATTACCCAAGAATTTCGTTCGGGTAACCATAACAATTTCAAGAAAGAAGGGAATGGGCAATCTTCTACTAGTCCATTTTGCAATTTCTGTAAAAGGAAGCATTTTGGAAGATGCAAAGGATATTGCAATTTTTGCAAGATTCCAGGGCATCAAGAAGAAGATTGTAGGAGGAAGAAATTTTCAGTTTGCTACAACTGTAGAGAAACTGGACATCTTAGGCCAGATTGTCCAAAACTGAATAAACCATTTGACAATCAAGTCAAACTAGCAGAAGGAGCAAAAAGGAATGCAAGAGCCTTTCAGCTAACTACTCAGGAAGCCGAGATGATTCCAGATGTGATAGCCGGTATGTTCTTAGCTTACAACGTTTACATAAAAGTATTATTTGACTCTGGTGCAAACCAAAGTTCTATAAATACTTTACTCTGCCAAACTCTTAACTTACCATTAACCAGCATTAGATGAATTTCTATATATTAGAAACGGCAGATGAGAATTCAGTTAAAATTAATAAGGTTATGCAGAACATAGAAATAAGTTTTCTGCAACCCTATTATCTATGAAATTAGTTGAATTCAATGATGTGATCATTATCTGTGATCAGAATTTCTTAGAAATTCAAATCAATCATCGGAGAAGTAATTATGATTACAGGAGATAAACCATGTAAGCCTATGAAGTTCATATCAGTAATGGAAATTGCTAATTATGAACGAAAGCAAGGAATAGTGTATATGATTTCAGTAATCATTAATACTAAAGATACAGAATTTGAGGAAATTTCTGTAGTTTCAGAATAACCAGATATATTTCCAGAAGATTTACCTGGATTACATTAAGATAGAATTTAAGATTCATCTAAATTCCAGGAATTTTACCGATAAGCCAAGGAACCTTATCGGTTAAAACAATATTGATTGTTAAGAAAAAGAAAGACATTCGATGAGAATGAATATTGATTATAGGAAATTGAATAAGGTTATAACTAAGAATCGATACTCATAAGTTATAATTAGGAATCATAAATTTTTTTCCTTAAGATTTGGAGATATTATCTGTATGGAAGTAAGGGTACTATCTATACGGATTATAAGAAGTTGAGATATATATATTTAGGCGAAAAGAATTTGAGGCAAAAGAAATGAATGAAAATCCTAAGTAACTATAACTGTGATATTCAGTATCACAAAGGAAAGGATGAAGACGACAAGAGATCGTCATAAAAGTTATACAGATAATAGATGAAAGCTGTTGGAGTTCGAGTTGGAAACAAAATACTATTAAAAGTATCTCCTTGGAAAGGAATTGTTAGATTTGGTAAGAAAGGAAAGCTAAGATCAAATTATGTAAAATCATTTCCAATAATTTCACATATTGGATCAGTTACTTATAGTTTACAACTACCAGGAAGGTTAGTTGGAATACATGATATATTTTATATATCCAATCTCAAAGAAATGTCTATCAGACGAATCTTTGGTAGTACCTTTCTAAGATGTAAAGGTAAACAAAAAGTGTTAGTTTAAGTAAAGTAGGATTCAAACACAGGATCCTAATATACTTGGGAACTGGAATCAAAAAAGAAAGAGAAAGTATTCTCAATTATTCCAGTAAATCTCGAGGACGAGATTTTTATTAAGGTGGGGAGAATGTAACGACTCTCATCAAAAGTCATAATTATTAAATTAATTTGACCAATAGGAAACCCTAATTAAGACACCCAAGTGATTCTGCGCAAACCCTAAGATTTTCAGAATTTTCAGAATCAGGATTAGGGCCCCTAAAACTCAGGGGGGGTAAAACCTAGTCGGTATTATCTACACAGTTTTACGTGTAAATCGCAAATGAACGCAAGACCAACTCAGCAAGGCTAGTTAGACACGCGGCCACCCTATGATAGGGGGCGGCCTCTCGCGCCACGCGACACCCCCTCGCGCCACGCGAGGGGGGAGGTTTTCAGCTATAAATACAAGGCAGTGGGACTTGATTCTGGGAACTGAAACGACGTAAAATCTCACAAAATACGCTGAGATCTTGTCTGTTTACTTCAATTAACACATACAGGTCTTTAATTGAAGCTGCAATCAGGGTATTAGCACAATCGCTGCTACGATTCATTGTCCGATTGATCTAAATATCCAATAAATGTTTAAGTGCCGCCCACATTAGGGTTATACTTTATCGTTCGTCATTAATTTGACGGATTGTCGTTAATTCGATAGGTAAAGTATTATACTTTATCGTTCGTTGTTAATTCAACGGATCATCGTTAATTCGATGGGTAAAGTATTATACCTTGTCGTTCATTGTTAATTCAATGGATCATCGTTAATTCGATGGACAAAGTATTGCATTTTGACATTCATTGTGAGAATTTGATCTCGTGAGTTATCGTAAAAGTTGGATTGATTACTAATTCCAAAATTGTGTGCTTATTATTGAAATTAGGATAAAAGGCTAATCAGTAGGCTAGGCTCTGCCCGAATTAAATCTGCAATGTGAGTCATTCTTCTTTTCTCACAGTTTGTGAGTTATTCTCTCTTTTTATCAAATTGCTTTATACAACTATTCTCACCGTTTGTGAGTTATTTTTATTAAATATTTTACAATACTCCAAATTATTTCAAGATTATAATTACAGGGACTAAGTCGTGGATATCTTGAATTACTGGTTAGTGGGGTATTGTGCACATTACTAATTTCTCCCATTTAGGTTCATTGACCTACTTGGGATAATCACTGTTGGGTTCATTGACCTACAGGGATAATCATCACTATTTAGGTTCATTGATCTAAATAGTGGTATGACCATCGTCACCATTGTGACATGTCACCATTGTGACAGAATGCCAGATAAAAATAAGATAGAAGCCATTGTAATTGCTCTTATGCTGTAATTGATAACTATGCATCATTATGCAAAATAGAATGATTCACTCAGTATTTCCCGCTGACAAAACCTTTTTCAAACATGTTTCAGGTGATCTGTTGTAAATCAGGAAAAGTGCTGTGGAGCATTTCAAGCTTAAGATAGTGGCTCAGTATAAAATAAAGAAATAAATTTTGTAATAATCACGCTTTTATAGTAAAAACATACTATTGTAAATTATCGGGGTTTTATCCCGAATTGTGAAATAAAATAATCGGGGAAAAATTTTAGCTTTAAACGATCCTGTTTCCGCTGTAAAACTCAATTAAATAAATACCGCAGTATTTTCTGCCGCGGCTCTTGAAACGGGTCAAACCGGGTCGTGGGCCGTGACAATAACCATCGTGATTACGCTCACGTTGCAAAGTTCAAATGAACTTTGTGTTGACCATTGACTGGTCAAAGCTGAAAGTCAAACTCAGTTTGACTTTTAAGCTAAAAACGCATAAAAGAACGAAAGAGGACTTACAAAAGGGTCCAAAGAGATTTGATTCCAAGAAATTCTCAGGTATGTAGTGAATAATCACAACAACTTAGAGAAATCTCAGATCAAATGTGGTTTGAGAGTGAAGTGGGGGTTGCTATTTATAGTTTTCGTAAGACCGTTAGGATCGTTCCTCGTAAAACGAGCTTTAATCTCAGCCGTACACCTCATGCCCACTGATTTGTAATACCATGGGCATCCCAAAATAGCCCATAGTATGTTCAAAAACCGTTGGCAACTCATAAAACCCAGCTGCTGTTTCAAACAGCTTGTTTTCTGATACTGGGGGTTCTGTCGCGGCCCGCGTAACAGACAGACAAGTCTTACGCGGCCCGCTTGGGCAAAGTTTGGCAGAATGTGCAGAAATGGTCCCTGCACTGTAAACCTTGGTGTCTGACCCGTTTAAGCCCCGTTAAGCCAAATTTAAGGGCCTACAATGATGTTAAAGTATAGGGAACTCAAAACATGCTCAAAAATATCTCGGATGTCAGCTCGTTTGGTCATACGGTTGCGTTGTTTGGTTAATTACGACGGAAGTCGTAACGGACGCAAAAACGATCCAAATTAAGCGACGAATGAAATTTTATCACGCCAATCACTAAAATAAAATATTTTAATGATTACATAACTTTTTGGATGTCCGGATATATTCAGAACGTGAGATATGCGTGAAAATGCAAACTTGTGCACTTTTTGACGCTTTTAGTCCCTATTGACCAATAAAGTTTATTTTAGCATACCGAACCCCTCAAAGCCTATATCTAAGCTATGTAAAGGATATTTAGAGTATGTTTAACTTATGATCAAGTTCCGGAATTTTCGTTACTATAAAAATCGGTATAGTTTCGCAGTTTGACACAAATAGTCCCTGCGATCGAACAAACTTGGTTTCAACACACCAAACCATCCAAAGCTTATTTCTAAGTTATGTGAAGGTTATTTAAGGTATGTTAAGCCTATGTCACTATTCCGGAGTGTTTGTCACGTTAAACTGACTGCGTTTTCGCACCAGTTTGCGTATAACCTTCCAGAAAGCGATTTAAAGCTTGAAATGAGAATCGAATTAAATTGTAAAATCATCAAACACAATTACACATATAATAACACCAAAACACATATAATAACACCAAAGTACATTGTTTTATTGATAATCAACATTGTTTTACATTGTTCATCGATTACAGAACACAGTTGTCACATAAACCACCAATAATTAATGCATTAAGCTTAGATTTTAGGTTAACCGAATAGGGTACTATCTCAGATAATGAATTAAAGTCTGTAACATATTGTCGACAGTCTAGATCCTTCATGGTAAGAGTCAGAAAATTCTTATTCCACCTTTTCCATTCCGTGTCGCAGACAACCGATTTTTCTGATAAGTCCATGAACTTGGACCATCCCAAATTGTGTAAGAGTATCTTTCCTGTAGCTTTATTAAAGTCTTCCACCAACTAAGGGCATTTCCCTTGATTGACTGTGATACATACCTCATAATGTCTTTCTCAGCACAACGCTGATATACATAATGGTTTCCATTTCATCCAACAATTTTATGCAATCAATGGCTCTCTTTTTCGCTATTGAAGTCTCTTGGCTTGCAAGAGACAAAGTACTTTTAAGTACATCCTTTAGAGGAACGGGGCACCTCACTATATGTCATCTTATTTGGTTTATTCTTCGCATTCGAAGTATGAACAAAGCTCTTCTCATGAGCAGGGAAATATGATTTAGAGCAAGTAGCATTTGGCTCTTTGAACCTTTTCATGACCTTTCTCATAGCTTTTCCAACAGCTGCGTCAATCACAGCTTGGAGATTAACTCCATTAACCTTGAGGTTCACATTTGTTGCATCATTAGCGTTGGTCGCATCATCAGTATCGCGACTGTTATTTGTCTCATTCAAGTTTCCCATACTTGAAGCTTGGCACTATCACCAAAATTAAACAATTGTTTAATTGCATTACAATAGCTAGTCCTCATCCTGATGACCTAACATACATTAGCCATGGTATCATTAAACCATACAGGCTGATAGGGTATGAACATTCCTAATTAATGTTATTTGAATGTATATCAATTATATTTAGCCTAGGCCGCAAAAGGACCATCAATGGCGTTTAGGGTTTGGACCGAGTCCATTACCTTTTTGACAGGGAATCAAAATGTCACAACTGTCTTTGTCATATTGACGATTTTAGATAGCTCAAAAGCTCGCCACAAGGACTTTTAAATATGGAACATAAGTCCGTCATGAAGGACATATAAATATAGTACATAGGCTTGTCACGAAGGACATTAATAGCCATAAGCCACGAAGACCTTATCGCAAGGACAGATAGGATATGGCACAAAAGGCCTATCACAGAGGACCTTAATATATAAGCCACAATCTTATTAGATTAGGGGATTTGAGATTTGAACGTAGTTCTTCACCTTTGGACAGGGAGTCATAGACTATAACTGTCATTGTCTTTAAAAGACGATTTATTTTGCCACATAGGCAAATCACTGGACATCACTAATGGATGTTTATACGTATATTTATATAATTATTGTAATTAAGGATATTAGTCATGATCTTATCGATCTCAAAGACTATAAGGCTTGGGCAATGCCCATCACCTTGGGCGGTAAACCATAACGGTCACATTTGTCAATGTCACTAATGGACAGTATAATATATAGCCCGTAGGCAAAACATTATTAAGGATATTAAACGTGATCATCTTTATGATAATATTAGTTTTGATCGCACTGATCATGTAGACTATGAGGCTTGAGCATAGCTCCCCACCTTGGACAGGGAATCATACAAGATCACCACTGTCTTTTTCACAAATGGACAATATAATATGGCCCGTAGGCGAAAACATTACTAAATGATGTTAGATAACGTCATCATCATATTAGACGATATTAGTCATGATCGTATTGATCATATAGACCATTATACTTGAACATAGTCCAATATCCTTAGACAGGGGGTCACAGACCACAACTGTCGTTGTCTTAAGCGACAACAAGTATAGCCCGTAGGCACTTCATCACTAATGGATGTTTATATTATGATCATCATATTGATGATACAAACCATGATCTAATTCGATCATATAGGCTTTAAGGCTGGGACATAGTCCAAATACCTTGACGGCTGATGTGGTTTCTCAAGTCACACTGCCAGGAGTGTTAACATGTTTTTAGATGTTAACAAGGATTAATTGTGTTAAGAGGGTTTTGCCATCATAGCATGCCTGTATTGACATATTGGCTAGGTTATACCATTAAGAAGATCTTTTGAAATTATTTAGCAGATCGATAAAATTTGAATAAAATTGATACTATTGCTTGATAAAGGACGAAATGAATACCTATATAAAATTTTCAAAACTTTCCGTAAATCATTAAGAAATCTATAATAGTGCCTTTATCGTGACTTTTTGTATCCTATTTGTTCACAGAGGGCTAAAAGGAAAATATATGTCCATATAAGGACTATAAAATATTATAAGTCCACATAGGGACTATATTGAACAGTTTGCCCATGAAGGGTCTATAATGAAATGTCGTGTCCACGGAAGGACTATTTAGAATAACATATCCCCAAAGGGATTTTAATGAAATAACATGTCCATAAAAAGGACTATATTGGTACAGCATGCGCACAAAGGACTTTGCTGAACAGATGCCCTCATAGGGACTTAAATTTAAAATATGTTTATTAGGGAATTATAATAAACCAACGTCCACATAGGGACTATTCAGAAGAGATAGGTCCTTATAGGGACCTTGAAGCGATACTAGTCCACGCGGGGACTGAAAGGAGATTATAAGTCCACATAGGGACTATAGTGAAACGATATGTCCTCGAAAGGACTGTGTGGGAATATATCGTCCATGAAGGGACTATATTATAATATAATGCTAGTATAATGCTCACGAAGAGACTATTTTGAAATATAATGTCCTCGAAGGGACTATATTGAAGTACAATGTCCATGAAGGGACTATATTGAAATATAATGTCCACGAAGGGACTAAAATAATTAAATGCCTATACAGGGATTTAGAGAAAAACGAAATATAATGAAAGATCGATTTTCAAATGCCTTCCTTGCTTCATTCCGATTGTTTTCTCTTCTTTGTCTGTCGAATGCTATAGCGATACTGAAGATCTTAGTGAACAAAGAAAACATTTGATTTCAGGATCCGTTACTAGAAGTAGGATTCAAAGATTTAATGGTTAAAGAAATGACATGGATCACGGATTGGGTTTTTGACTGGTATAGTCCAAGTCTGGAATTCCAAAACTCGGAGGTAGGAAATAGGGATTAATAGCATCCACATGTATCATCTTCAATATGGGAGTCTCAGGAACCTTCTGGTATAGACTCCGAAGTCTGGTTAAGAGTTTAAATAGGTTTGATTTTTGGAAATAGGTCCATAAAGGTCTTACCTCCAACTAGTTGCACGCTTATCCAAGCCATGGTACGAAGCTTGGCATCTCTTGGGCTTCAGATGTGGAGAATTTCCATCAACGGCTTCTTTGCCTGGCGACATATTCAAAATTCATAAAATCGAGAACAATGTTTACTTAATAGGGATGAGAGCATTCCTATGTTAAGTCTGGACTCAGAAAGTCTAAGGAGTATGCTACTGTGTCATTGAGATTAAACACAAAAGGCTAGTGTTTAATTCACTCAATGTTGGCTCTGATACCAACTTGTCACACCCCGATATTTACAGCTCGGCCCGGTGGGCCTGGTGGGGAGTATCGTGACGCAAGATTGATATCGTCATAGTCAAACATACACATAATAGCACAGCGGAAGTCTTGGAATATAAAATATTATTACAAACCCAATTGCCAGAAAATACTAAAAAGACAATTACATTCGAGCCTGCAATATTAAATCCACAGGCGGATCATATTAAAATGTACAAAATGAAGTTTAGCAGACTTTAGGGCATCCTAAGGATTTGCAAGATCCTTCATTGACACCAAGGAGCTTCCAGCCAATTACGTATAGTACCTGTCACTTAGTCTTTTAAAAATACGTCAGTTTACACTGGTAAATACAATTAACAGACTCTTTTGAAAAGTGTTTATAAAACTAGTTTGGATGCACAAGGCATAAAGTCTTCAATAACTTGGGACAATTATTTAAAATAATCTTGTATACAGATTTACATGTTTATCGTACGTTCAGGGCCCGGAATAGAAGAGCCGAATCATGATTAATTAACACACCACTAATATAGTCCACAAGGAGTTATCCTCACGTGTGGATTATATTTTATATCTTAATTCCCTTTTTGGGGAAAAGAAACCGTATCGCAACTGTCAGATGTATGCCTACACCCCGTGCTTAGGTCATGGCCATTTGCATTTAAATGATGCCAAGGATATCCAGGACACAGTCATTAACCCCCAAATGCTTTGCATCAAACAAGACAGATTAAAATGGGTTCTCTCAATGATTTAACCACTAATCGATTAAATATTCAATACCCGACCAAGCGGTAATAATTTACCGTATCCCAAGCCCGTATAAGGGAAAATAAGTTAAAAGTATTTACCTGAGCTAAAATGTAAATTATACTCAGCCGTATATTCTAATCAGCAAGTGTAGGTAGCTTTTACTGGGCTCCTAATCTGGAACGAAGGTTTTAATAACCTATTTGATTCCTAACGGGTCTTATTTAAGTTGTAACTTAGACCGATTAGTTTTAAAGAAAAGTTTACGGTATGAAACGCGAGATTAAGCGATGACCGGATTGGAATGTGATTTAGACCCAACAAGTATGAAGACTTGTATAAAATGGGTAAACAAAATACATTCTGGATTTTGAAATAAAAATGATAAGGTTTGACACGTTTCGGCTAATTTATGCAAACTAGTTACATAAACCGTACCGAACACGTATAAGCATAACGGGTAACCGGATGAGACAAGTACAGGTTCCATAAGTTATTATGCTTAAAATATATTGTGATATCAGTAGGATATCTTCAATTATGCCCAAAAAGAATTTAAAACCAATTTAAGCCTCGTAGGGGTATTTTGGTCATTTTAAAGTTTATAAAAGAGGTTAAATAGCAAACTGAGGTTCTGGTCTAAAATAATCAGTAAAATAATTATTTTATCATGTTACGTCAGTAAAATATCATACATATGTGAGGGTTACCATTTATGGCCAAACTATGCACCGGAGGGGCATTTTGGTCATTTCACATATGTTTAAAGGACCAAATGTTGGACCGTTGTACGACCTTAAACCGTCAGTAAAAGTAGTTCATCTTTGCATACGAAGGCGGAATCAACGTAAACAAATTCATAACAGCTTTAATCCTTTTAATCTTTCTTTTCTAATTAATTTGAGTGCTTGTACAAGGTTTTCTGATACAAATCCGTCAGCACTTCGTCTCACATACAATGACCAAGTTCTTGTTCTTCAAATGACCAACACACCTATTTATAGAGTGTAAGATTTCGCTTGAGACAGTCTGAAGCGAAATCATGTGATGTTGATTTCGCTTCAAGCATAACAATACCCTTTCAAGCGAAATCTCATCTTTACAACATAAAAACCCTAATTTAAACCCTAATGTGTGATCTTTCAATCAATCTAGACACAAGACCTAATGCAGACGAAGTCAACAAACATTCCATGCACTAACAGACTCCCCCTTGGATGTTGACGAAGTCTTCAGCTCCTGAGTCTTTAGTCTTGGTCTTTTCTCCAACTCTGTCTTTTCAACAAAAATACTCTATCTTCACAGGTTTAGGATCATAAACTGACTCTATCTTCAAACTCCCCTTTGACTGTTGATCCAGACTCCCCCTTTCACAAACTCCCCCTCTCAATATGCTAGAATCTGAGAAATCTGGTTCAAACTTTGTCATTTAGCTTCCGTGGGAATTCCTAAAACCTGCATATTCTCTACCACAACATAAGTTTCACAAATTTATAACAATTGAATTTAGTAAACTTACTGGTAGACAACATTCATACATCAAACATACTAGTTACATCAAGTTCAAACAAATGACCTTGATAAACTAACCCCACAATCTTTCAAAAACATTTGTATATAGCATTCAAAGTTTTCAACATATTCTCCCAACCCAATTCATCATGTTTAGCACTTGGAATTTTGAATATCAGCTATTCAACATCAGTTGTCAAAAATCTTTTTGCATTTTGAATTTAAAGAAAATACAGTAAACAAATATGTACAAACAATATTTTTGTGAGTTTGTGTAAGAGGATCATATCAGTTTATGAAACAAATCACTAGCACCGTTAAGCTTTTGACATTTTAAGTTTTAAACGATTCACATAGATTGTCAGTATATTGGTCCACTTAAATTTTCACACAAAGTTCAACTGCTTCGAGATATGAGTTTAATGTCTTAGAAACTTAAACTTAATCGCGTATCCTACCTCAGAATATACTCTCGTATCCAGATCCCAATATTCAGTCTTACAGGCAATTAGAACACAAATGATATCTGTAAGGGGTTAATAATTTATGAAGAATCATGAGAGCTCAGGTCAGAACTACCGTTCAGCAGAGAGATCATGACTCAACTTGGGTGTGTCCCCTTTAGAGGATCTTTTTTACAACAACATTTCTAAGAAATTTTATTGTCTTATCATTTATGCTGAGGGTGATGCTATGTTTCAAGCATTTGCAGAAAGTATTATTCGAGGACTAGGTCAGAACCACCGTTCAGCAGAAGTCCTGGAATAATACCCCAGACATCATTGAGTATAAAGACCTGTATATCAGAATACGAAACCTTTCAAACGAGATTTCGGGGGTTACCCATATATCCGAGAGATGTTACCCACGATATAAGCAAGTTTTGAAATTTAGATTTATATCTCGTCACAATTTACTAAATGTGCAAAAACCTACTGGCACATCATCAGTGAGACCGTTTATCACATTTGACATTTCATATCTTTAGCATACTGTGATAGTTCACTGATTTACTATCATTTCCTCTTTTTCACAACAAAACTCATTTTTGTTTTTTCAATGTTTTTGGCATTTTCAAATTTTCTATATTTTTTTTATAAAATTTTTCTCCCCCTAAAATCAAAATATGTTTCAATTTTGATTTTCTGGGAAAATTTGAAAACAAACTGTACAAATAAAATGACAAACTGATATCGAATCGCTTCAATTCGCCATTCACTTGGCTTAACAATCAGAACTCCCCCTGACAACAAACTATTTTCCCATTATGATTTCAAAACACTTAAGTTTGTTTTAATCAAATGGTTTTTCCGGAAAATTAGTTTTATTTGTCTTTTCACAAACTCGGGGTTTCATCACATTGTTTACCTTTAACCATTTTGAAAAATTTAACAAATAAGACCCTTGTCAACAGCAAACACTAGTAGAAAATCAAGTACAACTTAATGTCCCTGATTTACCACTTGCAAATCGAAATATCACAGTTACCATCCTGTGAATTTCTCAAGAATGATGCCGATACCTGCTTCACACTTACCAACCTGGAAGCTCCGGCAAGTCAGGTTTTTCATTTGAAAAGATCTACCCAAGCCTGACCAGCCTTGGGTTTAACAGTTTTTACCTCAACAGATGGCTCTTCTGGTTTTGACGAACCAAAATCATTGCCTGAACATGGCTTGTCTGACTTTGAGACGTCAGATTCATCGCCAACATGTGGCTCCTTTGTTTCCAAAGAAACAAATTCATTGCCAACAACTTCCTTTTTCTTCTCTTTTGTCCTCAGATTTGCATCTGATGAATTCGTTTTGCTTGCCTTTTTAGTTGAGTAAAGCAATTCATCAGAACTTTTTCTCGGATTACCAGTTGTATCCGAGGACAAAATTTTCTCGAGATACTCTCTTGCCTTCTTCCTTTTCTTTCGCAGTCTGTCTTTTTGCCCCTGTGAAAGTTTAACTTTCTTTTCTTGAATTGTCTGATCCTGAACTTTAGGTTTTAGAACCTTCTGTTCATAGGACTTGACGTTGACTGTCTTCTTTGCCATTCTTTGAGAATTAGCCCTCGATCGTGTCTTTGATCTCATTGGGCAATCTCTAGCAATGTGGCCTCTGATTTGGCAGTTATAGCATCTTCTTGTCTCATAACTCCAATTCTGGCAGTTAACAGCAATGTGTCCTTGATAACCACATCTGTAACACATTCTGTTATCGTACCATGTACCACTTTCAGTCCAAACATTCAAGTCATAGCACTGTTTGGCTCTGTGGTAATCGTCACTCCTCCTAAAATCTGGATTTGGCCTTTGAGCTCTGTGGTCAAACCTGCACCACAAATTACCAACTATTTTTGAGTTTTCATTTTTAGATTTTTAGATTTTTGTGATTTTTCAAAACGATTGGATGACTTATCTGATGAGCTTTTATTTTTATTTTTAGAATTTTTCTGTTCTACACTCTTCTTAACAGGTTTTTGTTTAGAACATTCACCTGTTTCAGTAGATTGCAAAACAGTATTTTTAAATTTTTCTTGTAAATCTAAAAATATTTTATCATCAGATATTTCATCACAATCCTCAATTTTGACTTTGACTTTGTCAAAATTTGTGACATTTTCACTTATAGGAACATAATTGATCGGTTTTGGACAGGAAAAATTTAAACTATCTGATGAAGTCACAAAACCTTTCAATTTGTTTTCAAGTTCATCAATCTTGTTTCTTGAATTCTCAGCTTCTTTTTCAAGCTGAGATATTCTTTCAAGATGAGACTTGATTGATTTCTCATTCACAATCTTGTTCTCTTCAAGAACAGATTTTTCATTTTCCAAAACTCTTATCTGATCTTGAAATTCTGTTTCTTTTTCTTTTAAAACTTGGTTTTCTGATTTGATCCAAAAAACATTTTCTTTTTCACTTTTAATCTTTTCAAAATCTTTTTCTTTTTCTTTAAAATCTTTGTTTTCCAATGTCAAACTGTTCAAATCACTTAACAGTTTGACATTGTCAGCTTTTAGCTTTTCACAATTTCCCTGTAAATCCAGAATCTGTTTTACATCAGTTTGCTTCTCATCTTTCAACTTCTCGACTTCCGATTTCAAACTTTCCGCATCCTTCAAAAGTTTGTCATTGTCAGTCTTAAAGTTGTCACATTTAGAGCACACTGATTCTGAACTTGAAGATCCAAGCTTCACAGATTCTTCATTCTTTGTCATTCCTTCTCTAATCTTATTGATTAATTCACTAAACTCATCCAAACTCATATTTTCTGAGTTTCTTTCAATTTCATCTAGTAACTCTTTCTTTTTCTTTTTTTCTTCTTCATCTCCCCACCATTTCTTCTGCCAATACTCATCCTCTTCTTTGTACTGCTGAATTATGGCTTCTATATCAAGCGTTTTGTCATCGACTGCAATATTTCCATATGGGTCAAGATAACACTCTCTTTTTGGATCCCATCTGTTTGCTCTTCTAGCTTCCAGAAAGACACGAGATATTCTAATGATTTTGTTTTCAGCTATCATCTTCCGATATTGATACTTCTGTTCCTCAGTACGATCGTCTTTCCACGGAATAGGTTCGGAATTTGCCATATTGTATGTTCCTGCAAACAAACAAATAAGCAAACACTTAGTAAAATTTTAAGTTTTGAAAATTCAGCAACTTCAAGCGAAAACAGTTTAATAAAACTGTTCAAGCGAAATCAATCAACAAAACTGATTCAAGCGAAATCTACTATTTCGCTTCAACTGAACAAATTTCAATCCAATCAGTTTCAAGCGAGACCAACAGTTTCGCTTCAACTTATCAGAACCTTCAAGCGAAATCTAACAGAACGATTTCGCTTTAACAGTTCAAGCGAAACCACTATTTCGCTTTAGGAAGTCTCTGTTTCGCTTCAGAGTTTCAAGCGAACCAGTCCAAATAGTCAGATCTGAAGCGAAATCAACCTGTTATCTTCGAATTATTTTCAAGCGAAACCTTGTTTTAGGTCAATTTTAACATGTTTTAAGCTGAATTTTAGTCCGAATCTTTGTAGGCTTTGTTAAAACTCAGTTTTACACGTTATACTCGAAAATTAGACCATTTCGACCGTTGGAACTTGTTCAGATCTGAAAAAATATAAACAGAAATGAGTAGAAAGAAGATAATCCGCTGCTATGGTATGAACTCCTCGTCCTGAGCTCTGATACCACTTGTTGGACCGTTGTACGACCTTAAACCGTCAGTAAAAGTAGTTCATCTTTGCATACGAAGGCGGAATCAACGTAAACAAAGTCATAACAGCTTTAATCCTTTTAATCTTTCTTTTCTAATTAATTTGAGTGCTTGTACAAGGTTTTCTGATACAAATCCGTCAGCACTTCGTCTCACATACAATGACCAAGTTCTTGTTCTTCAAATGACCAACACACCTATTTATAGAGTGTAAGATTTCGCTTGAGACAGTCTGAAGCGAAATCATGTGATGTTGATTTCGCTTCAAGCATAACAATACCCTTTCAAGCGAAATCTCATCTTTACAACATAAAAACCCTAATTTAAACCCTAATGTGTGATCTTTCAATCAATCTAGACACAAGACCTAATGCAGACGAAGTCAACAGACATTCCATGCACTAACACCAAATTGTAAATCTGAGTTCAAGACTTATACTTACTGTTAAGATATTAAAATTTATTTATGAAATCAGTAAGTATCAGGTCTTAGGTGCTAAATATGATTTTAAACCATACTATACGCCTAATTCGCATAAAAGTCGGTATTTGACGATATTTAAGATGTTTATAAAATTCTGAGACTTTTATCAGTCTTGAATGCTTAAAATATTCTATTTAATATATAACATCAGTAGGAAAGGTTTGACATATAAATGATGTGTAAAACTCATTTTATTAATGAAAAGGGCATTATCGTCAATTACCGAGCTCATGCAAGAACTCTATGTTATGGTCATTATAAATTTGACAAAAATTTCCAAAATTCACAAAAAAATTATATCAAAACAGTAGGTAATGAGTTTGGTGCCAAAATTTGGGCTTAAATATGATTTATGCTACATATGTCATTTAATTAACAAAAAGTTTCATTTTACGCTATCTTGCATAACTTTTGTTTGGGACCAGAAAATGATGTCAAATTTTTGTGACATGTTTAAATATCAGTAATAAAACTTTTTGTCCTCTCATATTTTCAAAAATCTCATTTTTATAACATAAGGGTATAATAGTCAACTTTTAAGCAAATAATGGAAACATGTATATGAACTCTAATTTCTAATGGACCATGTAGTATGACCTCAGAGGGTTATACTAACATATAATATAGTCACAAACGAACCCTATGGCATAACTAAACTAAGCTAATTCGGGTCAGAACTGAAAGTCAAAGCAAAAGTCTACTTTTGCGACTTTCGGTTGCGAACCGAGCCTAATGCTCAGAATTGTCGGGTTGAACATGCCTAGACATGTTCAATTAATATTTACCAAGTTATCAAAGTGACAAAACTGATTTTATAGCTTCTACATTACCAGTTTTAATTATATTTCGAAAAATTGACTGTTTTGACTAGTTGCATTGACCCGGCAATTGACTGAGATAACGTGATAATTAGGAGGTGCCCTTTTAAGGGTTTAACACCTATCTAATTACGATCACGTAGCCATGTTCGTTGCGAACAATGGCTTGACCGTTTATGATCTAGCTAAAAGTCAAAGCGTTTATCGTAAACGCTTGACTTTTCTGCTTTTTAAGCCAAAAAAATACACTAGTCACGAAATGACACTTACAAATGGTCCTATGGATTGAATAGAACTCAAAGGAGGTTCCAAAATGATCAGGATCCTCTAGGATTGAGATATACCAAGATTGAACTTGAAGGTGCAAATGAAAGTGTAGGTGAAACACCCCTTTATATAGTTTTTGGGATTGGATCAGATCTTGCCAAGTGTTTAGGGTTGTCTTAAGATTGTTACAGGTGTCTTTACAGCTGTTATAAAACAGTATGCAGCCCCTAGTTTGCTAAAAATGCTTTATGTCTAGTGTGGGCATCAAATATTTAACAAAACAACAACAATAAAAACCCAGCTGCAGCTGTTTCTGTTTTGGCGGCCCGCGTAGAAGCAGCCCAGTGGGCTTTGCGGCCCGTGAGGCGCTCCAGCCCAGCCCCAACAGTTTGGCAGATATGCAGTTTGTGTCCCTGTCATCTGTTATGCTTAATTTAAGTTTCAATTTTGACATATACGGTACCTTATGTTCTTGTTTCATATATATAATGTTAATATCAGTTATGAAACCTCATACGGCCAACCTTAGGCACACTCGGGAGTTTAACTGATCATTACGAAGTTTCTATTTCTTTCAAAAGGCCCCTCAAAGGCGTAGTTAAACTAGTTGTCGCTTTTAGTCCTTTTGGCGCACAATTTATGCGTATCATCGTTCTATGGCATCTAAGCCTTAAACGACTCACATTAGGCACATCTGGGGTATGACTGAGCATAACGGAGTTTCTGGTTCTTTTAAAAGATCATCCTAAAGTGTAGTTTCACGCGTTGACGTTTTTAACCCCTAAATTGCGAACTTGCGCGCATTATCGCGAAATGGCATAAAAATCTTATATGGCCAATATTAGACACTCCCGGTGGTATGACCGAATATTACGGCGCTCCAGTTCGCTTAAATGATCACTCTAAGGTGTAGTTTTAGACGTTGACGCTTTTGGTCCCTCTAACGCGCAAACTTGCGCGTATCATTGTTTAATAGCATCAAAGCCCTATGTAATCCTAATTAAGCATTCTCAAGAGTATGATTGAACTTCATAATAATTTGGGTTCGTTAAAAGGTCATTCAGAGGTATAATTAAACATATTGACACTTTTAACCCCTTTAACCTGCAAAGTTGCGCGTAACGTCACTTATTGGCATAAAAGCCTTAGATGGCCAATATTGGGCATTCGCGTGAGTATAATCACACATCATGAAGCTCTTGGTTGGTTAAAAGGTCACTCAGAGGTAAGAATTAACATGTTGACACTTTTAACCCTTCGACGCGCAAACTTTCAAATAATTATGCAAACGACTCCTCTCGACCAACAAGTGGCTTAATTCTAAATATGAATACTGTATATTGTTATTCAGAGGCTTAGTTTAAGCATGTTAACACTTTTCGTCCTCTCGCATTCAAATTTTTCGATTTTTCGCAAAATTAGTCCTTCATAGTCAACGTTTGACCTTATTAGGGTTTAGTACACGTGTCAACACATCATTGGACGTGATTTTACAAGGTGTTACAACGGAAGAGACGTCACACGACTATACCAGATCCCCAGCTTGATTTACTTGAAGCAGGAGCTAGAATCTTCTCCAACTTCAGAAGTACCCAATCGACCTCATAGTCTAGTATTCCTCCCACATGCAACTTGCATGAGCAATCATCACTGGAATGGGGGGGGGGGGGACTTGAAGGGGTATGGTCCCAGATCTCGCGCCAACATGGCCGCGAGTGACCATTACCCTTATCAAAAACTCCCACCGATAAGAACTTATCTGTGTCCGTGCGGGCACGCGCGAACACAGCGGTCGAATCCAATCGGTCAAGTGATGAGAAAACTTACCTTGTGTATGAAAATGGGTGTACACATAGCGATGCGGCCTGGCACCGCATCCTATGAACATTTTCGTCACGACAAGGGATCTGGACAGCAGCAACAGTCACCACAAGTGGCGATGCGGCCTGGCACCGCATCCCACATTCCTGGCCAGAATGAGAACGCGGAAATAACAGCAGTTACCGCAAGCAGCGATGCGGCGCGGCACCGCATCCTGCCCACGAGGCAAGTGGGACTGACACCACAGTGCAAGTGGCACCAATGACAGTCGCCTGTCAGCCCATACGTAAGCAATAGACTGACACCACAGTAGGACGTGGCTTCACCTCCTTGACCGACAAGCCTGACACACCTGCATAAGGGCGGCGCGTTGTCAGTCTAGCCACTCAATTACCCTCATTCACTCCTCGGCTATAAATACCCATCCCGGACCAGGTTTGAGGTATCGCTTATCAACTCTCTCACTACTACTACTATCACACACTTTGCTTCACAAGCAAATTACTGATTCTCACGCCGGAGAGTGGTAACAAGGAGCACCCCCCACCCATTTCTCCTTGTTACGAGTCACGGTGTGTTTTCCTTGTGCAGGAGACAGATCAGCGGACGATCCAGCCACCGATACTCAGAAAGTAAGGATTAACCCTACTTGACGAGACCAGTGAATTGACTTCTCTTAGTTAACCACTGTTTAATCAGCGTCCTAAATTATTAATTAGATAATCTCATTCACACTTACTTATTCTTTCTCCTTTATATATACTAAGAATAAGAATAATATATTTTGGTATTAAAATAAGGAAAACCCTATATTGAATATTTCCACAATAAGGTTAATTTATATGACCAAAAAAGATAAAGCTTGGTGTATATTTAATTCCATATGTGTAAGACAGTTTACAAACCCTAATTTCAATAGATACGTTGTTTCGGATTTATAAGTCAAATAAAGAAGTTATATTTATAAGAAAATGAAAACTAGTGTAGGTATATTATAATCTACATGTTTTCAAAGGAGGTTGTATATTGGAAACACATTCTGACTAGTATGTGTGAGTAAATAAAAGCGATCATATTCTCCAGTAAAAATAGTGTTACTAGAAGGAGTCCGTCCTCAAAATTATGGTTCAACATTTGATTTAGTTTTATGGAATTTTGACAAAGCTAAAGACATTTATTTATAATTATAAAACACTTAGTTGTCATGTTAATAAATAAAAATGCATACAAATGGTTCAATTTCATGCGACAAAACCTCTAGTTAATTAATGATATTCGTATAACAAATTTCACCAATTGCATTCTAAACCTGTGAACAAATTTCTAAAAGAATTTTATGGATAAGAATCAATGACATATTTGCATAAAGGGTCCTAAATTCTTAATTAGATAATCTCATTCACACTTACTGTTTCTTTCTCCTTTGTATATATACTAAGAACTAAGAATAAGAATAATATATTTTGGTATTAAAATAAGCAAAACCCTATATTGAATATTTCCACAATAAGGTTAATTTATATGACAAAAAAGGTTTAGCATGGTGTATTTTTAATTCCATATGTGTATATTTAATTCCATATGTGTAAGATAGTTTACAAATCATAATTTTAATAGAAAGAGTAAATTACGTTTTTGGCCCATGTGGTTATGTCAGTTTTACTATATTAGCCCAAAATAAGAATTTTTAATGTATCTGCCCCCATGTTCCCTATATCTAACCATTTTGGCCCCTAATTCTAACCAAACCCCAACTCTGGTTAACTTCTTGGTCACATGGGTTGCACATGATGGGTAAAATTGTAATTTCCCCTCCCCTTTTATGACTTTATAAATAAAACCCAAATCTTGAACAAATCATCATCATCTGCATCTCTTTCTTGAACCAATCTTTGACCCACCCATCACGGACAAACAAAATCCATAGGAAGAGATTTCTGATTCTTCATGAGAACAAACTACATAAATCGGTTACGAATCACGTTTGTTGAGTATCTCCGTGAATCAGATCTCGTTCATAACAAATCCGTAAATTCAGTTAGGGTTTCAAGATCTACCACCGGCAACCACCACCACCACCACCATGAGAGTGCCACCACAACCGTCATCTCCGTCCACATTACCGGCAAAAGATGTCGAATCAATATTCCGTACAAAACCTATCTCCGAGATCTGAAACATCGAATCCGCAACTGGAGGAGAAACCAGTAGTAGATGTTGTTGATGAGGGTTTCAGGTGAACGGTGGTGGTGAATCGGAGGGAGGTGATGAATAGTGGTGGTTGATGATGATGTTGTGCGACGGTGGTAGGTGAAATCGAAGGTGGAGGATGGTTATCGGTGTAGCAGTGATGGCGGAGGTGATGGCGACTGGGTAGTGGTCGTTGCTGTTGGTGGGTGTTGATGGAGGGTTTGGGTGTTGATCACAAGCAGGCCTCGAATAGAGTAATGAGGGTTTGGGGCAGCCCATGATCTCCGATTTCTCCCGAATATTCAACAGCCCTTACATTTGATGGAGGATTTTGTTTGTGTTAGGTTTGTAATTAGGGTTTCAGAGGTGTGTAATCTAGTGATTTGTGTTGGGTTTTGGGCTGTTATTAGTTGGTTATTGCTGGATCAGTTGTGTGTTGTCGGGTTTTGATTTGTGTTTGAAGTTTATGTGGGGATGATGATGATGGTTGAAGATGATGAAGATCTGGGTTAGATTAAATTGAAGATGAAGTTCTGGGGATGATGATGGTTGAAGATGATGAAGGTCTGGGTTAGATTTAATTGAAGATGAAGATCTGGGGATGATGATGAAGATCTGGGTTCTATTTAAAGGGGATGAGAAATTACAAAAATACCCATCATGTGACTTGCATGTGACAAATAATTAACCAGGGTAATGGATGGAGTTAGTCTCAGGGGCCAAAATAGTTAGTTATAGAGACCATGGGGGCACATATGTTAAAAAATCTTATTTTGGGCTAATATAGTAAAACTGATATAACCACAGGGGCCAAAAACGTAATTTACTCTAATAGAAACGTTATTTCGGATTTATAAGTCAAATAAAGAAGTTATATTTATAAGAAAAGGAAATTATAATCTACATGTTTTCAAAGGAGGCTGTATATTGGAAACACATTCTGACTAGCAGTGGCGGATCTTGCCCGTTGAACCTACCAGGGCCGAAAGACACGGGCACTAAAATTAGCACTACGGCTGAAAAACTTGCCCGGGCCGAACATAGTATATATACAAAATTTCGATCGAAATGTGGAAAATTAGCACTACGGCCGAAAAACTTGCCCGGGCCGTGGCCTTGCCACGGCTCTACTAAGATCCGCCCTTGCTGACTAGTATGTGCGAGTAAATAAAAGCGATCATATTCTCCGGTAAAAATAGTGTTACTAGGAGTCAGTCCAGGTTGTTTATTTCGGTGTATAGCAGAAATAATAACGTAAGAAAATTATGATATTTACCTTGGCGTGCGACGATAGTCGATGCACCGAATGGAGACACTTAACCAGGATTAGCTACGCACAACAGTGATGGTTTGTCTCGAAAACGTTGTACCTATATTCCGCGACTGTTGATGCACGTTTATTGCTTGGAGGTTGTGTATCAACTCAGAAAAAGGATCCAAAAAGAAAAGGATAGACGGATAGGATGTTTAAAGGGTTCGTATAGATGCTGCAAGGCTTTTTTATAAACTGATTTAGACCGACACAACGTTATGGTAAGATTCGCGATTGAGGAAAAGAATATCCGATTCATTTGAGTTGCGTTGATTTTTTTTTTTCTTTTGAAAGATGTGAATTATTCGCGAATGTCGGGAGGTCTAGCATACGTTGTTTTAACCGTGTCCGCGCTAGAGAGCCCTCTCGCACAATAGATCCCCAATTTAAACCCCTCAATGAGAAACCCATATCACCCAGACTCGAACTTGAGACCTGGAGGGGAAAACTCAACCGGGCCCACCATAGGGGAAACTTAAATAACTGTGACCACCACTAGAGCACTAGTGATGGTTGAATTCAGTTGATTTGGTATTGTATAGTTATAAAAAAAATTGTTATAAAATAAGGAGAAATTAGAGGATTGATTCGAGATCAACAGGAGCCAAAAAAAGAATAAACGTGTGATTTGTCCGATCTTTTTGGTTTGGAAACCCGCTGGATATGTCGGGATTTCCTGGAAGACTACGTACAGAAGATGCGATTTTTTTCTGGCTCGCATGTGCTTTAACAAGTTTCCATACTTTGGCACAAAAGGCCCCTGTTCTGGTCTTGATTCAAAAGTTAATTTGGTTTTTTTTTCTTTCTAATCATATACTATACCATATTACTAACATTTTATTATTAATATTTTTAACCTAACAATTGTTAGGTTAACTAAGTTTTATACCTGCCAATAATATGAACTATAAACAGAAATAAAAATTCTTATTTTATTTATTTCAAATAATATCCGTTTTACAATACAGAGTCGAGTTTCGGGCACCCAATTTGGGCGGTTTTTTACATAAGTAAAGCTATTTGAGAGAAGGAAAATTTGTTCAGATGTCATGGTTAACGTTCATTAGAAGGTGATACGTTTGGGATTTTTATATAATAATGACAATTAACTTGACTTTAAAATTGAGGGACTACTAAACGGTGTCTAAGAGAATTTTTTTTATAGAATGATAACTGTTATGATTTATTATTATTGACGGTGTATCAGTCTCTGTGCCAATTTATGTATTGAGTTCAGTATCAGTCTAGCCTCTGTCTGACTTCTGTTTTGTATCATTTCCGTATTAGTTTTCAGATCAGTTCCCATATCAGTTTCACTATTAGTCTGGTGTCTACAATTGCTTTCAGTATCCATACCAGCACCTGTCTCAGTTCAGAAAACTTGTTGGTTCAACATTTTTTGTCAGTTCTGTGACAAATGGCAAATAACCGGTGATTCCGTACAAACTAATCACTATTTTATTTACATAATCTCATGCATTTAGCGTAATTTAATTACGTAACTGTGTCGTATACTAGATAAGAGTGTTAGGACAAGAAAACAATGGTAAAACATATGTTGGTTTTCGTCGTATTTCGAAACCAATCAAACAATGTCCTAAAAGTGTTGGTAGAAAGTGTTGCGCGCATTATTCACGGTTACATTATTCATACCAGCAAATCGTGAAAACAGAATGAAACAATGAAAAACGACACACAAACAACATGACTGAGTCCATATACATAAGAAAACACTAATATGAAAACATATCTTGCAATAAAACAAGACTTTCCGGTACAACGCTCTAATCACAAAATCGTCTGTTTGGTTAAAAATATAACAATTCTAACTCATCCGAACTGTTAATTTAGCATTTCCGAGACTCCGAAACTATGAAAAATGATAACAAACATATGAAAACAACATGAGTATATTAATGGGGTGCCCGAAACATAAGCTTTCGGTGTTGCGTTGCAACCCCCACAACTTGTCCGTTTTTGAACCGACAAGCTAGAAAATAATATTTTCGACTCCAAAACAACTAAACGGAAGACTTGGCGAACTAGTTAAGCCTATTTTGGTACTCGAAATTACTTCATGCATCGCTTGACAATGGAATAACAACTTGCGACAAAGTTCCGTCGGCACGACGCAAAAGTGCCGTAAGTTCGCCGACGACCAAACGGAAGACATCTAAAACGTCGAAATGCAATTTCTATTAGTTTAGTGAACTAGTTAAGGTCATTTGACAATCCGAATCCCTAATTACCCCTTAATGGTGTAATTAAACCTCTAATCACCGTACTTTGGTTAATGACCAAAATATCTATATTTTAACAATTTAAATAAAATATATATTACCCCCCCCCCATTCTTGAAATCGGTCAAAGTGGGTCCCTCCCACAAGATTTTTGTTGAAAATGGAAGATTATTTGTATGGTGTAATGGATGTAAGTATGGTGTTGAAAAGTTGAAAGACTTTAAAGATTATAACAAATCTAACACTCCATTCTTCATCATTCAATACACTTCACAAATTGAAACCAAAAACCTTCATCCTTACCCCTTGGTTCACGGCTCAAAGAGGACCACCCAAACTCCACCATAACTCACCATTAAACACCATAATTACTTACTTTTAAGGCATTTTAAGGTCATTAATGCAAGGATTAAGCATGGAGAACACTTAGGAGCCTTCTTGGAGCTTAATCTTCTATTTATTCTTCTTATTTGGCTTGTGCAAATTTGTAAGATCCAAAACCATCATAATTATGCTTTTTATCACTAGTATTTACTAGATGTACAAGTTGATCATCTTAAAAATCAATAAAAATCAAATCAAAAACCCTAATATCATAGCTAATAATCTACTAATCTAAACTTATTATGTGGTTATTTGAGTAGATTAGTGTATTTAGTTGATGAAATCATGTTCATTATATTGATTTTGTTAAGATTAGTGGTTTAAAGTTTATATTTATGATGATCTTGTGATTTGTTTTATGTAGTATCTTAGATTAGTGTTAATCTAGTCATGATACACTTAAAAATGTGATTTAAACATTTATATGTTTAAATCATACAAGATCATCAACTTCAAAGATCATGAGTATTATGTGTATGAACTTGGATTAGTGATTTTTGAAAGAAAAGACATGAAAAGATCATGGTTCAAGACTTGTTAAAACATTAATAACTTGGTTTTATTTAAAACAAGTTTATATGAAAACATCCATAAAAAGTGTGGTTTAAAAGTCTTGAAAAGTTGCTAATAAACTTGAAAAGTAGTTAACTTTAAAGTCTTGAAAGTTAACTTAAATAATGCTCATGAGAAATCTTTGAAGGAATATGTGATTACATGTGGTAAATATGATTTTGGTGATACTTGATGAATTAGTGGTGATTTGGAAAATTGATTATGGTTTAAATACGTTTTTATAACGTGAAAAACGCCATATTTTTATGGGAAACTATGGCGAATTTTTCTAAAAATCTAATCGCGATAAACAATGGGGTTAAAGGGAGATTAACAAAGTTAAACGTGATTAGTGGTCTTAAACGTCATTATGGAAGCTTTGATGAAATTGGTTAAGTCCCAAATATTCAAGAGTTCTTATGAACTTGAATATATATTTTCACAAAAATAAATGGGTGAAAATAATAACCATAGATAAGTATAATTTTTGGCAAAAATTATATATTTTGGAAACTCATCAAGTATATGTATTATGTGCTATGTGTATGTACTTAGATACACTTAGGGTGATCAAAATAATATATCCATGATTCCAAGAAATACTTGTATGAAACAAGTATAAAAAGACACAAAAATACATATACATGTTTCCTACATGTTCCCAAAGAAATGCAATGAAAACGGATACAAATAAATCCTAAACATATTATATCCATAAGCGAATAAACGGACGAATAAACAAAACGGACAACAGACGAGCTACAAAGACGTATTTCCAAGAAGTAATAATATCTCTAACCGACAAAGTAAGACATTTTTAGACGTCTAACGGATATTTATAAATATCACCAATAACAAAATCCGGAAAGTTGAAAAATACAAAAATGCAAGACTATTAAAATGGACTCACAAAACTGATTATGGGCTAGGCCCAAATTACTCAAAAACATGGGCCAAGGCCCAATGACAAAACACATGGGCCAATGCCCAATGACAAAACACATGGGCCAAGGCCCAATGTCATTAATATGTGGGCTAAGGCTCAATGACAAAATACATGGGCTAAGGCCCAATCACATAAAAACGTGGGTTAAGCCCAATGACATAGAAACGTGGGTTAAGCCCAATGACATAGAAATATGGGTTAAGCCCAATCACATAGAAACGTGGGTTAAGCCCAATGACATAGAAACATGGGATAAGCCCAATGACATGGGTTCAGCCCAATAACACGCGTGCGAAGCACGAGGAGATGTGAAGGGTGAAGCCCGTCACACATAAAATATATGTATGCAGTTATGAAATAAATACATATAACAATCGAACAAACTACCAACACTCTAAAATACAAAGTTGTTCCAAAATGACAAGTGAAAACGTAATAAGAATTAAAGATGAACAACTTGTACGAGGTCCGAAAGACCTAGTGTCTAATAAAGTTAGTACACATGTAGGTTACTCACGCGGACGCTCACTTTCAGTAGTGCGATTACAAGGAACACAAACTAGTGAGTTCATGTCCCTCCTTTCATTGATTTCAATGTTTTGTTTTAAAATAGTCGAGGGGAAATACATGTTAAAACTATGGGTATGTTAGCTATGGGTAGATGATAACATGATCAATGTACATAAGTAGGATGATAACATAGTAACCATTAATCACTTAGTAACCAAGGTGCAAAAGGTGTAGATCTATAGAGCTTGAGACACGCTCCACTCCTGGTTGGTGCCATAGGAATGCTTTTGTGATCCCAAAAATGTCAAAGTTGTCTCGGTTTGTTTAGGTACTTATGGTACATAATGTCAGGGGGATCGCTAGCCACTGATAGATCCTTAAACTCCATGAATGCTAATAACCTACCATTGTTTCATTACAAGAATACAAAGATTTCATATGATAACAATAACTGAATGAACTCGCTCAACTTTTGTTGACGTTTTAAAACTACATGTATTTCAGGAAACAAGTCTTGAGCCGGTGATACACTACGGGAAATGGGAAAGTCAATGACAACAAATGCCACTTTTGGAGGATTTGTGTTTTATATCCCAACTTCGTATGGGTATATAGGAGACAAAACCTCATCATGTTTCATGTCAAAAACAATCTTTTGTCATGTGTAAAATAACTTATAACCATGCTATGTTTAATGTTGTAAACGCTGTTGAAACTAGAAAACTATGATGGGAACTTGTAAACTTTGTTTGAGATCAATATATCTATGGCATCGTTGTTGGTTTATATTGTTTACACATTTGGATGCAATGATTACCTTTCTTACGTCACACACAATACGCTTCCGCCACTAGCAGGGTGTAACAGATTGGTATCAGAGCTTCGATTGTAGTGAACCGGGGAAAAACTTTTATTAAAGTTTGGTCTACAATCACCAAAGGGCTCTCACATGAAAACAAAATTGATAACATTACAAAAGTGTTTTCAAAAGTATGACAAATGACAAAAGGTTTTCATTGTGTCACGATGACACGAGGATCTATCACGCGAGCTCAGCCATAAGTGGCGAACAAGGATCATTGCATGGTTAATCTATAAGGAATAGACTCGAAACATTAGGAAGTACATGTGAAACACGAGAACAAAAACAGCATGAGATTTAGTGATTATATATATATATATATATATATATATATATATATATATATATATATATATATGTGTGTGTGTGTTGTACGGAAAATTTTGCCATGAACGAAAATACCTTCGACTACGAATTCTATTATTACACTTGACTCACGTGATAAGAATGATGACCTTGCGTCTTATGGCGGACGTGATCCCTAAGCGAGACCCTAAAGCATTGATCCCGTGGAAGATGGTTGTTTACCCTTGGATGGTATATGTCCGGCTTCGGTAGTGACGGCGAGGCGGAGGTAGCGGCCTTGGATAACAACTCTACTAGTGGGACGAAGTCCCTGACGCTCATACTAATCGTGATTGATGACACTCTCGTCCAGACAAGGAAGATGAAGTACTCATCTTAAAGGTGCCCCCCCCCCAGCTGCTATTGTGGCGGATTCTCTCTACTTATATTTCGTCTAACATTGTGCCCTATCACGAATAATGACAATGGGCGTTAGCACATGGGCCATCACGAAGGTCCCTCCTATGTTGAAGGTATATACACAATAGTGTCCTCTCTTTGACTGATCATCTGTTAGAACGAAAGAATGCTAGGGTGATCATGCAAGACAATTTATTATTACTGGGACCCACGTAATAACAACTTGTAGTGCATGGGAATCCTGGTGGGCTCTGCGGGTCAAGCTAATGATTACTAATCCATTAGAAATTCTTAAGTTGTTCAATTTTCTATCTAGTAGAACGCTAACCAGAATGGTTACTACAACACTCTACGATACAGGAAGACCACACATATTGTTCACACCTAACATTCGATCTATAACACAGGTCGCTCGAGACTAGTCATCGAAAGCAAACAAAACTTGTTAGCCACTTATAAAGGATTTTCCTCAACATTCTTGGAATTCTTGAACATGGGTTGGTTCCTTGGTGTCTATGACACCTTATCTTAGTTATTGGAAATGATTACATTAAACTCCGTCGTTTGACATTTGTCTTATTCCAAGGGATGATATGGCATGGGCCATGCTACAACCCCTTCATTGAATTTTATTCGACATCTATGGAATTTATAACAATTTGTTTGGAGCTCGTGGAGCTCAAGGGATATCAATGTATTCGTCACACGGGTTAGTGCGGCGAAGGACTTTCCTACTTGGGACGATTGAGGTCCATGAGGTAGAGAATACATACTGTAAGGATGGAGACGATCGTTTCATTTCTCCTCCTCAATGAATTACCCCTTTTCCCACTTAGGCATATGACCATTACACGCAAGAGGTACTACGCATTTTGGGTTGCGGTTATTCATGTTATCATTATTCGAACATGCATGTATAATGCGGTATTAAGGTTTCCATGACCAATTACATTCTAAATTCTTAGGCGCATGGTAGGCTATATCTGTCCAAATACAAGTCTAGACCCTTTGATACTATGCATCAAAAATAACATGGCACAGAAAAGAAAATCTACGCCCAAAAGGGGCAGTTAATCAGCACCCTACTATTAAAGTCGAACTAGAATTTTTATGGAACAACATGAGATTGCGAAAATTACACAACTTGAGGTTGTTGAGTCGACACTAGTAATGGTACTGATGATACCGATAATTCAAGTGGTTCAAATTCCAACGGGATGAGGACGAGTGGAAATGCCACACTTGGAGATGTAATCACACCAGATTTTAATTCTAAGGCTTTTCTGGATTATAAGCCGCGAGACCTCATTGATATGGGAGATGCAGTAAGTTGTCCACTAAATAAAGACAAGGAAGTCAGTTAACCGTGCTAGTAAATGTACTCCTAAGTAAACAATTAGGTAAATGAATAGTCATCTGTTGAATGAGACGTTAACTTGATGGAATCTCTAAGTACAAACTATAGGGAGTAAGATAGCAAAGAGGTTGTCGTGGGAAGAACTCAAGGATCTTACCCGAGAAGAGTATTGCTCGCTAGAGAAAAAATTCCAAGGTCTGAAACAGAACTCTAGAACTCGATCATGATTAGAGCTAATGTTGTTAGTTACCCCCGATGCCTTTACGATCTCTCAAGGATTATTGCATATTGGATAACACCCGAATCCAAACGCACTGAGCACTACATTTGGGGTTTAGCCCCGAGATACGAAGCCGACATCAAGGAGTATGCTAATAACTTGCCAAAATCTTGAATGTGATAAGTGAAGCTTTCATCATGAGGGCACTTGCAAAAGTGCCAAGTGTAGCAGTGTGGTGAGTCTGGGCACAAAACGGAAACTAATGAGTTAATTATACCCAAGAAAGAACAAGGAGGTTTTACCTGGGGCAAGGAGACCACTACAAGCATGGATGTCTAAGGACGAATCAAGCAGGTGAATAAGTGCGTGTATGGTTAGAACTATGAATACTCCACAGAATCCCAATGTTGCCATGGGTACGTTCTACTTGACAACAAGCATGAATAAATTCCTTGGATACCAATCTCAGCTTAACTTAGTGTCTTTAGATACTAAGCATATATACGAGTTAGAATCATGAAGGTTTGACATGTCTTACTCTATCGAGTTAGCTAATGGGGAGTTAGCGGAGTCATGTGAAGTCATTAATGGTCGCAGATACGTTTCCTATCAACTGACCAGTTGAATCCATCTTGCTTGATACCGGTGTCGGTATTAGTTTCATCCCCCTAGAATTCAAAATATACTTGGCCTAGAGTCAAGTAAGCTAGACGTCCCCTCATTCCATAGTATTGGACAACGGTAAATTAGTTGATTCAGGAGAAGACATTAAAGGATGCACACTCAAACTTGGAGCACATAAATTTAACATTGACCATTTTACCCGTTCAATTGGGTTGTTACGACGTAGTTTATGACATAGACTAGTTATCCGATAATCGAGCCAAGGTCATATGACACGAGAAGATCACTCGCTTCCCCCTGTCTGACAAGAGAACATCTTTTAGTGCACGGGGAGAATCAAGACACGCCACTACGAATTATTAATTGCATGAATGCTCGGAAGAGTCTGAGCAAAGGATGCATCACCCTTTTTGCCCATGGGGTTGAAAAGAAGGCCGAGGAGCTCAAGGTGGAGGATATACTGGTAGTAAAGTAATATCCCGAAGTCTTTCCGAAAGACTTGTCGGGACCGCTCCCACAACGACAAGTTGAACTCTGTATCGACTGGCGCCCTCGGAGATGCAGGAATTATCTACTCAACTTCAGGAACTGCTTGACAACGGATTCTTTAAACCGAGTTTCTCACCTTGGGTAGCTCCGGTTCTATTTGTCAAGAAAAGAAAGACGGAACCTTTCTGATGTGCATCGACTATAGAGAACTAAACAAGTTAACTATCAAGAATCGGTATCCTTTACCTAGGATTAACAACTTGTTCGATCAATTACGAGGTTCCAACTTTTATTCCAAGACTGATCTAAGATCCAGATAACATTAGTTGAGAATTCAAGAGGGAAGCATTCCTAAGACGGCTTTTAGGACTCGCTATGGGCATTACGAGTTCCTTGTTATGCCTTTCGGTTTAACAAACGCTCCCGCCGTGTTCATGGATTTAATGAACCGGGTATGTAAGCCATACCTCGACAAGTTCGTGACCGTATTCATTAAGGACATATTAATATATTCACAAACCGAGGCAGAACATAAACAACACTTGAGGACCATTCTCGAGCTACTGAAGAAAGAGAAATTGTATGCCAAGTTCTCAAAATGCGAATTCTGGATTCGCGAGGTGCAATTTCTCGGTCATGTGGTGAACGAGAACGGAATACATGTTGACCCAGCAAAGATAGAAGCAATAAAGAACTGGAATGCCCCAAAGACCCCAACGGAGGTAAGACAATTTCTAGGCTTAGCAGGATACTATCAAAGATTTATTGAGAATTTTTCTAAAATTTCTCAACCGCTAACCTCTCACACACAAAGAGATAAAAAGTTCAATTGGGGTGAAAAACAAGAAATGGCATTTCAAACACTCAAAGATAACCTATGCAAAGCACCAATCTTACCACTTCTAGATGGTACCGATGACCTTGTGGTGTTTTGTGATGCATCGCATCAAGGCTTCGGTTGCAGGATAATGTGACGTGAAACAGTCATCGCGTACGTGTCACGTCAGTTAAAAGTTCATGAAAAGAACTATACCACTCATGACCTAGAACTAGACGCAAGGGTATTTGCTTTAAAGATTTAGCGTCATTATCTTTATGGTACTAAGTGTACCATATTCACTGATCACAAGAGTCTTCAACAAATATTCGATCAAAAGGAAGTAAACATGCGCCAACGTCGTTGGGTGGAATTGTTGAAGGACTATGACTATGAAATCAAGTACCATCCGGGAAAAGCAAACATTGTGGCGGATGCTTGAGTAGGAAAGAATAAGTCAAAACATTACGAGTACGAGCCTTAGAGTTGACAATTCAAACGAACTTCACTACTCGAGTGCATGATGCACAATAAGAAGCTCTAAAACCAGAAAACATTCAAGCAAAATCCTTACGGGGATTAGAGAAACAAATGGAAGAGAACAAAGATGACACTTTATATTTCATGGGAAGGGTCTGGATCCCATATCTTGGCGGTCTAGGAGACTTAGTGTTGGGTAGAGCACCCAAGCCAAAATATTAAATACATCCAGGATCTGGATGAAATGTATCTAGACTTAAAATAACATTACTGGCGGCCTAATCTCAAGAGAGATATTGCAACCTATGTTGGGAATTTCCTAACTTGTGCAAAGGTCAAGGTCGAATATCAAAAGCCGTCTGGCTTATTACAGCAACCCGAGATTCCCGTTTGGAAGTGGGAACATATATCAATGGATTTCATTACAGGACTCCCACAGACCCCTCGAGGTCCTTACATGATATGGGTTATTGTTGATCGATTAACCAAGTCAGCACACTTCTTACCGATTCGCGAAAAAGATAGTACCAAGAAGTTAGCTGAACTCTACCTTAGAGAGATTGTGGCACACCATGGAGTGCATGTTTCAATAATCTCTGACCAAGATGGTCGCTTTGTGTCAAGGATTTGGCAATCATTTCAAGAATCACTTGGATCTCGTTTGGATCTAAGCACAACATTTCATCCACAAACCGATGGCCAAAGCGAACGAACCATCCATACTTTAGAAGACATGCTTTGCGCCTGTGTGATGGATTTAGATGGAAAATGGGATACTCATTTACCTCTGGTAGAGTTTTCCTATAATAACAGTTATCACACAAGCATTAAAGCCGCCCCATACGAAGCACTATACGGACGGAAGTGCCAATCACCGCTGTGTTGGGCGGAAGTTGGAGACAAACAACTCTTTGGCCCGGAACTACTCCAAGAGACTACTGACAAGATATCAAAGATACGAGACCGTATCAAAGCGGCTCGTGATAGAAAAAAGAGCTACGCGGACAAAAGACATAACCCATTATCCTTCGAGGTCGGAGACAAAGTTTTACTAAAAGTCTCGCCTTGGAAAGGCGTAGCTAGATTCGGGAAACGCGGAAAACTAAACCCGAGATACATTGGTCCATTTGAAATTATGGAAAAGATCGGTACCATCGCGTACAAGTTAAAACTACCAGAAGAACCCAATAACATACATGACATATTTCATGTGTCGGACCTCAAGAAAGTCCAACCAACGAAACAGTTATCATCCCAGCGGATGGAATTCACGTAGACGACAAACTCCAGTTTACCAAAGAACCTAGTGAGGTTATGGAATGGAAAGTCCACAAGACAAGGAGAAGTTGTATTAAACTTGTAAAGGTCCGTTGGAACTCACGTCACGGACCTGAGTATACATGGGAATGTGAAGATCAAATCAAGACAAAGTATCCCCACCTGTTTGAGAAGACTGCTGCAAAGGATAACTCAACGTGAATTTCGGGACGAAATTCTTTTTAACAGGGGGAGAATGTGACAAATGGCAAATAACTGGTGATTTCGTACAAACTAATCACTATTTTATTTAAATAATCTCATGCATTTAGCGTAATTTAATTACGTAACTGTGACGTATACTAGATAACAGTGTTAGGACAAAAAAACAATGCTAAAACATATGTTGGTTTTTGTCGTATTTCGAAACCAATCAAACAATGTCCTAAAAGTGTTGGTAGAAAGTGTTGCGCGCACTATTAACCGTTACATTATTCATGCCAGCAAACCGTGAAAACAGAACAAAACAATGAAAAACGACACACAAACAACATGACTGAGTCCATATACACAAGAAAACACTAATATGAAAACATATCTTGCTATAATACAAGACTTTCCGGTACAACGCCCTAATCACAAAATCGTCCGTTCGGTTAAAAGTATAACAATTTTAACTCATCCGAACTGTTAATTTAGCATTTCCGAGACTTTGAAACTATGACAAATGATAAAAAAACATATGAAAACAACATGAGGATATTAATGGGGTGCCCGAAATACAAGCTTTATGTGCTGCGTTGCAACCCCCACAACTTGTCCGTTTTTGAACCGACAAACTAGAAAATAATATTTCCGACGCCAAAACAACTAAGCGGAAGACTTGGCGAACTAGTTAAGCCTATTTTAGGACTCAGAATTACTTCATGCATCGCTTGACGGTGGAATAGCAACTTGCGACAAAGTTCCGTCGGCATGACGCAAAAGTGTCGTAAGTTCGCCGACGACCAAACGGAAGACATCTAAAGCGTCGAAATGCAATTTCTACTAGTTTAGTGAACTAGTTAAGGTCATTTGACAATCCAAATCCCTTTTTACCCCTTAATGGTGTAATTAAACCCCTAATCACCGTACTTTGGTTAATGACCAAAATATCTATATTTTTAACAATTTAAAAAAAAATAATATATTACCCCCCCATTCTTGAAATCGATCAAAGTGGGTCCCACCCACAAGATTTTTGTTGAAAATGGAAGATTATATGTTTGGTGTAATGGATGTGAGTATGGTGTTGAAAAGTTGAACGACCTTTAAAGATTATAACAAATCTAACATTCCATTCTTCATCATTCAATACACTTCACAAATTGAAACCAAAAACCTTCATCCTTACCCCTTGGTTCACGGCTCAAAGAGGAATACCCATCCACCATAACTCACCATTAAACACCATAAGTACTCACTTTTAAGGCATTTTAAGGTCATTAATGCAAGGATTAAGCATGGAGAACACTTAGGAGCCTTCTTGGAGCTTAATCTTCTATTTATTCTTCTTATTTGGCTTGTGCAAAGTTGTAAGATCTAAAACCATCATATTTATGCTTCTTATCACTAGTATTTACTAGATGTACAAGTTGATCATCTTAAGAATCAATAAAAATCAAATCAAAAACCCTAATCTCAAAGCTAATAATCTACTAATCTAAACTTATTATGTGGTTATTTGAGTAGATTAGTGTATTTAGTTGATGAAATCATGTTCATTATATTGATTTTGTTAAGATTAGTGGTTTAAAGTTTATATTTATGGTGATCTTGTGATTTGTTTTATGTAGTATCTTAGATTAGTGTTAATCTAGTCATGATACACTTAAAAATGTGATTTAAACATTTATATGTTTAAATCATACAAGATCATCAACTTCAAAGATCATGAGTATTATGTGTATGAACTTGGATTAGTGATTTTTGAAAGAAAATACATGAAAATATCATGATTCAAGACTTATTAAAACACTAATAACTTGGTTTTATTTAAAACAAGTTTATGTGAAAACATCCATAAAAAGTGTGGTTTAAAAGTATTGAAAAATTGCTAATAGACTTGAAAAGTAGTTAACTTAAATAATGCTCATGAGAAATCGTTGAAGAAATATGTGATTACCTGTGGTAAATATGATTTTGGTGATACTTGATGAATTAGTGGTGATTTGGAAAATTGATTATGGTTTCAATACGTTTTTATAACGTGGAAAACGCCATAGTTTTAGGGGAAACTATGGCGAATTTTTCTAAAAATCTAATCGCGATTAAAAATGGGGTTAAAGGGAGATTAACAAAGTTAAACGCGATTAGTGGTCTTAAACGTCATTATGGAAGCTTTGATGAAATTGGTTAAGTCCCAAATATTCAAGACTTCTTATGAACTTGAATATATATTTTCACAAAAATAAATAAGTGAAAATAATAACCATATATAAGTATAATTTTTGGCAAAAAATTATATATTTTGGAAACTCATCAAGTATATGTATTATGTGCTATGTGTATGTACTTAGATACACTTAGGGTGATCAAAATAATGCATCCATGATACCAAGAAATACTTGTATGAAACAAGTATAAAAAGACACAAAAATACATATACATGTTTCCCACATGTTCCCAAAGAAATGCAATGAAAACGGATACAAATAAATCCTAAACATATTATATCCATAAGTGAATAAATTGACGAATAAACAAACTGGACAACGGACGAGCTACAAAGACGTATTTCCTAGAAGTAGTAATATCTCTAACCGACAAAGTAAGGCATTTTTAGACGTCTAAAGGATATTTATAAATATCACCAATAACAAAATCTGGAAAGTTGAAAAATAAAAAAAATGCAAGACTATGAAAATGGACTCACAAAACAGAGTATGGGCTAGGACCAAATTACTCAAAAACATGGGCCAAGGCCCAATGACAAAACACATGGGCCAAGGCCCAATGACATTAATACATGGGCTAAGGCCCAATGACAAAATACATGGACTAAGGCCCAATGACATAAATACATGGGCTAAGCCCAATAACATAGAAACGTGGGTTAAGCCCAATGACATAGAAACGTGGGTTAAGCCCAATGACATAGAAAGGTGGGTTAAGTCCAATGACATAGAAACATGGGTTAAGCCCAATGACATAGAAACGTGGGATAAGCCCAATGACATGGGTTCGGCCCAATGACACGTGTGCGAAGCACGAGGAGATGTGAAGGGCGAAGCCCGTTCACACATAAAATATATGTATGCACTTATGAAATAAATACATATAACAATTGAACAAAATACCAACACTCTAAAATACAAAGTTTTTCCAAAATGACAAGTGAAAACGTAATAAGAATTCAAGATGAACAACTTGTACGAGGTCCGAAAGACCTAGTGTCTAATAAAGTTAGTACACATGTAGGTTACTTACGCGGACGCTCACTTTCAGTAGTGCGATTACAATGAACGCAAACTAGTGAGTTCATGTCCCTCCTTTCAATGATTTCAATGTTTTGTTTTAAAACAGTCGAGGGGAAATACATGTTAAAACTATGGGTATGTTAGCTATGGGTTTAGATGATAACATGATAAATGTACGTAAGTAGGATGATGACATAGTTGTCACGGCCCCTGACCTGGTTTTACCCGGTTCAGAAGTCGCGGGATAGAAACCCGTGGTATCGGTGTTTAATTAGGCAGCGGAAATTTTAACAGGATCGTTTAAGCTGAAAACACCCATTTATTCTACTTCAAATTTCGGGACGAACCCCGTAATTTACAGTAAAGGAATTTCACTGGGAAATTCCCTAATCACAAAAACATGTTTATTTTTTTACCGAGCCACTTCAATCAAGCTGGTAGTGCTACGCGGCACTTTTCCTTGTTCACAGTAAATCACCTGAAACATGTTTAAAAAGATTTTATCGGCGGGGAAATACTGGCGAGTCATTCAATTTGCAAAAAGGACACATTGTTATAAATTACAGTATTAAGAGCGATTACAATTGCCCCTATCTTATAATTAGCTGGTTAAGCTGTCACTCGACCGGATCTATGACTGTGGTCATACCACTATTGGGTCCTTTCACCCAAAAGTGACGTGTATCACTATTTAGGTCCTCTCACCTAATGTGATAAAACAGTAGTAATTGTGCACAATACCCCACTTACTGCCAGTAATTTAAGATAACAAAGACTTAATCCCTGTAACATATAACTGGAAAACATTTAGATATTGTAAAGCACTTTTGATAAAAAGAGAATGACTCACTTTGTAAGTTTAGTTGGACAGAGTTTTGCCTACTGATTAAGCTTGGTAACCTAGTTAAAATAACAATGCACACGAAACTAGGTTAGTAACTTAATACAACATTTACGATAAGCTCACGAAATCAAAACCCTCACGACGAATGACAAAGTATAGACCAAATTCGGGCAGCAGTTAAACATCCATCGGATCGGTTTCAATCGATCGGACATTGTATCATCGCGGTGATCGAGTTATTACCCTGTTGTCACAGCAGAGGTTCGTGAATGTGTGTGCTTTTGAACGAAACAACGAATATCTCAACATACGTAGCTAATTTTTTCGTCATAACAATTTCTCCATGCAAGTGCCAAACCCCTACTATATACACTGAAAATTGGTCCCCCTCGCGTGGCGCGCCAGACCCTACTGGTCCCTGCGCGTGGCGCGACGTCTAACCTTTTAGGATAGGGTTGCCTCGTGTCCAACATAGCCTGGATGAGTCAAAGTATACGAAATTTCACGATTTAAATTCGAGTTTTAAGGATAATTATCAATTGGGGGATACCCCCCTCGAGTTTTAGGGGGTCCTGATTCTAGTTTTGACCACAAAGAAAATTTAAGGGTCATGCCATACTATTTGGGGGTCTCAATTAGGGTTTCCTAATGTGCACTTATTAAAATAAGAAAAAATAATTTTGGCAAGAGTTGTTACAATAGTAACCATTAATCACTTAGTGACCAAGGTGCAAAAGGTGTAGATCTATAGAGCTTGAGACACGCTCTACTCCTGATTGGTGCCATAGGAGTGCTTTTGTGATCCCAGAAATGTCAAAGTTGTCTCGATTTGGTTACTTACTTATGGTACATAATGTCAGGGGGCTCACCACCCACTGATAGATCATTAAACTCCATGAATGCTAATAACATACCATGATTTCATTACAAGAATATAAAGATTTCATATGATAACAATAACTGCATGAACTCACTCAACTTTTGTTGACTTTTTAAAACTACATGTATTTCAGGAAACAAGTCTTGAGCCAATGATACACTACGGGAAACAGGAAAGTCAATGACTACGAATGCCGCTTTTGGAGGATTTGTCTTTTATATCCCAACTTCATATGGGTATATAGGAGACAAAACCTCATCATGTTTCATGTCAAAAACAATCTTTTGTCATGTGTAAAATAACTTATAACCATGATATGTTTAACGTTGTAAACGTTGTTGAAACTAGAAAACTATGATGGGAACTTGTAAACTTTGTTTGAGATCAGTATATCTATGGCATCGTTGTTGGTTTATATTGTTTAGACATTTGGATGCAATGATTACCTTTCTTACGTCACACACAATACGCTTGCGCTACTAGCAGGGTGTGACAAGTTCAGTACAACTGTAGGTGTTCATATTGGTTTTAGTTTCAAATGTAGTTTCAAAGTCGGTCTCAGTTCATTCCGTTATGTGATGTTTCGTTCTCGTTTGTTGTCTTTACATCCGTTATTGAGCAACTTTTTGTCTCAGCCGTAGTTTTGTTTTTGTGTTTGTCTTATTTGTTTACTAGTAATGTAGGATACTTGGGGAATCGGTGTGGGGCGTTAAAATAAGTTGGAGTTGTTTATTTCTGTCATTAATAAAATGTAATTAAGACCTTTTTTTTCCTTTTTAACGTTATGGATTGGTTTTACTTTTGATATCTATAAGAGTGACACGTTAGCTTCTTCCAGGTTGGGGTGTTACATATATTATCATCATACCATATAAAAATTTGGAATACTATGAAATAAGAGGTTAACCAACTGTAACACTGTTACTAGAATTATGAGTATTTAATAATCAAAAGTTTGCATTTCTATACAAAAGTGTCATTTTACAAAAACATCAACATAAACGATGTTCACCTAAGATTTAAAACATCCAAAATATACTTTTAAGTGTTTACACAAGTCTTAACATTGAAAAGTAACAAAGATAAACGCGAAAGTTTCTAATTGATGTGTGTTCGGTTCTTGTGCGAGCTTGATCGTCATCCAAAGTTTGTAGTATCCACCTATAATCAAAACTATCATAAATGTTAATTATGAAGGGTTTATAACATGTCTAAACAAGTTCGTAAGACAAAACAAGCAAAACAAACAACTTTAGCCAGTTCCGTAGCCTGCCGCGTGCCACGACCGGATTTATAAAAGCCTTTGCGGGGCGCGAAGCCTGTGGCGGGGCGCGACGCCAAAGGGCGTTACCCGTCGCGGGGCGCGACAGCCCACTTTTCACAGCGAGTTTTGTTGCTGGAGCTGCATTTTCCTAGCAATGCCATTTTTCACTTAAAAACTCATAACTTCCACAATTTTTATCCGTTTTGCATGAAACTTGTTTCTAAATGACCGTAAAACATTTGCATGCGTATTTAACTTTTCGGGTTTGCAACAATCTTGATTTATAAGCTATCGGCTTATAAATCCTTTATAAAATTATTCGACCTATTACACATAACACCCTTTTTCATATCTTATGGCGAGGGTTACCTTTTACCATTTTACCCAATTCCTTGGGCTTGTTAAAACTAACGTATTTAGCTCCCACTACATGGTTTGCATACGCATTAACGTTTCGCTTGACAAATTTCAATCAAGCACAAGTTTTACCATTAATAACTTAAAGAAACTCCAATTCTCTAAGTTTTCAACCCAGTCTAAAATTCATAAATCAAATTTAGTGTTTCCGTTACTCGGCTTAGGCATCAAGTTTATGGTTTGTTTGCATGACATTCAAATCACTTACAAACCACCAATTTACTATCTTCTTTATTTTGACCCGTTTGGTTGTTTAAGTGAAATCCATCACTTCATTAACATACCAAACACATTCTAATTCACTATATCTTTACATTACACCTATCAATGACCAAACTCATCTATAGGAATGTAATGAAACAAACAAGTCATGTACCTTAAAGCTTTTCCCTCAAACGTGCATCTGTTCCCGCTTGTCCACTTGATGCTTCGCCCGACTTTCCAAATTAGTCATGTAACGAAACAAATTAGTCAATTAACTTCATAATTTAGAATACATTTTATGACATATCCACACAATTTGCCAAAATAGTCAATTACATGATTCTTTATGTTTTCAACAGTTTAAGGTTCACTTAGGCATTATATCAAGCATCTTGTGGGCGAGACTCACTTACTACTATTGTTAAACTCATGACTCTACTCAAAATCATGTATTAACATTGTTTTCAAGTGACAATATCTAGTGTGTGCAATTTACACCTAAAATCTTGCACTTACTACCAAATCAAACCATTTCTCTATCACAATTTAAGTGTTCATCATAGAATTCAAAACCCATTTAACATAGACATGATTAGTTATTCAAGCACTTGATTCTTAGTGTTTAACCACTAATTTCACATCTAGGGTTTGTTCATAAGCTTGTATTCGTTTCAATCTTGCCATTACATCTAACATACATACTAGAAATTTAGTTATGAATGTTCATCATAAACTTACAACATCACCAAACATCAAATTTCGACTTACCTTGTGATCTCCTAACTTGAGTGATCACGAAATTAGCTTTAGCACAAATTTTAGTTCGATTCCCTCTTTGATTTTGTTGAATTTTGTGAACTTTAGGGTTTAAGAAAATCCCCTTCTTGCTCTCCTGATGAAATCGACCAAACACACACACCAGTGTGTGTTTTGGTTTTTAATTTACTTTTATTAAAACCAATTTTCTAAATTGTGCCTTTTAGTCCCTCTATTTAAAGATTTACCAAAAGAGGCTGCATTTCTTAATTCGTTACTATTTAACAACAATAATTAACTTTGTTAAATATTCCTAGTTATATTTCACAAGGTTACAATTCAACATAACTATATATATATATATATATATATATATATATATATATATATATATATATATATAGGAGAAGAATCCGTTAGGAACCACCCTTTATTGCGAGAACCAATGTGAACACAACTAAAAATACCTAAAAAACACACAAGTTATTTTAATATTTTGTACATAAATTTTTTACATATTTTTTACATAAAAACCACTTTTAACGCGAAAACTCGAAAACTAACTAAAAAACACACCAATTTTTTTTCAATTTTTTTATAAAAAGCGCAGGTTTTTTTATATAAAAAAAACTGTTTTTCAAAAAAAAAAAATTGTAGTACACATGTGTAATAATACACATGTGTAGTACACATACACATGTGTAGTATTATACATGTGCACTACAAAAAAAAATTTGTATTTTTTTTATATATAAAAATTGGCGAAAATTGGTATGCAAAAAAAAAAAAAAAAAAACAAATTGGTATGTTTTTTTGGCTTTTTTAATTAGTTTTCGCGATAACTAGTGGTTTTCATTTGAACCTTCCCCTATATATATATATATATATATATATATATATATATATATATATATATATATATATATATATATATATAGGCCACTAACATGAAAACCACCTTCAGTTGCAAGAACCGCGAGAACCACTCTACACCAATCAGATAATGACAACCAAAAGGGTAATATAGTCATTTAATCAAAACCATCAAATCATCTATCTCTCATCTTAAAGTCTATTTTTAAAGTCATTTCAATTTCTCTCTTTTCAAAACCATCAAATCATCTCTCTCTCTTTTTAATCAAAACTATCAAATCATCTCTCTCACCTCTTTAAAGTCTTTTTGTTAAAAATATTTGTATAAAAAAATTTTGTAAAATTTTTTTGGTAAAACAGTTTTGTTAAAAAAAAGTTTGAAACCGTAAAAATTTTTTTCGTAAAAAGACGTAAAAATATAAAAAAAAACGTGTGTAAAAAAATTTTTGTAAAAAAAAAGGTTAAAACGGTAAAAAAGTTTTGGTATAAATTTTATTCTTTGTTAAAAAGTTTTTGTAAAAAAAAATTGTAAAAATTTTTTTGGTAAAAAAAAATTTTAACCGTAAAAAAAAGTTTAAAAACGTCTGTGTAAAAAAACGGCTCGTAAATACGGGCAAAAAAACGGGCCGTAAAAAACGGCACGTAAAAAAAACAGTTTGTAAAAACTGGGAATGAAAAACGGCTCGTAAAAAAATCGGGTGATATAACGGCGCGTAAATACGGGGCGTAAAAACGGCGCATTAAAATGGCGCGTAAAAAACGATGTGTTAAAAAAACGGCGCGTAACATCGGGCGAAAAAAAAGACGCGTAAAAAACTGGGCGAAAAAAGGGCGTGCAAAAAACGGCCCGTAAAAAACGGCGCGTAAATGGGGCGTAAATACGGTACGTAAAAAAACCGGGCGTAAAAACGGCGCGTAAAAACGAGGCCTAAAAATCTGGGCGAAAAAACGACACGTAAAAAACGGGGCGTAAAAAACGTTCGTAGAAACGTTTTTTGTAAAAAATTCTGAAAAAAATCGTTTTTTTTTTTGTAAAAAATCAGGTTTTAAAATGTATTTAATTAAAAATATGATTTTAATAAAAAACAATTAATTTAATAAGATAAAAAAGTAATAAAAAACAATAAATACAATAAAGACAAAACAAGCAAATTTACTAAACTATATATTAAAATATTTAAAACTATAAGAGAAAAAGAATTTAATATTGTTTTTATTAATTTCAATCGCATCCATCCATCTCCCAAGATCAATGGTTGGAAAATGATTCTCGTGGTTCTCTTAACTGGGGGTGGTTTTCATTTTAGCAGACCTATGTGTGTATATATATATATATATGTATGTATGTATGTATGTATGTATGTATATATATGTATGTATGTATGTATATATATAGGGTCAGAATTTAGAGAAAACGGAGGAAAATGTGAGAACGGTTATGGATTGTCCGATTAAAACAATCTATGGACTACATTGGCGCGGTGGCGTTTTCGTAACTAACATAAATGTTACTACGTGGACGCGCTTCATTAATGGTAAAAAAGGTAAAACATCCTTTCTCACATAAAAGGCTGTTGAAATATAAAACGCCAAGTAAATACAAAACGCCAATTTATCACCGCGTAGTTTTTTCTGTGTTTTTATTTAAGCTCTAAGGCTACCAAAACGCCATAAAATGTAAAACGCCATAATATATAAACGCCAAGCCTTACATCCGGATAAATATTAATTGCATTTATTGTTATAAAAATAATATCCCGCCTAAACTACGCGCCAAAAAAAATCATATAAATAGAAACGTCTCACCACCTTCTATTTATCACACAAAAAAACACACAAAAACATAATGGTTCCTAAAAATACAACTCACTGTAAAACGCCAAAAAGTTGAGAGAAATCAACGATGGCAAACATCTTTTCTTTGATACTCAGTAATGTTCTGCATGAATTTTTATTGCATGAGATGGACAAATTTCAAGAAAGAGGGACTGATGACACCCATATGTCATTTTGTCTTCTTTATTCTTGAAGAATGTTTGGATGAGTAGAAGAAATCTATCCCAGTGTAAATGCTACTTTGGCCTCGATAATTATAATGAAGATGACGGGCAGATAGCATCCACCCACACAGAGTCGATCTATGTCTCCAACATCCACAAAGACACTTCAACACACGAACAAAGAAAATAAACCATGCCAAACCTAAAATGTCATTTATTTGTGACAGTTCTTGTAGTTTCAAAAGAAGAAAGAGACTAATGACACTGAAGATTTATATCATAAATTGCTTCTATTTGTTTTTTAATTTTCTTTTTTCTGTTGTTTGTTATGTAATTTTCAGCTAAGAATAACAATACATTAATCCTGTATTGAAAAAATATAATAAAACGCCAAACAGGCAAATGCTTGTGAAACGCCATCATGCCATAAAACGCCCCAAAAACTACCAAACTGTAATAAAATTACTTTGAACAAGTACTATTATAATGTGCAAAGAGAATAAAACAAAAAGTGCCATCTTTATCTAAACGCCATTGGAAAACAAAACACCATAATTACAGTCGTCAAGATGGGCCGTGTTAGACCATAAAACAGATGAATCTGAAAACAAAACACGGTAACTGCAAACAGTAAAATGAAATGACGGAAACATAATTACTAACATTTATTATATTGAAAGCCAAATACTTAGGGAATTGAATTTATTTATCGTATTCGAAACGTCATAATTACCTGTCACTGCGCGGGGAAAAAAGTCATTATAAGAGTAGCCATGAGAACACAACTCAAACACGCCAAAAACATTGTCTAAAACGCTACATATTGTCCAAAACGCCAAAAACTTAAAAAAATGGCTAAGGTTATTGCATGGAGGTTTGAAAGGTCGGAGAGACGATTCATCCTAAAGTTCTCTGATAGGAGAAGGGTGAAGGTAAGGACAATCAAAGCCATACTTGGTATGTCTGAAGGGGTTCAGAGGGATATTCTGGCCCTTGGGGTTCCAAGGGCCAACGATTGTGAAAGAACTCGAACAGTAATAAGAAGATTGGAGAGAAAATTTCAGGCAGAAGATGATGATGATGATGATGATATTGACGATAGTCCTCTACCAACAGTTAGCAGTTGGGTGGTGCATGAAGAAGCAGGAACGGTTGAAGTGATTTATCAACATGGGGGTGAAATATTCAATGCCGATGGAGGAAATGTTGAAGACAGAGAGGCTACATCTACTTGAACAACTCTGTGATTTAGCACCTTCGAATGGTACAAAGTCCAGGGTTGCAACGATATTCAAGCATAGGCTGCGGCAAAGAAGAGACGAAATGATGGAGCTATACGCCAATCTAAAACTTGATGATGATGAATCTGAAGAAAGTGAGGAACAAAGCGATGGGTACAACTCTGATGTAATCCCATCCACAGAAGACTATTAGTTTTTTTTTATTTTCGTATTATTGTAATCTTATAAAATATTAATCAATGGTAATCAGTTATTAACAAATGCCACGAACGCCATAAAAGTGACATGGAAAACGCCATAATGCCAAAAAAAAAACTAACTATGAGACACAAAAAGAATAAATTCAACGAGACAGATCAAAAAACAGTAAAACACCAAAGTAATTAATGAAGCTAGTTAACGCCAAAATTATCTTAGACCCCAAAACTGAAGCAGCATGTGACGCACGAACTCGGGAAAAAAAGAATATTGAAAAGACAAAAAAACCCCTCAGACCCTAATTATATATGCACAACGTGTTCCATCAGGATGCGTTCTCATCGTTCTCACACTTTAGGGCGTAATCTCCTGATCTCGTACCTATATATATATATATATACACACATATATATATATGTATGTATGTATGTATGTATATAATTTGTTATTTTTGGGGTGTTACACCAACTGCCATAATATGTCTGTCTAATACAAATTAAAAAAAAACACAAACGTCAACAAACCCATGGAAGGGTGGACCTAGGGGTGTAAATTTTTGACTGGACATGAACCCGTTTAGCTAAACGGGTCAGGTAAACCTAGTCGGGTTAGTGGGTTTACCTTTTAACCAATTTATATTATATTATATTTCTTTTTTATAATATGTTTTATGCCATAAATTATATTGGGTGTGTGTTTGATGCCACAATTATAAGTTAAAAAGAGAAATTGATATAATATTTTATAATTTAATTGTAATTGTGTTATATACATTTGTGTTCCTTTTAGTAAATCTAAATTTTTATATATTAAATTGTTGAAAATATAACAACTCTACCAAAACTATTAAAAGTACCCCTATATGTCCTAAAATACACCCCGTATACAAAAAATAATCCTAAAATACCTTTATATTAATAAAAATCAAATAAAAACAATAATATATGTCGCTCACGGGCCGCGAACCGGACCCTCATATCTGTCGCGGGCCGCGACCCAGTGACACCAGGCCGCACCTGGTGCTGCCACGTGTCCTCATGCATGTTGAAGCTAGGTCATGACTCGCCCAGGCTAGAGCCTAGCCTTCGGCTCTCGCGGGCCGCGAAGGCCTTCACTAAAACTCTCGCGGGGCACGAGCCGCCCCTGATCAGACCCTATAAATGGAGAGTTCGAGCTCAATTTCAACTCGTTCAAATTCTAAATTTCCTCTCAAACTTCTGAATAACTATTATAATACTCGGGTATTATACCCACTAAAAAGCGAAGCTCTGCCTCGTTGCAAGTATTATAACCCCCGGTTACGTATTAGTTACTCTGCCCGATTGATCTAGAATTCTGTAACGCATGTCGAGGCTCTGCCTGACTCAGTCATTGGAGTTGTATCTCGGGGGTATGGCTAATGTAAATTGGGTTATCTTACTAACACGTGTGCATTGTTTAAATTTTAATAGATTATAACCAGAAAGTCACCAGAAAGCAGTAGTATTATCTAAACTAGCAATGTGAGTACATCTATTTTTGTAAACTGTTTTTATACAAACCTCATATGTTTTAAATTATGATAACAGTGATTGAGTCTATGTATTCTACAATTACTGTCGGTATGTTGGGGTTTTGTATACATTACTTGTTACTAATACTGTGAATAGTAACATAATCACAAGTCATGATTGACAGTACCGTGGGTGGTAATTGGGTAGATATAAACATTGTAATCGCCCTCAATACTGTAAATTGATAAAAGATTGTTTTTATTAAACTGGGATGCACTCGCCAGTATTTCTTGCTGATAAAATGTTTTTAAACCACGTTTCAGGTAACAAAATGTGAAAGCCAAATAGAAGCCAGCTGGAGAGCACTGAAGGCTTGGAAAAGTGGCTATAAAAGTTACCTAAACAAGAAGGAAGTTTTATTTCAACAAATTAGGGTTTATCCCTATAAACATATTATAATAGAAACTTGGATTTTTCCCATGTATTTATTATTTATAAAAGTGTGGTATTTTAACTCTGATAAACTATTTCCTAACTACGATCCTGATATTAATTTCCGCTGCCAAATTAATAAACACCGATACCACTAATATGGATGTCGCGACACCGCTCCCGAGGTAGGGGTCGGGGGTTGCGACAGAGAGTGGTATCAGAGCTACAACCACTGATTTAAGCCACAAAAGTGTTCTACTGACACCAATATTTTATCAGTTATGTTAGGAAATAATCTATGTGGTTATGTGTAAATATGTATATTATTGTTTTGTGTTATTTGACAATCTGTTAGTTTACAATATGACTGAGCAAGGTACGTTTGACGCCTACCGTCATCTAGATAGTTCTCCCAAGTGAAGGAACTTCGTCACCGCCTACTCCTTCGGGGTATTCTGCTGATACAGAAGAGAGAATTTTCATCTTTAAAGTGCAATCCAAAGAACCGTTTCCTCCGAAAAAGAGAGGATGGTTCAGTAGGGGAGCCCATGAGAGGCGAAAGAGGATGAAAAAGTTACAACAACAGAGAGCTTTAGCGAAAGCCAATAGGGAAGTAAATTCCCAAAATCAGGAGGCAGTTAATAGACAGTTGGCAAACTTTCATATGCTAGCCAATACTACAGTAGATCCAAACCTTGATCAGATAGTTGCACCGCAACCATTGCCATTATTTCCAACCTAACCAATGGAGATAGAACCTAACCCAGAAAACTACTTTCCCAAACCAGCATTTGACCCTGACGAGATACCTAGAATCCCAGCACCTAATCCTTTAGCGTATGATCCATGGGAAGATGGTCATAGGGAATATCAGGAACTTTATCCTCAGGAAGAACCAATAGCACAGTATCCTAACCTTAATCCTTTTGATCCGTATTGGAATGCCGATCAGTATGTTCAGGAAATATTAAACAACCCGTACCCATATGCAGAACCGATATGTCGCAACCCCGTCCCCTAATTACCCGGGAACGGGCGGCCGCGGCCAGTTTCAGTGGTATCGGTGTTTATCAATTTGGCAACGGAATTTACATCAGGACTGTAGTTAGGAAATGTTTTATCAGAGTAAAACACCACACTTTTATAATATTAAACACATGGGAAAATCCTAAGTTTCAAGTACAGACATTTTTATAGGGATAAACCCCTTTTTATTTAAATAAAACATCTCTTTATTTTAGGCAACTTTATAGACACTTTTCCAAGCCTTCAGTGCTATCCAGTTGGCTTATACTTAGCTTTCACATTTTGTTACCTGAAACGCGTTTAAAATCATTTTGTTAGTGGGAAATACTGGTGAGTGAATCCTAGTTTAATCAAGACATGTAAAACCATTTTACAGTATTGAGGGCGGTCGCACAATTACATTTGTTTCCATCTACTTTAATTACCATCCACGGTACTGTCAACCCGACTTGTGGTCATGTTACTACTCACAATGTAGTAACAAATTTTGTATACAAAACCCCAACATACCGACGATAATTGTAGAATACAAATACTTAATCACTATTTAATATAATATAAAACATTTGAGGTTTTGTAAAAACAGTTTGTAAAAAGGAGGATTACTCACATTGTTGTCTTAGGGTTTTCCTTAAGGATTTCCTTGTTATTATCTATTAATTACACAAATGCACATGTGTTAGTATAATAACCCAATATATACATTAGTAATACCCTCCCCGAGATGGCATTCCAACGACAACGTCGGGCAGAACCACGATAGCCGTTACGGAACCCTAGATCAATCGGGCAGCGTATCTAATACGTAACCGGGGGTTATGATACTTACAACGAGGCAAAGCTTCGCTAATTAGGGGGTATAATGCCCGGGTATAGTGCCTACTATATAGAAATTGAGAGAGAGATTGAAAGTTGTGAGCGACTGAAATGAACAGCCGAAGCCATCTATTTATAGGGTTGATCCGACATCGTGTCGCGGCCCGCGACAGCCACAGCTGTTTTTCTCGCGGCCCGCGAGCTAGGTGTGTAGGGCCTAGGTTTGACCAGTCATCCGGTATAGCTGCGACACGCACGTGACACGTGGCACGATTTGGTGCGGCCTGGTGTCCAGGCGCTCGCGCCCCGCGAAAAACACATAAGGGTGTGTCGCGCCCCGCCAGGAATCATTGAATTTTGTTTTCATTTTATTTTTAAGTATATAAAGTATTTTGGGGCTCGGTTTTAATATTCGGGGTATATTTTAAGACATGTTGGGATATTCTAATTATATTAGGGGTGCCAGAATAAATTTTGGGGGGTTGTTATATCCTCCCCACCTTGTTTTAGAACTCGTCCTCGAGGTCTACTGAAATAGGTGCGGGTATTTCCTTTGCATTTCTGATTCAAGCTCCCAAGTGTACTCTGGTAGGGCTGTAAACGAACCGAACGTTCAGCGAACAGTTCGTGAACCGTTCGGCGGGAAGTTCGTTTATGTTCGTTCGTTTAATAAACGAACGAACATGAACAAGAAATTCCGTTCGATTAGTTAAATGAACGAACATGAACAAAGGTCTCGTTCGTTCAATTGTGTTCGTGAACGTTCGGTAAGGTGTTCGTGAACATTCGTTCATTTGCGTTCGTTTATGTTCGTGTTTTAATTAAATATTTTTATACTTTCATATATTTTATCTATACTTTTTATACTATTAAACTTTTATTTATATCATTACCCTAACAATTAAACTAGAAAACCCTTTTTCACCTTGTTTATGCACCATTTCCCTTTCTTTTCTCATTATTTATATCGACGAATATGATCTACCATTCAAGTTCTAGTGCTACTCCCTGGCCATCCACCTTTATCCTTCATCGCGTTCGCCAAATTTATTTGTGTTCGCTTGCGTTCGTGAACCGTTCGTGAACACGCTCATTTCCTTAATGAACGAACACGAACATAAAATCTCGTTCGGTAAGTGTTCATGAACCGTTCGTGAACACATTTATTTCCTTAACGAACGAACACGAACAAGGCCTCGTTCGTGTTCGTTCGGTTCGTTTACAGCCCTATACTCTGGTCCTCTCTTGGAATCCCATTTTACCTTGACCAGAACTAATCTCTTGTGTTTGAGATTTTTGACTTTCCTGTCTTCGATTTGCAGAGGCCTTTCCACAAACTTGAGTTTTTCATTTACCTCTATATCCTTAAGAGGCACTACTAGAGATTCATTGGCTAGGCATTTCTTGAGATTACACACATGAAATACATCATGTATTCCTGTCATTTCCTCTGGTAGTAGTAGCTGATAGGCTACAAGTCCTATTCTTCTAATAATCTCAAAAGGTCCAACATACCTGGGGCTTAACTTTCCCCTTTTGATGAATCTCACCACTCCTTTCCAAGGAGAAACTTTCAATAACACCTTATCTCCTACTTGAAATTCCAGTGGCTTTCGTCTGTTATTAGCGTAACTTTTCTGTCGATCACGTGTTGCCTTTAATCTTTCCTTGACTTGAACAATCTTGTCAGTTGTTTCTTGCACTATCTCGGGTCCGGATAATTGCTTTTCTCCAGTTTCTGCCCAACAGACTGGAGTTCGGCACTTTCGTCCGTAAAGTGCTTCGAATGGTGCAGCATTGATACTTGTGTGATAGCTGTTATTATAAGAAAATTCTATTAATGGTAAGTGATCGTCCCAATTTCCTCCGAAATCAATTACACAAGCTCTAAGCATGTCTTCCATTGTCTGAATTATTCTTTCACTTTGCTCGTCCGTTTGAGGATGATAAGCGGTGCTTAGATTTATCTTGGTTCCATTGCTTTTTGGAAACTTTTCAAAAAATGAGAGGTAAAACGGCTATAAGTATCAGACACAATTGATAAAGGAATTCCATGTAATGAAACTATTTCATTTACATACAACTTAGCTAATTGTTCCATATTGAAAGTTTCCTTCATTGGTAAGAAATGAGCTGACTTAGTTAGCCTGTCTACAATCACCCAGATTGTATCATTACCTTTTTCTTGTTTTGGGTAATTTAGTAACAAAATCCATTGTTATCAATTCTCATTTCCAAATTGGTATTTCTAATTGCTGCAACAAACCTGAGGGTTTCTGATGTTCAGCTTTGACTTGTGAACAGGTTAAACATTTAGAAACATAAGCTGCTATATCTTTTTTCATTCCTATCCACCACAAATTCTTTCTTAAATCCTGATACATCTTATCACTTCCAGGATGCATCGTATATTTAGACTTATGGGCTTCTTCTAATATACGGTGGCGTAGGTTTCCTAATTTAGGTATCCACATTCTTTTCTTATGGAATCTCCAAATTCCATATGTTCCTTGTTCTAATTCTTTAATCATCCCTTTCAGTTTTTTAGTATCATCCTTGATTACTGATTCTTGTGCTTCTTTAATCTATTCATTTAAATCTACTTGCAAATTTAATTTAAGAGAACGTACTCTTTTTTACTTTTCGTGATACTTTCGACTGAAAGCATCCGCTACTACATTTGCCTCTCCTGCATAATTGTGGATATTACAATCATAATCACTAAGTATCTCTATCCAGCGTCTTTGTCTCATATTCAATTCCTTTTGCCCGAAAACATACCTTAAACTATTATGATCAGTGAAAATGGTAAACTAACTACCGTAAAGGTAATGTCTCCAAAGATTAAGGGCAAAAATTATAGCTCCTAATTCTAAATCATGGGTTGAATAATTCTCTTCATGATTCTTAAGTTGTCTAGATGCATAAGCTATAACCTTTTGACGTTGCATCAACACACATCCATAACCTAACTTAGAGGCGTCACAATAGACTATAAAGTCTTCAGTTCCTTCGGGTAACGCTAGTATGGGTGCGTTGGTCAATCTTTGCTTAAGGATGCTAAAGGCTTCTTCTTGTTTTGTTCCCCATTCAAACTTAACAGATTTACAGGTTAGCTTAGTTAAGGGAATGACTATTCTAGAAAAATCTCGAATAAATCTTCTATAATAACCAGTCAATCCTAAGAAACTTCTAACCTCGGTTGGTGATTCAGGGGTTTTCTATTTAATAATCGCCTCAATCTTGGTGGGATCCACATGAATTCCTTCATGATTAACTAAATGTCCTTGAAATTGTACCTGTTCTAACCAAAACTCGCACTTCGAAAACTTTGCATAAAGCTTTTCTTTTCTTAATAAACTTAGAAGTGCATGCAGATGCGCTGCGTGTTCCTCTTTACTTTTAGAATAAATGAGAATATCATCTATAAAGACAATTATGATTTTATCCAAATATGGCTTACATATTCGGCTCATCATGTCCATAAATTGTAACACCTCGTAAAATCATGTCCAACGATGTGTTGACACGTGTAATAAACCCTAATAAAGTCAAACGTTGACTGTGAAGGACTAATTTCATCAAAAATCAAAAATTTTGAATATAGAAGGACTGAAAGTGTCAACATGCTTAAACTAGGCCTCTGAGTGACCTTATAAGGTGTCCGTATTCTCAAATGAGCCACTTGTTGGACGAGAGGAGCCGTTTGCGTAATTAAGTGAAAGTTTGCGCGTCGAAGGGTTAAAAGTGTCAACATGTTAATTCTTACCTTTGAGTGACCTTTTAACAAATTGAGAGCTTCATAATGTTTGATTATATTATTAGGAATGCCTAATATTGGCCATTCAAGGCTTTTATGCCAATAAGTGAAGTTACGCGCAAGTTTGCGAGTTAGAGGGGTAAAAAACGTCAACTAGCGAAACTACACCATATAGTGACCTTTTAACGAACCGACATCCGTGATATTTCCAAACATATTTCAAGTCCCCTACACTTTGACATCCTTGTAGAGCCTTGAAAATGGCTTAACGGGGGTTAAACACGTCGAAAACAAGTTATAGTGTGTGCAGGGACTAAACCTTTCAATTCTGAAACATCATAATGTGCGCTCGCGTCGCGCGACGGCCTGAAGGCCCTTCTGTCGCGGCACACGACCTCAACATTTCGACAGCAGGTTGTTTTTCAGCAACCAGCTTGTTTCTTGGCGGCTTCCATGCTATTTCCTTTGTTGTGGGCGCCAAGTTAACACCTTTGAAAGGCTTTTAACCTCAACCAAACACTTGTAAGGCCAAGATAATTCCTTGGAGGCTACACAACACACTCGTCATGATCCAAGCACTTCACATATAAAGGCCATAAGTTCATCCATTTCAAATTGCACCAATTCATTTCTATTTTCCTTCTCTCAAATTCTAGAGGTTCCTGACCAAAAAGGAAACTCATTTTAGTAGAAAAGATTGCTAGGACCATTTGTAAGTGTCTTAGCCCCCTCTTTAGTTCACTTTTATAATTTAAAAACCGAAAAGTCAAGTTATCGTAAATTAGCTTTGACTCTCGGTTTAAACCCAAAGGGTCCAGTCACAGTTCGAAATGAATGCGGTTGTGTGACCATAATTAGGTAGGTGATTAACCCTTAAAAGGGCATCTCCTAATTATTTCGTTTGCTTAATTAATTGTCGGGTCAAACTATTTAGTTAAAAAGTCAAACTAGACAAAATTATAAATAATAATTAAAACTAATAATACAGAGGTTATAAATTATATTTTAACACTCTAACGACTTAGTAATTATTATTAGAACATGTTCAAACAGGTTCAACCCGACAATTCAGAGTTTAGGGTCGGTTCACAACCGAAAGTCGCAAAAGCTTGACTTTTGCTTAAACTTTCAATTCTGACCCGATTAAGCTTAATTCTTCTATGTTTTAAGCTTCCGTTAAGATAATAATATGATGTAGTATAACTCCCTAAGGTTATATTACATGTCATATAGTGATTTTAGATTTTAATGCAAGTTCCGTTATTATGCTTAAAGTTGACTAAATTGCCCTTTTTGCTAAAAATGAGGTTTTAAGCATACATGAGCATGCAAACAAGTTGCATTCTGATATGATAACATGTTTAGCACATTTTGATGTTATAAATCTGGTCATAAACTGAGTTTGCTTAAATGATCGTAAAGTATGCTTTTAAAAGGATAAAAATGCCCTTTTTACATCTAGAATGACTTCAAGCATACTTAGTTGGTAAAACTTGTTACCTACTGATATGAAATCATAATTAGGATTATTTGGGGATGCCAAGTTAGATTGTATTATGAGTTTATACACAAGTCATTGATAAGTATCATTAAATGACGATAATGCCCCTAAGGCGCTTAAATTAGTTTTTAAGCATAATAATCATGTCAAACCTTTTACCTACTGATATGTTATGACAATCAACATATTTTAACTATTCAAAGCTGGTCTTAACATCAGATTTACTAAAACATCGTTGATATCGTCATTTAACGACTTTTACGCCAATTAGGCGCATAGTATGGGTTTAAACCATACTTATCACCGAAGACTTGTTACTTACTGATATTATAAATCATTTTGAATACTTTTACAGTAAGTATAAGTCACGAACTCAGAATCCCCAAATATGTCCTTAAAATTATGTATGAAAGGACCAAAATGCCCCTACGGTGCATAGTTTGGTTTTAAAGCATAACCCACACACATATATTTGATATCCTACTGATATCATATCATAAATTAAATATTTTTCCAGAATGTTTATGACCGTAACATCAGATTACTTGCAAGCTCCTTTTATAAGTTAGAAAATGACCAAAACGCCCTTGTGAGGCTTAATTCGATTTTAAAACCTTAATAGGCATACATGTTAGTATCCTGCTGATATTATAACATGTTTTAAGCATAATGAATTGTGGAACTTGTATATGTATCATCCGGTTACTCGTGATCGCTTATACGCGTAAGGTTTGACTTGCGTAACTAATTTACGTAAGTTTCTCGAAACGGGTTTAACCTTATCATTTTTATCTCAAAATCCAGAATGTACTTAGTTTACCCATATTATACAAGTCTTCATACTTGTTAGGTCTAAATAACATTCTATTCCGGTCATCGCTTAATCTAGCGTATCGTACCGTTTTAGATACTTTAAGCTAGTCGGTCTAAGTCTACGACTTAAATAAGACAGTTACCATTCTGAATTGGTTATATATTACCATCATTCCAGACTAGAGCCACCCGGTAAAAGCTACCTGCATTTAGTTAGATTGAATACGACTGAGTTATTTTGCTATGAATCAAGTATTAGCTCAGGTAAATACTTTTAACTTATATTCCGTTATACGGGCTTGGGATACGGTATTATAATAATACCGCTTGGTCGGGTATGAAATCATTTAATCGGATTGTGATTAATAAATTTACATAACCCGTTTTAATCTGTTTTGTTTGATAACATAAACATTGGGGGTTAATACGACCGTGTCCTGGATATCCTCGGCTCATTTCATTTGAAAATGGCCACGACCTATGCACGGGGTGTAGGCATACACCTGACATATGCAAATGCTAAATAACCCACATGTTGGGGATAACTCCTTTGTGGGTTCTATAAGTGGTGAGTCGGTTAATCATGATAGGCTTCCAAACCGGCCCCATAAGTATGACAAACATGTAAAACTGTATACAAGATTTTATATTAAAATTGTCCCAAGTTATAAATGGTTTGTGCCATGTGCACTTAAATCAATTTTCATAAACTCTTTTCAAATGAGTCGGTTAATTGTATTTACCAGTGAAAACTGACGTATTTTCAAAAGACTAAGTGACACGTACTACACATAATAAGCTGGGAGCTGCTCGGTGTCGAAATAAAAGATCTTGCAAATCCTTAAAGATGCCTTAAAGTCTGCTAAACTTCATTTTATACATTCTGTAAAGATCCACCTGTGGATTTGATATTACAGGCTCGTCTATAATAAATACTTTGATATTTTCAGACATTTGAGTTTGTAATAATATTTTATATTCCAAGACTTCCGCTGTGCTATAATTGTGTTAATTGACTATGATGATATCAACTACGTCACAATACTCCCCACCGGGCCCACCGGTAATATGTGGAAATATCGGGGTGTGACAGGTTTGTATCAGAGCCAACGTTTGAGTGAATTAAACACTAGCCCTTAGTGTTTAATCTCAAATGACACAGTAGCATATTCCTTAGACCTTTTGAGTCTAGACTTAACATAGGAATGCTCTCATCCCTATTAAGTAAACATTGTTTTTGATTTTATGTATTTTGAATATGTCGCTAAGCAAGGAAGCCGTTGATGGAGATTCTTCTCATCCGAAGCCAAGGAATGTTAAGCTTCGTATCATGGCTAGGATAAGCGTGCGACCGGTTTGGAGGAAGACCTTTATGGATTTATTCCCAAAACCAAGCCTATTGAAGCTTTCAATCAGACTTCAGAGTCCATACCGGAGGTCCCTGAGGCTCAAATTTTGAAGTCTGTACCAGTGGAGTCCATACCAGGTGGTCCCTGAGGCTCCCGTATTAAAAATAATACCAGTGGATCCTAATGATCCCTATTTCTTACCTCCAAGTTTTGGAATTCCAGACTTGGATTATGTCATTCAAAAACCCAATCCGTGATCCATATCATCCTTTGACCATGGAATCCTTGAATTCTACTTCTATAACAGATCCTGATTGGAATACTTACCTTATTCGCTGAGGTCTTCAGTATCTCTACCGTATACGATAAGCAAAGAAGAGAAACAATCGAAATGAAGCAAGGAAGGCGTTAGAAAATCCTTCTTTCATATTATTCACTGTCCTTTAAGTCCCTATAAGGACCTATCTCTTCTATATAGTCCCTATGTGGACATACCTTTCGACTTAAGACCCTGTATGGGCATTTGCTATTTAGTCCCTTCGTGGACATATTATATTTCAATAAAGTCCCTCGGTGGGCATGCCATTTCAATACAGTCCTTTCATGGACGCGTGATTTCATTAAAATCCCTTTGTGGATACACTATTTTAAAATAGTCCCTTTGTGGACTTGGTATTTCAATATAGTCCTTTCATGGACATAATATTGCAAATAGTCCTTTCATGGACACTGTACCCCATTACAGTCCTTTCATGGGCGTATTATTCCATTTAAATCTTTTTGAGGACATATTATTTCATCATAGTCCCTTCGTGGACATGCTGATTCATCAAAGTCCCTTTTTGAACATATTGTTCCATTAAAAATCCCTTGTGGATATAATATTTCATTATAGTCCCTTCAAGGACATATTGTTTTATTAATAAGTCCCTATGAGGATGTATCTTTTGAATTAAAGTCCCCATGAGGACAATTGTTAATACTTCATGGACATGTTATATCATAATAATCCCAATGCGGACATATCTTATAGTCCCCATACGGACTTATATTTCCTTTTAGTCCCTGCATGGACTAGAGTTGCTTAAAGTCCCTGAGAGGACATCTGTACAGCAAAGCTCCTTTTGTACGCACGATGTACCAATATAGTCCTTTTATGAACATGTTATTTCATTAAAATCCCTTTGGGGATACGCTATTTCGAAATGGTCCCTTTGAGGACATGATATTTCATTATAACCCCTTTTCAGACATGACAATTCATTATAGTCCCTATATGGACTTATAATATTTTATAGTCCTTATACGGACTTATATTTTTCCTCTTAGTCCTCTGTGGACAAATAAAATACTAAAAGTCCTGATAAAGGCACTGTTGTAAATTCCTAACAATTCATGGAAAGTTTTGAAAATTTTAAATAGGTATTCATTTTGTCCTTTATCCAAAAATAGTTCCGAATTTACTCGAACTTTATCGATCAGCTGAAAATTTCAAAAAAAAATCCTCTTAATGGTATAACCTAGCCTATATGTCTATGAACATGGCTATGATGGTAAAACCCTCTTAAGACAATTAATATTTGTTAACATCTAAGAACATGTTAACATTCCTGGCAGTGTGACTTGAGAAACCACACCAGCCGTCAAGGTATTTGGACTATGTCCAAGCCTTAAGGCCTATATGATCAAAGTAGATCATGGAAAGTATCATCAATGTGATGATCATACCATAAACATCCATTAGTGGTGAAGTGCCTACGGGCTATACTTGTTGTCCAATAAAGACAACGACAGTTGTGGTCTACGACTCCCTGTCTAAAAATATTGGACTATGTCCAAACAAAACAGTCTATTTGATCAATGCGATCATGACTAATATCATCTAATACGATGATCATGTTATTTAACATCCTTTAGTGATGTTTTGCCTACGGGCTATAGTATATTGTCCATTTGAGACATTGACATTGTGGTCTTTATGATCCCCTGTCCAAGGTAGTGAGCTATGCTCAAGCCTAATAGCCTATATGATCAATGCGATCATGACTAATATAATCTAGTATGATGATCATATTATATAACATCTTAGTGATGTTTGCCTATGGGCTATATTATATTGTCCAATTGTGACAAGACAATTGTAGTCTTTTATGATTCCTTGCATAAGGGGGGTGAGCTATGCTCAAATCTCATAGTCTATATGATCATTTCGATCCTGACTAATATCATCAGTATGATGATCATAATATAAACATCCCTAGTGATGAAATGCCTACGGGCTATACTTTACTCTATTGTCGATATGACAAAGATAGTGGTGGTCTTTGTGATCCTTTGTTCAAAATGATGGGTTATACCCAAACCTAATAGTCTATATGATCCATGCGATCATGACTAATCTCATCAACATCTTAATCATACTAAACATTCCTAGTAATGTCTCGTCTACGGGCTACATTCTATCGTCCATGTGAGACAATGACAGTTGTGACCATTATGGTTCCCCGTCTAAAGTAGAAAGCTATGCCCAAGTTTCACAGTCTATATGATCAGTGTGATCATGACTAATATCATCAAATACGATGATTATATATGAACATCCATTAGTGATGTCAATTGGTTTACCTTTTGATACGTGGTCGAAAACCGGTGTTCGTATTGGTGTAACTTGATTTTTTTACTTGGGTTTTAATTCCAAATAGCCTAATTTTAATTAAAATTGTGTTTTGCAGGTTTGATGAAGTTTAAAGAGCTATTCGGGAGCTTTATGGACTATCGGGACGAAAAACGGACCACCGGAACGTAAAACGGGTCAATCGGAAGCGAGAAACACAAAAACAGAAAAATGGGTTTTCTGTGAGGCGTAGCCTACGCCACCAAGGGCGTAGGCGATGCCCCCTCCTGATGCTAAACGAGTTCTTCTAGGGTTTTCTTGGTTGGTGACGAGTTTTAATGCTTGTTTTGACCCATTTCGGGAGTTACACTTGGAATTGAGTTTGAAACCACTTCTTGGAGCCACAACCTATCATCATTCCATTCCCCAATCATCAAGCACACGGAATCAATCATCAACAATCATTCGATCTCACCATCCAATCTTCATTCCATAACCCTAATCATCATTCATCCTTCAATCCATTCATCACCACCAACCATTCCAAACCCTAACCACCATCTCCATAACTTCAAGCTTCAAGATGATTTCAATCAAGGTTCAAGCATCCGTTGATCGTGCCTCTTCGACCATGAGCGGCTAATTTCTTGGAGGTTTCACCCCGGTGTAGGTTATTGTAAGTCTAGGGTTTGCACAATGTTTTAGTTTGATTTTGTGACAACTTGAATTGATTGACAATTGTCTTGCATTTAAACTATATTTGTGAATTGTCGAGTGAGTTATGAAATTTGACTTTGCGAAACAAGTTTGTGCAATTATGCCTTGTCATTCAAAAGGTTTTACTTGTCCGAAGTAACGAAGTGCATTGTGGTCCGTGATATGCATTGATAGCAATTGGCACCTAAGCTTTGATGATAGAAATCCGTTAATAACATATTCAAGTAAATCAAATTTAAATCGTGTAAGAACCCTAGGATTGCAATTACCGAACCGGGTGTGAGCCTTGTTTTCTCTATCTTGTTTAAACCTTTAATTACATTCTTGCAATTGTTAATCATTAGTAATTTTCAACCCAATTACTTTAGTAATTTTAATTCACATCTTTTCAATCAAACAAAAATACACAAAAACAAGATAGCAAGCTTCATAATTGTGACATCTTTTGAGAATTCAACCAAATCCATTCGCAAACCACATACTCTTCGTGGTTCGACCCCTTGCTACCACTAGCTATTTGTTAAGGGTAAATAGGGCTTATAAATATTATCTTTGACCGGAGCGCGACACTCCGATTAAATTTTGGCGCCGTTGCCGGGGAGTGCGTGCGCTTTGTGTTTGGATTATTGTTTGAATTTGCGTGATTATCTGTTTAATTTGCCTAGTTCTTTTTTTGTACTTTCTCTTTTTCCTTGTTACGCGGGTGTGTTACTTGTGCAGGTTACAGGTAGTGTATGCATACGCGAAACTCCGAGAGAACTTCACTGTTAGTCTACGAACCGGAAATCGAAAGAGTTGTAAGAAGAAACTTAGCAAGCCGGTTGGAAGCAACTCTTGCTTCTAATCAAACCCATCAAACACCATAACTCACACCATCCATTGAAACCGATTCAATGGCCAACCAAAACCAAAACCCGAACCAATTCCAATACCGAAGCAACTTCAATCCCGCTCCAAATGTTCAACCTATGCCTCAAGAGCGACCGGGTGGTAATAACAACACCGGACCACCCACACCACCTTTCCAAAACCAAAATCCCAATAACACCCAACGAACACCCCAACAACAAAACCTTCATCGACACAATTCCTTACCCATCAATCTTGATGACTGGAATGTCAATTCCGACTGTCGAGGCAACCGAGATCGTGGCAATCCCGCGAACGAAGACCCATTCTTCAACATAGACGATTTGAGGAACGCCATCCCCGATGACGAACCATATAGTGTTCCCGGTTATCAATCGCCAGAACATGTGAGCGTGCATACGGAAAATTCGGACGATGGGGGATATTACGATGATCGGGCTAATGATGACGAAGATTGGGGGTACGTGAATCAAGGCAATATTTACAATGCAAGAGGGTATGAAGATGAGGAGTTTGGCTACCAAAATGCCAACTATTTGGGTAATGATAACTATGGGTACGTGAATGCAGGAAATGACGGTTATGAGAACAACCGCCAACCACGAAACAACAATCAACGGAACCGTAATGATGGGTTTTACAACAACAACAATAACAACAATGGTAACCCTAATCGGATTCCTCGTTTCGTGGGAGGAGGTAATCAAAGGGGTAACCAAGGTAGAAATCAAGGTGGTGATAGAAGAGGTGATCGAAGGGACAACCAAAGGCCGGTCGATCAAGAGGTTAACGGTCCACAACGTCGTCAACAACCTCCACGGGGAGTGAATGACCGTTTTCGACCGGTAGTCACCGATAATGACTCTCCTATAGTCTGCGAAAGGAGAATGTTTGATTGTAAACCTCGTTACATCAATATACTTCCCCACTTCAATGGGAGGTTTAATGATGAGCCGTACACGCACTTGGCGGAGTTTTCGTCCATTTGTAACACTATCGGGGGGCACAACTTCGCATTAGAGGAGGTCAAACTTTGCTTGTTCCAATTTTCGTTGAAAGACAAGGCAAAGCAATGGTTTCTCACACTTTCGGCGAATAGCATCCGGACATGGGGTGAGATGCAACAAGTCTTTTTAGACGAATACTATTCGATGGCGAAGACCGACGACGCTAGGGATGAAATAAGGTCGTTTCGGCAACTATCGAGTGAACCGTTACATGAAGCGTTCACTCGATTCAAAGAATTGATGCGGAGATGCCCACATCACCAAATAGAAAAGTGGGAATTGGTGAAGTGCTTTGTATGTGGTTTGGATGACGCGACATGGAATCGCCTCGAGTCGACAAGCAACGGGACTCTTTTGAGCAATCATGAAGATGACGATTGGGAATTTCTTGAGCGGATGACCAAACGGTCAAAAGAAAAGGAATCGGCCGATAGAGCGAAGAAACATCCCATTTCCCGGTCACTTCCCGATCTAGATTCTAAGGATCGAATTTCTACCTTAGAGCGGGAAATGGCTCGTATGAAGAAGAAAGAGGTGAACGCGGTACAATTCGCGGTGTGTGAAGAGTGCGGAGATATCGGTCATAAAACCGAGCAATGTCCAACGGGGCCGAGTGATTACACCGAGGAGGTAAACCAAGTGTATGGAGATCGAAAGCAACATGACATGAACTCCAACACTTACCATCCGGGTTTGAGAAATCACCCTAACTTCCGGTATGGTAATGCCTCGAATCAAATGAACCCGAATTTTCAATCGGGTAATCAAGGTGGTTTTTCTTACAACAACCGTCAAGGTGGTAACCAAGGGGGTTATCAAAGGAATTACAATCAAGGGGGTAACCAAGGGTATCAAAGCTGAGAAAACAATTATCAACGGGGTTACAACCAAAGTGGAAATGGGGGTAATGCTTCAAACTCCCAAGGTGATGACTCGATAAATTCGAAATTTGATGCCATCATGAATGCTGTGAGTAATCTTACCAATTCACATCAAGTTGTTACTAATTCGCACCAAGAGATCAAAGCTGAAATGAGGAAGGAGTTTGAAGTAAGAGATAAATCTCATAAGGCGTTGGAGAAGCAAGTGGGGCAACTTGCTCAAGAGATGGCTCAAATTCGTGGAAGTGGAGGAGGACTTCCAAGTGACACCACGGTGAACCCTAAGCATCAAGGGTCGAACTCGAAAAATACACGTGAGGTACCAATTAATAAAATTACTTTGCGTAGTGGTCGAGTCTTAGATAATGGTGTTGAGCCACCACCCGAGTTTGTAGAAGGGGTGGTGGAAGATGCGAGTGATGATGAAGGTAATAACGGTCAAACGGGTCAAAATAAAAATGATTCAAAAGTTAATAAAAATACACCCGTTGTGACCGTTCCCGTCCCAAAGGCTAAGGAGAAGGGTGTGGAGGTTAATACCGCCCCTTATCCCGAAGCTTTGTTGGGACCATCTAAGAAAGTGGTAAATAAACGAGGCCCACAACAAGAAGAAATGTGGGAAATTTTTAAGCAAGTCAAAATCAATTTACCACTCTTAGATGCAATCAAGCAAGTACCTTCATATGCTAAATACTTGAAAGATTTATGCACCCAAAAACGGACTCACAAGTTTCCTAAGAAACTTGATTTAACCGAAAATGTGAGTTCGATTCTTTCGGGTGCGCTTCCACCAAAACTTCAAGATGCGGGGGCGCCCATTATTTCAATACAAGTTGGTGAATTTAAAATGACCCGGGCACTTTTGGATCTTGGGGCAAGTGTGAGTAACTTGCCGGGTAGGTTATATGACCAATATGATTTTGGTCCACTTCAAGTGTCGAACACCACCGTGGTGTTAGCCGACTTAACCCCTAAACTACCCCGTGGGATAGTCACGGATGTAATAGTCAATGTCGAGGACTTTTACTATCCGGTGGACTTTCTTGTACTAGATTATGTTTCTTTGGACTGAACCAAGAAACCAACGGTGATCCTCGGTCGACCATTTTTGGCAACATCGAATGCCCAAATTAATTGCAAATCGGGCACGGTCGACATGACTTTTGGTAACCGTCGGTTGCAGTTAAATGTCTTTTCAGGATTGACGGATCCTTTAGTTGGCGATGAATGCTATATGGCGGACATCGTTGACGAGTGTATACCTCTATGCGACATTAGTGTCGAAGAGGAAAACACAATAGAGGAATGTTTCATGTTTGACAGGTTACAAGGAGAGACGAATCGGAGCATGGATGAGGAAGTGAAAGAGTTGGAGGTTATGGAGGCAAAGGAAGGAAGGCCCACTTGGACACATCAAGTGGAAAGTCTTCCGGAAAGCATAGACACAAAGTTGAAGCCGTCATTAGAAGAACCTCCGGTGCTAGAGTTGAAGGTGCTACCCAAGCATCTTAAGTATGCTTATATGGGTGAAGGTAGCACGCTCCCGGTTATCATTGCATCTAATTTGACCGGGGAGCAAGAAGAGAAATTGATGAAAATATTGGTCACTCATAGAGCCGCTATCGGGTGGACCATTGCGGATTTGAAGGGAATTAGTCCCTCGGCAGTGATGCACAAGATCATCACGGAAGATGGCATGAGTCCTTCTCACGACACACAACGGAGACTTAATCCGAACATGCGAGAAGTGGTTAAAAAGGAGGTATTGAAGTGGCTAGATGCGGGTATTATTTACCCTATCTCGGATAGCCAATGGGTAAGCCCGACACAAACGGTTCCTAAGAAAGCGGGCATTCAAGTCGTCACAAATGAGCAGGTGAAGAGGTCGCCACTCGGCCGGTAACCTGGTGGCGTATTTGTATTGACTATAGGAAGTTAAATGCTACAACTTCCAAAGATCATTTCCCTTTGCCATTTATTGACCAAATTGTTGAGAAATTGGTCGGACAAAAATTTTATTGTTTTCTGGATGGTTATTCCGGATACAATCAAATTGTTATACATCCGGAAGACCAAGCAAAGACTACTTTTACTTGTCCATACGGCACCTTCGCATTTAGGCGAATGCCCTTTGGACTTTGTAATGCCCCCGCCACCTTCCAAAGGTGTATCACGAGTATCTTTTCAGATATGGTGGGGGAGTCTTTGGAAATCTTCATGGATGATTTCTCAATATTTGGATCATCATTTGATACATGCCTCGACCAACTCGAAAAAGTTTTAAAAAGATGTGTTGAGAAAAATCTTGTTTTGAGTTGGGAAAAGAGCCATTTTATGGTTCAAGAAGGGATTGTGTTGGGGCATGTCGTCTCGAGTCGTGGGATTGAGGTGGATAGAGCAAAAGTGCAAGTCATATCCACTTTGCCTTATCCTACAAGTGTTAAGGGTATTCGGTCATTTTTGGGACACGCGGGGTTTTATAGGCGATTCATAAAAAGCTTTAGTGACATAACAAACCCCCTATTCAATTTGTTGTTAAAGGATAAAACTTTTGATTTCGATAAAAATTGCCAAAATGCCTTTAACATTTTGAAGAAAAAGTTGATTGAGGCCCCAATCTTGCAATCACCGAATTGGTCTTTACCATTCGAAATTATGTGTGATGCAAGCGATTATGCGGTGGGGGCCGTGTTGGGTCAAAGGGTAGACAAGAAACCGGTTGCCATTTACTACGCAAGTAAGACTCTCTCGGATGCACAATTAAATTATACAACTACCGAGAAAGAGCTACTTGCGGTGGTATATGCGTTGGATAAATTTCGTGCTTATATATGGGGTACTAAGGTCATTGTATATTCTGACCATTCTGCAGTTAGGTATCTCATGGACAAGAAGGACGCAAAGCCGAGATTAATCCGATGGGTTCTGTTGCTATAAGAGTTTGATTTGGAAATTAGAGACAAGAAAGGGAGTGAGAATGTGGTTGCGGACCACTTGTCTCGATTGGTTGTGGATGAGGATTCTTCCCATGAAGAGATTAATGAGAACTTCCCAGATGAGCAAATTTTAAAGGTTTCAATATTACCATGGTATGCTAATATTGTTAATTATTTGGTCACAGGTGACTTGCCGGCTCATTGGGATAGAAGGAAGAGGTTGCACTTCCTATCTCAAATCAAGTACTACACGTTGGAAGAACCAGACTTATTCAAGTTTTGTCCGGATCAAGTCGTTCGAAGATGCATACCCGACGAGGAGATTCCTAGCGTCTTGATGAACTTGCATTCATTTGCTTGTGGGGGCCATTTTAGTGGTCACAAAACCGGGCACAAAGTGCTCAATAGCGGTCTTTATTGGCCGACTATTTTCAAAGATGCTTTTAATTTCGCTAAAAACTGTGTAGAGTGTCAAAAGTTAGGGGGTATTTCTAAAAGGGATGAAATGCCCATGCAACCGATCCTCATTGTAGATATTTTTGATGTGTGGGGGATCGATTTCATGGGCCCCTTCCCGAATTTGCATGGTAACTTATATATCTTGGTGGCGGTCGACTATGTGTCGAAGTGGGTCGAAGCGATTGCCACCAAGACAAACGACCATACCGTGGTTTGTAATTTTGTTCAAACCAATATTATTTCTCGATTTGGGATCCCTCGAATAATCATTAGTGATGGGGGATCTCATTTCAAGAACTTTAACTTTGGTAAGCTATTGAAACAGTATGGCATTGACCATCGAATTGCTACTCCTTACCACTCGCAAACGAGTGGTCAAGTGGAGGTGTCCAATAGGCAAATAAAAGAGATTTTGCAAAAGACTGTTCGATCGGACCGTAAGGATTGGTCGACAAAGTTGAATGATGCTTTATGGGCTTATTGAACGGCTCATAAAACACCTATTGGCACTACACCGTGCCGCTTAGTTTATGGGCGAAATTGTCACTTACCAGTAGAGCTCGTACATCGTGCATGGTGGGCTATAAAAGAAGTTAATATGAAATACGATGATGCAGGTAAAGAGCGAAAGTTGAAGTTATGCGAGTTGGAAGAGCTTCGGGAAGAAGCGTATGAGTGTGCCTCAAAGTATAAGGATGGAATGAAGAGGGCACATGATGCGAAATTGAAGCCGAAGGAGTTCGAAGTAGGTCAAAGGGTGTGGCTCTACAACTCAAGGCTCAAATACTTCCCTGGAAAGCTAAAGAGTAAGTGGATGGGCCCGTACATGATTACACGGGTCGGGAAGCTTGGAGATGTTACCATCGAGGATCCGAAGGATGGATCTAAGCAAACGGTCACCGCCTTAAACCGTTTCTTGATGGTAACGAGGAGAAAAAGGACGCAAATGTGGAGTTGGTATGTTTCTTGGTAAGCGTGCCAACATATGAGGTAAATTAAAAGGCCGGTAATGTGCGTTGTAGAGTATTGTATATTTACATGGTGGTTTCGTATCGTTTCTATGCTTATCGTTTTCGTTTCACACTAACCATTTGATGTGTGAAGTTCCGAATATCACGAACGAGATTTGAAGACGAAAGGTATGTTTTAAGCTTGCTTTGTGTATTAGGGACAATACACTTCTTTTCGGGGGGTGGTAGGGATCGTTAAATGATAGTCGAACGATTCATAACGTGCTTCGATGTTTAATCTAGTTTGAACGCTTCGTAACGCATTTCGGTTTTTATAATTTAATATAGTTTTGTTTTGATATTTAAATTTTGTAAATAACGTACAAATAATAAGTTAAAAAAAAATTAAATAACAAAAACAACATAACGTAAAAACTGAATTAAAAAAAAATAAAGTAAAAAATGATGCCAGCATGATGTCAGCATGACATCACCCATCTTCTTCACAAAATAAAAACGCAGACAAACAATGTAAATTAACGAAAACATGAAGTTTGGCCGGAAAGAGGCGTCGACGACGCCGGAGTTGCCGTCGTCGACGGCAAACATCAAATTGACGTTGAATGATGGTCGCGTAGACAGACAAGAAGGGCGTCTGATGAATGTTGGGCTGCTGTTGAGCGTCGTTGACGCCGGAGATGCCGTCGCTGACGGCCAATTGAAGGCGGTGTCGAGGTGAAGGGGCTGTAGGCAGGAAGTTTTGGCGTCGGGTGGCTTTTGGTGACGGAGTTGGCGTGGCCGACGACGGAGTCACCGTCGCCGACGGTAATCATGAGCTGCGTCGCGTAGGTATTGCCGTAGACAGCAACACAAGGCGTCTATGGATGTTGTTTGTCCTGGTCGGCGTCGCCGACGCCGGTAAAACCGTCGTCGACGCAGGTCTAATAAGGTTGACGTTGAATTGCTCTGTTAAAATATTATTGTTTGAAGTGACAACATTTGAAATTTGAATTGTTTGAGGTGACATAACATTCGAAACATATTATCACAACTCAAAATTCACAAGCATGAATAAGTTCTCATAAACCTTCGGTTTACTTACATTTATGTTTATTGACACAACTCATCCAAACACACCCACATCTTTAAAAAAACGTATCTTCTCTCACCTACACTTCATTCAAACGACCCATAACCCGTATCCAACCCAACCTCAAATCAAACCCCAATTAAACCCATAATTTCTTGCATCATTCTCTTACCTACACTTCATCTTCTTCATAACAACTCATAAGAACCCTAAAACCCTCTCATCTTCATAACTCCTTCAATACTAACCAATCTCAGAGATTCTTGAGTCTATTTTGTGTGAAATTTCGAGAGGAACAAAACCCCCATAACGGTTTTCATTAATTGTTGCTCGTTTACAAGATTTGGAGACTTGAAAATTCGGGTTTTTCAAGAGTAGTTCACAACTTGTTTGATTTTTCGGCTTTTGATTGTTTCTCTCCGTTCTACAACACAAAGGTACGAATTTTACATGATTTTTAAGTTTGATTACCATACGGTTTGTCAAATCCTTCCGAATATTTTGAGTTTTTGCTTGAATAGTAGGTTGTAAGTGCAATGTATGATGTATAACTTGAAAATTGTTATGTAAACTTTGAAATTGGTTTAGATTGAACATGTAGCATCTATGGTGATGTAATTACACTCGGTTGTTTGCATGTTAAGCATGAATCCATTGATGAACATCGTTGAAAAAATCTATGGATTTAGGATTTTCACATGAACAAATTGATTTTTGATGATGAAACTGTGCGATCTTTGAAAGTTTTGAATGAACAAGTTTCATATCTTAAGTTAATAGACGTTCAAAATGTTGATTCATGCTTGGGTTTGAAGATGAATCGATGGTTTAGGAGTTATATTGATTGCTTATTGTGGTATTTTGCAGGAATGTATAGCCGAAAGAAATCAAAAACCTCGAGGGAAGGATCCTCATCCGGTGTTGCTTTAGCAAAATGGGAGCAATCGTGCACCTTATCGGATATTGAGGATAGGCTGTTTTTGCAAAATTGGGACTGGTCTCGCTTCAAAGATGAAGAATTCGGTGCATGTTGGAATGAGAATCAAAACAAACCTTTGTGTAAATTCAAGAACAAGCAAACCGAAAAGAAGTTGTGGAGATACAAGATGTCAAAAGTGACTAATCCAATCGATAAAGTGTGTGTGTACGAAAGATTAGTGAATGCTGAAGAGTTCAGGCAAATTGGAATCACACAGAAGTTTGAACGACTCGGGTGGGAGCGCGTACTTGACTGGGTTGAGGACGCTACTCCAAAGGTATATCTAAAGGAAGTCACCGAGTGGTTGGCTACGTTGAGATTAGAGCACGCAGCCGAAGAACCAACGAGGTGGAAGTTGAAAGGGGAAACATCCAAAGGGGTGATGGTCATGTCTTTCCAAACAATGAACCGAATCGCCAACTTCGACTCTTTGAGCGAGGGTAGTTATACATACTATGAGATTCGGCATTTCTGAGAAAGCGGTGTGGTTCAAACGGATCCGAGTGATTTGGTGAATGCAATTTTACCTAACTACACAGAGGATGAACATTACAGTCGAGCCCACTTATCGGTGGAAGGAAAGATCCTCCAGAACATCTCCTTGGAGAACATCATGGTACGGTTCGGTGATAGAGGGAAGTTAAGAGTTTGGGATTTACGGGTGCTCCACGCACTCCTGTATGGTGAGCCGAAGCTATCATGGCGGCATATCGTCATGATGAACATTTGGGATACAAGAAACCAATACAAGAGAAAAATGATCCCGCACGTCCGACTGATCAGTGCAATGATTGCACAACAAAACCAGCTGCCGGAAAACTCGTTGTGGGTGCTTAAAGCTATTGACAATTTTGATTTTGCAAAAATGCGAAAGGGGTCAAAGATATGGGTAGAGGAAGCCGAACAAAGGTATCGAGTCACGGATAAGGATACGGGATCTAGTTACATGTATCCAGAAGAAGAGGGTGAAGACAAAGAGATGGGGGAAGGTGATGAAGATGAAGAGGGCAATGAAGAAGAAGAGGACCCGGGTAGGCGGCCCGGTAAGCAAAGACGGTCAAAACATAAAGAGATATCAGGTTTCGTCGCCAATTTCATTCGGAACCGGCAAAAGAACGCCTACAGAACCTATAACCTCGGACAACAAGATGTGTATGATAACGTGTCCGCGGCTATAGCTGAAGCAAGAGAGAGGGAAGAGCGGTGAATGAAATCAGAAGAGGAGTGGAGGAATAAACAGGAAGAGATGTGGGCATTAGCACGGGCCCATTGGGAGCAGGAACGGTCAGAAAAGGCTCAAGAAGTAGCACGAAGACGTGCTTGGGAGCAAAAGGAGGAACGTCTTCGTGTGGCGCGGGAAGCATTAGAAGATAGGAGGTGGGCAACATTGGCCACTGAGCAACAAATTCACATCAACAACCTCAAACGCCTCCACGATCAAGAGAGGCACCATAGGAACTACATGGCGGGCCTCTCGTACCAACCACACACACCGTGGATGAATTACGAGAATCTTCCTGTGCCTCGTGGCCCATCCGACCCGTCCCCCCATTGGCCTGAGGGAGTCGGCTCAAGTTACGTTCCACCACATCCACAGCCGCCAGTCGAAGGGGAGAGGGGCCCCCTAGATGATTTTCGGGAAATGATGGAAACTCTCACCGGCTACCCCTACAACCCGTACCCACCTGTGGATCTGAATGAGCAATACCAGCGGTGATGGTGAGGTACGTTTTATGTTGTTGTTATTTCATCTTTTGTCTAGTATTTTCATTTAGTAGGTAAATGAACTTTGTGGGTGTGTTCCCTATATAACCCTCACGAGACCTCTCGTCCTCCCAAGCTATTGGGGGGTTTAAAAGGGCTTGTTGCATAAGCTAAATCCAACCGTGATTCCTACGAAAGTGAGTTAGGTTTGTTGTTATTGTAAATTATTTTTCCACATAAATCAAAGTGAATTAACGTATGACTTGGTAATATTTTCATAAAAGTGGTAGAACTAGGTAGCTAATAAATTTTAATGGTTGTGAGAAGCATGCTTCTACACAAGGGTTAAGAGTTGTAGGTACATTATGTTCGTGGGACGACCGCTTTCTTGAAGAGAAGAAGAGCACACGAAGAATGAGCTCAAAAATCAGGTGCATACGTTTCTTTTTACTTTTGATTTTTAGTTAGCAAATAAGTGGATTGTAAATTGTATATTATTCTTCCGGGGTGAAATTTTGGGGAAGTTAGTCGTGTCACATCCCTTGTGTGCTTTAAAAAACTCTAGTTCCTACACATTGAGGACAATGTTTACCTTAAGTGTGGGGATGGGGGAGTAGTAAAAGTTTTAGATTTTTGACCCGTTCATTTAAACATTACACATTGAGGACAATGTTTACCTCAAGTGTGGGGATGGGGGAAAATTTCAAAAATTTTTCAAAAATATCTTGTTTCAAAAGCGATCTTAAAAGCACAAGTAACTAAGTCAACGAGGGATGTCACAACCCATTTGGTCTTTTGTCATGGTCAAGTTCAAATTAATAGCATGACGGGTATTTAGCGGGTGGTTATTTGGGAATAATCCGCCTAAGAAACTAGTATTTTATGCATGTCACATACCATACCCTTTTAGATATGTGAGGTTTTGAGCCACTTTTATATCATAGATTACATACCTATGTTTCTTTGTTTGAGTGGACCATTAGTCATGTATTGTAGAACTTGCAACTTTTGATACGTTTGAGACCATAGACCAAATATAAGCACGAGAATGATTAAGGCATTTAGTAAACCTTTTCCATTTTACACCATTTTTATATCCTTACCCAAAAATTATCCCCTAGTAGCCAATTTGAGCCTAATCCTTTCGTTTGATCACCCTATAGCCCATAACCTTAAACCTTTTTCTTTTAAACCCGTGTGATGGAAATTCGATTATAGGAGTCGTATTTGTATAGTTGTTTTTGAGTGTTTGTATACAAAAAAAATTAAAAAAAAAAACCAATCAGAAAATGTTATGAAAAAAAAATTGAAAAAGTTGTTGAGAAAAATACAAAAATATGTGTCTTAGTTTGTTGAATAAAAGGGCGAAAAAAAAAGTTGTTGCCTCATAGTTGATGTTTGTATTGAGTTTTATTTAGTTTAGTGGTTTGTAAAATCGAATTTTCATCACTTTAGCCACTTTAAATATCCTACTTCCAACCCTTAGCCTAGCCCCGTTACAACCCTTACAAAGACCTTTTGACTTGTGCTTAGTATTTGTGTTCAGTGGTGGAGAATGATTGAGTTGCAAGCTTATGCGGGTACGTGTTCTAATCGGTTTTGAGTGATTACTTTTTAAAAGTGATAATACATCATGAAAATTAGCCAACTTGTAAACCGAGTGGAGTGAACATTGTGAGGGATATGTATGAAGTGTGAGTTTCAAGGGCGGGTTAATCTTGAATAACCACTTTTACATGATTAATCATTTCTCGCTAAATATGTCGAAAATTGTAAAAAGTTTGAACTGAGCATGACATTAGACCTTAACCTTTGTCTCGGGAATGGGGAGTGTGTTTCTCGTTCGACCCATGTGAAAGTGAAAGACAGATTTGCTTGAGGGCAAGCAAACGACAAGTGTGGGGATGTGATACGTGGTCGAAAACCGGTGTTCGTATTGGTGTAACTTGATGTTTTTACTTGGGTTTTAATTCCGAATAGCCTACTTTTAATTAAAATTGTGTTTTGCAGGTTTGATGAAGTTTAAAGAGCTATTCAGGAGCTTTACGGACTATCGGGACGAAAAACGGACCACCAGAACGTAAAACGGGTCAATCGGAAGCGAGAAACACAAAAACAGAAAAATGGGTTTTCTGTGAGGCGTAGCCTACGCCACCAGGGGCGTAGGCGACGCCCCCTCCTGATGCTAAACGAGTTATTTTGGGGTTTTCTTGGTTGGTGACGAGTTTTAATGCTTGTTTTGACCCATTTCGGGAGTTACACTTGGAATTGAGTTTGAAACCACTTCTTGGAGCCACAACCTATCATCATTCCATTCCCCAATCATCAAGCACACGGAATCAATCATCAACAATCATTCGATCTCACCATCCAATCTTCATTCCATAACCCTAATCATCATTCATCCTTCAATCCATTCATCACCACCAACCATTCCAAACCCTAACCACCATTTCCACAACTTCAAGCTTCAAGATGATTTCAATCAAGGTTCAAGCATCCGTTGATCGTGCTTCTTTGACCATGAGCGGCTAATTTCATGGAGGTTTCACCCCGGTGTAGGTTATTGTAAGTCTAGGGTTTGCACAATGTTTTAGTTTGATTTTGTGACAACTTGAATTGTATTTGAATTGATTGACAATTGTCTTGCATTTGAACTATATTTGTGAATTGTCGAGTGAGTTATGAAATTTGACTTTGCGAAACAAGTTTGTGCAATTATGCCTTGTCATTCAAAAGGTTTTACTTGTCCGAAGTAACGAAGTGCATTGTGGTCTCCGTTGGTAGCAATTGGCACCTAAGCTTTGATGATAGAAATCCGTTAATAACATATTCAAGTAAATCAAATTTAAATCGTGTAAGAACCCTAGGATTGCAATTACCGAACCGGGTGTGAGCCTTGTTTTCTCTATCTTGTTTAAACCTTTAATTACATTCTTGCAATTGTTAATCATTAGTAGTTTTCAACCCAATTACTTTAGTAATTTTAATTCACATCTTTTCATTCAAACAAAAATACACAAAAATAAGATAGCAAGCTTCATAATTGTGACATCTTTTGAGAATTCACCCAAATCCATTTGCAAACCACATACTCTTCGTGGTTCGACCCCTTGCTACCACTAGCTATTTGTTAAGGGTAAATAGGGCTTATAAATATTATCTTTGACCGGAGCGCGACACTCCGATTACCTTTGTGCCAAATGAATCGTCTTTCAAGACGATGACAGTTGTAGTCTATGACTCCCTGTCCAAAGGTGAAGAACTATGTTCAAACCTTGAAGCCCCTAATCCAATAAGATTGCGGCTTATAAATAAATGTCCTTCGTGACAAACCAACTAGTTACATTTTTAAAGTCATTCATGACAAGCCAATGTGCTATAATTTTGTCATTCGTGACAAGTTAACATACTAAGTGTTAACATCCTTTGTAACAGGCCTTTTGTGCCAGATTTGATAAATGTCCTCCGTAACAGGCCTTAGTGCTATATCTTATAACGTCCTGGTGACGAGGCCATTTGTGCCATATCTAAATGTCCTTTGCGACAAGGCCTTGTGCCGTATAATCATTTATGTCTAGGCTCTACGCCATATCGTCTTATGTCCCTAGTGACGGGCGTCTATGCCATATATATATTAAAAGTCCTTTAAGGCTAGCCTTCGAGCTATTAATAATCGTCTATATGATAAAGACAGTTGTGACGTTGTGATCCCCTGTCAAACAGGTAATGGACTCGGTCCAAACCTTAAATGCCATTGATGGTTCTCTTGTGACCTAGGCAAAAACAATATTTGATATTCCTTCAAATAACTAGGAATGTTTGGAACATAATAGTTTATACGGTTTATGGATGCTGTGGCTAATCTATGTCAGGTCATCAAGATGATGACTAACAATTGTTTAAATTGGCGGTTAATACCAAGCTTCGAGTATGGCAAACTCGGATGAGGTAAACAACAGTCGCGATAATAATGATGTGACAAAAGCTAATGATGCTACAAACATAAACCTCAGTATTAATGGAGTTGATCTCCAAGCTGTGATTGACGCAGTTGTATGAAAGGCCATGGAAAAGGTCATGAAACAGTTCAAAGAGCTGAGTGCTACTCGCTCCAAATATCATTCAACACCACATTCAATTGCTTATGAAAAGAGCTTTGTACACACTTTGAATGTGAAGGATGAACCAAAGGAAGAGGATAACTCCCAGAAATCTAAGAAAAAGAGCAAGTACGGGCTTAATAAGAACCAACAAAGGTTCAGTAAGAAGCCTGTATGAAAGAACTGCTAAAAAAAGACACTGGGGACAGTGTCGAATAGAACAAAGACCAAAGCAGGGTGGCATCTGTAAAGGAACTGGTCATCAGTCCCATGAATGTAGGGATATAAAGAATGCAGTCTGCTACGGCTGTGGTGAGAAAGGCCACATCAGAACTAGATGCCATAAAGCTGCCAAAGAAGGTGCAGCTAAGCCTGGAAAGGCTAAGAAAGGAAATGCCTGAACTCACCTGATGAATGCCAAGAGGTAGTACATGATGTCGTCAAGTACATTCCATATCATTTATCAATCATAATTTCTACTAAGTGTCCTGTTTTAATACAGGCAATAATAAGCCTTCATAGACTATAAGCTTAGAAAACTTTTGATGATACTCACAAGAACTCCAGATATTAAGTATAAGGTAGAACCTACCAATGAAACCATAGAGACCGCTTCTCTATTTTCGTCAATGATCCTTCTGTAAAATCTAAGAATACTCTTTCTTTGAATAGAGTACGACAATATATGTTATTTTAATTATTTCCTCATTGATTTCTATCAACTGCGAGTGCCAACTATGTTTGACAAAAGCGCCATATGAGGATTGGCATAACCTAGTGTGTCCCATAGATTGCTTCCATGCCTGATCAGTATGGAGGTTTAATGCATGGAACCACTAAGTTATTCCAATGGTCATATTGCACTAAAGTCAGCTAGTAGTATTCAAAGAAGATATCCAATATAGAAATGCCTAAGTAAGCGTCACTACTTAAGGCATCCATGCACTCGTAAAAACATATGTGTTATTTACATGGTACAAGTGGCAGTAAGTGAACCAAGGTCGGAGATTAAAGTTACCTCTATCATATTTGGATAACTTGATTTCTTCTCCGTAGAACTACCCTATTTACCTCTTAAGAGGCAAAGTAGAATTTGGATTGACATCCTATTAGGAGCGGTATCTGTTACCTAAACTCAATATCGGTTAGCACTAAGTGGAAGAACTGAGAGCCAACCAAATGAGTTACAATGAAAGGCTTGTACAGCCTAGCTCATCATCTTAGGAGCTTCGATTATTGTTGATAAAGGAAAGCACGATGCAATACGCTTGTGCATTGGTTACTGAAACCTAACTAGGAGACAATTAAGAATCGTTATTAGCTGCCCAGGATCGTCGATTTGTTCGACTAACCATGAGGGTAGTTAATTCCTTAAGATTGATTCGGTAGTAGTTGGAATGACTATCTCACCATAATTAAGTTCTCCTATAACCAATAGCATTATATAAGCATCAAGGCTGCTCCATTAGAGACCTTGTATGGGAGAAAGTGTCAACGCCCGTTTGTTGGGTAGGAGTTGGGAAATCCCAATTATCAGAATCTGAGACTGTCCTAGAAGACGACATATAAGATATTATGAATCCGTAACCGTCTGAAAGCTGCCAGTAATCGGCAGAAGAGCCATACGAACAAGAGGCGCAAATCTCTTAAAGTTCCAAATAGAGAACAAGACTCTATTGAAAATACCAACATGAAGGGTACGATACATTTCAGTTTAAAGGGTGAATCGAGCCCTGGATATATAAGACCATTTGAAAGGATCAAATACATCGGATTAGTAGTCTATAAGCTAAAACCTATTCGAGGAGCTTGGTGAGATCCACGATATGTTCCACATTTATAATTTAAGGAAATATCTAGCCAATGAGTTGCTAGCATAGTCACATTGAAGAAGTGCAGAGGATAAAAATTCTCGGATAGTTGAGAAACCGGTATCGATTAAGGATCGACAAGTTAAGAAGCTCCGAAAGGAAGCATGTACCTATTGTATAGGTCAATTGGGATGCCCGTAGAGGCCCAAATATACTGTGAAAGTTAAGTCCATTATACGATAGACAGTACTTCCATCTTGTTGAGTAAATCTCGGGGTCGAGATTTCTTTTAAGGGGGTGAGGATATAACACCTCGTAAAATCGTGTCCAACGATGTGTTGACACGTGTAATAAACCCTAATAAAGTCAAACATTGACTTTGAAGGACTAATTTCATCAAAAATTAAAAATTTTGAATATAGAAGGACTGAAAGTGTCAACATGCTTAAACTAGGCCTCTAAGTGACCTTATACGGTGTCCGTATTCTCAAATGAGCCACTTGTTGGACGAGAGGAGCCGTTTGCGTAATTATGTGAAAGTTTGCGCGTTGAAGGGTTAAAAGTGTCAACATGTTAATTCTTACCTCTGAGCGACCTTTTAACAAATCGAGAGCTTCATAATGTTTGATTATATTCTTGGGAATGCCTAATATTGGCCATTCAAGGCTTTTATGCCAATAAGTGAAGTTACGCGCAAGTTTGCGAGTTAGAGGGGTTAAAAACGTCAACTAGCGAAACTACACCATATAGTGACCTTTTAACGAACCGACATCCGTGATATTTCCAAACATATTTCAAGTCCCCTGCACTTTGACATCCTTATAGAGCCTTGAAAATGGCTTAACGGGGGTTAAACACGTCGAAAACAAGTTATAGTGTGTGTAGGGACTAAACCTGTCAATTCTGAAACATCAGCATGTGCGCTCGCGTCGCGCGATGGCCTGAAGCCCCTTCTGTCGAGGCACGCGACCTCAGCATTTCGACAGCAGGTTGTTTTTCAGCAACCAGCTTGTTTCTTGGGGGCTTCCATGCTATTTCCTTTGTTGTGGGCGCCAAGTTAACACCTTTGCAAGGCTTTTAACCTCAACCAAACACTTGTAAGGCCAAGATAATTCCTTGGAGGCTACACAACACACTTGTCATGATCCAAGCACTTCACAAAAACTATATAAAGGCCATAAGTTCATCCATTTCAAATTGCACCAATTCATTTCTATCTTCCTTCTCTCAAATTCTGGAGGTTCCTGACCAAAAAGGAAACTCATTTTGGTAGAAAAGATTACTAGGACCCTTTGTAAGTGTCTTAGCCCCCTCTTTAGTTCAGTTTTATAATTTAAAAACCGAAAAGTCAAGTTATCGTAAATTAGCTTTGACTCTCGGTTTAAACCCAAATGGTCCAGTCACAGTTCGAAATGAATGCGGTTATGTGACCATAATTAGGTAGATGATTAACCCTTAAAAGGGCACCTCCTAATTATTTCGTTTGCTTTATTAATTGTCGGGTCAAACTATTTAGTTAAAAAGTCAAACTAGACAAAATTATAAATAATAATTAAAACTAATAATACAGAGGTTATAAATTATATTTTAACACTCTAATGACTTAGTAATTATTATTAGAACATGTTCAAACAGGTTCAACCCAACAATTCTGAGTTTAGGGTCGGTTCGCAACCGAAAGTCACAAAAGCTTGACTTTTGCTTTGACTTTCAGTTCTGACCCGATTAAGCTTAATTCTTCTATGTTTTAAGCTTCCGTTAAGATCGTAATATGATGTAGTATAACTCCCTAAGGTTATATTACATGTCATATAGTGATATGAGATTTTAATGCAAGTTCCGTTATTATGCTTAAAGTTGACTAAATTGCCCTTTTTGCTAAAAAATGAGGTTTTAAGCATACATGAGCATGCAAACAAGTTGCATTCTGATATGATAACATGTTTAGCACATTTTGATGTTATAAATCTAGTCATAAACTGAGTTTGCTTAAATAATCGTAAAGTATGCTTTTAAAAAAGACAAAAATGCCCTTTTTACATCAAGAATGACTTCAAGCATACTTAGTTGGTAAAACTTGTTACCTACTGATATGAAATCATAATTAGTTTTATTTGGGGATGTCAAGTTAGATTGTATTCTGAGTTTATACACAAGTCATTGATAAGTATCATTAAATGACGATAATGCCCCCTAAGGCGCTTAAATTAGTTTTTAAGCATAATAATCATGTCAACCCTTTTACCTACTGATATGTTATGACAATCAACATATTTTAACTATTCAAAGCTGGTCATAACATCAGATTTACTAAAACATCGTTGATATCATCATTTAAGGTCTTTTACGCCAATTAGGCGCATAATATGGTTTTAAACCATACTTATCACCGAAGACTTGTTACTTACCGATATTATAAATCATTTTGAATACTTTTACAGTAAGTATAAGTCACGAACTCAGGATCCCCAAATAAGTCCTTAAAATTATGTATGAAAGGACCAAAATGCCCATACGGTGCATAGTTTGGTTTTAAAGCATAACCCACACACATATATTTGATATCATACTGATATCATATCATAAATCAAATATTTTTCCAGAATGTTTATGACCGTAACATCAGATTACTTGCAAGCTCCTTTATAAGTAAGAAAATGATCAAAAGGCCCTTATAAGGCTTAATTCGATTTTAAAACCTTAATGGGCATACATGTTAGTATCCTACTGATATTATAACATGTTTTAAGCATAATGACTTGTGGAACTTGTATATGTATCATCCGGTTACTCGTGATCGCTTATACGCGTACGGTTTGACTTGCGTAACTAGTTTATGTAAGTTTACCGAAACAAGTTTAACCTTATCATTTTTATCTCAAAATCCAGAATGTACTTTGTTTACCCATATTATACAAGTCTTCATACTTTTTGGGTCTAAATAATATTCTATTCCGGTCATCGCTTAATCTAGCGTATCGTACCGTTTTAGATACTTTAAGCTAGTCGGTCTAAGTCTACGACTTAAATAAGACCGTTAGCATTCTGAATTGGTTATATATTACCATCATTCCAGACTAGAGCCACCCGGTAAAAGCTACCTGCATTTAGTTAGATTGAATACGACTGAGTTATTTTGCTGTGAATTAAGTATTAGCTCAGGTAAATACTTTTAACTTATTTTCCGTTATACGGGCTTGGGATACGGTATTATAATAATACCGCTTGGTCGAGTATGAAATCATTTAATCGGATTGTGATTAATAAATTTACATAACCCGTTTTAATCTGTTTTGTTTGATAACATAAACATTGGGGGTTAATACGACCGTGTCCTGGATATCCTCGGCTCATTTCATTTGAAAATGGCCACGACCTATGCACGGGGTGTAGGCATACACCTGACAGATGCAAATGCTAAATAACCCACATGTTGGGGATAACTCCTTTGTGGGTTCTATAAGTGGTAAGTCGGTTAATCATGATTGGCTTCCAAACCGGCCCCATATGTATGACAAACATGTAAAACTGTATACAAGATTTTATATAAAAATTGTCCCAAGTTATAAATGGTTTGTTCCATGTGCACTTAAATCAGTTTTGATAAACTCTTTTCAAATGAGTCGGTTAATTGTATTTACCAGTGAAAACTGACGTATTTTCAAAAGACTAAGCGACAGGTACTACACATAATAGGCTGGGAGCTGCTCGGTGTCGAAATAAAGGATCTTGCAAATCCTTAAAGATGCCTTAAAGTCTGCTAAACTTCATTTTATACATTTCGTAAAGATCCACCTGTGGATTTGATATTACAGGCTCGTCTATAATAAATACTTTGATATTTTCAGACATTTGAGTTTGTAATAATATTTTATATTCCAAGACTTCCGTTGTGCTATAATTGTGTTAATTGACTATGATGATATCAACTACGTCACAATACTCCCCACTGGGCCCACCGGTAATATGTGGAAATATCGGGGTGTGACATAAACGCAGCTGGGGCATTGGTTAGACCAAATGGCATGACAGTAAATTCATAATGGCCATACCTTGTTCTAAATGCGGTCTTAGAAATGTCCTCTTCCTGTAACCTTAATTGATGATATCCTGACCGTAAATCGATCTTTGAGAAAAATTGAGCTCCTTGCAATTGATCGAACAGATCATCGATTCTTGGTAATGGATACCAATTTTTAATCGTGACCTTGTTTAATTCGCGGAAGTCAATGCACATACGCATTGATCCGTCTTTCTTTTTAACGAATAAGATCAGTGCTCCCCATGGCGATGAGCTTGGCTGTATGAATCCTTTCTCCAACAATTTGTCTAACTGTTTCTTAAGTTCCTGCATTTCTGTGGGTGCCAACCGGTAAGGTGCTTTGGCAATTGGTGCTGTTCCTCGTAGCAGGTGGATTCTGAATTCAACTTCTCTGTTTGGAGGTAGTCCTGACAATTCTTCGGGAAACACATCTGGAAACTGGGATACTACTGGAATATCTTTCAATTCTTTCTTTTTAGTATTAGTGATTATGGAAATCAAATACACTAATGATCCTTTTCTTATATAACTTGTTGTTTTCATCACAGAGATGAATTTTGTGGATCTAGATAGTTTATTTCCTTTAATTGTGATCTGTTCACCCCTTGGTGAATTTACTTGGATTGACTTTTGATCACATAAAATACTAGTTTTATTGGTTATTAACCAATCCATTTCTAACACAATATCAAATCCTGCCAGATTCATTGGATAAAGGTTTGCAATAAACTTTTGATTTAGAAATTCTATTCTTGCTCCCTGCAAGATTTCAGAAATCTTAATGGTTTCCCCATTTACTGTCTCTACTAGACATTCTTGTGGGAGTTTAGTTAATGGTTGATTGAGAAGTTTGCAAAATGAAGTATTAATAAAACTTTGGTTCGCACCAGAGTCAAATAATACTTTAGCAAGAACTTCATTAATTAAAAACGTACGGGTTATCACGTCCGGGATCATTTTGGCTTCTTCTGCAGTTAGAACAAATGCTCTTGCATTTTTAGTAGTCTTGTTATTCATGGCTGGAGCTAGTTTCGGACAGTTTGGTTTGATGTGACCCTTTTCTCCACAGTTGAAGCACATTCCGTTATTAGGTTTCTTCCTACAATCTTCTTCCTTGTGTCCTAGTATCTTGCAGAAATTGCAGTAGGTGGAGCATCTTCCTGAATGTTTCTTATTGCTGGCCTTACAGTAAGGTGCCAAGGTAGAACCTACATTTTTCCCACTGTTGGAATTTCCATAACGAAATTCTTGGGTAAGCCTTTGAGCTAGGTTCCTCTTCTGGTCCTCTTCTCGAGTACGTACTAATTCATCTGTCAAGGTGTTTGCTAGTTCTACAGCTTCTTCTATAGTTTGAGGTCTAGCTACCTTGACTACATGTCTAATCTCACTGATTAATCCCCATATGTAACGGGAAATTAATACTGGTTCTGGTGAGGAAAGGGTTGGTACTATTCTAGCATATTCGAAAAATAATGTAGTGTAACCCTTACTATCCACTCCAGTCATTCTAAGGTTTAGGAACTTATTTGCTATTTGTTTCTTTTCATTGGGAGGGCAGAATTTCCTTTCTACCATGTTTTTAAATTCCTCCCATTCCATATTGTAAATCTTGTCACTTCCCCTGGATTGAAGGATAGTGTTCCACTATTCTAAGGCTGAGTTCTTAAACAGATTTGAGGCAAACATTATCTTATATTCTTCTACGCACTTGCTTATTTTTAAGACTGCCTCTGTCTTTTCTATCCAGTGCAGAGCTGCAATAGCCCCTTCATTGCCCGAGAATTCTATTGGTTTACAAGACTAGAGTTCCTTGTAAGAACAACCATAAGACATGGTTCTTCTTCTTTTGGGAATGGGCACTTGAAGTATGGGTCCATTTTTTACGCTGTTTTCTGGTTCAGTAGGTCGTTTACTACCATTATTACTTTTATTATCAGCTTCCCTAACCGTTTGGATAATATATGGCATCGCGTCTATAATTCCTTGTGCTACTATGTGTTGGATGGCACTGTTATCCACTTGGTTTCCATTATTATTGTTGTTCGGGTTATCGTTATTCTGGTTTTCCTGGTTCACTTCGTTGTCCATCTGAATTTTAAACATTTACCACGTATTAATATCATAAGATAACATTTAGTGCAAACAATCACACAACACGCATATTGATCAAAATCGTCAAACATTGCGACTTACTCTATTTTATACTAGGCATCCATATATATTACAATACAACTGAAATTGAAATTACAATACTATTAGGCATTAGTAAATATTGTCTAGTTTTTTTTTTCAAACATACACAGATATTATATATTATTATTATTATTATTATTATTATTATTTTTACTGGTATGGGTTCATCCAGAACTCCATATTACGCTCGTCATACTTCCGGACTAGTCGTTCTCCTATCTGTCTCATTTTCTCACTTTCTTCTAAAATCTCCTCACCAAAGGTTCGGAGTTCTTGCACATTTTCTGTGCTCATGGGTGGTGCGGGTGCTGGTATGGGATCTAGGTATTGTGGCATCTGTTCCTCTCGTGGGTATGGATTTTCTAGAATCTCTCTAATATATTGGTTAAAGTCAGACATTGAGATTTGGTTTTCTGAGTTGACTTCAATTTCCATTGGTTGTGTGGGAAACAGTGGTAAGGGCTGGGGTGCTATATATTGCTCTAGATTAGGGTCTGCAGCAGTAGTTGCTAAGATATGAAAATTTGCTAGACTCCTATTGAGCATATCCTGAGTGTGAGCATCTATTTCTCTCTTAACGGCTACTAAAACTCGCTGTTGTTGTAACTTTTTTATCCTTTTCCTACGTTCATGCGCTCCTCTGCTGAACCATCCTCTCTTCTTGGGAGGGAATGGCTCTTCAGATTGGGCCTTAGACACGAATATACCATCTTCATTGTCAGCTGAATACCTTGAGAGGGTAGGCTGTGAAGAGGTGCCTTCGTCCCTAGGTGAGCTGGACAACTGACGGTAAGCGTCTAAAGGTCCTTGGTCGCTCATACTATAAACTAACAAATTGTCAAATAACACACAACAATAATATATAGATATGCACGTATCCATGTAAATTATTTCCTAACATTTTGAATAATATCCTGGTGTCAGCAGAACACTTTTGTGGCTGAATCAGTGGCTTAGCTCTGATACCACCTTCTGTCGCAACCCCCGTCCCCTAATTACCCGGGAACGGGCGGCCGCGGCCAGTTTCAGTGGTATCGGTGTTTATCAATTTGGCAGCGGAATTTACATTAGGACCGTAGTTAGGAAATGTTTTATTAGAGTAAAGTACCACACTTTTATAATATTAAACACATGGGAAAATCCCAAGTTTCAAGTACACACATTTTTATAGGGATAAACCCTATTTTATTTAAATAAAACATCTCTTTATTTTAGGCAACTTTATAGCCACTTTTCCAAGCCTTCAGTTCTATCCAGCTGGCTTATACTTGGCTTTCACATTTTGTTACCTGAAACGCGTTTAAAATCATTTTGTCAGTGGGAAATACAGGTGAGTGAATCCTAGTTTAATCAAGACATGTAAAACCATTTTACAGTATTGAGGGCGGTCGCGCAATTACATTTGTTTCCATCTACTTTAGTTACCACCCACGGTACTGTCAACCCGACTTGTGGTCATGTTACTACTCACAATGTAGTAACAAATTTTGTATACAAAACCCCAACATACCGACGATAATTGTAGAAAACAAATACTCAATCACTGTTTAATGAAATATAAAACATTTGAGGTTTTGTAAAAACAGTTTGTAAAAAGGAGGATTACTCACATTGTTGTCTAAGGGTTTTCCTTAAGGATTTCCTGGTGATTATCTATTAATTACACAAATGCACACGCGTTAGTATAATAACCCAATATTTACATTAGTAATGCCCTCCCCGAGATGGCATTCCAACGACTACGTCGGGCAGAACCACGACAGCCGTTACGGAACCCTAGATCAATCGGACAGCGTATCTAATACTTAACCGGGGGTTATGATACTTACAACGAGGCAAAGCTTTGCTAATTAGGGGGTATAATGCCCGGGTATAGTGCCTACTATATAAAAATTGAGAGAGAGATTGAAAAGTTGTGAGCAACTGAAATGAACAGCTGAAGCCATCTATTTATAGGGTTGATCCAACATTGGGTCGTGGCCCGCGAGCTACATGTGTAGGGCCTAGTTTTGATCAGTCATCCGGTATAGCTGCGACACGCACGTGACACGTGGCATGATCTGGTGCGGCCGGGTGTCCAGGCGCTCGCGCCCCGTGACAAACACCCAAGGGTGTGTCGCGCCCCGCCAGGAATCATTGAATTTTGTTTTCATTTTATTTTTAAGTATATAAAGTATTTTGGGGATCGGTTTTCATATTCGGGGTATATTTTAAGACATGTTGGGACATTCTAATTATATTAGGGGTGCCGGAATAAATTTTAGAGGGTTGTTATACGATACCTCAGTATCCTGACCCAGTACCCGCACCATGACCACCCATGAGTGATGAGAATGTGCAGGAACTTCGCACATATGGTGAGGAATTAGTGGACGAAGGAGAGAGAATAAGACAGATAGGAGAAAAGCTCGTGTGGAAATACGACGAGCGAGAAATGCAATTTTGGATGAACAACCCTTAGTAATAATATATATATATATATATAGTTTGAAAAAAAATCATCAACTAAAATAGATAATATCAATCGATGCTTAATTAGTAGTGTGTTTAAATTCCAGTTGTAGGATTGTAATATATATATATATATATATAGGGAGCCGCTAGAATGAGAACCACCCCGAGTTATGAGAACCGCGAGAACCACACCATCCGGGGCGCCGTTGACCAAAATTTTTTTTTACAACTAGATGTGTATATTTTAAACACATTCGTAAAAAAAATTTAAAAAAAAGGCCGAGGGGGTAGTTTTTTACACCACAAGTTTGGTGTAAAAAAAAAACAAAAAAAAATTAAAAACACCAAACTTGGGGTGTAAAAAACTACCCCTCGGCCTTTTTAAATTTTTTTTTTTTACGAATGTGTTTAAAATATACACATCTAGTTGTAAAAAAAAATTTTGGTCAATGGCACCCCGGATGGTGTGGTTCTCGCGGTTCTCATAACTCGGGGTGGTTCTCATTCTAGCGGTCCCCTATATATATATATATATATATATATAGGGGAATGTTCAAATGAAAACCACTAGTTATCGCAAAAACTCGAAAACTAACTAAAAAAGCCAAAAAAACATGCCAATTTTTTTTTTGCATACCAATTTTCTACATTTTTTTATATAAAAAAAAATTCAAAAAAAAAATTGTAGTGCACATGTGTAATGCTACACATGTGTATGTGTACTACAAAAAAAAATTGAAATTTTTTTTTCATATAACAAAACATGCGATTTTTATAAATAAAAAAAAATAAAAATAATTTTTGGTGTGTTTTTTAGGCTTTTTTAGTTAGTTTTCGAGTTTTCATGTTAAAAGTGGTTTTCATTTGAACCTTCCCCTATATATATATATATATATATATATATATATATATATATATATATATATATATATATATATATATATATATGAAAAGAGTAAAAGTCGCAATGTTCGACGTTTTTTGATCAATTTTCTTGTGTGATTGTTTGCATTAAATCTTATTCTGTGATATTAATACCTGATAAATGTTTGTAAATCCAGATGGACAATGAAGTAAATCAGAAAACCAGAATAATGATAATAATGGAAACCAAGTAGATAACAGTGTCATCCAACATATAGTAGCACAAGGAATTATAGATGCTATGCCATATATTATCAAAACTGTTAAAGAAGCAGAAAATAATAAATCTGCAAGTGGAAGCAAACGTCAACACACTGAACCTAGTCACAGCGTGAATAATGGACCACTAATCCAATTCCATATTCCAAAAAGAAGAAGAACCATGTCATATGGTTGTTCTTACAAAGAATTCTAGTCCTGTAAACCAATAGAATTTTCTGGCAATGAAGGAGCCATTGCAGCTCTATGTTGGATAGAAAAGACAGAGGCAGTCTTAAAAATAAGCAAATGTGCAGATGAAGATAAGATTATGTTTACTTCTAATCTTTTTAAGAATGCAGTCTTAGAATGGTGGAATATTATTCTCCAGTCTAGAGGAAGTGATAAAATATATAATATAGAATGGACTAAATTTAAGGAAATAATCGAAAGAAAATTTTGTCCTCCTCATGAAAAAGAGCAGATCGCTAATAAGTTTTTAAATCTTAAAATGACCAGAATAGACTGCAAGGGTTACACTACCTTATGTTTCGAATACGCTAGAATAGTGCCAACCTTAGTTTCACCAGAACCAGTATTAATCTCCCGTTACATCTGGGGATTAATTAGTGAAATCAGGCATGTAGTCAAGGCAGCTAGACCTCAAACCATAGAGGAAGCAGTAGAATTAGCCAATACCTTGACCGATGAATTGGTACGTACGCAAGAAGAGAATCAGAGAAAGAACCTAGCCCAAAGACTTACCCAAGAATTTCGTTATGGAAATACCTACCGTGGGGAAAGCACAGGTTCTACCTCTGCACCTTACTGTAAGTACTGCAAGAAGAAGCATTCAGGAAAATGCTCAATATGCTGCAACTTGTGCAAAATGTCTAGACACAAGGAAGAAGACTGCAGGAAGAAACCCAGCAACAAGCTATGCTTCAATTGTAGAGAAACTGGGCATATCAAACCGAACTATCTGAAACTAGCTCTAGCAACAAACATCAAAACTACCAAGAATGCTTGAGCATTTGTTTTGACAGCTGAAGAAGCCAAGATGATTCCGGATGTGATTGCTGGTACGTTTTTAGTTAATGATATTTTTGCTAAAGTATTATTTGACTCTGGTGCAAACCAAATTTTTATTAAATACTTCGTTCTGCAAATTTCTCAATCAACCATTAACTAAACTTCAACAAGAATGTCTGGTAGAAACGTCAAATGGACAATCCATTAAGATAAGTAAAATCTTGCAGGGAGCAAGAATAGAAATTTTAAACCATAATTTTAGTGCTAACCTTTATCCAATGAATCTGGCTGGATTTGATGTTGTATTAGGAATGGATTGATTAGTAGCTAATCATGCCAGTATTCTATGTGATCAAAAGTCAGTACAAATAAGTTCACCAAAGGGTGAAACGATCACAATTAAAGGAGAAAAGCCAACTAGGTCCACAAAATTCATCTCTGTGATGAAAACAACAAGTTATGTAAGGAAAGGATCACTAGTGTATATGATTTCCATAATCATTAATACTAAAGAAAAAAAATTAAAAGATATTCCTGTAGTATCTAAATTCTCAAATGTTTTTCCAGAAGAGTTACCTGGATTACCGCCAGATAGAGAGGTTGAATTAAAAATTCACCTAATGCCAGGGACAGCACCGATTGTCAAGGCACCTTACCGTTTAGCACCAATAGAGATGCAAGAATTGAAGAAACAGTTGGACGAACTTCTGGAGAAAGGTTTCATACATCCGAGTTCATCGCCATGGGGAGCACCAATCTTGTTTGTCAAGAAGAAGGATGGATCAATGCGTATGTGCATTGATTACCGAGAATTGAACAAGGTTACGGTTAAAAATCGGTACCCACTATCGAGAATCGATGATCTATTCGATCAACTTCAAGGAGCTCGATTCTTTTCTAAGATCGATTTACGCTCAGGATATCATCAATTGAAAGTACAGGAAGAGGACATTCCTAAAACTGCTTTCAGAACAAGGTATGGTTATTATGAATTTACAGTCATGCCATTTGGTTTAACCAATGCCCCAACTGCATTTATGGACATGATGAACAGAATATGTATACCATATCTGGATAAATTCATAATTGTCTTTATAGATGATATTCTTATTTACTCTAAGAGTAAAGGGGATCATGCAGAGCATTTGTTTATACTTCTGAATTTGCTAAGAAAAGAAAAGCTTTATGCTAAATTTTCAAAATGCGAATTTTGGTTAAAAGAAGTGCAATTCCTTGGACACCTGGTTAATCATGAAGGAATTCATGTAGATCCCACAAAAATTGAGGCGATTACTAAGTGGAAAGTCCCTAAATCACCTACGGAGGTGAGAAGTTTTCTTGGACTAGCAGGTTATTATAGACGTTTTATTCAGGATTTTTCTAGAATAACTAATCCCTTAACAAAATTGACCTGCAAATCAGTTAAGTTTGAATGGGGACCAAGACAGGAAGAAGCTTTTAGGATTCTGAAGCAAAGGTTAACCAATGCACCCATACTAGCATTACCAGAAGAAACTGAAGATTTGATAATCTATTGTGATGCTTCTAAGTTAGGTTATGGATGTGTATTGATGCAACGTCAAAAGGTTATAGCCTATGCCTCTAGACAACTTAAGAATCATGAAGAGAATTATACAACTCATGATTTAGAATTAGGAGCTATAATTTTTGCCCTTAGGATTTTGAGACATTATCTTTATGGTAGCAAGTTTACTATTTTCACCAATCATAAGAGTTTAAGATATGTTTTTGGGAAAAGGAGTTAAATATGAGACAGTGACGCTGGATGGAGATTCTTAGTTATTATGATTGTGATATCCAGTATCATGCAGGAAAAGCTAATGTAGTAGCTGATTCTTTAAGTAAAAAGTATCATGAGAAGCCAAGACGAGTACGTTCTCTCAAATTAAATCTACAGATAGATTTAAATGAGCAAATTAGAGAGATACAGAAAACAGTAATCAGGGATGATACTGAAAAATTAAAAGGGATGATTAAGAAATTAGAACAAGGAACAGATGGAATTTGGAGATTCCATAAGAAACGAATCTGGATACCCAAACAAGGAACCCTACGCCGCCGAATTTTAGAAGAAGCCTATAAGTCTAAGTATACGATACATCCTAGTAATGATAAAATGTATCAAGACTTAAGGAAGAATTTCTGGTGGAAAGGAATGAAAAAGGATATAGCAATTTATGTTACTAAGTGTCTAACCTGTTCATAAGTTAAAGCCGAATGATGCGTGTGAAGTGTTATATTTATTAGGTGTATATTTTAAGCCCCTTTAACACTTTTTAGTCAAGTTTTAAATTTATAAAACACGATATTTACTAACACTAGACACACATATGGGCAAGTGCACCCATCGTGAGCGTAGTATAGTGTTGGTAAGATACCGAGGTCGTCCAAGGACACAAGAGCTTTTAGTACCGGTTTATCCTCAACGTCTAATCAAATCAAAAAGTTTAGAAAAATGTTTTAAACTAAGAAAAATAAAAATTAACTAAAATGCTGAAAATAAAAATAAAAGAAAAACAGATAGACAAGATGAATCACTTGGTTCCGACTCGAATCTAGTGTAACCTTTGATTATTTCCGCACTTTTGCACATAATTAAGAGATTATCTTAGTTATTGTAGTAGGCCCCTCTTTTGAAGGTGACGTTACCCTCACCCCAGTAGTTTGAGTCAGCAAGGATACAATCCTAAAAGGGTGGATTATTGGAAGATAATTAATTAAGTTATTAATGAAATATTATGGTAGGCCCCTCTTTTGGAGGTGACGTTACCCTCGACTAAGTAGTCTGAGTCAGCAGGGATACAGTCCTAAATAGCCGGGTTATAGTATTAATAGTAGTTAACTTATGAGGGAGTCAAAGAGTTTGGACCCCCGCCATCCAATACCGTGAAGTATTGAAGGAGGTCCTACTAAATTTGACCCAGGTCCATTGCAGGACCTCTAAACGCTGAACAATGGCAAGACCTTTACCAAACCGTTCCCTTAACCCCCGACCAGGTAGCCAACATACCTCCATATAGACCGTGGAGATATGAATGGTGAAAATCTTTTATATTATATAGACAGTAAAATAATGCCAAGACACCACGGACAAACGATAAGGAAAGATCACCTTCAACATAAGCAACTAGTTATTAAAGTCATTAATACAAAACCAAATAAAAAGTGCAAAAGATTAGAAATAAAAAGTATTACACTAGACACTTTGTCTTCACCAAGTGATGTAAGAGACTTAGGCAAACATGGCCTTGATTGTCAAGAACTCTTACGATCAATCTTGGATCCCGAGATGACTCACACACTCTACGATGGACAATGGATGATGGTGGTGGATGATGGTGTTATGGTGGTGGTGGGTGGTGGGTGAAGTGTGAGAGAGGTGGTGTGCCAAGGGATGGTTTGAGCTTGAGCCAAGCACTTCTATTTATAGGCTGAACAGAAGCTCGGGCACGGCCCCGTGTCCACATCCTTCTCTGTCTTCATTAAATGCAGCTTTGTCTTATTAGTTGACCACGCCCCCGTGTCCGCTGAGCACGACCCCGTGGTGCAGAAGAATCTTTGTACTATGCAGATTTGCTGGATTGTGCGAATCTTATAGTTGACCACGGCCCCGTGTCCGCTGAGCACGGCCCCGTGGTGGGCAATAGAAGCTTCTACCACTTTGTCTTTTCTGCTGACACTTGGGCACGCCCCCGTGCTGGCTGAGCACGGGGCGTGTTCAGGCTTCTGATCTCTTGTTTTGCTTGGGAAGATGCTGTCATGGGGTCGGGCATGTCACGTTTTGTTCCTTTTCTTGTATTTATGTTAGATTTTGATGTCTTTTTGCTTCTTTTGTTAATTTGAGCTCATTTAATCCTGAAAATACAAAAGGAAGACAAAAGCACACTTTTTCCAACATTAGTACTAAAAAGGGGTTAGTTTTATGCCTCGTTTGATGAAATTTATATGTTAATATTTGAACACATCACCGAACATCAGAAACCCTCAGGTTTATTGCAGCAACTAGAAATGCCTATATGGAAATGGGAATTGATAACAATGGATTTTATCACTAAATTACCTAAGACACAAAAAGGTAATGATGCAATATGTGTGATTGTAGACATATTAACCAAATCTACTCATTTCTTACCAATGAAGGAAACTTTCAGTATGGAACAATTAGCCAAGTTATATGTAAATGAAATAGTTTCATTACATGGAATTCCTTTATCTATTGTTTCTGATAGAGATAGCCGTTTTACTTCACATTTTTTGACTAGTTTCCAGAAAGCAATGGGAACCAAGTTAAAACTAAGCACAACCTATCATCCTCAAACGGGCGGACAAAGCGAAAGGACAATTCAAACAATGGAGGATATGCTTAGAGATTGTGTAATTGATTTCGGAGGAAATTGGGACGATCATTTACCATTAATAGAATTTTCTTACAATAACAACTATCATACAAGTATCAATGTTGCACCATTTGAAGCACTCTATGGACGAAAGTGTCAAACTCCAGCCTGTTGGGCAGAGATTGGAGAAAAACAACTATATGGACCAGAGATAGTACAAGAAACAACGGATAAGATTATTCAAGTCAAGGAAACACTGAAAGCAGCACGCGATCGTCAAAAGAGTTATGCTGATAACAGACGAAAACTGTTGGAATTTCAGGTAGGATATGAGGTATTATTAAAAGTTTCTCCATGGAAAGGAGTGGTCAGATTCATTAAGAGAGGAAAACTAAGCCCCAGGTCTGTTGGACCTTTTGAGATTATTAGAAGAATAGGACTAGTAGCTTATCAGCTACAACTGCCAGAGGAAATGGCAGGAATACATGATGTGTTTCATGTGTGTAATCTCAAAAACTGTTTAGCATATGAATCATTAATGGTACCTCTTAAGAACATAGAGGTAAATGAGGTAGGGGTCGGGGTTGCGACAAAAACCCATTAAAAATAAAAAATTATGGCTGAGCAGATTGTGTCCGGGTTCATATGTATGACATGATTTTTGGGTTCAGGTCGTGTTCGGTTCGTCTAAAATTTTTGGGTTCGGGTCGGATTGAACCCGCCAATACACTAACATGACCCATTTAGCAAATATAATTTATTACCTACCAATAAAATTATTTTCTTTTACTTTAAATAAAGTTATATCTAAAAGATAAATAATCACAAAAATAATATTCTTTATATACATTAGAGTATCCAGGACAATAAACTTGGTCCAAGAACTATCTAGTCAGCATGTCATATCATTTCAAACCACCACTATACACAACCTTACATTTTCCTCCAACAATAAACCATTCCAAACCACCACCTCATTATCCACATCATCACTCACTTTTCCTTTTGTTTAAACTATCTAATTTATATAATCTATTTGATTAATAATTATAACTATTTTTATTACTAAATTATTTTAAAATATGAAAAAAAAAATATAATTCCTAACAAAATAATTTAATTAAAAAACAAACTTACAACAATTATAAAAAGACACACTTCAAACATAAAAATAAAAAGAAAAAAATAAAACCCTTAAACATACTACTAATAAAAAACAATTATTATTCGTCTTCCTCATGTCCCACCTGCCTATGTGTCCAAAGGTGCTCGGTCAAACTGTGTTGAAGAGTGTGATGAGCTTCCCTATCACATATTTGTTTAATCGGTTGTAAGTGTCCAACAAAGTTGTCCGTTAGACCATGTGTCGGTGGTGGCGGCAGATCATCGTCCTCATCATTATCATAGTTTGATACGACATATCCTTCATCTTCAACGATCATGTTGTGTAGTATTACGCCCGCTTACATTATATTATATATAACTCTTGCCTACCAAATCCTTGTTGGACCTTGTGTAATGTGCCAACAAGCCTAGAGGACACCAAATGCCCTTTCCACGTCCTTTCTTGCTCACTCGTGTCTTGTTTTAAAAAAAAAACTTTAGTTTATCGATGTGAAGCTTTTAACAAGAGTGTTTCGTTCAGGGTAAATTCCATCTGCAAGATAATAGCCTTGGTTGTATTCCATGTTGTTGATTATAAAATTGCAACGCAGAGCAAAGCCCTCTAAGATGTCATTGAATATCGGTGAATGGTTTAAGACATTGATGTCATTGTTCGAGCCGACAACTCTAAAAAATGTGTGCCAAATCCAAAGGTCACATGATACAACAACCTCTAGCATTATGGTGGGAAAACCATGATCACCATGAGTAAACTACCCGTGCCATGCAACAGGGCAATTTTCCACCTCCAATTGTCACACCCTGATTTCCCGGGGGGGGGGGGGGCCGAACTTGGGGTTTATGCGTGACAAATTGATATAGATATTCACATTAACCCAACGGAACTCTTGGGAGTAGAAAATAATTATTACAAAGTACAAATGTCCAAAAGTTCAAAATAATATACAAACGAGAGTGTACTAAAAGATCCACAAGAGGATCAAATAACAAATGATTACATAAAAGACTACTAGGTTTTATGCTTGGAGTCGCAAATTCCAATAAGCAATTACCGAGCAGCTTCCAGCCTATTCCGTACTTTGCAAACCTGCGCTTAGTCTTTTGAAGATACATTCGTTTTCAGTAGTAAATACAATAACCGACACATTATGAAAATATTTCAAAATTATTTTATATACCTTTTGGTATATTAATTTTCATAAATAACTTGGGACAAACTATATATCTTGTCACCAGTATTACATGCTTGTCAATACATATGGGGCCCAGAACTAAACTCCGATACATGATTAACCGACACACTTGGGTAAGAAAATATTTTATCATAGCATGAGCATCTGTCAGGTGTATGCCTACATCTCGTGCTTAGGTCGTGGCCACTTGCAATTAAGTGAGCCGTGGATATCCAGGACATGATCGTATTAACCCCCAATGTTTAAGTTATCAAGCATAACACATTAAAACTGGTTATTTGGATTTTAGACACATTGGTCATTGATCCCATACCTGACCAAGCAGTAATAATTTATCGTATCCTAAGCCCGTATAAGGAAAATAGATCAAGAGCATTTACCTGAGCTTATCTTTACAATCCAAAGATATATATACACAACCGTTTAATCAAGACAACTAACACAAGTGCAATTTACTAGAGGCTCTTAGTCTGGAATGGACAGAACTATGATCCTTTAGGATGTTAACGGGTCTTATTCAAGTCATATGACTTGGACTGGTTAACTTATAATAAATAAATACGGTTCACTAGATTTAGGCGGAGCCTGGATAGAATGTGGTTTGAACTCTCACAAGTACTATGACTCATATAATATGGGCCAAAAAATCATACATTCTGATTAGAACTGATTTGGAAAGGTTTTGACCCAATTCGACTAACTTATATAAACTAAGCTATATAAGTCAACCATACATGCATAGGCGGCCTCGGGTGATCGGATAGGTCTATATCAAGTCCAATATGCCAAAACATGTTTAATATAATGTTACATCAATTTCAAACTCAGTTTACATGTTCATTATGTTTCAAAATCGTTCTATGCGCAAAAAGGGCATTTTTGTCATTATTTAGGCATATTATGTGGACTTGGATAAAAATCCGACAAACGATATGATCAAATGGTATAACCTCAGAAGGTTATTCCATAGATTAATATGATTATAATATAACTTTAAATCAGTAGCTAAATTTACTTAAACGGGTCAAAATCAAAAGTCAAAGAAGAAGTCAAACTGTTTGACTCTCGGTTACGAACCGAGATCTAAGCAGGAAATGACTGGTTGGACGTGATCTAACATGTCCTAATATGTTATACAAACTGATACTATAAGTCCTGAAAAACGGATCAAACAACGATATCAAACAATCACCAAGGATGGGCGGAATACAAACTTGATGATCTTCAAGAAATAACAAGAACAAGTAGAAAGATTGTTGATTGGAATGCTTAAACTTGCATACAATGATTTGTCTAATACAAGTTTCTAAAAGAAAACAACCAACCCATGCTCCTAATTAACATTTACTATTTATAGTAAGGGTTTAGGGAGCATTTCCCCCAAAACCCTAGGCCCATATTCCCCAAAGCCCACTCTAATACCCCACCTTCTAGAAGCTTGGTCCATTTAGCAATAATCCTACTAATCCATAAACCTATAGGGCCTAACAATCTCCCCCTAGGTTTATTGGATTAGTTGTTGAATCAGTTTGGAGGACCACCTTGTAACGGAGCCGGATCAACAAACAAACGATTCCTGATTATGTTACTGAACTTCTTTTCCAGCTTAGCTTTCAAATCATAAACAAAAGATATAAGCATACCCACATCACCTTGCAGTTGTTTGATAGTCCGATCTTTGCTTGGTATTTGAGCTTGCAAAGATGAGATCTATGCTTTTTTCAGGGCAACGTCTAGTTCCAACACAATCACTCTTCGCTGCAACTTTGCTATATCAACATCCGTATCATCATCACTATCTCCTTCTTCAATAAATTTCATCTTGTTTGCAGCAAAGAGCATGGCTGCTTCATCATGCTCAGAGAGACCGACACCACTGGAACTTCCTACATCGAACCTGATGTCGCTTGAGCTTTCTGGTTGTGAGTGAGTTGTTTCAGGAAGATCGAAATCAAAATCGAAATTAAGATCAAAATAGAGATCTTGTGTGCTTGCTTCTTGAGTAGCAGCAGTGATTGTTGGATCAGTGGGCATAGTAGGCTCTGGTTCTGAGCTTGGGCCTATAGAATGAATATTAGGAGCTGTGTCAGTTCTTTTTTTTCTTATTGGATGCTTGTTTAGCATCATCTGTCGCACCATCTTCACAGTGACCTTTTGTTTCAGGAATAGGTACGGAAGGAGGGTTTCCAACACTATCCTTCAAGGACTCAATCAGGGCTTGTAGGTTTTCTGCAGTCATTAACGTTGATTCTCGAACGGGTTCCTCAACTTTCTCAGATACAATCACTTCCACATCACTGTGATCATTTGTTTACTCTCATCCATTTCTAACACTTCAATTTCTATCTCAGCTTTAGCAACAACATTCATGAGTTGCTTGCCATGTTCTTTGGAAACTGTGGCAATCAAAGGCTTTGGTTTGAAAAGCATAGGAACCTGCAAACCTTGTAATTCGAATAAGTGGTTCGAGAAGGAAATGAGAGAATCTGAAATGCTTAGGAAATGAGATTAGTCTGAAATGTGACTCAAATGAGAAAAGATTGACAATTTATAGTGTTTCGGATTGGGCCTGAGATCAATGGGCCAGGTCCAATTCGGAACAGTGGTCCGAATTACATTCGAGAACAATGGGCCAGATCTGATTTGTTTTATCCGAAATAGTGGGCCCCAATCTGAAACATTGAGCCAGACTATTATTTTGTTTACTTTTTCATGACTGAAAACATCCTTTTCAAAATCAACGATCTAGCCAACCGAGCAACCTTTTTGTTCAGAAAATAATAAAATAAAATAGAATAAAATAATAATAAATAAATAATCAAATAATAACAAAGGGGTGATATTGGGAGGAACAGCCACGGGATCAAATCGTTCTCGAACTGATTAAGGAACATCAGCACATGCTTACTTAGACTGGTCCACGCGATTGTTAATATACTTGTCCTCTTAAATCTAACACTCATCCTTCAACTTTCAACCTCATGATACGCTTAGGGTAGAATTATGTTGTGACATCCGTGTGTCCCATACCAAGACATACCCCCACGATCAAGGTAAGCAAACGGTTCATCGTAGCAGGTGAGTATATCGAGTCAATCTTTTTCTTTTTACAACGCCAGAATTTCTGGTGAACAGGTCAGTACTTTCGTACAACATAGTGACCAGTAAAGTCTGACGAGGGCTAGGCAAATACCTTTTACGTTACGAATTTGGCTTTTAGAAGTACATGGAATTCTCCTTTTTATGAGATTTTCTTCCGTTTAAGGTTTTAGCCCTTTTTGCGGCTCTTTTAAAGATATCCTGACTGTGCCTAGGTCTGGAAATAATCTGGATGCAATAGAAGGACAGTCCTGATATCCCGGATGACTCATCAGTATAAAGACCCAAAACCTCATATGTTGGCTATCTATCAACGCAAGATTTAAGACCATGAAATCATACGCCGTTGGTCTATTACCCACGCAATGTCAAGTCCGTTATATTTATATCACTTGGTATCTCTTTGCTTTTTGAACGTTAGACCTATCAACACATCGCAGTAGATCCTAGTCTTTTCAGCTTTGATACCTTACATGTGTTAATCAGATTCTTTAGCATAATTTTTTTCTCCTCCTCAAACAATGCATATGTACATATATGTCCCTCTTCCCCCCTAAATTTGTGCATCAAACTTTATGCGCACATTGACTTATTTATTTACCTCAGTATAGAAACCCCGTTTTTTTTGTTTTTTTTCATCGCTCAGTCGGTGAAACACGTCATTTTCCAAAGATCCACAAGCATATTGAATCTTGAGATGCTGACAGGTTTTGTAAGAAGATCCGTTGAATTAACATCAGTGTGGATCTGTTTACGCTTAATCAATCCTCTGTCATAGCAATCTCGAATAAAGTGCACCTTGATATCAATGTGCTTGGTTTAAGAGTGAAAGATAGGGTTTTTGATAATCTGGAAAGCGGCATCATTATCAAAATAAGTAGTAGAGATTAGATAAGTCAAACCGTAATCCTTGAGCTAGTGTTGCATCCAAAGAACCTGAGAGCACCAGGTAGCAGATGCTGCAACGCGCTTTGCTTCTGCTACGAAAGTGAGCTGTTGCTTCTTACTCTGCCATGAGATGAGTATGTCCCTGTTGGATCGTCGTGTGACCCTAACGAGTCAATCTGAGTAGTTCATCATCAAAAACAAAGGCGGAATCAATGTAATTGACGTAATACAGCTTGTTCCTTTCTAATTATCTTTTCTTATTGATTTCCAGAGCTTTTTATTAACAATTCTGACAAAAATTCGGCAGCACCTCAGCTCTCACACACTAATTCCGTTCCAAAAGAATCAGGGGCATCAGGTATTTATAGAGTCAGTAATTCCGCTTGAAGCAAGTTCAAACGAAATCACAAGTTCATGCGGAATTACTTAATTCCGTGCGGAATTAGTAATTCCGTGTGAATCTCCTAATTCTGTTTGAAACAACATCAAGTACCTTTCAAGCGGAATCACCCTAAAATCCTGTTTTCTCGATTTCCGTGCCCTGATCTAATTGATACAATACAAGACTCAATAAAGACGAAGTTAAGAGACATCAGTGCACCAACAGACTCCCCCTTGGATGTTGACGAAGTCTTTAGCATCCTGTATTTAGTCTTTTGTCTTGATTGATCTTCTGTTTTCAATTCCGAATTGTTTTGACATTGTAAAAGCTTCCTTCAATCTTTATCTTCTTCAATCTCCCCTTTGAATGTTGATCCAGAATTTTGACTCCCCCTTTCGCAGTCTCCCCCTCTCGATAAGCAGGGACTTGAATTCTGGTTCAATCTTTGACATTTTCTTTGCCATGAGGATTTTCCAAACCTATAACCTGTTTCTCAAACATATAAAATTACAACCTATTAATTTCCAACAATAATTCACATTATCTATCAGTTATAGAAATCACTAAAGTATCCAGGTCCAAGTTAACGACCCTGATTACTCGACTTATCTACCAAGTCCAACTTAATGACCTTGGTTGATCTGAGACGAATCCAAACTGACTTTTGTTTAAACATTTTCAAACATTTTCTGAAAATTACAAGTTTCAAATTATTGAACTTGTTTTAACTTTTCAACTTTCACAAACTTATCATGTTAAGCTCACAACTCATCCTCCAGCTCAGAAAACTTCATGCATCTGCTTCAACTTTTGAATCTGAAGATCAGCTTTCCACTTTGGTTTGTCGGAAAATAAAGCAGAAATGTAAAATCTTTTTGGATTTTTAATAAAGTTTCTACGCTAGAAATGAATTACAGAAATAAAATGCAATGAAAGTAAACTATTTACAAACAATATTTTTGGTAAGCGTGTTAGGGAATCATATCAGCTATTTGACAAGTCACAAGTACCGTTAAGCTTCAATTTCATACTCAGAATTAAACAATTCACTTAGATTATCGATATACTGATCCTCTTAAATTCTCACACAAATTTCAATCTGTCCAGGATACGGATTAAGTGAATTAAGGACTTAAACTCATTCATGTGTCCCACCTTTTGAATATACTCCTGTATCCAAATCCCAATATTCAGTCTTACAGGTGAGTATACCACAGATGATATCTGTAAGGGGTTAAATGCGAGGGCCGTGAGAGCTCAGGTAAGAACTTCCGTTCAGCAGAGAGATGACGGCTTCGACTTTAAGTGGGTCCCCTTTAGAGGATCTTTTTTACAACAGCACATGATTAGCATTTTTCAATGTTTCATCATTTTTTTATGCTGAGGCCGATGCTATATTTCAAGCAAGCTGTAAAGTATTATACGGGGACTAGGCCATTGCTTCCGCAAAATCAGAAGTCCCGGGATAATACCCCAGATATCACTGAGTATAAAGACCTTGTATCTCAGAAAGAGGGATCCTTCAAACGAGATTTCAGGGGTTACCTATATATCCAAGTAGTGTTCCCCACGAAATTAGCAAGTTTGAATTTAGGTTTATATCCCGAACAAACCTACTAAATGTGCAAAAACCTATCGGCACATCATTAGCGAGACTGTTTAACCCATTTTAAACATTACATTTCTTTAGCATACTGTAACTGTCAAGCCGATGTACTATCATTTTCCCTTTTTACACAAGCTCTTTCTGGTTTTCTATTGTTTTTGAATTTTGAAAATATCTCTTGTTTTTGGATTTTTTGAAAATTTTTACTGTTTTTGTATTTTCTGAAAATATTTACTCCCCCTAAATACCAAAACAAGTAAAAAATCGACAAACCATTGCAGATTGTTTCTCAACATCATCTACAATGTCTCCTTCATCAACGCCAAGAATCTCCTCCAACACCGATAAAAGCTTCATACCGTTCAATTTTAACAAGTATTGAAAACGAGTTTTATCAAACGCTTTGGTATGTAAATAAGCTTTTTGTTCATCAGTGTGGATTTTCTCAATTCGTATCAACTTCTTCTCGAAACAGTCACGAATGAAGTGATGACGAATTTCTATGTGTTTCGTTTTTGTGTGATGAACTGGATTTTTAGTAATGTTAATTGCTGCCTCATTATCAACAAAGATAGGGGTGTTAAGAAATTGCAAACCGTAGTCGCGCATCTGTTGCTGGATCCATAAGATCTGAGAGCAGCAGCTGCTAGCAGATACATACTCAGCTTCACATGTGGATAAAGCCACAGAGGTCTGCTTTTTGCATTGCCAGGTGACCAATCGTGATCCAAAGAACTGGCACCACGCTGTTGTTGATTTAGCGTTAACTTTGCAGCATCCGAAATCGGAATCGGAATACCCTTCGAGCATAAAATCGCCTTCTCTTGGATACCACAACCCCAATGATGGAGTTCCTTTCAGGTAGCGTAATATCCTTTTCACAATCACCACATGCGAAGCTCTTGGGTTAGATTGAAATCTTGTTGCGAGGCAGGTTGGATACATAATATTGGGTCTTGAAGCTGTCAAATATATCAGCGATCCAATCATGGAACGATACAATGTTTCATCTACCTTCTCTCCGGTGAGATCGGGGTTTATCCCATGGTTCGTCGCTAATGGGGTGGAAGCTGGAGTAGAACCTGACATCCCGAATTTCTCCAAGATATCATGAACGTACTTCGTTTGATGTATGAATATTCCTTTGGGTAGTTGATCAACCTGCAGTCCCAAAAAGAATTTCATCTCACCCATTGATGACATTTCAAATTTTGTTTCATAACTCTTTCAAAATCTTTGCAGAGTTGTTCATTTGTTGACCCAAATATGATGTCGTCCACGTATATCTGAACTATCAGAAGATGACTGCCAACCTCTTTGGTGAAGAGAGTGGCATCCACTTTTCCACGGATGAAGTTGTTGGCTAGCAGGTGTTGAGACAATGTCTCGTACCAAGCTCTCGGGGCCTGGTGTAAACCATACAGCGCTTTATCCACCAAATAAACCTTGTCTTTGTGGATTGGATCGGTGAATCCCGGTGGCTGTCCGACATATACCTCCTCTTTTACCTTCCCATAGAGAAACGCTGATTTAACATCTAGCTGATAAACTTTGAAATTTTTCCAAGATGCAAATGCTAGGAAGATTTTGATCGCTTCAAGTCTAGCAACCGGAGCATACACTTCAGTGAAATCTATCCCTCCTGCTGACTGAAACCCTGGACTACGAGTTGAGCTTTGTTACGAATAATAACCCCTCGATCATCTCTCTTACATTTAAACACCCATTTGGTGTTGATCCTCCTGTGACCATCAGGCAAGTCTACCATTTTCCACACTCCCAACTTCTCAAACTGACTCAACTCTTCTTGCATAGCATTGACCCAAGAATCTTCAATTAGTGTTTCCTTGTATGTTTGCGGTTCGATCTGCGAAATAAAACAACTAAGTGAAAACTCAGTTTGTAAAGGAGCTACTGTAGAATAAAAACAAGTAAGGCCTTGGTCAATTTGACGTCTAGTGCGAACGCCTGATTGTAATTCTCCAATGATCAGCTCTTCTGGATGGTACGAAAGAGTTCTCGGCATCACCTCTCCTGGAACATCTACCTCGCCCTCCAAACTTGTGATATTTTGATTTGCACCTTGTTCATCGACTGGAATTGTTTGACTTGATATCTGGATTTGCTCCCCTTCAAAATCTGAATCATCATGATCAAATACATGCATATTATCAGATTCTTGATTATTATTGATTGCCGTCTGATTATCATGAGCAACTTCATCTTGTTGAATATCATCATGTTCTCCAGCATTGCTTGGACCGGCTTCATCGTCATTGGAAGCTCGATTTTGACTTCTAGAATACTCAGCTGGGAACCTTTCTTGTGATTCTTCATACTCTCTTAGAATATCCAACTCATCAAAGAAATCTGTTTCTTCTTCTTCTTCCATGTCAAACGAATCCCACAGTGTATCGTAATTAAAACGCCATGAGTCTCCTGGATTTTGCTGTGGCATAGTATACCCCTGACACTCAACATTTTGTGCTTCAATAATCCGCTTCAAGCTTGGAACAAAGACTCTTTTCAATGGACTTGAATAACCCACGAAAATTCCTTCAATGCTCTTTGCACCAAATTTTCCAAAAGGCTCTAGAACTGTACAGGGAGACCCAAACGGTTCTAAATACTTCAGGTTCGGTTTGCGGTTATTGATCAGCTTGAAACATGTCTTGTTGAATTTCTTCACCGTTAGAACCCGGTTGAGCGTATAGCCAGCGGCTGACACTGCTTCTGCCCAAGAATTGACTGGTAGCTTTGAATCAGCAAGCATCGTCCTAGCCGTTTCAATTAGTGTCCTGTTCTTTCTTTCAGCTACTCCATTTTGCTACGGAGTGTAAGGAGCACTAAATTCATGTAATATACCTCTTTCATCACAATACTCTTCCACCTTGTTTTTTTAAACTCAATACCATTATCACTCCTGATTCTTCTGATTCGAGTTTGGTACAAGTTTTCAATTTTTCTGAACAACGCCATCAAACTATCAAACGTCTCATCTTTCGTCTTCAGAAATGAAACCCATGAAAACCTTGAAAAGTCATCTGTTACTACTAGACAGTAGAGATCCCCAGTTATACTTTTGACATTCACTGGACCAAAATGATCCATATGAATTCTCTCTAACGGTCTTGAGACTGAGTTAACTTTCTTTTTAGGATGGGATTTCTTCTTTTGCTTTCCTTTGACGCAACTGATACACTCTCCTTCAAGATGAAAACCTTTCACATGAACACCAGTAACTAAATCGTTATGCACCAGGTGATTCATTTTCCTCAAGTGAATATGGCCCATCTTTCGATGCCATAACTGTGATTCTTTTTCCGTTGCTCTTGACATAAAACAGTGTGCCTGACCCGTGGTAGTAGTTGCTACACTCATGTCCAACACGTACAGATCATTCACTCTAGGCGCTCTCATGATCACCCACTCTTCGGGAACAACAAATCCTGGTTTCAAGATCAAACATTCTTTGTCTGTAAAGTGCGTTGTATACATATGATCACAAATCTGAGAGATGCTCAGAAGATTGTTTTCAAGCTCGGCGATGTAGTTTACTCTTTCAAACGTGACGATTCCATTAGATAGAGTTCCTTCACCGATTATCCGACAACCTTGATTACCTGCGAATCCCACATAACCTCCATTAAAATCATGAACATCATATAACAGGGTCTTCTTCCCCGTTATGTGCTTAGAAGCTCCACTATCCATAATCCATTATGAAACGGATCTTGGAAGCTCCTGCACAAATCACAAACACTTAGTGAGAAAATGAAGCCACCCAAGCCTCTTTCGACTCGGGTAACTTGAAATTTAGGTGAGTTTTTGCAACATAAAGTGGTGGAAAATTTTTATCATTCATCTTTAAGCTCTCCTCAGATCCAATCTCAACCTTTTTGTATAAAAAGAAATCATTTTTAGGAGGTTGATCAGTTGATTGGTCTTTCTTTGGTTCATTTTTCTTTTCAGAAGTAGGAAACATTTGTTTTTCAAGTTTCTCATAGTAATCCACAGGTACATACATCTTTACCGGAGTGGTAGAAGACGATTGTTTTTCCGACTCTGAAACCTTTGGTTTTGGAGAACTTTTTGGCTTCCATGTTTGTTGAGATGAAGCAACACGTTTGTAAAATTTGTCAGTTTTAGTTACCAACTTCTTAACAGGTTCAATTTTGACTTTTGTGTTCTCATTTTTCAAAATTTTCTCAACAACCATTGGAGCTTTGCCTTTTGTATCAACCTTCTTCTTTTGATTCTCAACAACTTCAGACTTAGGATTAAAGTTGGTACACTTTCGTGCAATATGTCCAACTTTGTTGCATTTGAAGCATGTACGAGTATCAACAACTCGACTTGTGCCTTCAGTCTGAAATTCTGAGGCTTTCTTTTCAAAGAATTCTTCATTTGAGTTTGAAAAAATCTCAGATTCTTCATCAGAAAGTGAACTTGAACCGTTCACAAACACCTTTTTCTCAGCAAACTTCTTGTTTTGAACATTTCTTCTTTGATAGTTTTTACCACCATGATATCCACCCGACCATCTGTTTCGGTTGTTGTTATAAAACCGTGGTGGAACAACGAGTTTTTTTTTTTATAGTAAGCCTTATCTTTTTCAAAATTTAGTTGCCTCTTGAAATGTTTCAAATTTTCAACTTCTGACATGTCAATCTCGACCAACTTGAAAACGTTTTTCAATTTGTTCACATTAACATTCTCCAGAGGAAACTCAGAATCCGAATACAACTTATCAGATCCCGCCATCTTATACATCACAACAGCAGGTTCATCATTTAAGTTGTTTTTGGACTTTGATTTCGGAATGTATTTGTCCAAAAAACAGTCATCATCCTCAGCTGAATCACTATCAGCCTTCAAAACATTTTCAGCCATGCTTTTAACAATGTCAGTTTGAACACTATCATCAAATGATTATGAAGAAAATGTAACATCAATTGTGTCTGGAAGTTTAATTTCATTTTCATCTTCATCATTAACCAACCCAGATTTTTTCTTTGAAAAATTGTTTAGAACTGGCGGTGGAACCTGATGAAACCCAACCCCAGTTCCATCCGAGTAAACATCTTCGCCTGCTTTGTTTTTCCCGATGGGTTTGGGAACAATGTGTTGTAAAACAAAGCTTGCGGAGTTGTAACTGGTTAATTTCAGATTAATGCGCTCATTCTCAATCTTAGCTTCTTCAAACTGAAGCTTCAACTTAGCAATCTCATCCAGTTGTTGGTTGATTTGCTCTTCTTTAACTCTCAAAACTCCAGTTAAATGCACATTTTCTTTATTGGTTTTACTATTTCGTTCATCAGAATCCTTTACTGTTTGTTTTAACTTGTTAAAATTTTCTGAGAGTTGACGATTTTCATGAATTAGCTTTTCATTTTCTTTCCTAATTCTTTCTACTTCAATTTTATCATTGTCAATTTTCTCAGTTAAATTTTTAACATGATCATTTGAAGATTTTAGCATTTTATCACGGTCGAGAATCTGATCTTCAACCTTTCTGACTCTTGCTATCAGATCATCAACTTTCTTACCACTGAGGTAAGTAATTGTACTACAAACCTTGCAGTTTTTCATGCAATTTTTGCAGTCACTGTCACCTTTGACTTTCTTACCTGACTCACTTGTTGATGCATTTGGACTGACCTTGCTTTTATACTCAGATTAAGACTTAGAGTCTACCTCAAGCTCCTTTGCAGCAAGCACCTTGTCAGCCATCTTCCTCAAGTTTTCAGCGGTAAATTCTTGTGAAGTATCAATAATCCCATCATCAATCTTATTAGGTTGCGACTCTTTCTCTTTCTCTTTTTCTATTTCTTTTTCTTTTTTATCTCCACCTCCCCACCATTCTCTCTGTCTTGCTTCTTCTTCTTCTTCTTCAGCAAATTGCACAATGAGAGCTTCCTCACTTAGAGACTTTGGATCAACAACAATGTTTCCTTCAGGATCAAGATAACATTCTCTATCAGCATCCCATCTCTTTGCTCTCTTAGCTTCGTAAAATATCTTAGATAATCTGGTCAGCCTGTATTGAGCTTTCTGCTTTCTGCCTTTGTATTTTTCTTCTTCATTTCTTGTGTCTTTGAAAGGAATAATCTTTTCTGCTACGAAAGCATAGCCCACTGCATCTTCCTCTGGTAGCAGTTCACTCCAATCGAAACCCTCATCGTCATGAATAACAGCAAGTGCTCTGGATTTTTCTTTGGAGTTATCTTCTATTTGTTTCATTCTGGGAGGTTCAGATTTGTTCTGATGATAAATTGCTCTTTTGTAGTAATCCTCACGAAATGGATTTGCAGTATCATCGGTGTAAGCGTTTCGGCACTCACGCTTAAAATGACCTTTCTGTTTACACTTGAAACATGTAACTTTTGACTTGTCAAAGCCTAATTTTGTAGAAGGTCCACCAATTGACTGTCTTCCAGTAATTTCCATAAAACGTTGCGCTCTTCGAACTGCACTGGCCATACACCACCTGATGTCGATTAGCTCCATCTCTTCAGGATCTATCTGATCATAGTCCTCCTTAGTCAAGTTGGTGTTTCCAATCTTGCCCGCCACGAGGCTCTCGTACGATTCTAGCACAGATGCTAACAACACCATCTGCTGTTTTGCTGACTCTTCACTGAAATTTTGACCATTCTTCAAATCCACTGCAATGTTACATTGAAATACATTCTTTAAAGCAGTTTGATTTTGAGCAGTCGATGAAGTATTTGAACTCTCTGTAGAAAATGCTGTTCTTGGAGACCCAGTCTTTGGTAGATTTCCTCTGTAGTACAACTCCACATTCTGCTGATAAGATGAGTTGTTTACTTTGCTAGATTTCTTTATCTCTAACTCGTGACTCTCCAGTCTTTCGATAAGCAGATCCACTGTCAACTCTTCTGACTTGATTGTATTCTTCAGCATTAATGCAAAGTACTGCCAATCTTGTTCATTCTGCAGTGAGTCGAACAGTTTGTCAACCAACTCTTCTTGAGTATATACAATTTTGTGTCTTGCAAGCTCCATCTTCAAATTCCCAAATCTCTCGATCATCTTAGATACAGATTCATTTTTCAGACAACTAAACAAATCAAATTCTTTTCTTAACAGTTTCTTTTTGTTCTTAACTATTTCTACACTGCCCACACATTTTACCCTCAGTTTCTCCCAAAGATCTGTCGAATTTTCATATTCAATCAACGATATTATATCATCTCTTACGAACTGATGAATCAAAGCGATGCATTTTTGTTCAGCAACATATCTTTCTATATCTTCAGTATCTGTCAAATTTCGAACATCATTTCCTCCTGAATTGTAACCATTCTTTAAACTCTTCCAGCTCTGGTATGCAAACGCTTGAAGCCACTCGTCAAACCTTGTAGCCCACCTGTTGTAATCTTCGATCACCATCAGTTTGGGAGGTTTGTTGTATGTCCCGTACGCACTCTCTACACTCATCGTATCGGAAAGAATCTTCTTTGCACTCGGTGTTGGTGTAGTTTCAGTTGTGTTATTTGTTGTGCCATCTCCCGAACCACTGGTATAAGCAAACACATCACAGAACGGATTCAAGAACAAATCATCCATCTTTCAAGTACCTGAAACAGTCAACAAACACTTAGAAAAAATTTTGGAATTTTGAAAAATAGATTCAAACGGAATCAGTTGAAGCGGAATTGCTTCAAACGAAATTACTTGCTTCAAACGAAATACTCACTCAAACGGAATTAAGTATTTCAAACGAGATTACCAAACAGTATCTAATTCCGTGCGGAATTAGCCTAATTTCAAACGAAATTATAACTCTTGAAGCGAAATTATGTGTTTTGAAACGAAATTACCAACTGAGATCTAATTCCGTGCGGAATTACCACAGATTTTTCAAGCGAAATTAGAAACTTGTTCAAACGGAATTAATTTCGAGGCCCATTTTTGTTACTTTTACTTTGAATTTTGATCTGAAACTTTCAAGGGTTAGTTAAAAATGTATTTCGCTTTTGATAAGTGAAAATCAAGCCATTTTGTCTGTTAAATCTAGTTCAATTCAGAAACGAAGGAGTAGAAATGAGAGAATCGGCTGAAATCAAGCTGAATTGGTATGAACTCCTCGTCCTAAGCTCTGATACCACTTGTTGGATCATCGTATGACCCTAACGAGTCAATCTGAGTAGTTCATCATCAAAAACAAAGGCGGAATCATTGTAATTGACGTAATACAGCTTGTTCCTTTCTAATTATCTTTTCTTATTGATTTCCTGAGCTTTTTACAAACAATTCTGACAAAAATTCGGCAGCACCTCAGCTCTCACACACTAATTCCATTCCAAAAGAATCAGGGGCATCAGGTATTTATAGAGTCAGTAATTCCGCTTGAAGCAAGTTCAAACGAAATCACAAGTTCATGCGGAATTAGTAATTCCACGTGAATCTCCTAATTCCATTTGAAACAACATCAAGTACCTTTCAAGCGGAATTACCCTAAAATCCTGTTTTCTCGATTTCCGTGCCCTGATCTAATTGATACAATACAAGACTCAATAAAGACGAAGTTAACAGACATCAGTGCACCAACAGTCCCCCAAGAATTGGCATCCAGCCGATGTAGACTTCATATCCCTTTCTGTCTCTCCAACATTAATTGACAGACGACAAACATGATGCCTGGGCGAATTGCATTCAAGTAAGGGTCGTTCTGCAATGAGAGTACATAGGCTTTGAATCTATCATATCGAATTTGGCAAGAACGTCGTGAACATATTTTCTTTGATGAATCAAGATCCCTTGACTGATTTGACGAACTTGCAAGCCCAGAAACATTGTCACTTCTCCCAATGAGCTCATTTCGAACTTCTTTCTCATCATACGAAAATATGAATGGCTTCCAGACATGCCACCAGGGCGTATACCTTATCAAGATCTAGACCTTCAACTTGCTCGAAACCTTAGACTGCCAATCGTGCCTTGTTCCTCGCGAGCACGCCGGTGTCATCCTGTTTGTTTCTAAATACCCAACGTGTTCTAAGAGCACGTTTTCTTTTGGTGAAGAGAACCTTCATCCCTTTATCACACATCTGAGATACGCTCAAAAGACTATGCTTCCGTTCAGGGACATAATTGACGTCTGAGAAAGTGAGAACTCTAATTTTGACAGTGCCCTTCATGGTTATTCTTCCAGTTTCCCCTCCCGCGAAGTTGACACACCCACCATCGAATAATTTTTTTTGTCATTCAACTGGGATATGTCTCCTATCATGTGTCTTGAACAACTACTATCGATAAACCAAAATTTGATGATGGCCCTCCATAGCCGTTCCTGCACATTTAGCGAAATTAATTAAGAACTAGAACCCAGACCATTGTTGACCTTAGTTGACCATCACTATCTGTGTATGAACCTCACGAAAAATCATATGATTTTTAGTAGAATTTGAGGTTTCAGGAAAAGATGTAGACGTTGATGGTTGTGAGCACTAAGACTGGGATCTAGCAAGAATTTTGGGTTTCCAAATTTTGGTGTCAGAATTGTTTGAAACATTCTTCTTAAAAGATGTAACTCTTGACTTCATTAGATGACTTTAAAAACCAGTTTGTATTTGAAAGTTTTTTATTGTTCTTTTTTGCTAGATTCCAGTCTCCATCAGAAAGCTTGACTTTAGAAGATCGATATCTGACTGATCGATGATGCATAGCCTTCTGATGACGTATGTTACCAGAGTAGTAGGGATGATGGACACAGTTTCTAGCAATGTGCCCTAGAATTCCACAATTAAAACACGTTTGTCTTTTTGAGAAAAAGACAGTCAGTTCTGCTTGTGTTATTCTAGGGAACTGATCAAGTCTTTTCTTTCCATTTGATGCTGCCTGCTCACAGTCATCAGCACAAGAGTAAGTATCTACAACTTCACCCTTCAGTTTAGGTTCAGTTTGCTTGAGAGACGGGTTTTCCTTTTGAACTTTCTTTTGGCGTGGTTTTCTGTTTTTACATAACCGTCTTTTCTTTAAAGGAGCAGATTCAGTAGACTTTGCTTCATTTGAAACGCTTTCTTCAGAATCTGATCCTTTGGGATCGAGGGTTGAGTCATATGTTGAATTGATTTCCACGGATCCCTTTTCTTAAGAAACCATGTTCTCATAAGTTTCTGCAGAATTGGTTTCCACAGATATCTCTTCTTCAGTTTCATCAGTTGAATCAACTGTTGAATTGATTTCCATGGATCCCTTTTCTTCAGGCTCCAAGTCCTCATGAGTTTCTGCATAATTGGTTTCCACATATATCTCTTCTTCAGCTTCATCAATTTCTGAGTCTCTGACATCAACTGATTCTGGTTTATCAGATGATGAGCAGTCTATGTTTGAAACAGTTTGACTCTCTTCGGCCGCAACACTGCTTGATTCTAATTGTTCATCACAATCGGAATCTTTGGAAGAGCTATGCACATTATCTGATGTTCCAGAATCTGCCACTTGATTGTTAGGTTTATCAGATGACCCATGTTCATCAACTTCTTCACTAACACAATCAAACATATCAATTTTCTCATCTTTATCCTGTTCATGAGTTTCTGATGTATCGGTTGATGTTTCAGGCACACTAGAATAGTTGTATGAATCACCAGAACAGGTTTCTGAGTCACTAGAAATAGGTGTTTCAAGTTTATCAGTCAATACATCAGATTTCCCTGTTAAAACATTGTCATCCCAACCATAATTTAAAACCACAGCACCAGAATTATCAATTTTAGTAGGAACACCCCAAGTCTCAGCAAACCAAGACATAATATAGGTCCAAACGTAAAGATCGTGTCTGGAACATAAGGAAGCATCCGAATCCTCAGCAACATTAACAACGTTTGAATGTGGTTCATCATCCACTGCAGACTGCTCTTCAACTATCATTGATTCTACACATGAACTAGAACAGTTAGTATTGTCTATAGAATCAGAATTTGATAAATTTTCTTTGGGCTCCTTTGTGGATGTTTTCACTGGTTCTGCTTCATTTTCTGTTTCATTTTCTTTTTCAGGTTCGCCAGCTGATTCGTTTGAGCAATTTTTATCCGTATTTTTAACAAAATTCATTGGTTTTTGAAAATCAGTGGGTTGGGCATTCCTAGGCTTTAAGGGCTCCCATGGAACATAATCACTTGGTTTACCATAAATCATTTTATCAGAATTTTCTAGTTCTTGCTTAGTAGTAGGCATTCTTGAGTAATTATATGATATGGCGGTGGAACCTGCTTGTAGCTCAAACCCTTACCCTTGTTTTCTTTGAATGCCAACTGCACATTGCACAAGTTACGAACAGTGTCACTGGAAGTATCAAACTTCTTTATGTTTAACTCGTTTTGTTTGTACTTCTCGGTGAGAAGTTCGAGCTCAGCTCTCACAGAATCGCATTCTAAGGTTTTTACGGTAAGTCTGTGTTCGTACATTTTAGTTTTCTATATAATTTTTAATAATTTTTTTTATTTTATAGAATAATAATATATTAAAAATAAACTATTATTATATTTATATTTTTTTTCTTTTTTTAATAAAAACTATTATAATGACTATTAATGATTAAGTAATGATTACCTTAATTAAGATTATAATTAATTAAAATCAAAACCCTAAAACAAGAATTCAAAACATCACTCTGATGATGTTCCGTCAAAAGCCAAAACCCTAATTGTTAACTTCAACCGCCAATTTTAAAAACATGATTACCAACGGTGCAGGTCTGGGAACAGAAATGGTGAAGACGGAATCGTGTTTATGAAGACGGACGGAGACGAAGGTGTTTGACGAAGAAGGTGATAATATGAAGAAGGTCGTCGGAGATGAAGGTGATCGTCGGACGGTTGTCAGAGAAGGTATAGGGTCTGCCGTATAAATGAATGAGAACAATGAGTTGTAGGTGGTGATGTCGATGGTGGTCCATCGTGATGTTTGCTGGAGATGATTGCAGCGGAGGAAATGAGTATGCAGAAGGTGATTCAGGTTGGAGATGATCGGAGAATACGAAGGTGGACAGTGGGATGACCGGAGAAGATGAACAGAGGCAGGTTATAACAGGTCGTCAGAGTGTTCAAACGGAGGTGGTGATGGTGAGCGGAAATTGTGGAGTTGATGAACGACGGTGGGTTAATGACAGATAAGATTGGAATTGAAGAGGGTGGAACATGGTGGTAATCAATGGTGTTCCGTTGTTCGGAGTCGAACAACGGTGTTCGGTGGATGACGGAGTGTGTGGTGGTGACGGAGGGTGTCGGAGATCAGAGGTCAACTGTTGAAAATGATGGGGATGATTGGAGATTGAAGGTGATGTCCGGTGGTTAATGGTGATCGGAGGGTCTATGGTGGTCTACTATGGTTAATGGTACGTCGGAGAAGAACACCGGAGACGAAGACCGAGATGATGAACTGTGATGAAGATGACGACGCCGAAGATCGATGATGGTGATTGACGGTGACGATGCAGTCGCCAGAGATGGTGACCGGTGATGATGAAAGAACGATGAAGATTGGAGATGGATGATGGGGTGTGGTGGACGCTGGATACGATGGCGGATGGTGGTTCTGATCGATGATGTTGGACGATGGTGGATGTTGAAGATGATGAAGATGAGTTTCAGATGGAATGTAGTATCTTGGATGGAATGTAGTATCTCGGATAAATGTGTTATGTGTTATGTGTTTTTCGATGTGCAGAAAGATGATGAATGTTAATAAATAATGACAAGATGAATGATAAACTGTCTTGGATGAATTGTGTCTCGGATGAACTTGGATGAATTGTGTCTCAGATGAAATGTATCTTTCCAATGATGATGATATATGATGTCCGAGATAAAGAAAATGATGAATGATGAATTTTGGATTTATGATATTGACAGATGATAATATGAATGGAGAAATATGATGTATCTCGATGAAATTCAACTTTCACTTTATGAGTTTTGGATGAAGTTGATAATCTGAGATGATTCGATAGATGATTGGATATGAGAGGTTGTATCTCGAATGAAAATGGCGATGATAGTTGGTATCCCGGATAAGATGAAGATGAAGATGAAGATTTGTGCAGATCCCAGTCCTTTAACAACTTTATAGCATATTAAAATACCAAAATATAATGATGTTTGGTCATAATATGATGAACTTGATGAAGAATACGAAGAACAAGATGAATATCTTCAACAAAAAAAGTCAAAATTTCTTGAATGTTTGATATCAAAATGGCACTGATACCAATTGTAAGTCCCGAAAAACAGATCAAACAACTATATCAAATAATCACCAAGGATGCGCGGAATCCAAACTTGATGATCTTCAAGAAATAACAAGAACAAGTAGAAAGATTGTTGATTGGAATGCTTAAACTTGCGTATAATGATTTGTCTAATACAAGTTTCTAAAAGAAAACAACCAACCCATGCTCCTAATTAACATTTACTATTTATAGTAAGGGTTTAGGGAGCATTTCCCCCAAAACCCTAGGCCCATATTCCCCAAAGCCCACTCTAATACCCCACCTTCTAGAAGCTTGGCCCATTTAGCAATAATCCTACTAATCCATAAACCTATAGGGCCTAACAGATATAATGTCAAAAATTGTTGTTTCGATACTTGGAAGTTCTTTTTACGTTAATTACAAAAAACTGCGTTTTGACTTTTTATTTAATAAAACTTTGACCCGTCATTTGACCAACTTAACATGATCTTCAGAAGGTGCCCTCATAGGGGATTAACACCTACATTATTACGATCACTTAACCATGTTCGATTCTCTAGGATCGTTTTCAGACCCGAACGAGTCGTTCAGAAGAGTTTTACTCAATACGAAAGGCGGAAACAGATGTACTGAGGTCAATTAAGCTAGAATATCACTTTAAACTGTCGTATTATTGATTTGATAGCAATTTACAGCGACACGACACTTCGGCAGCACTTCGTTGCTCAGACCGGAATAGTTACTAAAGATTTCGCTTGAACACCTATTTATAGTGTTCTGATTCCGTTTGAAAGTGTTTCAAGCGAGATTACATTTCAAGCGGAATTACTAATTCCGTTTGAAATGAGCTTGACACTTTCAAGCGGAATTACATCCTTTCAAGGGAAATTACATTATCTCGAACTACGTGCCCTGATCTAACATTCTACGAACAAGACTTGATACAAGACGAAGTCGACAGACGCATGCACGAACAGACTCCCCCTCGAATGTTGACGAGTCTTCAGTGTCTCGAGTCTTCGCATCTTCAGTCTTTATCAGTCTTCGGGCTTCTCTTTTGAAGTATCTGACATTGTAAAGCATCCTCAAATCTCTCTTTTCTTTTCATCACCAACAGACTCTCCTCGAACAAATAATCTTTCCTCGGATGTTGACCTAATCTTCAAACCCAGAATCACAATCTGGCTCTATCTTCTCTTGATCAGATCTCTTGATTCCTTAAGTTCATCAGCTTCAGCAATCTCAGGATCAGAACCTTGCTCTTTGTCATTCAGACTCCCCCTCTCAGTAAGCTGGGATCGCAGTCTGGCTTCCACAGGTTCAAGATCAAGGCCTGGCTCACATCCTGCTCTGGATCGAAACCTGGCTTTTTATCTGTTTATCCCAAGATCACCTAGCTCTTCTGTTTCCTGCACAGATCTCTACCCAAAAATAAATTTCACAAATTTATACTCTTCTAACCACTTGTAAAAACAATTCTCAAAATGATTTATCATTTAAAATGTTTCTGATGACCACTTGTGGATATATTCAATTAATGAATGATTTTACAATGTTAATTTCTGATGAACCACTTGAAGAAATTATCATTTTTCTTTTCAAAAAAGCATTCTCCCAAACCATTTGTCATCATGTTTAGCACTTGGAATTTTGAAAATCAGCTTTCCAATATCAGTTGTCGAAAATCTTTTTGAATTTTTCAAAATTTATGCTAAAACACACTAAAATCTTTTTGGATTTTTTATGTAAATGAAATGCAATAAAGAAATATTTACAGACAATATTTTTGTGAGTTTGTGTAAGAGGATCATATCAGTTTTTAAGACAAATCACCAACACCGTTAAGCTTTAAACATATTAAGTTCTAAACGATTCACTTAGATTGTCAGTATACTGATCCACTTAAATTTTCACACAAAGTTCAACTGTTTCAAGATACCAAATTAATGTTTTAAGCACTTAAACTTATTTGCGTGTCCCACCTCAGAATATACTCCCGTATCCAGATCCCGATATTCAGTCTTACAGGTGAGTATACCACAGATGATATCTGTAAGGGGAAGGATGCGAGGGCCGTGAGAGCTCAGGTCAAAACTTCCGTTCAGCAGAGAGATGACGGCTTCGACTTTTGGTGTGTCCCCTTCAGAGGATCTTTTCTTCAACGGCATGATTAGCATTTTGCAATGTTTCATCATTTTTTATGCTGAGGGTGGGCTATATTTCAAGCAGGCATAAAGTATTCTCCGGGGACTAGGCCATTGCTTCCGCAAAATCAGAAGTCCCGGGATAATACCCCAGATATCACTGAGTATAAAGACCTAGTATCTCAGAAAGAGGGACCTTTCAAACAAGATTTCGGGGGTTACCCATATATCCGAGAGATGTTACCCACGATATAAGCAAGTTTGAAATTTAAGTTTATATCTCGTCACAATCTACTAAATGTGTAAAAACCTACTGGCACATCATCAGTGAGACCGTTTATCACTTTTTAACTTTCCAATTCTTTAGCATGCTGTGATAATCCACTGATGTACTATCATTTCCTCTTTTTACAACAAAACTCATTTTGAATTTTATCATGTTTTGTACTTTTTCAAATTTTCAAATGTTTTTGGATTTTCTGAAATTCTTACTCCCCCTAAAATGCAAACACATTTAAAGAAATTTGAAAACAAACTGTACAAGTAAAATGACAACTGATATCGAATCACTTCAATTCGCCATCCACTTGGCATAAACAATCAGAACTCCCCCTCACAACAAAACATTTTCCCATTATAATTTCAAAACACTTAAGTTTGTTTTAATCAAATGGTTTTTCCGGAAAATAAGTTTTGTTGATTTTACAAAACCTCTTGTAGGTTAGGGGATTCATCACCTTGTTCTTTCAACCACTTGTAAGAATATAACAATTTTAAGTTCAATCAATCCATTACCACTTATAGAAATTCAAGTACAACTTAATGTCCCTGATTTACCACTTGTAAGTAATCAAACCAACAATCACTTGTAAGACGAAATATCACTTTCGTGAATTTCTCAAGAAAGATGCCGATTCATGCTCCACTCTTACCAACCTGGGAGCTCCGGCAAGTCATACTTGTGACCAATTTTCAGTTTTTCAAACAAAACAATATAAGAATGATGCCGATTCATGCTCCACGATTACCAACTTGGGAGCTCCGGCAAGTCAGGTGTTTTAGTCAAAGAATATATCCACCCAAGCCTGACCAGCCTTGGGTGAACCCGAGTTACCAACACTCGGTTTCTTACCGTTCATCTTCTTTTCATAGAACTCTTTAACCCCTTTGACTTTTCTGTCAACCATTTTTCCAAAGATGTGTTTCACTTTGGAATTAAAGGCCTTTTTAATATCAAAATCTTTCTTTTCTAAGAAAAATTGATTTGAAATTTCAACTTTACCAACCTTTTGTTTAAAATTTTCAGCCCTCAATGGTGGAAAATTTGCATCATCCATTGGAGGAACTGAATTCTCACTATCAACCCCAATTTGTGGCTCCTCTGACTTTGTGGAATCAGATTCATCGCCAGAAGATAGCTCCTCTGATTTTGACGAATCAGAATCATTGCTAGAACTATCATCAGATTTCTTAACGACCCATTTTTGGTTGTCAAGTTTTGCCTTTTTCTTGTAAAACCTGTTTGAACATTCACCAATCTCAAAAGTTGAATTTTTGAAAAGTTTAGTTCTCTCAATTGGCGGTTCAAACTCAACCTCTTTATCTTTCAGTTTATGAGAAACTCCCTGTTTTGAGTGTATTTCCTTGGAACAATTCTTGGCAATATTACCAACAGTGTTGCATTGGAAACAGGTTCTCGTTTCTTTCATCTGATCAGCATTCTTCATTTCTTCTTGCTTCTTTGCAAGGAAATCTTTGTTAGATTGCTTCCAGAATGGGTTGTTTTGTTCTTCCTCTGCACTTGTTCCTGCAACAAATACCATCTTTGATTTAAAATCTCTAACATATTTTTCATTTTTATAGTTTTCTGGTGGAATGAAACCTAATCCTTTCTTTTTGAAATTACCGTTATGGTTAGGTTTTTTTGAAAACCAGCACCAGAACTGTAACCCTTTTTCTTGTTTAAACGTTGTTGAACTCTTGAGGTGTAAGATTTAGGTTTTTCAGAAAAATTTACATCTTTTATTTCAGAAATATTAATTTCTGTCAGTTTGAAAACCTTTTTTATCATTTCCGTTTTAACACCTCTTATTGGAAATTCCTCATCAAAATATAATTTGTCAGAATCATTCAATGTATATGCAACTCTGAATGTTTCATCATTCAAATTAGATTTTGATAACAAGAATTCTTTATTGTAAACTTTTTTGCCCTGTTTGACTGTTGACTTTGATTTGTCAGACTTTGACTCTGAGTTTGACTCCGACTTTGACTCCTCAGTTTCATCATTATCTAACACATGATCCACCACTTTCTTCATCAATTGAGATTGTTGATCAGTGTCAGACGATGTAAAAGTAACATCAATATTTTCTGGTAGGTTAACTGAAGATTCCGACTCCCACTGTAAATTTGTTGCCTTTTTGACTCTTTCTGAATTTGGATTTCTAGGAGAATATCCATTTTCAAGCGGGGGTGGACACTTGTTGTAACTGGCACTTTGTTTCTTACCAGATGTCTTCACTTCAGTATCCTTCTTCTTTTCTTTCTTCTTTTCAGGAGTCTTTTCTTCAAATACCTTTGGTTCTTCAGTTACTTCATCATCCTCAAATGCCTTCATGCCTTCAACAGTTGGATAAATCCTGTTAATGACATAAGAAGTACATGAGTAACTTTTCAATAAACAATTAACTCTTTCAGTTTCAATTCTTTGAGTTTCCAGTTTTTGTTCCAGCACAGCACACTTTTCAATGTAATTGTTCACAACTTTCTGCTTTATCATGAAAGCTCCTTGAAGTGTTTTCATTGCTGTTGCTTGTTCTTCGCTTGATTGATTGTACTGATTCATAGCTTTGTTAAGAACATCATAAGATTCCTTCAACCTGTTTATGTTGTTAATCAACTCACTGTTTTTCTTCTTTATGATCTCACAGGTTTCACAATTCACAGGAATCTTTCTTGCATCAACTTCTTCATCAACTTTAAATTTTGGAACTTCCACTTTTTTTCTTATCACTGGTACTTCTTCATCATCACTGCTAACTGGTGTTTTGACCTTTTTCTTTTTCTTTTTAGCTTTTTCATCATCACTGTCACTCTCTTCCATCATTTTAAAATGAGCTGCCATTCTTCTTGCATAATACTCTTTATCATCATCACTATCTTCTTCAACTCGAGCGACAAAAGCTTTTTGATGTGAAGTTTTGTTTGGATCATAATCATCCCAACTAAAACCTTCCCAGTTAAATCCTTCTGGTAACTTTTCATCATCTTGGTTTATCAGGCATGCTTTATTATCCGCTGAGATATATTTGTCCCAACTGAAACTTTCCGTTGGCTTTTTGTCATCCTGATTCACCATACAAGCTCTCTTTGAAGATTCCTCGATTACTTTCCTACCATGTGCCACTTGTGGTTCTTGTTGTTGTTGAGATAATTGATGATAAATGGCCTTCCAGTAGTAATCATTGTTGTTGAACGGATTTTGAGCTCCACTTGCTTCGTGATTTGTGCACTCCCTCTTGAAGTGTCCTTTTTCCCTGCAACGAAAACAAGTGACTTTAGATTTATTAAAACCTAAATTAGAAACAAATGCATCACGGAAGTCATCTCTTCCTGTGATTTGTTTGAATTTCTCTGCTCGTCTCAACACACTTGCCAAACACCATTTTATGTCCATCAATTCCATCTCCTCAGCATCAATCTGATCGTAATCCTCTCTTGTTAACATAGGATTCCCGATCCTACCTGCCACTAAACTTCCATACGACTCCAACACGGTTCCCAACAAAGACATATGGCTTTTTGCAACTTCTTCAGAATAAGCCTGATCATTTTCAAGATTCAATACAATGTTGCATTGTAGCTTTTTGCCATTCTTTGTTGCTGAAATGTTTGGATCAAAAGATGGATATGATGAAAAACTTGTGTTGCTGTTTGATCCTTTGGAAGAATTTCAAGATGAACCTTTTGCATTGAAAGCAGTTTCAATATTTGGTGACATGTTGGTGGATTTATCACTGACACCACCCTTGTAATAGAGACCAATGTCTTGTTCACCGTCGAAATCTTTCATTCTTGAGATCTTTCTCTGTTCCATTTCTTGAGCCTCAATCTTTTCAATGAACTTGCTCAATGTCAGACTACTAAAACCTTTCTTGTTCCTCAACATCATGAGATATGTACCCCAAGTTTCATATGGCAATGCATCAGCTAGCTTTTCAATCAACTCTTCATTATCTTTGTTGATGCTCAATCTCTTCATGTTCGCTAAACAAATTGCAATATCTTTCAATGATTTGCTTTGTACTTTCATTTTTCAACCCACGAAACAGATCAAACTCTTTCTTCAAAAGTGATTTCTTGTTCTTGACCATCTCTTGACTTCCAATAAACTTTGATCTTAAATCTTTCCAAATTGAATAAGAAGTTCCATTGTGTTGCAATAAAACCAAAATATCTTCTTTCACAGCTTGTTGTAGTAGACTTAACATCATTTTTTCATCATTGTATTTCTTTCTATTTTCAGCACTCAGATCTTTAATAGCAATAATCTCCTCATCATCAGTCATCGGTCTAACATATTTCGTCTCAACACATTCCCAAGCATCCAAATAATTTGCTTGTACCCAGTTTTCAAAACGTCCTTCCCAACCTTTATACTCCTCAATGTTCATGAGCTTAGGCGGTTTTTGCATAGTCCCTGTTTCGTTTTCCAACATCGTGTTCTGTGCAAGAGTAATCAGGGTAACCGGGGTAGCGAATGCGTTGTAAAATTCCTCTTCCATGATTTGGTTTTCAAGAAATTTTCAAACACAGTTTTCAAACGAGATTACAAACTCAAGTGGGATACCCTGTTCAAACGGAATCAACACTCTTAAACGAAATTCCTTTCAAACGGAATTACATGGTTCAAACTGGATTACCCTTGAAACGAAATTACCCTAATTTCGTTTGAATTTACACCTTTTCAAACGAAATACCAGATTGAAGCGGAATTAGCGATTCAAACGAGATCACTCAAACGGAATTACCCAACTGAAACGGAATAGCACGTTTCAAACAGAATTACTCAAACAGAATTGCACCTTTGAAGCGGAATTAGCTAATTCCGTATAAACTTTCAAACGAAATACCGGTTTCAAGCGGAATTAAGCTCTAATTCCGTTTGAAATGCTGCTGATGTCATCATTCTCTCGCTGATTTTGAAACGGAATTACAAATTAATTAAGTTTTAAGCCGATTTTAATTCTAAAACTTTCTAGGATTTGTTAAAACACTAATGCGCACAAGATGTGTAAAATTCAAGACATTTTGACCGTAAAAATTTGTTAAATTTGAAAAAGAAGGTGTACAAATCAGAAATTGCAGCTGAATTGGTATGAACTCTTCCTCCTGAGCTCTGATACCACTTGTAGGATCGTTTTCAGACCCAAACGAGTCGTTCAGAAGAGTTTTACTCAATATGAAAGGCGAAAACAGATGTACTGAGGTCAATTCAGCTAGAATATCACTTTAAACTGTCGTATTATTGATTTGATAGCAATTTACAGCGAGACGACACTTCGGCAGCACTTCGTTGCTCAGACCGGAATAGTTACTAAAGATTTCGCTTGAACACCTATTTATAGTGTTCCGATTCCGTTTGAAAGTGTTTCAAGCGAGATTACATTTCAAGCGGAATTACTAATTCCGTTTGAAATGAGCTTGACACTTTCAAGCGGAATTACATCCTTTCAAGCGAAATTACATTATCTCGAACTACGTGCCCTGATCTAACATTCTACGAACAAGACTCGATACAAGACGAAGTCGACAGACGCATGCACCAACAGATTCGAACATTGGCTTGACAGAAATGGTGATAACTGAAAGTCAAAGCACTAGTCAATTTTCTTGACTTTCGACCATTATGTAGCCTATAAATGAAACAAGACTAGGAGAGAAAACTTACAAGTGTTCAAGGCAAAGATTAAACTCTATAAAGGAGGCCTCTATAGATCAGAAGGACTCCAAGATAACTAGAGAGAGAGAGAGAGGGAGAGAGAGAATGAGAAGTGCAAGTCTTGAAAGCTCAAGAACACCTCTATTTATAGTTGCACAAGAGTTATAGGATGATGCCACATGTCATAGATGCTTTGAGATGCTTAGGAGTGTCCTAGCAGGTGGAAGAAGTAGAGGAGAAGTGGCAAATTTGCGAGTTAAGGTGGTAGGGAATAGCTGCAGAACTGCCAGCTGTATTCTGCGAGTGCACCCAATGCGGACCGTATGAGGTGTGCCACGTGGTCCGCATGGGTATTCTGGTGCCCATAGAGTTTAAATGCCATGCGGACCGTATGGACCGAGTATTGCGGTCCGCATGAAGTTTCCAGAAATAAAAAAATGAATGTCTTACGAACCGAAAGGCATATGCCTTGTGGTCCGCATTGGACCATCAGAGACAAAAGTTTGGCATTTTGTCACAAAAGACCCATTTGAAGCGTCAGCATGTCCTCTGATGTTTGAATTGTATGCTCACTCTGACCATCAGTATGTGGATGGTAAGCCGTACTGAAATTTAAACACGTACCTAAGATTGTTCGAAACTCTTCCAGAAATGAGATGTATACCTAGTATCTCTATCAAACACTATGGATACTGACACTCCATGTAAGGACACAATATTGTCCACATATAATTGAGCAAATTTGTCAGAACTAAAAGTTTCCTTAATTGGCAGAAAATGGGCTGACTTAGGCAGTTTGTCAACTATCAACCAAATTGTGTCATTGCCATGTTTAGTCTTAGGTAACTTGGTAACCAAGTCCATTGTTACCATTTCCCATTTCCATGTGGGAATTTCTAGTTGTTGTAACAGTCCTGACGGTTTCTGATGTTCAGCCTTGACTTGTGAACAGGTCAGACATTTAGCGACATAGGTGGCTATGGATTTCTTCATACCTATCCACCAATAATTTCTTTTCAGATCCTGGTACATTTTATCTCCTCCAGGATGTACCGAATATTTGAAATTATGTGATTCCTGGAGAATCAGATCTCTGAGTCCTCCGAAGATAGGAACCCGTATGCGTTTATTGAATCTCATGATTCCATGATTTCCAGGTGTTAACTTATTCATAGTTCCACCTAATCCTTCATTAGAAGCATTTGCTTCTAGTAAGGCTTGCTTTTGAACTTCTAACAGTTTCTCATTCAAACTGGTTCTATGTTCAATCATTTTGGCATGAACCCTAGTTGGTTTAATTCTTTCCTTGCGACTTAAGGCGTCGGCAACAACATTTGCCTTACCTGGATGGTAACAAATCTCACATTCGTAATCGTCTAGAGTTTCCATCCAACGGCGTTGTCGCATGTTAAGATTTTTTTTTATTAAAAAAATGTTGGAGACTTTTGTGGTCCGTGTATATGATACACTTTGTGCCATATAATTAATGTCTCCAAATTTTCAATGCAAACACAATCGCACCCAGTTCTAAATCATGGATGGTATAATTCTTCTAGTGTATTTTAAGTTGTCGTGGTGCATACGCTATCACTTTGCCTCTTTGCATAAGCACACAACCCATTACTGTGTGCAAAGCGTCAAAGTACACAACAAAGTCTTCAATCCCTTCAGGTAGTGTTAAGACAGGAGCATTGCTCAGTTTCTGCTTCAGAATCTCAAAGGATTCTTTCTCTTTAGGACTCCAGTCAAACTTTACATTTTTACTGGTCAACGTAGCTAAAGGAGTGGCAATTCGAGAGAAGTTCTCAATGAACCTCAGGTTTTCATCAATTTGGACATCATGGTGCGGCATAGCTGATTCTTTGGCTTGAAATTTCTTTAAATTTGAGATGTGGAAGATATCATGGATTCCATTGAGTTCCTCAGGTAGCTTAAGTCTATAAGCTACGGAACCGACACATTCGGTTATCTCGAATTGTCCAATATATCTCAGGCTCAACTTGCCCTTCTTTCCAAATCTCAAGACACCTTTCCAAGGTGATATTTTCATTAAAACTTTGTCCCCAATTTGGAACTTAAGAGGTTTTCGCCTCTTATCTGCATAGCTCTTCTGCTTATCACGGGCAGTTTTGGGCCTATCACGGATTTGCAAAACCTTATCCATGGTTTCAAGTACAATCTCGGGTCCTGATAGTTGGTTTTCTGCAACTTCAGCCAAACAAACGGGCGTTCTGCATTTTCTCCCTACAAGGCTTCAAATGGAGCAGTTTTGATACTTGTATGATAACTATTATTGTAGGGAATTCAGTTAGGGGTAGATGGTCATCCCAAATACCACCTAGATCAATGGTACATGCTCTCAGCATGTCCTCTAATTTTTGAATTGTACGCTCACACTGACCATCAGTCTGGGGATGGTAAGCCGTACTGAAATTTAAATGCGTACCTAAAGATTGTTGGATACTTTTCCAGAAATGAGATGTATACCTAGTATATCTATCAGATAGTATGGATATTGGCACTCCATGTAAGGACATAATATTGTCCACATATAATTGAGCCAATTTATCAGAACTAAAAGTTTCCTTAATTGGTAGAAAACGGGCTGACTTAGGCAGTCTATCGACTATCACCCAAATAATGTCATTGCCACATTTAGTTTTAGGTAACTTGGTAATCAAGTCCATTATTAACATTTCCCATTTCCAAGTGGGAGTTTCTAGTTGTTGTAGCAGTCCTGACGGTTTCTGATGTTCAGCCTTGACTTGTGAACACGCCAGACATTTAGCTACATAGATGGCTATGGATTTCTTCATACCTATCCAGCCATTTTATCTCCTCCAGGATGTACCGAATATTTGGAATTGTGTGATTCCTGGAGAATCGGATCTCTGAGTTCTCCGAAGATAGGAACCAGTATGCGATTATTAAATCTCATGATTCCATCATTTCCAGGTGTTAACTGATTCACAGTTCCACCTAATCCTTCATTAGAAGCATTTGCTTCTAATAAGGCTTGCTTTTGAACTTCTAACAGTTTCTCATTCAAACTGGTTCTAAGTTCAATCATTTTGGCATGAACCCAAATTGGTTTAATTCTTTCCTTGTGACTTAAGGCGTCGGCAACAATATTTGCCTTACCATGATTGTAACGAATCTCACATTCGTAATTGTTTAAAGTTTCAATCCAACGGCGTTGTCGCATGTTAAGATCTTTTTTATTAAACAAATGTTGGAGACTTTCATGGTCCGTGTATATCATACACTTTGTGCCATATAATTAATGTCTCCAAAGTTTCAATGCAAACACAACCGCATCCAGTTCTAAATCATGGGTGGTATAATTCTTCTCATGTATTTTAAGTTATCATGATGCATAGGCTATCACTTTGCCTCTTTGCATAAGCACACAACCCATTCATGTGTGCGAAGACGGGAGCATTGCTCAGTTTCTACTTTAGAATCTCAAATGATTCTTTCTGTTTAGGACCCCAGTCAAACTTTACATTCTTACGGGTCAATGTAGTTAAAGGAATGGCAATTCGAGAGAAGTTCTCAATGAACCTCAGGGTTTCATCAATTTGCACATCATGTTGCGGCATAGGTGATTCATTGGCTAAAAATTTCTTTAAATTTGAGATGTGGAACACATCATGGATTCTACTGAGTTCCTCAGGTAGCTTAAGTCTATAAGCTACGAAACTGACACATTCGGTTATCTCGAATGGTCCAATATATCTTGGGCTCAACTTGCCCTTCTTTCCAAATCTCATGACACCTTTCCAAGGTGATATTTTCAATAACACTTTGTCCCCAATTTGGAACTTAAGAAGTTTTTGCCTCTTATCTGCATAGCTCTTCTGCTTATTATGGGCAGTTTTGAGCCTATCACGGATTTGCATAATCTTGTCCATGGTTTCAAGTACAATCTCGGGTCCTGATAGTTGGCTTTCTGCAACTTCAGCCTAACAAAAGGGCGTTCTGCATTTTCTCCCATACAAGGCTTCAAATGGAGCGGCCTTAATACTTGTATGATAACTATTATTGTAGGAGAATTCAGTTAGGAGTAGATGGTCACCCCAACTACCACCTAGATCAATGACACATGCTCTTAGCATGTCCTCTAATTTTTTATTGTACGCTCACTCTGACCATCAGTCTGTGGATGGTAAGCCGTACTGAAATTTAAACGCGTACCTAAAGATTGTTGGACATTTTTCCAAAAATCAGATGTATACCTAGTATCTCTATCAGACAGTATGGATACTTGCACTCCATGTAAGGACACAATATTGTCCACATATAATTGAGCCAATTTGTCGGAACTAAAAGTTTCCTTAATTGGTAGAAAATGGGCTGACTTAGGCAGTCTGTCGACTATCACCCAAATAGTGTCATTGCCACGTTTAGTTTTAGGTAACTTGGTAATCAAGTCCATTATTACCATTTCCCATTTCCAAGTGGGAATTTCTAGTTGTTGTAGTAGTCCTGACGGTTTCTGATGTTCAGCCTTGACTTGTGAACACGCAAGACATTTAGCTACATAGGTGGCTATGGATTTCTTCATACATATCCAGCTATAATTTCTTTTCAGATCCTGGTACATTTTATTTCCTCTAGGATGTACCAAATATTTGGAATTGTGTGATTCCTGGAGAATCAGATCTCTGAGTCGTCCGAAGATAGGAACCCGTATGCGATTATTGAATCTCATGATTCCATCAATTCTAGGTGTTAATTGATTCACAGTTCCACCTAATCCTTCATTACAAGCATTTGCTTCTAATAAGGCTTACTTTTGAACTTCTAACAGTTTCTCATTCAAACTGGTTCTAAGTTCAATCATTTTAGCATGAACCCTAATTGGTTTAATTCTTTCCTTGCTTCTTAAGGCGTCGGCAACGACATTTGCCTTACCCGGATGGTAACGAATCTCACATTTGTAATCGTTTAGATTTTCCATCCAACGACGTTGTCGCATGTTACGATCTTTTTTATTAAACAAATGTTGGAGACTTTTATGGTCCGTGTATATGATACACTTTGTGCCATATAATTAATGTCTCCAAGGTTTCAATGCAAACACCACCGCACCCAGATCTAAATCATGGGTGGTATAATTCTTCTCGTGTATTTTAAGTTTTCATGATGCATAGCCTATCACTTTGCCTCTTTGAATAAGTACACAACCCATTCCTGTGTGTGAAGTGTCACAGTACATGACAAAGTCTTCATTCCTTTAAGGTAGTGTTAAGACAGGAGCATTGCTTAGTTTCTGCTTCAGAATCTCAAAGGATTATTTCTGTTCAGGACCCCAGTCAAACTTTACATTCTTGCCGGTCAACATAGTTAATGGAGTGGAAATTCGGGGTAGCTTCAATCTTAGCGGGATCCACTGGATACCACACTCGCTAATCATGTGTCCCAAGAGTTGGAGTTTGCGGAGCCAAAATTCACATTTGGAGAACTTAGCATAGAGTTTCTCATGTTGTAGCATACCGTGTATACATCGATGATGTCTCTCAGGATCATCTTTGCTGTGCTAGTAGATAAGTATGTCGTCTATGAAGACGATGACAAACTTATCCAATTACGTCTTGCAAACTCTATTCATGAGATCTATGAATGTTGCAGGTGCATTCGTGAGCCTAAAAGGTATCACGAGAAACACATAGTGGTCGTATCTAGTTCGAAACGCAGTCTTCGGAACATCTTCACTTGGGACTTTTAATTGGTGATAACCATATCTCAGATCAATCTTCTAGAAGTAACTAGCTCCTTGTAATTGGTCAAACAGATCATCGATCCTTGGCAAAGGGTTGCGATTCTTAATTCGTGATCTTATTTAGTTCGCGGTAGTCAATGCACATTCGCATTGAACCGTCTTTCTTTTTGACAAAAAGAATGGGAGCTCCCCACGGAGAAGAACTCGGCTGAATAAATCCTTTCTCTAGAAGCTCTTCAAGTTGTGCCTTTAGCTCCTAGATCTCAGTGGGTGCCAAACGGTATGGAGCTCTGGCTATAGGAGCCGATCCAGGCAAAATGTCGATTCTGAACTCGACTTGCCTATCCGGGGGCAAAACGGGTAAGTGTTCGGGGAAAACAACAGGGTATTCCGAGATGATTGGAATATCTTCGATCTTCGGCTTTGGTTCGTAGTTAGTTACTAATGCCATATAAATGACACATCCTTTTTTCAAGCACTTGGATGCCTTAAGCAGAGATGCTTTCTCGGGCAATCCATAGTGATGATCTCCACGAATAGCGAGTACATCATCAGATGGGGATTTAATTTCAATAAGTTTCTTATCGCATGCAATGCGGGATTGGTTATCAGCTAACCAATCTATGCCTAAAACTATATTGAATCCCGCAAGATTCATTGGTAAAAGGTTAACATGGATAGATTGGCCCTTGATGGATATAGCGCATCCATCAAGAATCGTGGAGGCTATTTCTATGCTACCATCGGCCATTTCAACCTCGTAAGTAATATCTAAGGCTCTTAAGGGTATGTTTAGAAGCTTACTAAATTTATGGTCAACGAAGCTCTTATCAACTCCAGAATCAAATAAGACTCTAGCAAATATATCATTTACGATAAACATACCCGTAATGACATTCGCATCTTTAACTGCTTCTCTCGCAGTCATTGAAAGGCTCTAGTATTTGGCTTCTTTGCCTCTCCAGGTTTAGCACTTCCCTCAGTAGTACGCTTGGGACAATTTGTCTTTATGTGGCCATTCTCACCACATCCGTAACAGACAACATTCTTCAAATCTCTGCATTCATGAGATTTGTGTCATGTCCTCTTGCAGATACCACACTGCTTCACTTGTTGATATGTCCGACACTGTCCCTAGTGTCGCTTTCCACATATCTTACATACCAGCCTATCATCACTAGGTCTCTGTTGGTTCCTATTGAAACCAAACTTCCCTTTCTTTAAGTCTTGGAACCAGTTATCCTCACACTTCCTTTTCCCATCAACCTCATTTTTGATTGACCTCAATCTTACTTCATCTTGAGTTAGTGAAAGGGATAGATCCGCATCGGATCTGAAAGTTGTGGGTTTGGAGGCTTTCACCATCCCTTTGATTTCTAGTGCCAAACCACCAATAAAACTCGTAATGCGCTTCGATTCCGGAGTAATCAAATATGGAACCAATCTGGACAGAGAGTTATAGTCGGAGAAATACTTCCGACAGTCCATATTCTTCATAGTAAGAGTCAGGAAATCAGACTCTACTTTCTCGACCTCATGAGGAGGGCAGTAAGTTTCCTTGATTAGGTCCACAAACTTGGACCATTTCATGTTGTATAAGGACACTTTCCATGTCGATTGTATCATGACCTTCCACCATGTTAGGGCATCGCCCTTAGAGGATTGAGATATAAATTTAATAACATCCTTATCAGCACAGCTGCTGATATCAACAACAGTTTCCATTTCATCGAGCCACTTCATGGCATCGATAGCTCCCTTCGCCCCCGTGAAGTCGCGAGGTTTGCAAGAGACAAATTACTTATAGGTACCCCCCTTCTTTAACATTTTCGGCAACATGCTTTGGTTCACTCCTCTCATTCGGGGAATAGTGTGAACTTTCAAATTTATGTGTGGCAGATTGAGGGATAGATTGAGATTTTGAATGAGTCTAGCCTAGTCCTTTGAAATTAGCCATAAAATCGGCCATAGCTTTGCTGACTTCCGCAGCAATTAGGGACCAAAGGTTATTTCCTTCTCCCTCACGGGTATCATGCTCTATATTGTCACGCCCGCCATCAGCATCACGAGACTTTTAGTTTGCCATTATAATGAAAATTGGACAGTAGGTCAACAATAAATTATTGCTCAGTGCAATTATTTAAACATTACATTGAATGTTAAATGGGAATAATCATCGAATTTGATGATTTTGATAATGTCATTGGCCATTGTCTCATTCGACCATATGGGCCATAAGGCTTGGATATATATCCTCCATCTTTTTGGTCAGTGTGCTTCCTCATTGTCACACTGCCTATTTTTAATTTTAACATTTCATTGAATGTTAAAATAAGAATAATCATTGAATTTAATGATTTGATAATATTTTCAGTCGCGATTCATTCGATCATATGGGCTATAAGGTTTGGACATATGTCCTCCACCTTTTTTGGCCAGTGTGCCATATGGTCAAAACTGCCATTAATAATTGCCATATTCGACAATAAATTATTGCACAAGGCAAATCATTTTAACATTACATTGATTTTTCAAATGGAAATGATTATTGGATTTATGTCTAAATGGTTTATATATATATATATATATATATATATATATATAGTGGAGAGTTCAAATGAGAAAAATCACAAATTAAGAATAAAAAGAATAAAAGGGTACAAAGGTAATTTAAACCAATCATTTAATTAGTCTATCCATTATTTTTGCTATTTAAATTAATAAATCGTAATCATTTAATGAGTCTATCCTATAAAATAGATGTGCACCTTACACAATAAAACATTCATGCACATGATCCTACATATTCAACGTTTCCTACACCATAATAACAACGTTTCCTACACCATGAAAACAATGTTTTGGCGTAGGGTACAGAATGTGTAGGTTCCCAACACTTTTAAATAATTTTGCGACATATACTAAAATATGTGTAGGACACAACACTTTACAATAATTTTGTCACTCCTAATAAAATTGGCGTAGGGCCTAATACATTAATGGTGAGGAAGGAGAAAATTATGGTGACATTAATGAGACTTGAGTAACCGTTTATAATATTTAATAGTGTTATACATCAAATTGTCTATCATACCCTTGTTAATTAAAACATTAATTAAAAGTAGACATAAATGATATCTTGATTCACAACAATTGATCAAAAAAATATAGGGTCTAGATTAATTTACTTTTCTTCTTGCAAGAACATTCTTCTTAAATGAACCTTCCCCTATATATATATATATATATATATAGGATTAGGTTCAAACGTGAACAAAATCTCAAGAGTGAACTGCGTGAACTAATCTGGACCATTGATTATTAGGATCTTGATATTTTGAATGGGTGGCATGATTGTAATTATTAGGTTATTTGTTACTATTTAATTAAGCTAATAAGGGTATATATGTAATATCTCCATATCATATTGATTGCATAAATCACATTTATATCTACGTTTAGGTTTCAAATCCCACAAATATCTCTCTCTCACATATCAAAGCCGACATCAAAGAAAATCCCACACCACAGATCCGTCGCCCGAACTGCATCGCCGACATCAACTGGAAAAGTGGAGATCGAAGGTCGCCGGAAGAAAACGGAGAAGGAGAGTGAGAGGGAAGAAAACGGAGAAGGAGTAGCGATGTCGGCAGCGGCGGCGGGTCTCGACGGCGAACCCCCGTCATCTCAGATTTAGTTCGGGTGTGATTCGGTCCGGCGTGATTTTCGGAGGCAACCTACACCCATTCACCTCATGAGTCCCCGATTAGTATATGTCCATCGATTTATCTTGCAATCTTGTAATTTTTGGTTAGTTGTTTTGTACACGGTGCGGATTGTATTATCTAGTCCTATGCTTTCATTTTGGTTGTCTTGTATTTAGTCTGATACTTGCTGTTTGTTTTTAGAATACATTGGATTGCCTCAGGTAGTTGTAAATGGTTTGGTGTATATGAGAATTGAAGGAATGTGTTTTGTGAATGGGGTAACTGTACATGTATGACATATGTTTAAATTTTATGAATCTGATGATAGGAATATGTATGAAATGGAGGTATACCTACACATTGAACATATGTTTGTTGATGTTTTTTTTTTTTTACTCATACTCATGATGATAAGATTATTATCAACCTCCTATAAACTGATTAAGGGTTGAGTTATAATGGTGATGTTCAACCTGGTGATTATTGGTCTAGTGTCTAGTTGTTAACTGAGTTGGGTGTTAAGAAAATTTGGTTATGAATTAATGATTAAAAATCTTGTTATTATAGCATAGAAAGGATAAATAAGGTCTGTTATACATATAATCTAAGATTTGTTTTAGTGTTTATCTTGCATTCCTTGTAATAATTGATTTGTGAGATAAAAGTCTGTGTATAAATGCTTGGTGACAAACTGTTTGTTTAGACCTGCACACTAGTTTGATCGACTTATTTGACTTAGGGTTTTTATGTAAACATGTCATGATGGTATAAATGCTAAATTAGGAAGTTGAATTTGTTTAATGATGAATCCTGGTAATTTCTGAGTTGATGATATGGAACGGGCAAATCGATGGCTTGATTCGAGTGATTCGCACCGTAGAGGTTCACTTTATAATAATATTTTGAATTATTTGAGTCGTAGAGATGAAAATTTTGAATTATTTGAGTGATTAGTACTCATAGAGGCTTGTACACATGTGTATTCTGATTTTGCTCTGTTTTTAATGCGATGTACACATGTGTATTCTGATTTTGCTATGGTCTTAACGCGATGTACACATGTGTATTCTGATTTTGCTCTGTTTTTAATGCGATGTACACATGTGTATTCTGATTTTAACGCGATGTACACATGTGTATAGCGTCTGTTTTTGTGATATCTCAGAATTTTGTGTGTATTGAATGTGTAAGGTTGTTGATGTACACTTGTGAATTATACAAAGTATTAGTTGCTGAGTTTTTTTGTGCTATTATAGGAGATGTCGTTAACGAGAAAAGTGGTGATGGAAGGTCGATAAGGATGATTCACGTATGAGGTCGATAAGGATGATTCACATATGTTTGTTTGCTTGGTCGATAAGGATGATTCAGCATACAACGTGGTGAATAGTTGTAAAAGATTATGTTTTTTGTTTTTTCGATTATGTTGGGTTTATTGTTTCTACGAAACTGGAACTTGTAATTATATGTTTTTTTGTTTGGTTTGGAAAACATCATGGAACTTCTGATTTGTTAAATATAAAATAGTTTTACAGGTATTGTTTCTATATATGTATTATGTAGCTAATTACACATATGTACGATGCTGAGTACACATGTGTACTGTTCTATGTATATCCAAGTACACATGTGTATACCGTTGAAATATGAAGGTTACGTGGATTTTAAAAATCAAAATTTGAATTCTGCTGATGAAATCTGAAATAAAAATTAAAATTGAAATCTGGTGATTTGTTATTTGTTTTGATAATTATCTTATTAATAAATAAAGCATAATGTGGATAATAAATTTAAAATAGGAAAGATGTAACTTAATTCAATTATTAAAATAATGATTTAAATCTAATTTTTTATATAATTACAATCCTACCCTTAACAACTAAAAAGGAAATCAAGGGTTCAGATCTGTTCACGCAGTTCACTCTTGGGAGGTTGTTCACGCTGGAACCCTACCCTATATATATACATATATATATATATATAGGGGAAGGATCCACTAAAAAGTGGATTTTGCCTAAGTAGCCTAAGAAGGATTGTGATGATGACATGTGGCACTCCTAATAAGTAGGAATGAAGGGCATTTTGGTCCTTATAAATAGGAGTGAAAATGACATGTGGCACCCCTTTTGTTTTTTAAAAATACAAAAAAAAATCTAGTACAAAAAAATAGCACAAAAAAATCTAGTACAAAAAAATATAGTACAAAAAAATCTAGTACAAAAAAATATAACAAGAAAAAATTCAGCAAAACATGTACTACAAAAAAATCCAGCACAAAAAAATTGAGAAAAAAAAATTTAAGATAAAAAAATTCAACACAAAAAAATTAGCACAAAAATATAGTAAAATAATCCAGCACAAAAAAATGCTACACAACATAGAAATACAACACATTTTAATGGGTTTTTTTAGTCTTCGTATTTTATATAGCAATATGATACTCAAATTAAAGATAAAAAACGCTCGATTTTACGGTGAAATTTTTATGAAAAAATAATATCGTATAAAAAAGTTATGAACGTTTAAAAAATGGGGTGGAATATGCATATGCCTTGCATGTGGAGAGAGAAAGTCCATAAATAGGATTTTTCTAAAATACCCTTGCATTCCTCCTTTCTCCTACACTTTGATCTTAACCATTGATTTGAAAAATGAATGGTTAAGATTCCTTCTCATCCTACTTAGGCAAAATAAACTTTTTATTTGATCTTACCCATATATATATATATATATATATATATATATATTGTTAGTCGTGGTCTCATTCAACCATAGGGCTATAAGGTTTGGGCATATGTCATCCACCTCTTTGGTCAGTGTGCTTCCTCATTGTTACACTACCAGTAATAATTGCCAATAATGTAGGGTTTGCCATATGGCTATCAAACCATTAAGAAGAGTTTTTTGATTTCGGGCAGATCGATAAAGTATGAATCAAATGTCGAGCCGAGCGCTTGAACAAACGTGAAAGGAAAAATAATTCAAACTTCTGATAAAATAATGAAATTACAATACTAGTCCGAATACGGACTTTTTGAAAAGGAAAATACAATACTATATCCAACATGGACTTTTGGAATTTAAAATTTCAATAAAAGATAAAATTTAAAGTCTTCATTCATCTTTCTTTACTTTGATGATTTTGGAAAGTTTCTTGAATATTTTGCTCATCCCTCTTTCATTCTTTTCAGCCTGACGCTGGATTTGTTTCGCTCGTTCCAAAGCTTGATTGATAGCCTCAATTTGTTGCAGAGGTTGTGGTTGTGGAACGACCGGGTATGTATATCTGGGGTTTGTACTACAGGGGTGTTGGTATGTATAAGGATATGCAGGAGGAAAAGGTGACGGATAAAGAGAATTATGAACAACCGCCTGTAAATAGGGGTCATAGGACGGAGCCGAATAATTATAATCCATAGGGGCTGTCGCGTAAGAAGTGTCATATCCAGTCATATGTGGATACATAGGAATAGGTTTGTCAAAACCCATAGGTGGTTGTTGAGGTGGCTTAACAACAGGTTCAGGATTAGAGGGTCCACCCATTTATGGGTCCTCTAGTATAGTCAGACACGCTAAGCTTTAAATTTGTAAAACTAAAACTCTCCAACCTAGACCACACAACCGGCAAGTGTACCGATCAATGCAGTATAGCCTAAGTAAGCCCGAGTATCAAACCCACGAGACTCTACTGACTGCAAATACTAGACTCAACTAACTTATCTAGGGCTGACTCGACTTAATTGTTTTTTTTTGGGGGGGGGGGGGGCGTTTCTAATAACCAAATAAATTAACTAAAATTAACTAAATTAACTAAAGCCGAACTGGAAACGGACTAAGACTGAGGACTCAAGAAACAATCAGAGATGATGAGTACACTACCTAGGTCAAAATCCTACACATGTATGATAATTTCTATCGGCTTTGGCACTATTGTGGAACCGAGATCTTAAAATACTACCTTAATACGAGATCGGACAAGACCCTCGACCCTTCTCAAAGAGACACTTATGGCAACCTAATAAGCCGTTAAACTACTGGGGTAGAGGATTCCTTCGCAGGCTTTCCTATTGTAATAATAAAGTACCCTCTAGACAATCTACCTCACAACGTGAAAGTCACAGGTAACTATGGTTTTATTGATCAAAATCGATAGACAAATAGTGAAAGGGCAACTAAGGGGATCTTCTCACAAAGTATCTAACTCTAGCAATCTAATACTAAAGACAAATCGACAATCTCTCACCTCCCAACTTTCGAGATTGGTAGAATACTTAACCCTATTCTAATTATAATTATACCCCTATGGATCACTACGTCTAGCAAACCATCTAATAGTCAAAGACACACAATAATTGACTTAGCATGCAACTATTATTTGAAAGACATTTAACTAGCCACATGAGGGATAATAACCATTCAAAGAACAAGATTAAATACGCATATACATCAAACCATAAGAACCAAAGTTGTTTACTTTAATTATTAAATTCACAAACAATATACAAAACCGAATAAAAAATAATTAGTCAAACATGGTGTTCATCACAAATCTTGGCAACATATAGAGTTTAGCCTAAAAACATAACCACTAAAAAGAAACAAGTCTCAAATAATAAATAATCCATAGTATCAAATGAAAAAAACACAAAATTATTAAAACTGAACACTAACTATTTGTAAATCCAGACTTAAATCTTGATCGTGGCTTGAACTCTCGAACTGATCACCTTCTTGTGTTCTCTATATTATTCTAATTACTCCTCCCCAAAAAGTGATATTCGATGTATATTATAAGATTCAATGAGGCATGGTGTTATAAATTAAATCCAACACAATGTGGGCCTGTTGGCAGACAAGTCATGAAAGGCGTGTGGGCCAAGGCTCCATAATGCAATAATATTCAGATTCTTTTATTAAATCCCTAAAGATTCCTAATCGTTCACTCTCAACAATAATAGTAGCCGCCTTTGTCTCCTAATTGGGCAGGTGGGACGTTTAATATGCAGTCTTCAACTATAATAATATATATCAGCAGCTTTTCTGTCTGATGTGTCTTAAAATATATTATATATATTTGTCTAAAAGGAAAAAAAAAAATTATATACGAACTCCTTTTTCCCTTCAATAGAATATAAATAGCCGCCACCTTTCTATTCTGCCTTTCCTTCTTTTATATGCGTCCTCCAAGATCCCCAAAATTCTATCTCTTGCGTTACTTTTACTTTTATAATCATCCACGTCCAAAAATCCTAAGTCTATGGGGGGTATGGGGCGGGGTTGGGGCGTAGGTTGGGTACAAACGCTCACGTCACCACCCCGGGTGGATTTGGGTTTTGGCGTGTTCTCTTAGGCGGACGTTTCAGCCCGGGCGTTAGGCGGGACTACCCACATGACATGGGGAACCTCATTGGCCAAGAGCACTAGCTCTTTGAAATTGACTTTTTTTCCACGCCACCCCAGCCACGCCCCACCATACCCCTTTGAAATTGGCTTTTGGTCTTGGGTGCCCCATACTCCACGTGTCGCACCATGCTCCCAACCCACGCCCCACCATACCCCACGGTGTAATTCACCTCCTCTTCGAAATAAATGTTATCCCCTCCAAAATTAATAGTAGCCGCCAACTAACAATAATACTGAAACAGGTGTTGGTGGAAATTTTATTTATCAAAATTGGTGATTGGAAAATTATTTACCAAAATGGGTGTTTAAAAAAATATATTTTTTCGCACTCCTAATTCTATTAGTTAAGAAAATTAATATTTCCCACTCCTAATTTCCTTAGATAAAAATATAATTAAATAATGAGTAATAAAAATATTGTATATACTTATTAAATGTTAACTAGATGTAAGCTCCCGCTGCGTTGCAGCCGGGGCTTACAAATTCAGCCGTTATGGGTTAGTTAATAATTAAGGGGCTGTTTGTTTACCTCTTAATGAGGGTCTGAATAGTTCAGACATCTTACTGGTTCAACACTTAATGATTCATACTGTTTGTTTCGTGAGTAAATGTCTGAATGTTTCAGGCATTTGCATCTGAATGGTTCAGACATTTGCATCTGAATGATTAATTATTATATCGAGTCTCAATGGTTAAGACCTCTAATCTGAATTGGTCAGACATTTGTCTCTGAATGGTTGAGCATTATACTGTCTCTTAATAGTTTAGACCTCATACTGCTTAAGCATTTAATAGTTCAGACCTCTTACTGATTCAGCACTTAATCATTAAAAAGTTACCAAACAGCCCCTAAACAGTATACATGAGCTCCATGTTATGGCCGGTGTATTAGGTACCGGTACCCACTTTTCTTGTTTTTCAGTACCGGTACCGAACAGGTACCATGCTCATCCCTACCTAACAATGTTACCAATTAATAGTATATAAATAAATACTATATTACATGGTTTTATCATAAAACAATGTCCAACTTTATAAGCTAAAAATACAAGTTTTAATGCCTAACAATGTTACAAATTATCATAAAGCAATGTCCAACTTTATAAGCTAAAAATACAAGTTTTAATACCTAACAATGTTACCAATTAATAATAAATATTGTTAGAAATAAATATTGTATTTGAAATAAATACAAATATGATATGGATACTTGAATTTCTAAGAAATTTTTATTTGTATTAGCTATTTAAGAGTTAAGAATTATACATTTGTCATAGGAAAAAAAAAGGTGTAATTAACTAACACATTTGTGATAAATGACAACTCAAAAACTTTTTTGGAAAACTCCCAATCCCTAGAGTACAACTCCATTAAGCACAAACATGTTTGTAATTTATAATATGGTAATGCCATAAACTGATTTTTATGTTTTTAGTTGTATATTGTTCTTATTCTATTCGTATGGGAGAGTTCAAGCGAAAACTGTTTTTAGGGTGAAAACTCGAAAACTAACTAAAAAGCTTAAAAACATACAAATTTTTTTTACAATTTTTTTATAAATTTTTGCTACTTTTTATATATAATTTTTTTTAAGAAAAAGAAATTGTAGTGCACATGTGCAATAATGCACATGTGTAGTATACATATAATGCACACGTGTAGTACAAGTTTTTTTTAAAGTTTTTTATATATAAAAAGTAGCGAAAATTTGTAAAAAAAATTGTATGTTTTTTAGGCTTTTTTAGTTAGTTTTCAGGTTTTTAATCTAATTAGTGGTTTTTAATTGAACCCTCTCCTCCATTTGTATCAATTCAAATCTAAATTTATAAATTATCAATTATAGTTTTTAAGAATGTTATTCTATTTCCTGTCATTCTAATCCAATTTTATTGGTATTTCATGTCATTCTAATCCATTTTAATTGGGGTTTTTCCATATTTCAATTTCGTCATAATTTAATTTCAATTTTTAAATCTTTTGAAGATTTTGTTTAAAAAATTATAAATCAAACAATAATTTATTAACATTGTAATAAACAATAATTTTCTAACTTTGTAATTATATATCTTTTTATGCTAAATAAATTATTAGATAATCAACGACCAATGTGTTTAATTAATATACGAGGGTTTATCAAATATATTAGCTTTCCTGAAATGAATATCATATTCATGTTTTTTCAACTTAAAATAATATTTTTTTTTAATTTATTATCATATAAAGTGCTAAAATTAATAAAGTAGTTCAAAGTGTAACTTAAATTATTATGTAAAGTACTAAAATTTAAATTTAAAAAGTAGTTCAAAGTGTAACTTAAAAAATGTTTACAATAAAATATTTTTAAGGGAACTAAAACAATACCTATTAAATAATAACATGTTAATAAAAGAATTAGAAAAAAACTTTGAAAAAACTTCACATAAAATCTACGATCCAATATTTTTTTTTACATTTACTACAATTTTTTCTTTAAAATTTATTGAGTAAAAATATTTAGGCCGGAGGGTGTGGGGGCGCCACCCTTGCTTACTAGCATCAATGGCGCTTGGGTGGTGGCGCCACCCCACACAATGGGGTTTAAAGAGTGGTGCTATAGGTAGCTCGCCAGTCGCCACCATGGTAACGAGGAGGAAGAAGTGTTCAGATGGGGCCCACATGCTTCTCAACCAATACAATCTTTTTTTTTTAAATTTTGTTTAATAGGGGTTGACATGGGGTTTAAAGAGTGGTGCTATATATATCATACCATGCAAGTTAAGGAGTGCGTGATAAAGCCCCGTGGTTGACATGGATCTGATGTGTCGCTGACGTGGGCTTTATCCCACACTCCATAGCCTTATTAATAGCAATTCTTTTACCCAATAGAATTAAGAGTGGGAAAAACTAACTTTAAAAAAAACACCTATTTTGATAAATACTTTTCAAATCCCTCATTTTGATAAATAAATTTTCTACCTACACCTATTTGAGAAAAAAAACTCATAATTAATAATAATCTATGCCATCGTTATCTAAAAATATAATATATGAACTCTTCTCTACACCGATCTGAATTGGATTCAAATATAACTTCACACGTTGGACTTTTTATCGTTTTGAGCCAATAACGTGCATAGGCTTCATGTGAATTGTTAAGGGTCCAAGAACAAATTAATAATATCCGGTCCACACCAATTAGGCTCAGTCAACATGATGCTTTTTATGAGATGGAATTTATTCTATCTTTGGCAAATTGCCATAATAGCCCCTCAAGCTTATAAAATAGAGATAGTGGACTCGACCCACTCAAGGAAAATAGCGGCAATTTTAATTCGGTCACTGGCGTTCTACTCTGCTCAACTGGCTCGTTATTTCATTATTACTCGTTTTCGCTCCATTTGCACTAGGACCTCGCACACGAAATAATATAATACAACACTAAATACTATTAAAAAAACAAATAAAAACTATACAAAAATTATACACTTTACACGAGAAAAATGTGTGTATTTTACCACACATCAATATCCGCACACTTAACTTTTTTCGTCCCTGAAAAAGACTTTTGCTAATGGAAGCAGAACTAGGATCATTGGCTTCAAAATACTTTAGATTTGTTATTTAAAAGACTCCAAATGTTTAACCACGATTACCTGTATAATTTTCCGCTTAAACCCAACCATCGACTCATCAGGCCCCTTTCATGTAATTATTAGATTCAAGTGATTTCATCTAAAAGGTCTCCACTTCGGAATCCACAGATCCACCTATTCCCGCCTCAAGCTTATGAAACTAAAGGAATAGTTAATTAACTATTTCCTAACCGTCTTATGAGAAAACCAAAAGAATTTAGAATCATAATTTTTTTTCTTTTCATTTTTTCTCTTTTATTAAGCACTAGACATTTATATATACCTAACCCAGAGGCTGTCTCAACCAGAGTCACCATCCCCGAGAGCGACAACGTGAGCTTCGGTAATTCAACATTTTTTTCTTTAACTCATCCTAAAGGCAATCTAAATCAGAGTCACCATCCCAATAAGATTACATATGCTTCGTTTTAATTCAATCTAGCTAACTTATTCTATTTTTTCCTTTCACATGATTAAAAATTCTAGCGGTTTTAACTTATAACGGTGTTCCTTATACTATTGTCGGCGGTTTCAGTTTCCCTACTTATCCTTGATGAGTACGCGCAAGATTTAATTATTTAACTTTTAAGATATTCTTAAACAATCTGTAGAACCTTCTAAACTGGTTAGGCCTACCAGTACATCCCGAAAAATACATCTTTTATCTTTTTTTCTCTCATATATATAATATTTTGATAACCAACCAATCCCAGTTTTTCTATCATCTTCTATTATTTGCAAAAATATTTCACGAATATTTTCTATTTTTTCAAAATTTTTGGATGTGGTTTTTTTTTTTGTATTTTCATGACTCAAACGACTCAACTAAACACTATGACTCAAACGACAGTTTCCCATCCCCACACTTAAACTCTGCATTGCCCTCAATGTAGGAATAGAAACTGACTCAAAAGACTAAAAATAATTAAGAATAAAAAACAAAGGGCAAAAATGGAAAGTACTTAGCTAGTTAAACAATCACGTAAGCTCCAGAACTCTATAGTCCACTCCAGCTCGATCGTATAGCATTTCATTCGCGATCGGCTACTCTGAAAAACAGACATGCTCGGGATTTGCATCTTCACATAATAAGCAGCTCCAAAATCACCCGAATGGAGAATGAGTATGTGTGGTACAATTCAAACCTGCACAAACAAAAACAAAGCAAAACCCGAGCATTATCGACTCTAGAAAAACCTATTCGAAACACTAACGACTATATAAAAATTAAAAGTACGACTCTATACAAACTCTACGAAACCTCCCCACACTTGAATTTAATCAGGAGGTTTCTCTTTGACTTGGACAACATCTAACTCGTTTAATTCCACCCGGTCCTCATAAACAAATAAATATTTAACGGTGGAATTATAAAATGTTTTAAAAATTTGAAACAGGTTTGACCACCAAAATTTAAACTTACCTGGAATGAGCCTAATGCGTGACATGTAACAAGAAGACTGGTCACGCTTTAAAGGCTCCTTCCTCTTCTTCTTGTCCATCCTGTGCCATCCTTCGGTCTTCTTCCAGTTTCGATCCTTTCACTTTATTTTCCTAACCTTCTCCCATGGTTTTGTTAATTTTGAAGTTTCATTTATCACTAATACCAAGGGCCAACTATGACGCTCTTCCTCTACCACCATTTCTTTTTCGACTTCTTGGTCTAGAACAAGTTCGGTCACCTGGGTTGGGTTACCTTCATGTAAAGCTTCTAAGAATGCAAGATCACCTTCCGGATCAAACTCACTTTCTTCCGTGTAATTCGGTAAACCTTCTAACTCCCCACGAAACTCGTCCTTCCAAGACAAGACATTCTCTAATTCCTTATCTTCTACCTCTTCAGTAAACATAAACCCCAAGGAATATCCCAAGTCTAACTCCTCTTCAATCACTTCTCTCTTTACCAACGACCACTGATACGCCATCCATTCTTCTTCATTTATCTCGTCATCAGAGGCACTACAGTAATTAATAATTGGAACCTGCGGTACCGGAGGTGGGACTTCAGCGTCCATTTTCTTCTCTGTGACTAGAATGATCTCCTCATCTGACTCATCTTCGTATTCCCTATACGGCAGCTCCTTCCCCAGTTCTGGAATTTTTGGGATTTATTTTCCAACAGGAGTCATGTAACCGAGATAGTTACCTTCCGCATCATATGTATAGCCAGTCGTTGGTTGTTCTAGTTGGACCTTTTGCTCTTGCCCCTCTTCTTTCAATCTCCTAGCAATATCTTCTAATGTACGTTGAAGATCTAATATAGCAGACTGTCGATTTCTCAGGATGATATCGTGCTCTGCTATGGTTTTCTGGGTATCGGCATCCTTGGTAAATAATTGAACCAACAGCTCCTCTATCCTGCTCCAAGCACTATCACTACCCCCAATAGAGTTGCTATCAGAATATTGATCATAATACTGACCCTGGTTATGTTGCGGCTACTGATACGGATCATCATAATAATACGATGGATATCGTTGTGAATAATATGGTTGCGGCTGCTCAAATGGGTTAGCATAATAATTTGTGGAGCACCCTGGTGAATTTGGACAATGAATAGTGAAACGGGGCCCTCCACAAATCTCACACATATTTAGTAGACTCAAAATAAATAAAATAAAAAAACCTAAAAGACACGGACAATTAGATTCCTATGACTCAATATACAAAAAGCAAGTAGCACAGATTTAGTAGCTAAGTGTAATCAAAGCTAATAAACGCAATTGCTAAGAGTCCCCGGTAATGGCGCCAAAAACTTGATGTGCTAAAAGTGGTCTAATTTGATTAACTAAAACTAAACCCTAAACTAGACATTCTAAGGTTTTAATTTATAAACAAAGACTCTTTTAAACCTAGACCACACAACCAGCAAGTGTACCGATCAATGCAGTATAGCCTAAGTAAGTCCGAGTATCGAACCCACGAGACTCTACTGACTACGAATACTAGACTCGACTAACTTATCTAAGACTGACTCGACTTAATTGTTTTGTTGTTTGGGGGGGGGGGTTCTAATAACCTAATAAATTAACTAAAATTAACTAAAGCCGAACTGGAAACGAACTAAAACCGAGGACTTAAGAATCCTACACATGTATGACAATTTCTATCGGCTTTGGCACTATTGTGGAACTGGGATCATAAAATACTACCTTAATAGAAGACCGAACAAGACCCTAGACCCTTCTCAAGGAGACACTTATGGCAACCTAATAAGCCGTTAAACTACCGATTTAGAGGATTCCCTCGCAGACTTTCCTATTTTAATAATAAAGTACCCTCTAAACAATCTACCTCACAATGTGAAAGTCACAAGTAACTATGGTTTTATTGATCAAACTCGATAGGCAAATAGTGAAAGGGCAACTAAGGGGATCTTCTCACAAAGTATCTAACCATAGCAATCTAACACTAAAGACAAACCGACAATCTCTCACCTCCCAGCTATCGAGATTGGTAGAATACTTAACCCTATTCTAATCTATACTATATATAAAAGCATATTAGAAGGACTTCTTAAGGTCATTTGCCATTCCCTTAAAACACCCCTAAAGCATGATGTACAAGTCTTTTAACCACAACAAACACAATTGTAACCTTACTTTCCAATAATACCCTTTTGTCACGTGGTTATTATAAAATACGTGTGTCACGGATAATTTAGTAGCTTGTTACTTGTTTATATTTCGTTAGCATAATATTTGACTTCTGTAACCGAAATATTTTATGTGAATTACGCGAAACCTGAATTCGAAACCAAAACATCATAATACGTAATTATGCGAAACCTTACGAGAAACCTTAACCCGTTATCTTGTGACACAAAATAAACCGAACCCACCCCATCCCCCACACAAGTTTTCGGCCCAAACATACCAACCCAACCCTTGTGGCCCATTAACCAAACCGCCCCCACTTCTCTTTTTATAAAAAAAATATTACGTATCTTGTGCATGCAAAGAAGAATTAAAAACCCTAGACTTCTTGCTCCTGGTGTGCGACGGCAGCAACATCAAACAGCCTTTCTTCCACTCTCGATCACTCACCTCTCCATCTTCTTAGTTCACTTATTTATCCTCTACAAGGTGAGTTGTTCCTGGTGATTGATTCGGTTTGAAATCCTTATATCATGTAATCATGGCTGTGTTTTCTGATTTTATTAATGATTGTTGATGTATGTGATAAAGCCACGTTCTCTGCGACGGCAGAAAATCAGTTTTTGAAAACCACTTCAAAGGGCGCTAGAGTCACATTTTCTGAGGTCATTTGCTATTTTTAAAGAGTGTGTATTGCACAGCAGCAAAAGCTGCATTTTTTCTGTAGAAATTACATGTTACGCTTTTCATTATATCCTGTAAACTGTATAGAGTTAGGTCGTGAAATTCGTACAGTAGCTGGGCGCGGATGTTTCCGAAAATCTCCCACTGGAATTTTGGCAATCGGACAGACGATGATTTTTAAATAAATTTTTCCGTGGACTACAGTCAGAAAGTGACGAATCTTACTGCAGCCTAGTAGATGATTTTTAATAAATAATTGGTAATGATTTAGGTCCTAAGATTTTTACACAAGGTGACGTGGACCACTTGAAACATTCTGTAAATTATTTGTAATTTTTCGAATAAGACAACTATTTTATAAAAATACCCGAAAACAGCCCAGTTCTAGACGTCAAAGCTGAAACGTAATAAGTTGTTATGTATGTATCTAAGTGTTGTTTGTGCTATCTGAGGATGATCAAACTTGTTTGATGTTAATGAAAATGTTGTGTGAGTTATTGTGAGCTATGATCATAAGAAATTATATGTGAAATAGGTAGATGTATGTAAGTTGTCAACGTGATTGTATGATACGTGTTAGATACGTGTATGAGTTTCGTGCCTTACATGAACACACTAATAAACTAAATGGTAATCGTATTAGGACGTGATTGACCTGCCTCAACTCCTAATCACTTTAAAAGTCTAACCGAGCAATCAAAGGTGAGTTCACTACTTTCTTTACAAGCATGCACCCATTAGGAACAAACAAATAAACTTGCATCCTGTAGGGGATTCTTTACAAACCCATGTCCTTGTAGGGGATATGAGGCAGATTTCAGTAAATGTAGTTGTTGGATAATACACTCACTTCTATCAATTAAGTCCCATCTTACTACTGAATTAGTTGCTTGTAGGGCAACGAGGTATTAGTTAATAGCGCTATTAGGTTTGGCACCCTCACGACGTACCTGGATAGGACGGGCGTGAACTAATGACCTTAACCACATGACCAATGTTTGATAGAGCATTGGGGAAGGGCAAAAAAACAGCCGTCTTGCGGTATTTATTATTATCAACATATCTTAAAACGAACACTTGGTAACTAAACGTTTAACAAAACTGTGAACTCGCCAGCATTATGCTGATACACTTTTTCTGCATGCTTGCAGGCCATTAGGTACACTGATATGGGACTTGTTGTCTGGGAAGCTGGAGTAGTCATGGGTCATAGTGATTGGGTAGACACTCGAAGTTGGATTGTTTTCTCAACTTTATATGTTAAACTTATTGGACAATATTTAATGCTTCCGCCGAATACGTTTGGTTTTCAAAACTGATGTTTGAATATTACTATACTCATTTAATGGAAATTTCTATTTTTACTTATGGTTCAATGTGATCAGTGGCTAGACCTTGGTACGTCACATGCCTCGCCGGGGTTCTCGCTGGTGGTATTTTTGGGGGTGTGATAGTTTGGTATCTGAGCCACTGGTTATAGTGAACTAGGTTTTAAAATGTTTTCATAAAACCAGCCTATAACCAAACAGTACTGAAAACGACCATGACACTCAGCTCCAGATTGCAAGGTTCGTCTTTTGTTTACTTTATGCGTTACCCACCTAGCGTACACTCACTCACGATATTACATGAAACTACATACTTGACACTACGATATAACTACATGTGCTGCTTGTTTGTGATATGATGCTTGATAGTGTGATACTACCCTTAGACTTTCATGATCCCTAGTTCTGTGATATCCTTCGTTTTGTTACCCGAATATGGGGAACCTTTTAGCACGAGTTAAGAGGAATTGAGATAAACATGTAAACTGTATTATCATTATGGGTGCACACATAACAATAATGTGGGGTGCATGTGAGTCCAAGTGAGGCTTAACAAGTATGAAGGGGGTTCCATCCATTATCTGACAAAATGGTAGAAGTCTGTGATCTATAGAAGTCATAGTGATGATTGACTTCTACTCAATCGTGATCCTTACCTTTTTCCACTCTTCTTATTTAGAATCATGAACGGACGTGGCGAACGTAATGGTGGACGTGGTGGTGGCCGCAGCGGTGGACGTGGCAACATTGTGATGACTCAGGCGGAGTTGACGGATTTGATTAACACACGGGTGGCTGAAGCTCTGGCAGCTTAGCAAGCTGGTACAATGCATACCAGGCAAAACATAATCCTTGGTTGTTTTACCTAATTCTCACTCGTGCGTCGTATTTTCCTTTTGTTTTAGGTCAACCTGTGAACCAAAACAAGAACAATCCACCTGTGTGTACGTTCAAAACATTTATGGATTGCAAGCCGCAGACTTTCAGTAGAGCCGAAGGTCCTGTGGGACTACTCCATTGGTTCGAGAAAGCTGAATCCGTCTTTGCTATGTGTAACTGTCCAGCTGGGGACAGAGTGAAGTATGCTTCAGACACCTTGGAGGATGGTGCCTTAACTTGGTGGAATGCTCAGGTGTAAATGCTGGGCATCGAGATGGCAAACGCTACTATGTGGGATGGTTTTAAGGAATTGATAAGAGAGGAGTACTACCCTCGTGATGAAGTGAAAAAGGTGGAGAACGAATACTACAACTTGATAATGGTAGGGCCAGAGATCGAGGCTTATAAGAAACGATCTCATGAGCTAGCAAACATGTGTCCCAACCTATCACAACCACCACCCCGGAGAATCGAACTATACATCAAAGGTTTGGCGCCGCAAGTCAAAGGCTTGGTTACTATTAGTGCTTATGTCTGTAGCTTCCGTCTGTATCGAGTCTGTATATTGTCCTGTTTGTGTCATTGTACAGTTTTTGTATGTATGTATTTTGTATCTAGACAAAAGGGGAGATGAAACATTAATTGTTAAATGTAATCCGGTCGGATGACATGGGTCATCCGAACGGATGTGTAACACCCCGTAATTTGCATGATAAAATGTTTTGAAGTTTAAATGTTTTACATAATTAGTTAAGTTTTTAAATATAAAGAAAGTTTATAAAACTTGAAAAGGTGTACAAGTGACAACAAAAGGTAACTTGGGGGTTGAATATGAAAAATTAGTTAATTAACATAATAAAATTAAAAACCCAGTATTTGGGGGGTGTCTGTGGATCGCAACCAGAGGGAAAGAGAGGAGGAGAAACCCTACTCCATCAATTGATGTTAAAAAATCCAGCAATTAGTAGTGATTCTTGACACAATTCGAATGCATGTGCTTAGTTACTCCATAATCCAAGTATCTTGAACATAAGGTGAGTTAGAATTTTATGTTTTGATGCATTATTATGAAGTGGGTTTTTACCAATCCGTGAAATAGTATGAAATTGAGTTTACATATGAGTTACAATTATTAAATAGAAGGTGTATTATGCTTGAATTTGATTGTACTAAAGATTTGGGGGAAAACCCACTTGTTCTAGTAGGATGATGATTTTGTAAGTTGAATAAGTAGAATAATTTCTGTGAATAAATGCATGTATACTAGAACATTGATAGATTGTTGTGTGTAGGATAAGTGATCTATGCAAGAAGGGTTGATTGTGTGAATTGTTATGATATCTAATGAATTCATGCATAGAGTACATGTACATAATGCATAAAATGTTGTACGCACACTATGTGTTTGATGAAATGCCTCAATGACAAATTAAGTAGTCTTGAATGAAATATGAACAAATGGTTTTGCATAAGGAAATTGATATATTGTCATATGTGATATAAATACGAATGTTACTTGAATGTAAGAGTTATGGGAACAAGTGATATAATCTAAATAAGAACGAATTACGTGTAGGATTGAAAGAAGAAGGAGCTAGTTCCAGTTTGCAACAAAAGACTCAAGAGCGAGGTAAGTTCATTTACTTACATTTATATATAATGTTGCTGGTAGAAATTTTGTTATAATTCATGTATGTCGTTAATCCTATAATCCATTAGTTTCTAGTCGAACTATAGAAGGTACATTTCGAATTGAATGAGTAGGCAAGAATAAGGTTCCATATTGATTCGTAATGAACGGGTCAATTAGGATTTTAATGAGAATGTTCATGATTTGGTTTATGATGATAATCCGTTATGAACGGATTAATAATTATGGAATAAGAATGAAAAAGTATGGTGAGTATGTAAAAGTATGATAATTTGCCGAACCGCATCTTAACGGTTCGACCAATTTAAAGAAATATAAAAAGAAGGTCTTAATATATGTTGACCCATTTGTAGGGGTTACATATTGGTGATGATATGTGTTAAAGAATGAACATTAGAAAGTTGAATGTTATTGTTGGTAGAATTTAGTTTTGTAATATGTAAATTATTGACAAGTCTCTTTGTTGCATTAATAGGTAAATCTCATGCTAGAGATGGCGAGCTCGGATCGAACACACCACACCATCCATGTATGCGCTTCGGGATATAGTCGCCTACTTGAAAGGGGGTCAAAATGGGTTTTTGTAATGTAGTGTTAAACTTAAATTATGATGTTTGTTAGTATCTTGGAGGTTTTTACTTTAAAACTTATTTTGGGCGGTTTCGTCAAAAATACTTGTAATGAACTTTCGTATGGTTGTATCTTTCGTATCTTAAAAGATGTCTTTGCACTACATTTTGAATGAAAATTTGTTTTAAAAACAGGGAATCGTTTATTTTATGAATGGGTCATGCCCAATTTTTCTTTACTTAGCTAAAAAGTTTTATGTCATATTATATTCTTTTCGGATGTTGAAATAGTGGGCGTTTCAAGTTGGTATCAGAGCCTAGGTTTGAGGGATTCAAGTACCAAGTGCTTGAACACAAACCGAAAGCTCATGCAAGAGTGTGTTCGTTCCGAAGCGCTATGCAAGTAAGTAAATTGTAAACTTGATTATACTTACAGTTAGAGGTGAAAAAGGGAATTTTTTTAGGAAAATTCCTTATAAACTGAGTTTCAAAGCATATGATGATGTTAAACAGGTCCGTATTTAAATTACCAACGTGTAGGAAAAAGAATTGCGTAAAACGGACCTGTAAAATGAAAGTTATGAGAGTTTTAAGTTGATTTAGAGTAAAAACTAGAGTTGGGCAAAATGCAGGTTTTTATAACAGACCTACTGAAAAACCGGTTCCCCCGCGCCACGCGACAGAACCTATAAAGTGCGGCGCGACACGCGACAGCGCTCGCGGGGCGCGACAGGGTTAAAGCAACCTGTCGCGTGCCGCGAGAGACCCCTAAATGTTTAAAATTTTTTATTTTTGCTGTTTTGATTATAGAATTTATTCTAACCGGTTTCTAAGACCCCATAATCAATGTTAAGGACATTTTTATATTAAGAAAGATGAGGAAATTACATACTAAGGAAGAAAGGATAAATTGTTAAGATCAAAGATTATGATCTAAACGATACAACATGATCGTCGATGATGATAATGTACGAAGTATGAATCGCAAATGGAATGTAGTATGATAATACGAGTTGTATGTGACGAAAAGGTGTATGAAAGGAACTCTAATGAATAGAATGAATGTTTTATGTAGATGATGGACACAGGGAATGTAAATGATGCTGAAGTAGCACGACAAGAAGCATTTGATAATAAGAGGATGGAAACGGCAGAAAAGGTTATACATGCTAACCTTCCCCGGTTAGCTCAACAAGTCGAAAGCCGTGTCTTAGGGGTAGTAGATGCTATGATGACTAGTAAGATTGAGGAGTTAAAGGAAATGATTGAAGGGTCTAGAAGTAAAAGCAAGGAACGAAGGTGTACATACAAGGATTTTATGGCATGCAATCCCTCTTCATACAATGGGGAGGTTGATCCGATAAAGTGTCAAAGGTGGATAGCAAATATCGAAGTCGTGTTTATACATAGCCGATGTGAGAAAGAAGACCAAGTAATGTTTGCTATGGGTCAGCTTCAACAACAAGCCAATGATTGGTGGGATACCCAATGTAAGGAGTTAGGGGATGAGAGACTCCAAATACTAACTTGGCAAGAATTCAAGGAGTCGTTCCTGAAGTATCATTTCCCGCAGTCGGCGATCGATAGAATACAAGATGAATTCTTGCGTCTTCGCCAACAGGATGAATCTATTGATGAAATCACCAACACCTTCGTCGATAAGCTAAAGTTTTGTGAAGACTTTGTCAAGTCTGAAAGAATGAAGATAAATCGGTATCACGGCATGTTGAAGGCTGAGTATAAGGAATTCATCACCCCCTCAAAGTGTGAAACCTTGAATGAACTTATTAACTTGGCTCGAGATAGAGAGATAGAGCTGAAGCGACAAGTAGAAACAGGGGGAGAAAAGAGCGGCTGAAAAGCCCACAACTATGATTCCGTCGAAGAAACCTAAGCAGCATGACATTAGAAACAAAGGAGGATCCAAAAGTAGTATTCCTCCATGCAAAACTTGTGGAAAGCTTCATACTGGAGAATGTCTATTGGGAAAGAAGGGATGCAACAACTGTGGTCAGGAGGGGCATCCTTACTATAAGTGCCCTAGTCCCATGAGGACGTGTTTCAATTGCTTTACTCCTGGTCACGTCAAAGCCGAATGTCCAAAGCTTAAACAAAAGGGGCAAAATGATGGAAAGAAGAATGAAAATCAGAAGGCTCGGGGAAGGATGTTTCAACTTACCACGGAGGAGGCTAAGGTTCTACCAAATGTTGTGTCAGGTATTTTCTTAGTCAACCTAATACCCGTGAATGGGTTATTCGATTCCGGTGCTAGTAGATCTTTTATGTCGAATGAACTTATGTGCCATCCCTCCTTTAGAAAAGAACGAATGTCTATACCCATGGAAGTAGAGGTAGCGGATAGCAAAAGTTATGTGTTATGTGAAATTTGTAAAAACTGTAAGATTACCATAGAAAATGAAGACTTCGAAATAGATCTTATTCCTATGGCTTTGGGGGAATTTAAAGTAGTAGTGGGAATGGATTGGTTGTCCCGTTATCACGCATAAATACAATGCGAGGCGAAAGTCATTCATATATTGTCGCCTAATGGGGCTCGGGTAAGTATTTGTGGAGAAAGAAAATTATAGACAAAATTGTGTACGATTGTCGAGGCGGTTAAGTACGCAAGAAATGTGGGCAAGACGTTTTTGACCTACGTGTTAGATACAAGACAAAAGGCGCCTGAAATTGGGGAAGTTGAAGTTGTGAACGAGTATCCGGATGTGTTTCCGGATGAACTATTGGGATTACCACCCGAGCGAGAGGTGGAATTCCGAATTGAACTAAACCTGAGCGCTAACCCAGTGGCCAAAGCTCCCTATAGATTAGCTCCCGCTGAAATGCGAGAGCTAATGACACAGATACAATAATTGCTCGATAAGGGCTTCATACGCCCGAGTGTGTCACCTTGGGGAGCCCCGGTACTTTTTGTGAAAAAGAAAGATGGTTCGATGCGCATATGCATCGACTATCGTGAGTTGAACAAGTTGACAGTGAAAAACAGATATCCCCTACCTCGAATAGATGATCTTTTTGATCAACTACAAGGAGCGAGTTGGTTTTCGAAGATTGATCTGAGCTCGGGATATCATCAACTACGGGTACGAGAGGAAGATGTTGCGAAAACCGCGTTTAGAACCCGATATGGACATTACGAGTTTTTAGTAATGTCATTCGGGCTAACTAATGCACTGGCCGCATTCATGGATCTTATGAATAGAGTATACCGGCCCATGTTGGATAAGTTTGTAATAGTATTTATAGATGATATCCTGGTTTACTCCCGTAGTAGAGCCGAACATGTAAACCATTTGCTTGTTAAGTATTAGAAACTCTTCGGAGGGAAAAGCTTTACACAAAGTTTTCGAAATGTGCCTTCAGGCTTAGAGAAGTACAATTTCTTGGCCCTGTCATCAATAAGGATGGTATCGTGGTGGATCCAACTAAAGTGGAGGCCGTTATGAACTGGGTTCCTCCAAAGAACCCGAGCGAAGTAAGTAGTTTTCTGGGTTTGGCCGGGTATTATCGAAGGTTTATACAGGATTTTTCCAGAATAGCTTTACCCTTGACCAAACTGACAAAGAAGAACAAGAAATTTGTATGGAAACCTGAGCAAGAGAAAGCATTTCAAACATTAAAGAGTAGATTGTCTGACGCACCAGTTTTAACCCTACCAGAGGGATCAGAAGACTTGGTGGTATACACTGATGCTTCACATCAGGGGTTGGGATGTATTCTAATGCAACGTGTTAAGGTGATAGCCTATGCCTCAAGGCAGCTTAAACCACATGAAAGCAACTACCCAACGCATGATCTAGAATTGGCCGCAGTGGTATTCGCGTTGAAACCGTGGCGACATTATCTGTATGGAACAAAATGCACGATATATTCAGACCACAAAAGTCTCAAGTATTTCTTCGAACAGAAAGACTTGAATATGAGACAGCGAAGGTGGTTGGAACTAATTAAGGATTATGAATGTGAAATCCAATATCACCCAGGGAAAGCCAATATTGTAGCAGATGTATTAAGCCGGAAGGAATACCCACCACCAATACAAGTTAAATCTATGAGAATGACAGTCACTCCTAAACTTCTGGAGTTGATAAAGGAGGCCCAAATAAAGTCCCTAAATGCTAATGATTCGATGAAGGAAAGAACAAAGGGAATTATTGATGAATTAAAAATGAATGCTGACGGCATCATGACCAGGTATGGCCGAATCTGGATACCTTGGTTATGTGAAGTGAAATTTTTGTTACTTTAGGAGGCTCACAGATCTCATTACTCGGTGCACCCCGGAGCAACGAAAATGTATCAAGATCTAAAAAGGGGATATTGGTGGCCCGGAATGAGACGCGACATAGTTAAGTACGTCGACAAGTGTTTGACGTGTTCACAAGTGAAAGCGAAACACCAGAAACCGTATAGCAAATTTCAACCCTTAGAAGTGTCGGTTTGGAAATGGGAAGACATAAGCATGGATCTCGTTACAAAACTCCCCAAAACAAAACGAGGCCACAATGCTATCTGGGTCATTGTTGACAGACTCACGAAAAGTGCTCACTTTTTGCCTATACGAGAAACTATTTCTTCCAAAAAGTTGGCGGAGATTTATACGAATGAAATAATAGCTCGTCAAGGAGTACCCATGTCTATTGTGTCGGATCGTGACACAAGATTCACATCTCGGTTTGGAATAGATTTCATGAAGGCGTGGGTACAAAATTGCGATTGAGTACCGCGTACCATCCACAAAAGATGGGCAGTCAGAAAGAACTATACAAACCCAGTATTTCGGTGTGTCTGTGGATCGCGACCAGAGGGAAAGAGAGGAGGAGAAACCCTACTCCATCAATTGATGTTAAAAAATTCAGCAATTAGTAGTGATTCTTGACACAATTCGAATGCATGTGCTTAGTTACTCCATAATCCAAGTATCTTGAACATGAGGTGAGTTAGAATTTTATGTTTTGATACATTATGATGAAGTGGGTTTTTACCAATCCGTGAAATAGTATGAAATTGAGTTTACATATAAGTTAGAATCATCAAATAGAAGGTGTATTATGCTTGAATTCGATTGTACTAAAGATTTGGGGGAAAACCCACTTGTTCTAGTAGGATGATGATTTTGTAAGTTGGATAAGTAGAATAATTTCTGTGAATAAATGCATGTATACTAGAACATTGATAGATTGCTATGTGTAGGATGAGTGATCTATGCAAGAATGGTTGATTGTGTGAAATGTTATGATATCTAGTGAATTCATGCATAGAGTACATGTACATAATGCATAAAATGTTGTACGCATACTATATGTTTGATGAAATGCCTCAATGACAAATTAAGTAGTCTTGAATGAAATATGAACAAATTGTTTTGCATAAGGAAATTGATATATATTGTCATATGTGATATAAATACGAATGGTACTTGAATGTAAGTTATGGGAACAAGTGATATAATCTATATAAGAACGAATTACGTGTAGGATTGAAAGAAGAAGGAGCTAGTTCCGGTTCGCAACAAAAGACTTAAGAGCGAGGTAAGTTCATTTACTTACATTTATATATAATGTTGCCGGTAGAAATTTTGTTATAATTCATGTATGTCGTTAATCCTATAATCCATTAGTTTCTAGTCGAACTATAGAAGGTACGTTTCGAATTGAATGAGTAGGCAAGAGTAAGGTTCCATATTGATTCGTAATGAACGGGTCAATTAGGATTTTAATGAGAATGTTCATGATTTGGTTTATGATGATAATCCGTTATGAACGGATTAATAAGTATGGAATGAGAAAGAAAAAGTATGGTGAGTATGTAAAAGTATGATAATTTGCCGAACCGCATCTAAACGGTTCGACCAATTTAAAGAAAAATAAGAAAGAAGGTCTTAATATACGTTGACCCATTTGTAGGGGTTACATATTGGTGATGATATGTGTTAAAGAATGAACATTAGAAAGTTGAATGTTATTGTTGGTAGAATTTAGTTTTGTAATATGTAAATTATTGACAAGTCTCTTTGTTGCATTAATAGGTAAATCTCATGCTTGAGATGGCTAGCTCGGATCGAACACACCACACCATCCATGTATGCGCTTCCGGATATAGTCGCCTACTTGAAAGGGGGTCAAAATGGGTTTTTGTAATGTAGTGTTAAACTTAAATTATGATGTTTGTTAGTATCTTGGATGTTTTTACTTTAAAACTTATTTTGGGCGGGTTCGTCAAAAATACTTGTAATGAACTTTAGTATGGTTGTATCTTTCCTATCTTAAAAGATGTCCTTGCACTACATTTTGAATGAAAATTTGTTTTTAAAAACAGGGAATCGTTTATTTTACGAATGGGTCATGCCCAATTTTTCTTTACTTAGCTAAAAAGTTTTATGTCATATTATATTCTTTTCGAATGTTGAAATAATGGGCGTTTCAGGATGGCCATCCGGAGGGATGGCCCTCCGACCGGCATCTCTCCCATGATGCCTATAAACAGTAGTGTAGGAGTCATTGTTTATAACCTTTTGTCAGTTTGTCTAGTGAAGCTCTGTCCAGTTGTCATCAGGATCTTTGTACTTTCATATCAGTGAATGAGATTGGACATGTTTATTGATGATATCGTTGTAGATTGTTCACTGACGATGCATAGGGATTCCGCACCTCTGTATTGATCGATTCGAGCCACGTTCTTCATCAAGAACCGTTCCTCACGGGCCGTTAACAGTTACTACATCAAATCTTGACAATTTACCACGAATCATCCGATTAGCTCACAAGATCACCGACCAGGAGGTGGAGCGTGGCTCGCTACCCCCACGTGCTGCTGCTACTACTACTACTACTAACCCTACCGCTGACAACAAGCGTAAGTGGAATGATGTGGACAAGGCGACCAACTCGAACCAGTCGCAGAAGAAGCCTGACAACAACAACAGTCGCAGTTTCAGCCAGTCATCTTCGGTCAACCAAAATCAGAACAACAGTCAAACTACGGGCTCTTATGCGGGAAAACATCCGAAATGCAGCAAGTGCAACTACCACCACTATGGCCCGTGTACCCAAACATGTCAAAGGTGTGACAAGGTGGGTCACATGGCGAAAGACTATAGAGCTCCATACCCAAAGCAGCAGCAGCAACAGCAACAGCCCCAGCAACAACAACAGAGACAGCAACCACATCATAACCGGGGTAATCAAAAGGGATGTTACCTATGTGACAACGAAGGACATTTCAAGAAGGATTGCCCACAATTGAATCAGAACGCCAAAAACAACAATGGGAACAATAACCACCCGAATAACAACAATGCGGGGAACAACAACAATGGAAACAATGGTGGAAATGGCGCTCGTGGGAGAGTGTTTACAATTGGGGCAGGTGATGCGAGAAACGATGGCAACGTTGTGACGGGTACGTTTTCTGTCAACGATATTTTTGCCTTTGTATTATTTGACGGGTACGTTTTCTGTCAATGATATTTTTGCCTTTGTGTCTCTGGGGTTTAGTTGACAGCTAGGGTTAACCCCATCACCTCTCGAAACCAAACACGTAGTGGAGTTGGCTGATGGTAAGACAATTGAAGCCTCACACGTTCTCATTGGGTGCAAACACAATCGCTTAGGTCAAGTGTTCTACATTGACCTTCTCCCCGTCACTCTTGGTAGCTTTGATGTAGTGGTTGGTATGGACTGGTTATCTAAACACCGAACTGATATACTTTGCAAAGAGAAGATCGTACGCATACCTCTCTCTAGTGGAGAACCGTTGTCTGTTCAGGGTCATCAAAGTGGTGCGGCAATTAGCATCATTTCAACTATGAATGCCCAGAAGTGTTTGCGGAAGGGCTACCTTGCTATTCTTGCACTTGTTACTGATACTCAGCCTGAGGAAAAGAGAATTGAGGATCTACCAGTTGTCCGTGAGTTTCCTGATGTTTTTCCTGAGGAACTTCCAGGTCTACCTCCACACCGTCAGGTGGAGTTTCAGATTGATCTTACACCCGAAGCAGCCCTGATTGCTCGTGCTCCTTATCGTCTTGCACCAGAGGAGTTGCAAGAACTATCTAATCAACTCCAAGAGCTGTTGCATAGAGGTTTTATCCGACCTAGTTCTTTGCCTTGGGGAGCCCCAGTGCTATTCGTGAAGAAGAAAGACGGGTTTTTTCGCATGTGTATTGACTACCGTGAGCTCAACAAGATGACAGTCAAGAACCGTTATCCTTTACCCCGCATCGATGATCTATTTGACCAGCTACAAGGGTCAACCTTCCATTCAAAAATTTATCTAAGATCGGGCTATCATCAGATGAGAGTCCGAGAGGAGGACGTTCCCAAAACAGCTTTCCGAACGCAGTACGGCCATTACGAGTTTTTGGTCATGCCATTCGGGCTAACCAACATACCAGCGGTCTTCATGGATCTCATGAACCGTGTGTGTAAACTGTAACAACCCGATTCTTGAAGTCAAAGTACAAGTCAAAGTCAAAGGAAGAAAAGATTGCTAAATGGGATCTGTTACTCCTTGATTAAATCATTGATTGTACTCCTTGACTTGTAATCGATACTCTAGTTTATGTTACTTTAGTTGTATTATGTGGAGTAAGTGCTAATAATCGCAGTTTATCGCTAATCAACTTAATGTTATCACATCACTATCGCATCGCAACTCGAACCGCAGGTTATGGATATTGTTTTACGTGTGTGTGCTATTATGTGTTACTTGTGCATGTCTATATATGTTGAGGTGGTTATTCGAAAATGCTATCGCAACTCTATCACAACGCAATCTCATCGCAACACAAAACGCATAATGGTTATGTTTAGGTTTATGACTGTTAATGTATGTTAGTATGTTTATTGTGTAATACTATTGCACCGCTTACAAGTAACGCGTCACAACGCTCAATGCACGAGACGAAACGTCGAAAACCAACTCGCAAAACCCATCCGATCGAATGACCATTCGATCGAATGGTCATCTATCCAGATGACCATCCGTTCGGATGGCCATCCCATCGAACTGCCCTCCGATCGCACCACTACACCGCCTCTTCTCCTCTATTGCCTATAAATAGCACCTGTCACATCACTGTTCATGTGATGTGACAGCCCCTCCTCCGACCAGCACGCACTTAGGCTATTTTCTCTCAATTCCTCGTGATTCTTGTAAGTTTTCAACTCAAATCTTGTACTTCTATGATCTACACAAACTTCTTCATCTTTTTCACCATAAAATCTTAACTTTTCATCATGAAATCCATGGATTTGAGGTGTTTTAGGATGATGTCATCATGGGTTCTCAAGAACACCAAAGTGTGACTTCATTCCACCAAGAACAACTCATATCTAAGTGATTTCTACAATGTTTAAACACTGATTTCTCCTAAAACTAAACATAATCAAAGTGTTTCAAACTTTCTTCACTAATCTCAACTTTTCACATAAAACCGATAGAATCGAAGTTCATTCAGGCCTTCTACTCATCCTCTAGTGAAGTGCTGGTCCGAGAACGGATTTCTATCAATAGGGACAACCGATTCACGGGTTGAACATGAATAACCGTCAAGAACAGTTAACTAATCGGACAGGGTGATTCCCATCCTCTCGGATGACTTGGACTTGGTGGGGTTTCCGTTGATTGACACGTTGTCATACCGTCTTGATTCAAACGCGAAACTTTCTAAACTTGGTTGATTTTACAAAACTTTTCAACTCGAATAAATCGCCCGGACGAACGGCCATCAGATCGGATAGCCATCCGATCGAATGGCTATCTGTCCCAGTGGCTTGTATTAATTACTTAAACAACTTCAAAACCAAGTTCAAACATATCCCCTCCACTCGGATCACCATCCGAGCGGACGGCCATCCGTCCGGATGACCGTCCGACCGGACGACCTGAATGGTAGGACTACTTCTTGTTTGATAAATTGCTACAACGAAAACTTCAAAGTCACATCATACACAAACACATCCATCCCAAAACGAATGATAAACTGACCGAATGGCCATCCGACCGGATAAACATCCATCCGGATTGTCATCCGATCGGATGACTATCCATCCCCACTTCACTTTGATGCACCGTATACGCACCGTTCAACGCTCATACTGTCGTACTGTGTTCAGGCTAATCTCTCAGCGCTCCCTTCAATCCAAGAGAGTTTTTATTTACTAAACACAATCAGTGAGTATACTCGATCCCTTTTTGCTTTAAGCACTTTTGGGTGTTACATACGTTACCTATATCAAATCACATCGATCACATAACGCATACACTTTTATACGCTAACCACTCTCGCATGTTATACGTGTTATTCGATGAATGCTTGTATGTTATGATTACACAATGATTGTTGCCTGACACCTTAGCAACGATAGTAGTATAGTTTGGACTCAGCACCTGTCGTGGACGGGGGTTGATAGGGTATTTCTTCACGTGTCATGGTGGTGATATGTGTTGCGCACTCTACAACTCACAGTCACGTCTGTGCATATTTCATTGTCGATAACCTACTAGCTTCGCATTACTACGTGTTAGATGCTGGTTATGCGTAAATCGCTTTCACTACTACTATGTTATTAAACTTGTATGCTCACCTTTACACCATGTGTATTGACTTTTATTTTAACGTATGTGACAGGTGTTTAGGATCGCTTGCTCTATTTGCTGGAAACAAGCTAGCAAGGGTCTAGAAACAAAACAATTAATTTATGAGTTGTCGGAACTGTTTTATTGTCTTGAGATACTCTGTCTGTATTAACTGATTTGCTAAGTATGTTATGGTATGGAACGTAACTTTAAATATTTGGTAAAGTTAGTTGTTATGGATTTCTCTTGGACAATATGTTTCGCTCAATGTCGCGCCCCGATGTTTCCGCCATCGGTTGGGGTGTGACATAAACCGTATCTTGATGATTTCGTCACCGTGTTTATTGATGACATTCTGATATACTCTAAGAGCAAGGAGGACCACGAGCGGCACTTGCGTCTTATCTTGGAGCTCCTGGGGAAGGAGCAACTTTACGCAAAATTCTCCAAGTGCGACTTCTGGATTCGAGAAGTACACTTCCTTGGTCACATAGTTAACAAGCTGGGAATACATGTGGATCCCGCAAAAATCGATTCTATCAGAAATTGGGCTGCACCAAAGAATCCTTCAGAGGTACGGAAATTTCTTGCTCTCGCTGGATACTATCGAAGATTCATCAAGGAGTTCTCGAAGATCGCTCAACCTCTTACCGCTTTGACACAGAAAGGTGTCGTATACTCTTAGGGAATAAAAAAAGAAGACGCCTTTCAACTTCTAAAGAAAAAACTCTGCAGTGCACCCATATTGTCCTTACCTGATGGGACAGATGGTTTTGTAGTGTACTGTGATGCTTCTATCCAGGGTCTCGGTTGTGTACTGATGCAGCGCGAGAAGGTGATTGCATATGATTTGCGACAATTGAAGGTCCACGAGAAGAATTATACGACTCACGACTTAGAGTTGGGAGTCGTGGTCTTTGCACTAAAAATTTGGAGGCATTACTTGTACGGTACTAAATGCACTATTTATACCGACCACAAGAGCCTTCAGCATATCTTTGACTAGAAGGAGTTGAATATGCGACAGCGTCGCTGGGTGGAACTCCTGAACTATTCCGACTGTGAAATCAAGTATCATCCGGGCAAAGCCAACATTGTAGCTGATGCCCTTAGTCGAAAGGAAATAACACCTAAATGTGTTCGAGCTTTGCAGCTCACCATTCACCCAGCCTCCCTGACCAGATCCGTTCTGCCCAAACTGAAGCGTTGAAGGAAGAAAATCTTAAAGCTGAATCTCTACGGGGCGTCGAAAAACAACTCACAGAAAAATCTGACGGTATTCGCTATTTCATGGAGTGAATATGGATTCCTTCCTTCGGTAACCTTAGAGAGCTTGTGATGGATGAAGCTCACAAGTCTTGATACTCTGTTCATCTGGGTTCTGATAAGATGTATCAGGATCTAAAGACCTTGTACTGGTGGCCGGGCATGAAAGCTCATATAGCGACATATGTGAGCAAATGTTTGACTTGTGCGTAGGTTAAGGTGGAATACCAAAAACCATTTGGTTTGCTTCAGCAACCAGAAATACCTATGTGCAAATGGGAATAGACCGCCATGAATTTTTTCACTGATCTACCTAGGGCCCAAAGTGGAAACGATATCATTTGGATGATCGTCGATCGTCTCACAAAACTTTGCACACTTTCTTGCGATCAAGGAAACTGACAAGTTTTCGCAGCTTGCCGGCATTTACCTGAAAGAGGTGGTTTCTAGGCATGGGGTGTCGACCTTTATCATCTCTGATCGCGATTCGTGCTTTATATCCGATTTGTGGCAGGCGATACATAAATCCTTTGGCTCACGTCTTGACATGAGCACTGCTTATCACCCTCAGACGGATGGACAAAGCGAGCGAACCATCCAGACAGTTGAAGACATGCTGTGAGCATGTGTAATTGACTTTGGTAAAGGTTGGGAAAGACACTTGCCTTTGGTAGAGTTTTATTACAACAACAGTTACCATTCCAGTATTCAGGCAACTCCGTTCGAGGCATTGTATGGACGGAAATGCCGATCTCCTCTTTGTTGGGCTGAGTTGCGTGACAGCCATATCACGGGTCCAGAACTTGTACTTGAAACCTCTGCGAAGATTGTCCAGATCTGAAATCGTATGGTGGCAGCACGTGATCGCCAGAAAAGCTACGCTGATAAGCATAGGAAACCCTTGGAATTCGCTGTAGGCGATCGTGTGATGTTGAAAGTTTCACCCTGGAAGGGTGTGGTGCGCTTTGGGAAGAGCGGCAAGCTTAATCCACGTTACGTTAGGCCATTCAAAATTTTGGAAAGAATCGGTAAGGTGGCTTACAAACTTGAGTTACCTGATGAATTGGGTAACGTCCACGATGTCTTTCATATCTCTAACATAAAGAAGTGTTTGTCCGATGAAACACTTGTAGTACCGTTGCAAGAACTGAAAATCTATGAGAAGTTGCAGTTTGTTGAAGAACCTATTGAAATTATGGATCGGGAAGTTAAGGTTCGTAAGCATAGTCGAATCCCAATCTTGAGAGTTCATTGGAACTCAAGACGTGGACCGGAGTTCACGTGGGAACGTGAGAATCAAATGAAGCTCAAGTACCCTCAATTGTTCAAAACTGTTGAATCTACTACTGATGCAACTGGTGAATTTCGGGACGAAATTCCCTTTCAAGTTGGGGATGATGTGGCACCTTAACAAAATCCACAATCATCTTGAAATATCACCTCACTCCTCTGAGACTGCTTATCAAATTTTCGGGACGAAAATTCTTTCAACTTGGGGATAATGTGACATTCCGGAAAATCGAGTATCCTTCCTGGTTCAGTTTTCATTACAATTATACTTTAGTTTACGTGATTATTATAAAATACGTGTGTCGGGGATAATTTAGTAGTGTGTTACTTGTTTATATTTCGTTAGCATAGTATTTGACTTTCGTAACCGAAATATTTTATGTGAATTACGCGAAACCTGAACTCGAAACCAAAACATCATAATAAGTAATTATGTGAAACCTAACGAGAAACCTTAACCCGTTATCTTGTGACAAAAAATAAACCGAACTCACCCCATCCCCCAGATAAGTCTTTGGCCCAAACAAACCAACCCAACCCTTGTGGCCCATTAACCAAATAGCCCCCACTTCTCTTTTTATAAAAAAAAATTACGTATCTTGTGCATCTAAAGAAGAATTAAAAACCCTAGACTTCTTGCTCCTGGTGTGCGACGGCAGCGACATCAAACAACCTTTCTTCCACTCTCGATCACTCATCTCTCCATCTTCTTAGTTCTCTTATTTATCCTCTACAAGGTGAGTTGTTCCTGGTGATTGATTTGGTTTGAAATCCTATCATGGCTGTGTTTTCTGATTTTAGTAATGATTGTTGATGTATGTGATAAAGCTGTGTTCTCTGCGATGTATATGATGTTACATACCTAGGGTTTGTGTAATTCTTGATATGCTAGATGATATTTGATAAGTTAACCTGCTGTTAGTCGATGTTACTAGGATTGGGTGATCGTTTAAAATCGTGCTAGTATCATAAAAGTGAAAACAGAGATTAACATAAACAGCCAACTTCAGTTGGCTGTAAACAGGTTGTTACATATCGAAAAACTGATTTTCTGAAGTCTAAAACATGCGTTTTTGAACAAAGCTTCAAATGGCACTGGAATCACATTTTTCTGAGGTCGTTTTCTATTTTTAAAGAGTTATTTTGCACAGCAGAAAAAGCTGTGTTTTTTCTGTAGAAATTACATGTTACACTTTTCGTTATATCCTGTAAAACTGGATAGAGTTACGTCGTGAAATTCATACAGTAGCTGGGCACGGATGTTTCCGAAAATCTCACACTGGAATTTTGCCAATCGGACAAATGACGATTTTTAAATAATTTTTTCTGTGGACTGCATTCAGAAAGTGATGAATCTGACTGCAGCCGAGTAGATGATTTTTAATAAATAATTGGTAATGATTTAGGTCCTGAGATTTTTATACAAGGTGACGCGTTGGAACGTTCTGTAAATTATTTCGAATTTTTGGAATAAGACAACTATTTTATAGAAATACCCGAAAACAGCCCAGTTCTGGACGTCAAAGCTGAAACGTAATAAGTTGTTATGTGTGTATCTAAGTGTTGTTTATGCTATCTAAGGATTATCAAACTTGTTTGATGTCAATGAAAATATTATGTGAGTTATTGTGAGCTATGATCACAAGAAATTATATGTGATTGTATGATACGTGTTAGATACGTGTATGAGTTTCGTGCCTTACCTGAACACACTAATAAACTAAATGTTAATCGTATTAGGACGTGATTGACCTACCTTAACTCCTAATCACTTTAAAAGTCTAACCGAGCAATCAAAGGTGAGTTCACTACTTTCTTTACAAGCATGCATCCAGTAGGAACAAACAAACAAATTTGCATCCCAGTAGGAGATTCTTCACAAACCCATGTCCTTGTAGTAGATATGAGGCATATTTCAGTAAATGTCGTTGTTGGATAATACACTCACTTCTATCACTTAAGTCCCATCTTACTACCGAATTAGTTGCTTGTAGGGAAACGGCTATTACTTGATAGCGCTATTAGGTTTGGCACCCTCACGACGTACGTGGATAGGACGGGCATGAACTAATGACCTTAACCACATGACTAATGTTTGATAGAGCATTGGGGAAGGGCAAACAAACAGCCGTCTTGCGGTATCGAGTTATTATCAACATATCTTAAAACGAACACTTGGTAACCAAACGTTTAACAAAACTGTGAACTCGCCAGCTTTATGCTGATACACTTTTTCTGCATGCTTGCAAAGCCATTAGGTACATTGATATGGGACTTGCTGTCTGGAAAGCTGGAGTAGTCATGGGTCGTGGCGATTGGGTAGACACTCAAAGTTGGATGATATTCTAAACTTTATATGTTAAACTTATTGAACAATATTTAATGCTTCCGCTGAATACATTTGGTTTTCAAAACTGATGTTTTAATATTACTATTCTCATTTAATGGAACTTTATATTTTTACTTATGGTTCAACGTGATTAGTGGCTAGACCTTGGTACGTCACACGCCTCGCGGGGGTTTCCGCTGGTGGTAATTTTGGGGGTGTGACACACCCTAAAACAATTGAAAGCATAAAAGAGGGGAGCTATGTACTCACTTGAGATTGCAAGTGTCCTTGAATCGGTAACTGTGTTATAGCATCGGTACATATTCGGAGGAATCGGATAGAATGAGTTCTTGTAAACCAAATGAGTGATGGAACTCATATGAAATGGTTTAACAAAGTCTATATTCTGATTTGGAATGAATCCTAAGTGCTTTCGACCCTTTATGACCCGTTAAGATAGTTTACGCTACTTTAACGTGTCATTTGTGCAAATGGGCGTTCGGATGGTCTAACTAGTCCTATGATAAGTCTTATATGCCTAAACATGTTTAATGATGTTACACAATCAGTTTAAGTGTCAACATCTAGGTTACATATGCTTAAATTGAATTTATGCGCAAAAAGGGCATTTTGGTCATTTTCCTAAGGCATATAAACTACCTATCATACAACTAACCAAATGAAGTGACCATAAGGTATAACCTCGGAAGGTTATTCCCTATACAACTACGGTCACAAAATATGTTTGGTCGGATCCTAACGACCGACCAAACGGGTCGGGTTCGAAAGTCTAAGCGGTTATCGAGACCGCTTGACTTACGACCCTAAACAAGTACTAAACTAGAAGTGACGAGTTAAACATGTTAAAACATGTTTAACTAAGTTAGAAAACTGATTTGATATCAAAACTAAGTTTTTTGATACCCGAAAATAGTTTTGTCGCAAAATGATCATAATCGTGCATTTTGACTGAAACTTTGACGCGTCACTTCGACTAGTCAACGTGGTAATCAGTAGGTATAGTCGCAAGGGACTATAACCATCATGATTACGCTCACGTTGCAAAGTTCAATTGAACTTTAACTTGACTAAATCATGGTCAAAGCTGAAAGTCAAACACTGTTTGACTTTTAGCTTGAAATAAATAAACAAGCCAAGGAAGAACACTTACAAGTGCTCTAGGATGGAAAAATGACTAAGAAAGCTCAGGTATGAAGCCTCTAACAAAGTATGGTAGCCTCAATTCAGAGCTAGAGTGAGGAAAATGAGAAATGAGCAAGGATTGAATGAAAGTTCATGGCTATTTATAGTTGTAGTGATGTTGTAGGATCTTGACAAGTGTAATAAGTGTTGCCCAAGGAATGATACACACCCTACAAGTGTTAGGATATGATTAGAAGGCTTGTAGAACACATTACTTGGTCCCCAAACAAGAAAACAAGCAACAAAAACCATCAATTCAGCTGATTTCTATGAAAAAATAGCTTCTGGTCTGAAGGCTCTCCCCCCCGCTAGCCAGATAGGCAATTTCTCTCGCTGGCCGCCAGAGAGTGCAGGTCTGATCTTTCCAAAGTTGGCAGAAATGGCCCCTGCAGCTCCAAAACTTGTTTTTCAACGCGTTTAATCCCCGTTAACCCAATTCCAAGGGTTTATAAGGATGTTAAAGCATAGGGGACTTGAAATATACTTGAAAATATCATGGATGTCGGTTCGTTTGGTCGTACGATCGCGTTTTTCGGTTAATTACGACGAAACTCGAACAGACACGAAAACATTCCAAATTACGCGACGAATGGTATTTTTGCATTCCCATCACTAAAATACAATATTTTAGTGGTTAGAAAAATTTTTGGATGTCTGGATATGGTCAGAACGCAAGATATGCACGCATTTGCATACTTTCGCAGTTTAGACGCTTTTAGCCCCTGTGATCAAATAAGCGTATTTTCACATACCGAATCCCTCAAAAATTATTTCTAAGCTATGTAAAGGGTATTTAAGGTATTTTTGCTTATGACCTTGTTCTGGAGTGTACGTTGCTACGCGAATTGGCAGACTTTTGCAGTTTGTCGCAAATAGTCCCTATGATTGAAGAAACTTGTTTTTGCCATACCGAACCCTTCAAAACTTATTTCTAAGTTATGTAAAGGATATTTAGGGTATGTTTAGCTTATGTCACTGCTCCGGAGAGTATGTTGCATTAAACTGATTATGTTTGCGTAATAGTTTACGTAAACTTCCAGAAGAGCTTCTCGAGAGTTCGGAATCATACAAGGATTGATATGTCTAATTGTCATATGTAATTGTACAAATCTCGAGAATGAAACACAAGATTTCATTGGATTCGTTTTTGTATGATGGTCGTGGAGGCACAAATGTCACATATACGGTACTGGATGACGATCAAGCTCAAAGAAGGACCGAACGCGATCAATATTCAAGCTTCCGTGATACATGTCGTCTTCACATTTTAAACGATGATATCAATGTATGATGTTGAAATGTTTTAAACCATAAAATGTTTTAACAAACTCATATTTTCAACTGTATTTGTAATCAATAATACACAATTATAGTCGATTTGTATATGTAAATCGTATAAATCAAGTATGGGTCTTACACAGAGAATGTTGTTTGTTTATGAGACACGGCCCCGTATTGAAAAATACGAGGATTACGACCCCGTTTTTTCTGACACGCCCTCATGTCTGGAAGTAGCTAGGACACGGCGATGTGTTCGAGGAACACGGCCCCGTGTCTTAGGGTTTGTATGAAGTTTAGTCTAAAGTTTTAAGGAACAGTGTTTTATCGGGGGGTTCCTTGCTGGTTGGAACACCATTGTATTGCCTGATATACCTTAGGCTCCTGTGAGAGTGTAACACCCCAAAAATGGGTTTAGTAATTTAAACCCGGTTAATACAAAGGAACGGGTAAAATACTGATAAAGGGTAAAAGTGAACCAGTAAATGAATATTTACTAGGAATAATTAACCTAGTTGAATATTAGTATCGTTAGTATTAAACGAAGGGTTATAGCCTTATTTAAATAAAACGAAACATGAGGGACCAAAGTAAACAACTTGAAAGTTGTTTTATTAAAAAGAAAATAACACACACACAAACACACACATCGTGTGTGTGTGTTCTTCATCGAGCAGGGAAGGCTCCCATGGAGCCAAAACCCTAAACTTCATCAATTCTCCAAATTGAAAGGTTAAACGAAGCCCAAACTCACAACCAAACATGAATTAACGATCACCTTCACAAGGGGATCATAAGGTATGTCTTAAAACTTAGATTTGATAATATTGTTCGAAGTGGGTTATGATCAATTCATGAAATTGTATGAAATTAAGCATGTAGATGTGTTAGAAACATCAAATAGAACTTGTGTTATGAATAATTTCAAGTAATTTGGTGATTTAGAATGAAACCCATTGCATGAGTATGAAGATGATGATCATGATGAACTTGTAGATGTATTAGTGAGATCTTGTGATGTATAAGGTGTTATATGATAGACTTAGATAGATAAACTTGATGTGAAATTTATGATTATGAGATTTTGCTTGAATGTGATGGTTCATAAGATGAATTAGGGAAGAACATGCTTAAAGCACTTGTACATTATGCTTAAAAAGTGATACGCACACCAAGTGTTTGATGAAATGTCTAAATGACAATAATATGTGAAATTGTATGCAATTAATGGGTAAACATGAATAGAAAGTGGTATTAATGAAATTGATAGTAAACTAACATGAGGGTGTATTTTAGATATAGTTCATGTGAAGATTATGTTAGGTTGATGTTGAGTATGCTTTATGCTTGTTTGAATTGATTAATGAAAGTCATGCGTGAGATATGAAATTGATATGATCGTTCATACACACAATCATATATGCTAACAAGAATGTGAACGTAATGACATGTACGGTTAGGAGTCATGTCAACGCGGACACAAGCATGGAAGGGCAACGGGCCAAGGATAAACATGGAAGCTATGCTCGAACTCGGACGCACGAGGTAAGTGAACTCCGAACTTACTCTTTTGTTTGGTAATGTGATTATGATATATGGTAATTATTGAATGTAATATAAGGAAATATGAATTGTTGTTGTTACTAAGTTAAGTTTTAGTGGAAATGAGTCGGAAGTGGTTAAGAAAGAGATTCGATTAAGTTTGGGTAAGAAACGGAACTTACACAATGAATTATGCATAAAGATGAATTAAGGAGTTATATATGCAGGATGTAAATAGTAGATACGGGTGTGAATAGAAAATGAATACATGATTGAGAGAGGTATTTAATTATATACTTGAATGAATAAGACGAGTTATGCATATTTGAGGACACACCCATATGAAAGGAAGTTAATGTTACTAACCGTTTTTCTATTGAGAATTAATGTGAGACATAGGCAGGTTAACAATGGAAGTAAAGGTTGACTCTGCAATTCGATACGAGTGATGGAATGGATGGATGAAGGAGCTAGTATAAGAGAAAGCATGATATGTGGACGCTTTATTATGCATGTGTTAGTATTTTGTATTATGTTCCGGTTACTAATGATGAGATTGAATGTGGTGACTGCAGGTTGTTCAGGATTTTGGATGTTTCACCAAGAATTGTACGCGGTCGAAGATCGAGTCAAGACATGGATTGTACGTGGGTGTGTATGTGGTCACTTAATCCGATATATTTTTGATAGTTGTCAATCAAATTTTAGAAAGGGATTAATGTATTTAAGGGAAGGAAAGAATGTCATTAAAGAAATTTTAATTATGTGCTTTCCGCTACAAATTTTGGGTTTAAACATGTTAGGGCGTTACAAGTTGGTATGAAAACGCAAGAGGTTGTCGGAAAGATAGAATCCTGGTTTAAGAGTAGGAGGGAAAAACCTTCCTTTATTTACGTTTTTCGAGCTCTTATTAAAGAAGGTGTGAGTCGACTCGCTCTCGTCCAAACCGTTGATGTGAAACTCACATACTGTAAAGGGGACTATCATTGCGAGGTCGATACAGGGATGACTATCGCCTTTGTTTTCGCAAGTGACTAGGGTAGGTTTGTTGGTCTCAATGTTGTTTGTTCATGAATGTGGCTCCATTGATTCTCCATCGTCTTTATTCCTTGATGAATATCGCACCTTCATCATGGATCCTATTTCTTTAGGTTTTTAGAGAATCCACTTTTCTCTTTGACATACATCTTCTATGTCTCCTATGGAAGAGGTTTGATTGAATTCAGGTGGATGGAAGTTATTATTATTGTTTTTACTCTTGCCCATCTTAAGGTGATCATTACAGGAAAACGATGGGTCTAAATAGGGGGGATTAGATATTAGAATGACACATTCTAATTCCTTATACATTCCTCCACATAATTGACATCAGTCACCGTAAGAGTGGCAGGGGTAAAAATAATTATTAACATCCATGGTTGCTGGGTAAGTTTTTAAGCATCGGGATCAAAAGGTTACTGTTTTCTCACAAACTATTGTTGTCACACGGGCCGGCGTGGTTGTCACACGGCCCCGTGCTACAGTTCGTGTCTGGTAGAAAATAGTTTTTTTTTCTACTAGGGATGAGACACGGCCCCGTGTTAATCACACACGGCCCCGTGTTACTCTTGCAGAAAGTAGAAAACTTGGAGAAAAAAGAAGAAAAAACTAAAAAGAAAAATTAGAAAAGCATAAAAATGAGTAGGCCGTGGATTTAAACTTTCTTAAAATCCTTGTGTCCCCGACAAAGGCGCCAAAAACTTGACGTGATGCGAGTGTGTACGGATTTTTATTACATTTTAGTACCTTTTTACTCTTTTATCAAGCTTTAAATTTATAAAACACGATATAAAACTATCACTCTCTACAACACGCTAGGGCAAGTGCACCCATCGTTGCCGTAGTATAGTTATCGTAAGATACTGAGGTCGTCCAAGGACACAAGAGCTTTTAATACTAGAATATCGTCAACGTCTAATCTAACCAAATGTTGAGAGAAATTTTTTGTTTTTAATAAATAGAAAATAAAGAAACTAAATAACTAAAAGAATAGATAGACAAGATAAAATCACTTGGATCCGACTTGTCATTTATGTATCCTTTGATGATTTCCGCGCTTTGGGTTTTTTAAGAGATTATCTTAGTTATAGTGGCATGTCCCTCTTTTGGAGGCAACGCTATCGTCCGCCATATTGATTTGAGTCAGCAGGGATACAGTCCCTCAAGGCCGGATTATTGAAAGATAATTAAGTAAGGTATTAATGCAAAAAGTGGCATGTCCCACTTTTAGAGGCCACACTACCCTCATCCATATTGGTCTGAGTCAACAGGGATATAGTACCGCAAGGCCGGTTTAAGGTTTTAATAGTAGTTTCTTTATATGGGATTACAAGCCATTCTTACTTCCCCCGATTTGATGCCATCTGCCTCAAAGGAAGTCCTAATAAGCTTGAATCAAGTTTTCGCAGGATCTACACACTTAACGAGGCAAGAACTCTACCCAACCACCCTTCTAACCCCCTTCCAGGCAGTTAACGTGATTTATATAAACCGTAAAGATACAAATGAGTGAATCAACAAATCATGAAGAAATGATTGAATAAAGTTCACTTTAAATATAAAAAAATAGTTATTAAAGAAATTAATACAAACCCAAATAAAAAGTTACCAAAGCTTAGAAATCGAAAGTAATACATAAATGATTTTTCTTCACCAAGTGATGCAAGAGATTAGCAAAGCATGCCCTTTGTTTGACAAAAACTCTTACTATCGATCTTGGATCCCGAGACTACTACACACACTCTAAGGGTGGATGATGGATAAAAGTGGTGGATGATGGTGGAGTGGTGGTAGGTGTGAGAGAAATGGTTTGCCAATGGATGAGTTACAAATGAGCCAAGCACATCCTTTTATAGCTGAAAACAGTGAGTTCACACGGCCCCGTGCCTGGTGGGCACGGCCCCGTATCCTTCTCCTTCTCTATCTTCATTTATTGTTGTTGTCAGCCCACTGCACACATGACCCCGTGTGTCAATGGCACGACCCTGTGGCCCTTGTACTTGTTGTATGAACCCAGATTTGTGAATCCGAGAGTTGACCATGACCCGTGTCAAGGAGATACTGCCATGTGTCCCTTGTTGCCTTCAGTTTGTCTTTATCTTCAGGGAATCTTGAGAGGGGCACAACTCTATGCCCGGCAGGCACGGCCCCGTGCTTGGGTTCTGATTTTTTGTTTCAATCTTGCGGGACTGTATCCCTGTTGACTCAGACCAATGGGTTGAGGGTAACACTGCCTGGAAGGGGTCCTACTATTATAACTTAAAGATAATCTCTTAAAATGCCCAAAGTGCGGAAGTCATTAAAGGATACATAAAAGAGGAGTTGGAACCAAGTGATTCCTTCTTGTCTATTTGTTTTTCCTTATATTTTTTTTTTGTTTTTTTAGTTTATTTTTTTATAGCTTTCAAATCTTTTTATCAAAATTTGGTTAGATTAGACGTTAACGATAAGCCGGTACTAAAAGATCTAGTGTCCTTGGATGACCTCGGTGTCTTGCCATCACTATACTACATCCACGATGGGTACACTTGCCCTAACGTGTGTGTAGAGTGATAGTATTATATCGTGTTTTATAAATTTAAAACTTGATTCTCGAGTAAAAAGAGCTAAAATATATCTAAAAATTATAACATACTCACACCACATTAAGTTTTTGGCGCCGTTGCCGGGGACATAAGGATTTTGAGAAAGCTTAAAATTAACGGCCTAATCATTTTTATCTTTTCTTTTTAGGTTTTTCTTCTTTTTCTTTAAATTTTCCACTTTCTGCAGAAGTAACACGAGGCCGTGTGTGATCTTCACGGGGCCATGTCATCTCTCCAGTAACCTCAAAACTATTTTTTGCCAGGTACAGACTACAGCACGGGGCCGTGTTACCTTAGCACAGGGACGAGTCAGATCAACAGTTTGTAGGAAAATAGTAACCGCCTGATCCCGACGGTTAAAAACTTTCTGGAAAATATGGTTTTTTATGATTATTTTTACCCCCGCCACTCTTACGATGAATGGTGCGATTTATGTGGAGAGGAGCATGAAGAATCGGAATGTGGCATTCTAAACTTCACTCCCCACTACTTAGCCCCATCGTTTTCCTGTGACGATCACCTTAAGACTGGTGGGAGTAAAAATGATAATAACGTCCATTCACCTGAACTTCATCAACCCTCTTTACCTAGGAGACTTAGAAGATGTAAATCAAATAGAAAAGAGGATTCTCCAAAAATTCAAAGAAATAGAATCCTTGATGAAGACACAATGTTCATCAAGGATCTCAACCGAAGGAGAATCGATGGAAGAAAAATAAGATACAAACAACACCGAGGTCAAAAAACCTACTATAGGCGCTTGCGAATATGAAGGCGATAGTCGTCCCTGTTTCGATTTCGGGATGACGGTCCCCTTTACAGTGTGTGAATTTCACACTGATGGTTTGGATAGGAGCGAACCGACTCACACCTTCTTTAACAAGAGCCCGGATAAGGTAAATAAGGGATGGTTCCATTTTCCCATTTTTAAAGTAGGATTCTCTCTTTCTGACAACCTCTTGCATTTTCGTACCTCTCGCCGGAGCCTAAGGTATATCCGACAATACAGTGTTGTTCCAACCAGTAAGGAACCATCTGATAACGGACAACTCCTTGAAGAAACCTTAGAGAAAACTTCATAAATTCCCTAAAACACGGGTCGTGTTCCTTGAACACGGGGTTGTGTCCAATCTTCTTCTAAAACATGGGGCGTGTTAGACTAGCACGGGGCCGTGCCCCTCGTATTTTCCAACACTGGGTCGTGTCAATGCTGACGTAGGCCGTGTCTCACTAACGGACAACGTTCTCTGACTCATGCAGGCGACACGAGGCCGTGTTGCCCAGACACGGAGCCGTGTCGACGTGCTGTCACTGTCTATAAACTCAGCCTTGAGAAGAATGTTTGGAGCCATTCCAAAAAGAGCAAGATCCTCCAGATCTTGCACACATACTCTAGAAGGTATGTTCTTGAAAAGGTTTCATATAACCTTCTTGTCTTTACTTCTTTTGGTCCTTTCCTCTTCTTCCTTCCACCAAACCTCCATTGAAGCTTGAAGCTTCAAGCTCAAAAAGCTTCAATAGGAGGTTCCAAAGCATGATTTTTAGCTCAAAATTTTGCAATTCTACTATAGTAAAGCATTATTTTAAGTTATTTACGTCCAGAAAAGTAAAAATAAAACGAATTTAACTGAAAATAAAATTTCTTGAGCTAACAATTTCACAGCTGGTGGAGCAGCATGGGGCCGTGCCACATAGGCACGGGGCCATGCTACGTAGTCTATTATTCCAAAATTGTTAACAGTTTGTCATCTTTCCTAGAATGTCGAGCCAACATAGCGGAACTTCATCAAATAGCTCAAGGAATAACCACCGAGGGAGGACAATCTCCCTTGAAGCTACTCTCATAAGATACGTGAGTGCTTTAAGGGAGTCTCTCGAGGAGATGACATCGGTGGAAGAGGTTCTAATCGACCGGATGAACTACCTCTCCATGGGTCTGGAAGATTGCTTCCAAAAATAGCTCAAGTCCTCCAACGACTAACAATCTTAGATCTAGGAAAGTAGCTATTAGGGTTTTTAAAATAACACCTCACGGAGGCATCCCTCAAGAATCTATCTAGCCAAGGTTAATGCAGGATTGTAATTTTTATTTTCTTGTACTTGTCTTTTATATTTCAATGAAATGGAAGTATTTTGGATGATGATAACAATAAATGTATGAATGAAACTGAAAACACCAAAGGGATAATGAAAAATGGAACCCATGCACATAAACCAAAGCCTCTTGCCTCAAAAACTGCAAATCTGTGCCTGCAGCACGGGGCCCTGTCCACTAGGCACGCCCCCGTGCTCAACTGTCTAATGTCCAAAATTTTTTGCCGAGAAGGTTGGACGGGCCGTGCTTACCCAGTACACCCCCATGTCCACCAAACTGTAAGTCTTCTGTTCAGCATTGTTACTTGCACTTTGGAGACTAGGCCAGGTCCCCATAGCACGCCCCTGTGCTGCAAATGCCAATAACCAAAAAAATGTTATTTTTACACACTTTTTACACATTTAATCAAAAAATCCTATTTGGGACCCATTGAGAACAATGTGTAATTTAAGTGTGGGGGAATGATAAAAACCATGAATCGTTTGTCCTAAAAACAAGCCTTACACAAAACTCGCCTTGGAAAACCGCTAATTACACCAAACATTTTCAATTTTTTTTTTATTTTTTTTACTTATCTTGGTTTAGTTGGGTAAAATAAGTTCTAAAAATTATGTTTTTACTAATTTACACCTGATAGCGTCGTGATAAAAAAAAAACCAATTAAGAAAATTATAAAAATGAGCATAACAAATCTTTGTAAAATTTGATTTTATATAAATTTTTACACTATAACCCATTTTCTCACAAAAGTGAGTTTTGAGCATTTATCGAGCATATAAATACACATCTATACTAATTGCTCAATTTTCGTTTCTGGTGTGAATAACCCGTTTGTTTCTTACAAATCTAGAACTTGCCAAAGCAATACATCCTAAATCCTTACCGACACAAATCCAAGTAAGTAAATGATAGAGGCATTAGGACAAACCCATTTTTCTTTTCAAACCTTTATTTTTCTTTCTTTAACCAAAAACATCCCCCTAGATAAACCCCTTTTGAGCTTTAACCCTTTCATTTCTAAACCCACATCCGCAAACCTTTTTATTTTTCACCTTTTTAATTTTTGTAAAAAGATCGGTTATAAAAATTACAATTATGGCTCAGTTTCAACTTTGGCAAAAAAAAAAACCAAAGTATTTTTTTGCTAAGCCACAAAAGCAAAGGAAAAACCCATACTTTTTTCACCTTTCGCCATTTTCTACCAAAAACACCCACCCGAACCATAACCTACCCTTTAAAGACCTCTTGATATTTACGAGGATTACATGTCAAAAAGGAGGAGGTTTGATTGTTTGTCAAGCCTATAGTAGGAGTAAGTTCCAAACCGAGCACGAGCGTTTTCACTTAAACAACTTCAGCCGAGTGTTGAGTGACCACTTGTGAGGTGTGTAATTTTGTTTATAACTAAATAGAATTTTGAGTAAATTACAAGTTTTGTCCTATATGTATGTCCCAAATTGCAGGCGCTGTCCTTTGTCTTTAAAATTGATGAGTTTTGTCCTTAATGTTTGCAAATCTTGCACGTTATGTCCTTTAGGCCAAACCCAGTTAGATTTTTTGGTTAAATGAAGGCATGTGCAGGGCACATGAGGGTAGCATTGTCTTTTCACATCCTAATTTATAAATGATTTTTAAAAAACAAATAAAACATCCTACTACAATTTCTCAACACACACCCACACAGTCTATCTCTTTCCAACCACCTGCCGCAACCACCTCCCACCCTCACCTGCCGCCGACCACCAACACCTCCCACCCTCACCTGCCGCCGACCACCCACTATCTCCACCATTGCCTGAACAAACAAAAAATACAGAGCTACAAACTATTCTCAAATCTCCAAACTATCCACCTCTACGAAATCATCTGAACAAACAAAAAATACCCAAATCTCTTCTTCTTCTCTCTCAAACCGAGTATATGAAAAGTAGTAACAACAAATTGAATGAAAAGTCAAAATTAGTCAACACTTTACAAAAACTGATCAAAATTGAAGTGAATCAGACAATTAGTAATGAAATTAGATCATAATCAAACATCTTAAAAGTCAAAATCAGTCAACAATTCACAAAAACTTATCAAAACTGAACTAAATCACACAATTAGCAACAAAATTGAATAATACATACTTATACTCCATGTATCTATCGAACGAGATTTGGCCAACTGCGCGACATTGACGGTACCGGAAAGAGGAGATCTGATCGGAGATCGGAACTTGTCGACGGTGATGATGGCGGTGGAAGTGGAAGTGGAGGTGGAGCTGTCACGGAGCTGTGGCGGTGGTGGTGGGGAGCTGTGGCGGAGCTGTGAGGGTGACAATCGGAACTTGTCGATGATGACAGTGGCTCGTGGCGGAGCTGTGGCGGTGGTGGTGGGGAGCTGTGGCGGAGCTGTGAGGGTGACAATCGGAACTTGTCGACGATGACAGTGGCTCGTGGCGGAGCTGTGGCGGTGGTGGTGGGGAGCTGTGGCGGAGCTGTGGTGGGGAAAGTCTCTCCCACTCTCTTCTCTTTCTCTCAAAACTTTTGATCAGTAGCCCTAATTTGCAAAGTGATATGAACCCTAATTTGCAAAAAGTGTAAGTGGGTTTTAAATAAAGGGGAAAAGACAAGTTTCAGGTGAAATTACATTTCTACCCTCATGTGCCCTGCACATGGCTTCATTTAACCAAAAAATCTAACTGGGTTTGGCCTAAAGGACATAACGTGCAAGATTTGCAAACATTAAGGACAAAACTTATCAATTTTAAAGACAAAGGACAGCGCCTAAAATTTGGGACATACATAAAGGACAAAACTTGTAATTTACTCTAGAATTTTATAAAGGCATTTTATGCCTAAAATAAATATTTTTTCTTAATTTGTGTTTAAATAAATCATGACGAATAAGATTGTAAATAAAATAAAAATAAAGTAAATTTAGAACTTGGATTCTCAACACTCTAAAGATAAGTTTTGCTTGAGGACAAGCAAAGATTCAAGTGTGGGGTATTTGATGTGTGTAAAATAAAACATATAAATAATATCAAATACAGCGTAAAATCAACCCTTTTTCGGTACTAATATTGGAAAAAGCTTGTTTCTTTGTTCCTTTTTAATTTACATGGTCAAAAGAGCTTAAACGCACAAAAGAAGCAAATTAATAGCAAAAACCAACATAAATACAAAGAAGGAGGGTTGACACAACTGGCCAAGCCCCCATCCACATCCAAACCAATAAAATAACAAAATCAGAAGCTCTGACATGGGGCCGTGCTCCCCAGGCATGGACGGTGCTCAGTCAGGATTCTCTCAGAAGTAAAAGATAACAGTAAAGGACAAATCAGACCACCAACACGGGGCCGTGCTAAGGCAACACGGGGTGTGGTCAACTCTAAGATTCGCAGAATCTGCGATAGTACAGCAAGTACAATGGCAACGGGTCGTGCCGTTGACGCACAGGGCCGTGTTAGTACAAGACCTGACACTGCAGTTAATGAGGAAGAGAGAGAAGGATGGCTACGGGGCCATGCCAGGATGGCAAAGGCTGTGTTGATCATTTGACTCGGCTATAAATAGGGGTGCTTGGTTCCATTCCAATCCATCCCTTGGTAAACCACTTCTCTCACACATGCCACCACTCCACCACCACTACAACACCAACACCCACCACCATCATCCATCATCCATTATTTAGAGTGTGTAGTAGTCTCGGGATCCAAGATCGATCGTAAGAGTTCTTGTCAAACAAAGGCCATGCTTGGCTAAACTCTTACATCACTTGGTGAAGACAAATCTTTTATGTATTACGTTTTGATTTCTAACCTTTGGCTCCTTTTTATTTGGGTATGTCTTAATGACTTTAATAACTAGTTTTTTATATTGAAGGCGAATTTATTTAACCATTCTTCATGTGTCGTTGATTCACACATTCGTGTCTTTACGATCTATATAAAGCGTGTTAACTACTTGGAAGGGAGTTAGAAGGGTGGTTGGGTAATTTTATGTCTCGTTCAGTGTATAGATCCTGCGAGAACCTTGTTCAAGCTTAGTAAGACTTCATGAGTGGCGATACTGTTCACCTCAGGAGAAGTAAGAAACCGCTTGAATCCCTTATCTATAAATTACTATTAAAACTTTAAACCAACCCTGCGAGGACTGTATCCCTACTGACTCAGACCAAAGGGTTGAGGGTAACGCTGCCTGGAAGGAGGCCTACCACTTTTCGCATTAATATTTTACTTAATTATCTTTCAATAATCCAACCTTGCGGGACTGTATCCCTGTTGACTAAGACCAATAGGTTGAGGGTAACGCTGCCTGGAAGGGGGCCTACTACTATAACTTAAAGATAATCTCTTAAAATGGCCAAAGTGCGAAAGTCATTAAAAGATACATAAAAGAGGAGTTGAAACCAAGTGATTCCTTCTTGTCTATTTGTTTTTCCTTATATTTTATTTTTGTTTTTTTTAGTTTATCTTTATATAGCTTTCAAACCTTTTTATCAAAATTTGGTTAGATTAGACGTTAACGATAAGCCGGTACTAAAAGCTCTTGTGTCCTTGAATGACCTCGGTATCTTGCCATCACTATACTACGTCTGCGATGGGTACACTTGCCCTAACGTGTGTGTAGAATGATAGTATTATATCGTGTTTTATAAATTTAAAATTTGATTCACGAGTAAAAAGAGCTAAGATATATCTAAAAATTATAACACACTCACACCACGTCAGGGTTGTTTTATACCGTATTTGATAAATTTATATGTAGCATTTTGTGCATATCACTTTATCCAGAGTAGAAACCAGTCAGGGAGTTAAACTGCTGATATTAGACAACGACGACAAACCTACTAATAAAACAACAAATGTCGTTTATAAAGAAGTCTTTAGCGAGTTGTGAATTTCACGTTATGTATATTATTTATTGTAATTGTTTTTTTTACGTTAGTATCGGAACGTTTTTTTATTACAAAGTTTATCTCGACGCGAGTAAATATTATATGTTTGTGTCAAGCCACCCGTGTAACACACAGGTACTTAAACTTTTTTTATTTAATATGATACTCATACCCACCCACGTGGCTGAGTACGGTTGGGTTGTGATTCAAAATATGTCAACATATAAATTATTGTTTTTTTTAGCTTCATCTTCTCCATGTTGCTGCGGCAACTCCAAGTTTGTTCACCAGAATTTTTGTTTCCTGTCAATCAGAAAATTTTGTTTTATCTCATCTTCGCCTACACTCAGGGGTATCCTAATCTTCTCTCAGGGGTGTCCATAAATAAAACGGAAATAAAAAAAATTGTACTTGGCAAAAAAAAGTTTAGGGGCATCCGGTTACACTTCGCTCCCACATAGATCCGCCCCTGCACGTTTATATGAATGTGAACCACTATATATAACAACAATTCGTCACCATTGATCCAAATTGACCAACCAGTTATGATAACGACTACTAATTACCCTAACAACCATCATTAATGCTAGTTAACCATGGTTGATCAAAATGGCCCATCAAGGACCCTTAATCCCTTATTAGCCATTATTAACGATAACCGAGCTTTAACTACTAATTCACCATTGTTAGCCTGAATTATCATTAATCTCTATAGTTGAACATAATTCGTTCTAATTAAACATAAATTACCATAATTTGACCAAACATATCAATCACTGGCCCTAGTTGAACCTAACATACCATTAAACCAAATTGACAATCAATTACCTTAATAAAAAAATTGTTGACCCTAATGGACCAGCTATGGGCCTAAGGGGTGTCAATCTTCATAGTCAGTTATCTATAATCTATAATACTTTATTAAGAGAACTACAATTTTTACCTTTATGATAATTCTACATTGTGCACACATTTTGAATTAACATGTACAAGAGAGCCAAACGATTTTAGAGGGGGTAAACTTCCGCGTTGTCCAAAAGTTTAAGACACTTTAGAGGCAATTTAGGGATTTTGGCACCTTTGTAACCTATAATTAAGATGAGATGTGAAGAGTCTAAGTTAATTATTATTCTAAATAAATTTATGCATTGTAAAATTGATGGTCCATGTTTTGATATAATCTATATTACCTTAAGTAATCACAACATTTTTTTGCATATGTTACAAGAATTTAATGAAGTTCGTAAAGGGTAAAAATAATAAATGGAAGTTTTCAAGTAAAAAATAATAAATGGAATTCATAGAGAAGTTATACCAAATGAAAAGAAATTGATTGGGTGTTACAAAATGAAATGAATCGATGGAATTTTGAGAGGAGTTGTACAAAATGCCATTATCGTAGTGTATTTCTTTGTGTTTTTTAAAGGATGGGTTATTTAGTGCTAACTAGTGGGAAACCCGCGCGTTGTGGCGGAAACACACTACGCATCATGCAATCTGCAATCTGGTAGAGAGCGGAGTGAGGATTTAGATATATAAAAGGTTTCTTCGTTTAATACTGTAATGAAAATATCACTTTCAGATGTAATCACTTTCAAGGATTCGGTCTCTTGGTTAATTTTCATGAGAACTATTTATATGAAAAGAAGATGTTCCAACTTCAATGGTCCAGAGACCGAATCCTTGAAAGCCATGTATAAACACTTTATTAAGGTTTTTTTGTTACAGATTTAAGAGAATAATTGGGAACGCGCGCGTTACAACGGAGTTGCCGATATAGGGCTTAAACATTATTCAACCTTAAACCTTAAAACGATAAAAAAAAATCGTATAGGAGTTGTATATTTATATAGAAGTACCCGTGCTTCACGACAAGGTGATTTAAAATAATATACATATAGCAGTTGTATATTTGAACCCACGCCCTTTCGGACCGGAGCCTAAATCTGGCGCCTTAAAACACTCGGCCAAACTGTCTGGAAGTTTAAAGTTTTTGAAGATATCTTAAAGATTAATATCATCAATGTTTGTGACATTTTCTAACATGTTATCACTTGTAAAATACAATTTTTTTTATCACTTCCGGAAATTTATCGTAGAAAGTAAATGCAATGGTAGTAGTATGTTTGCCACTTGACTGATCATTGAGCAAGTTGATTACTTGTAATATAATAAAGAAGCCTAGTATTACCATCGAATCATAAAACTCAAGATGAAAAATCAACATAAAGTTGCGAACGCATTACGTGTGGGCTATTCTTCAATACGTTACTAATGTATGACTTACAACAACCTATATATGGCTTGCACTAACTTCATCCAAAAAAAAAAAACCCTTGCAAAAACAATACCCATTAAATAAACATTACGTTTATTCAATGTTTCCCCGCTCACGGCTGAACTACCACTTCTACAACACCTATACCGAACTCAGTTGCAGGCCATTCGGTACATCGCATGTGTGGTGGGTTTGAGGGGGTGAGGACTGAGGTGATTCTATTAACCAATATTTTCTTTCTTTTTTTTTCTAATCATGCTCGTTTTAGAATTCTTGGGTGTCGAAATCCGGTTTTGTTGGATACTCCAGGCCTTGAAGGGTGGGCATTCTTCGTAAATCTTCATCACTATAAGCTGGAATAAACCAATAGGTTTTTACTGTCCCAAGCACCTTAAATTTTCACCAAATTCTTAGATAAAGTAAACAATAATGAATAAGACTAACATAAAGTTACTTTTTAACCTATTGTCATTATTTTTTTTTGAAAGGTAAAATTGTCATTAGTTGACAAATAGTTTTGATAACACAAAAGTTGACCTGTTGTAGTCAAACATTGACTCTTTCTTTGGATTCAGTTTCTAAAAAACGGTATTTATTCAAACATACAGGTTAACAAATACTTATGTTTACAGACATAACACTCCCTCATTGGCTTCATTGACATGAGCAACCTTATTGATAGGCCTAGGTTTTTCCACTAGGGTTCCTCCTTTGTTAGTATCCCATGAGTAAAGCTCCTTCTTACCTGAACCTATTTTGAGCATAAGTAAGTTTTGAATCGAGCCAGATAGAACCTCTTTTAGTATCCATTCTGACCAGGGCCAAGCATGCCCCATTACCCAACCATGCCATTTTGCAACGCTTACATTAGACCTGGCAAACGGGTCGGGTCGGGTCATGGATCAAAACAGGTCAATTATAAAAAAGGGTTGTTTTGGTTCGGGTCGAAATGGGTCCGTGCCGACCCGAAATCTGCTCCGAACCAACTACGTTCCGATCCGAAACCCGTCCCGGCCGCCCGAAACTCAATCCGAACCGAACTCGTTCCGATCCGAAACTTGTCCCGTTTCTTTAAGACACCAACCCACATTGATCCATTTCTTTGAAGTTGTCGACCCGTTTTGACCCGAAAATATATGAGATGGAATTTTAATTGACCCATTGAGTGAAAATATCTTACCCAAACCAACCCATATAATTTAAAAACAACCCAAAGTGACCCACTTGGAAGGCTTTGGGTCAAGATTGCCCCCTCTAGCTTACATATACCTAAATCAAAAGTAGAATACCATATATAATACCCTTTTTCAGTACTTTTTTCTTAATGAACACTTTACCTTTTCATTCAGATTATTCTTCTAAACTTTTAACTTCAATTATCATCAACTTGGAGCGGGGTTCTTTGAACAGTTGCAGCAACGCTTACAACAATGACCATTACAGCCACAACAGCAGCTCTCCCTCTAAATTTTCATCTACTCAATACCAAAACATACACGTTTAAGTAAATAATTTAAGTTTTGTCAAACTTCTCTTCACAACCATTAACAACAAGATGCTAAAATAAAACTGAGTAGATGGATTTAGCATGTGAATTTTCAAACACTGATATGGCATAAGTGGGTGTCATTTGTACCGTAGTTTTAAGAAGTTCTACTACAAATGCGCACCAAAAAGACGTTCCATCAATTATTAAGAACAACAAAACATTGACTAAATATGAAACAAAATAGTAAAATGGAAGCATACATGTTGGTAGAAGAGCTTTATTGTGTAAATCACAAAATCAATTAAATCAAATCAGAATTAAAACAATAAATAAATAAAAATAATGAACCTGATCTCCGGTCGCCGGCGACGCTTTCTTGTGGTTGTTCTAGAAACAGAGTTTTAACCTATCAACCACCTTCCGAATATCCGAACTAAGCGTTCTCTGAGAGCAATTTGATGACATAGAAACCGTGAAGCAGACAAAATACCAGCCAACATATGATAATCTAATTAAAATAAGAGTGTTATAATCAAGTAAGAATCCATGTTCATAAAACCACATGGCTCAAAGAAGTTAAAACAACTTAAAAACATGCCATAGAAAAGGAAACCGTTTGATTGAATCATTTGAAACCCCAACTCTAATAAATCTGGTATCTGAAGTGATGACTGTTCATTAAAAGCGATTATCAACTATCGTCAAATCCGTTATGAATTAGAAAGCGATTTAAAATCAATTGTCAACTATCGTCAAATCGATTTCCCATTCTCATGTAAGATGGGCTGAAATCCATAAAGAACACACTAAATGTTCAACCTTAGTCTTTCTTGGTCTAAGGATGTTGGGCGGAAATTGTTCTCTTGCCTCATGTTATCATACGCCCTGTGCATCACCCACGCCAGCTAAAACAACAATTACATCAAAAATTGTTTTATTATATTCAAACATAGTATAAAAGAGAAGAAAAACATTCTGGTTGACCACTGAATCATTAGTTAACATGTTATGACTGTCAAGAAACATATAGTACATAACATTTTTAAAAAAAATTAGACACCAATCTTTGACTAAAATAGCTGGAGGAACAAAATAATGTACCTGATAACCCATTTCAGGCAATGATGCCAGAGCTAATCACACATCCCGAATAAACAAAATTCCAACCCGAATACCAATCCATTTAAAGTAAATCGGGTCCGGGTATAAGGTTCTTCGGGCTTCCATTACTTCGAACTCGGTTGTCTTGGGTTTCCAAAAAAAGTGGCAAGTATATATATGTATCCTTTCTTTTGCATTTACATTCCACAATTTGTCCAAAACCAATGTTCTTGCAGACTGTATCAGAAAGTTAAGCAACAAATAACTAATTATGATGGTAATCACTCATCAAAGATCTATTTATATCTTATCTATTAACCATAGTCTTATATTAAGAATTAGCCCAAAAATGAGAACAATGACCTAAAAAAAACAACCACATCAATGAATACACATTCAAATTCACTTCCTGACATAATGAATCAGCAACAGTGTGTGTGCATGTGTGTAATCTGAATCTTTATTAAAAAAAAGTACAAACCTTTGAGGAGAAGACGCAAGATTAAGGGTCTGGAAGTCATCCAAAGCACCTAATTAAGATTCAACGCACAATATGAACAGATTAAATCCAGTTTTAAACATGTTAATAATTCAAGAAACGAATGGAAACCCTTACTATCAAGAAGTTGGTCTAAATCATCTGGGTGTTCAGCCTTGGTGGGTTTTGCCTAATCTGTTTCTCTCTCTAGAAAGATTCCCGATGCAGTAGAAGGGCTTTATCATATAGACAAGACTTGGAGAGGTTGTGATGTTCCTCACCTTCTTCATCATCTTCCGCAATCCTTCCACCTTCTTCATCATCTTCCATAAAAAACAAAGTGTCACTGAAAGCAGAGTCAAAGAAGGTGGAAAAGCACGCGAAAGCTTGTGAGGATAATCAACATGCCTTTGTCCCTCTGGTGTTTGACACGTTCGGCTCCTTGGCGCCGGAGGCAGTTCGGTTCTTGTCTAGAGTTCAGCGTGTGGTCCACAGCAACTTTTCGACCCCTCAGGGGCGAGGCTTTGTTTTTAGTAGATTAGGGTTTTCTATTCAGAAGGGGATGGCGGCGCAGTTTGTTGCTCGTCTACCTGCTATCCTTATGTAATTTTCCCTAATGATTGGAATGAAAATGATATTTTCTTAAAAAAAAAAAAAAGTGTCACCAAAGTTGCAAAGTCCCTTCCCTTCCTTGCCGGTTCTGGTTTCCGATTCTCTCTCTATATGTATAAATTGAACAAGAATTGAACCATGATTAAGAGAATTGAATCGATCTAAAACCAGAGGACGCATTGGAAGAACATCTCGTGAATTTTGTGTAGAAGATGTTGAAATAAGCTGGACTTTAATCTTGATAAGTTAATCCATCGGTTCATCTGGTGAAATTCATGATGTAGTATTAAAAGAGAATTAAAGCAAGAAATAATTAAAAGACAATTATGAAAGAAATAAAGACCAGTAACAATTTTGTGGGTAGAGAAAGGGTCAAAATGATAAAGATGGAAATGAAATCTAGATTTTAACTATAGGAGGATGATTAATTTACTATTATATCCCTCTAGTGTCTTAAAAATTATTATTATTTACTATTATATCCCTCTCAAATGTGTTGTTTTTATTTGTATATATTGCATAAAATGATGGACGTCATGTAAAATTACATGTGTGTACATCACTTTTCCTTTTTAATATATATTATATAGATATTGCAAGTAGTGAAGTGAGATTTTATTGTTTAGTTTAGGAATAATGAATTTTAATAATCCTAACTACTAGCCGTTGGCCGGCAACGGTCCAAACTTCAAAAATAACTAGTGGTGGTCTCAACTTTTCATATATTGTAAACCAATGGACTTTTACTAAACCGAAAAGGATAAGGGGACAAAAAGAAATTAAGGTTCTATTGGTAAAGGTCTATTAGTTTACAATATGTGAAAATGTGAAACCACCACTGGTTATTTTTTAAGTTGGGACCGTTGCTGGCCAATGGCTAATAGTTTGGATTATTTAAATTCATTATTCCTTTAGTTTATGTTCTTAGTTAGCAAGGTATTGCTGATAGTGACTTGTTTTTATTGCATTTCTATTTTAGGGGAGCAGAGTCTTGGCATCACTTTACTACTTTTGGAGTGTTCCGAATTCTTGGTATGCTCTTGATTTTTGTTCTTATTATGCTTTAATAAACGAATTGCAATTCAGATATATGGTTACATCAAACTCTTATACTATTGTGACAACCTTTAAAATTACAGATATCCGTACAATTAATTAATTTTAATTATGTGCTTAATGACTGTGCTTGATTACAACTGATGACGTAAACTGCCTTCTGATTTCTGTATCATACATACATATGCATCACATTTCATACAGTCACTCCATTCATTACATACAAACTTTAGTGACATACTTGATGCACAAAGCACAGTTAGCACACTGAGCGGATAACTTAGAAATATACTGACAGTGCCAGTACATAGACAGACAGTGTTTTGAGACCCAGTATGGGCCAGGGACAAGGTACTACACCAGTATAGTGTGTAGGGAAGTGAGGACCATAAAACTGCGTCACTAGGTGATAGTTAAAGTGCCGGGAAGTGCCTAAAACCCACTAATAATGCAGAATTATGCATTGTTTATCAGAAATTCAGCATTTAATATGCTAGCAATGTGCCAAAAATATGGCGGAATGGTCCTGTACGCTTTCCTAAGTGCCGGGAATTAATTGTGTTACAAAAAGACACATAAAAGACACCATAAGGAATAATTAAGCACTTTAACGGAACGGTATCTAACCGAATAACCGGACATTACCCGGAACACCAATTTTTTTGCCAAACACATTGTTTTATTATTTCTTGGCTAGTCATGATCCTCGAACACCTTAACACCCACTAAATTCTCTAGTAACTAACTTATGTAACTTATTACTTGAACTTGAACTAATATTTACCCACTATCATCAAAATGTTACAATTAACCCCCCCCCCCCCTTACGGTCACAAGGGACCTACCCAAAATCACCAACAAATCTCACTAGATCTCCTTCTAATATTTTATTTGATATTTTGCTTGTAATCTTGAACAAGATATAGAGATGATCTTTAGATGTATGGAGCACTAGATATTAAGATCCTTACATATCTTCACAAAGATCACACCACATCTCTCACCTCACCCTCTCCCTCTCGGCCTCACCATAACCGCCACCATCACCACCATAACTCAACCATCTTCTTCCATTTTTAAGCTTCATTCAAGACTAGAAGGTGATTCAAGGGAGCTTGTAACTTGTGGATCATCAAGGAGCTTCATTACTTGCCTTTTCACATCACTTTTCATCATCTTTTCACTAGAGATCTTCCCTAGCTTTAAGCTAGTAGTAAGTTCTTGAATTACTCTTGTTTATTTCTATTTTTGAGTAGGCAAAAGATGAAGTATGATGAGTATCAAGAACACTAAGAACATGAACTAAAAGATTTAAACATAAAGCTTTACACAAGGATGAAACATAATGAAATGTTGTTAGTATGGTATTGTAGTGAATATGTTGTTGATTGCATGTTGATTCTTGGTTATGTGATGTTAATCACCATATGGAGCTTGTTAAATGCTGTATAGAAGCATGATTTAACAAGACTAAGAGGTGATTATGTGATACATGAAATAATCATATTCTAGTTAAATATGAACTTGATAAAAATGAATTTCTTGAAATATAAATGAACAAAGTAAGTTGATGATCATATAGATCCGAGAATTTACAAGAGACTTTTCTAAGCAAACAAAGTTCAAGAATCGATCTTTGGAAAAATCATGACTTGTACATACACTTACACCATTTTTGAAAATGAAATAAGTGTAGAAACCTTTTATTTACAAGAAGAGTTCAAAGGATTAATTTTTGTAAAAATTGCTCACAAGTTGTAAACACTTAACTCTTTTAAGAAAATGATTCTTAAAGAAATAAATACACTTTGAAAGGTAACTAAGGCCACTAAACGCTTTACCAAATTACTACGCGTTTTTGTGATATACCAAGTTCATGATTAATATGAAACGCATATGGTTTTTGCTCTTGGTAATGTGAAGTTGTTAAAGGATAATTGTTGATGATTATTGTGATTATTTTGAAAAGAAAATGATATGCTTATTAGCATGGACGCCTCCATTTACAAAGGAAACTCTGGCGAAATTTTCTAAAAAATATAAACACTTAGAAATTATTTTCTAACAAGTGTTTACAATTGTGTCTTAAACTTTGTTTTTCAAAATAAACTTCGCCATAGGATTGTTACAAAAATACAAAGTGTCGGAGGTGGGTTTTCGTAAATAAAAGCGGATAAATATATATTTAGAATATATATTTTATACTAAAGACACTTGTGTGAATATTTGCATACTTTGTGGAATAGTTATATTATTTTAGGGTAAAATAATATAACTTAACAAATACCATGAAATTTACAACTCCAAAATAATACCAAAAATCACAAGGAATAAGTATTTAAGTTACACGCTTAATATTGTGAAGCCAAACACAAAAACGTAACTTACAAAATATTCCGGGAAATACTCTTATAAATATATTTTTGGTAAACGTTATTTTGGATACGAAAGAGGTGAAAATATGATTTTTGTACGTATTACCAAGTTATATCATATTTTTGGGACAAGAGAAAATGTATTATTATTTGGGAAAGTAAAAGTATTTTTACTCGGGTTTATTAAGAAATATAGTATTTTTGGGAAAAATATATATTTTCTTGGACTGTATTGTTTTGAATAAAAATGAAGTTTATTTATATATTTCTAAGTGGGACTTAAAGATATATATTCTTTTGGATTAACACACCGGAATACGACGCCACTACATGGCTAGATAAACAAATACAAGAATACGGATAACCATGTATGAAATACCCCATCCTTGGGAAGGAAATACGAATACGAATACTTGAGAGGCATTAATACAGAAATATTGTATAAACAATTATTCCAAAACTAAATATAATTATTATAACTTGGAATAATATCAGAAACGTAACTCAAAAACATAAATACTAAGACAAGGCACGACCCGTTCGTCTAATAGACGTTAGACCATTGTAGGTAGTCGTGTTTGCTGAGGAGATTTGGGTTACAAGTACCGAAGACGCAATACAGTGAGTTCATGTCCCCCCTTTCCTCTTAACTGTTTTCAGTTTTATAACTTCGGGGGTGAAATACATGTTACAATTGTACAGATATTTTATACATGGTATGGTTAGCTTAAGGAGGGCATACTACTTAGATCATGTGAGTGGGTAGGCGGATACTTAAGGCCATTAATCCTCGTTGTAGGACCGAGGGACATGAGTGATAGATCTATTTGGGTATAGCGAGCCCCACTCCTGAGTCCGCTGAGTGGACCATGTGGTGACTATGTCTTACAGCCGAAAGCTCGGTGCGAAATCTGCTAGGTTTGAGTCTTCATGCATCACTTCACACATATCAATGGCCTTGCAAACCATTGGTGATCTCTTTTTCCTTAATGCTACATACCAGGGACTTACATACATACTTATGACGTTTACAAAGGCTTATACATACACACAAACGAACACATAAACTCACTCAACTTTTGTTGATTTTTCAAACTACATGTATTTCAGGGAACTAAACGGATCTGGCAGGTGTATGCATGTGTCTACAAGCTGCGTGTTAAATAAAGGATGTCATCCGCGGTTATAGAGTTTAAAAGATGTATCCTATTCCTGGACGGGATACATGTTTCTAAACTCAGGATTATTTAAAGTCTTTTGTTGAGTCCGTGGGAACTCATTTGAACATGTCATGGTTTGTAACTAATTGACGTCAATGTTTTCAAGACAATGGTATTGCGGTATTTTCTAAACTTTATTAATGGATGAAAATCTTTTGGTTTTATCATATAGCATTGATATGATTGATTGCTATGGTATTAAGAAGTCACACCAAATAACCACGCTTCCGCAAAAGTCAGGGTGTGACAGCTTGGTATCAGAGCCTCGATCATAGCGAACTAGGATTCTTTCTCGAGTCTAGACTATGATCATTAGGGCTCTCACGAAAATGCTTTTCACAACATGTTTTCATTGCATGTGTTGGTGCACTACATCTGTTGATTCCGTCTAGGTGTCTAGGATCAGGTCTTACGTCGTATTGTATAGCATAGGGCACGAAATACGAGAAAACATGAGTCTGTATAGGTGTTATATGTCTGGTCCGCTCATAGGGACGTAGGGAGTCTGGTCCGCTTATTTGTCAGTTTGGTCAGCTTATGTGTACATGTCTGGTCCGCTTTTATGGTCATGTGACACATAAGCGAACCAGAAAGTCTATATATAGGTGTCATTTGGCCGGACCTCATAACATGTATGTGAAATTCCACGCCGAAGCTCTGCCGGTGTGAAGATCGAGCTGTAAAACGTTTCAAATCAATAAAACAAGCAGTTACGAAGAAGAACAAGCTACTTCTACTTGCATTTCTTATTATTCCGCATCTGAAACGCAAGAGACAACCTCTGAACGACTCGTTCGGGTCAACATACGATCCTACAAGTGGTATCAGAGCTTGGGAGGAGGTTTTCTGCAGATTGTAGCTGTTTTTTCATCATTTCTTCTCACTTCTACACCTTCTTTTACTGTTTCGGGAAAATTTTTCGGTCGGAATTCGCTCAAATTTTCACAGCTTGTGCGAAGTAGTATAGAGATAAATCCTGGAAAGTTTGAAGCCAAAATTCGAAGTTTTAACACGTCAAAACATGTTCGATATGTGGATCGCTCGAAGTGACGTCATCATGAACAAAGTCGGAATTCGCTCAAATTTTCACAGCTTGTGCGTAATAGTATCGAGATAAATCCTGGAAAGTTTGAAGCCAAAATTCGAAGTTTTAACACGTCAAAACATGTTCGATATGTGGATCGCTCGAAGTGACGTCAACCTCTGAACCGCTCTTAGATCACATTCTGGTCCGCCTTTACGAACATTTCTGGTCCGCTCGAACGTACAATTTCTGGTCCGCTCGAACGAACAATTTCTGGTCCACTCGAACGTACAATTTCTGGTCCGCTCGAACGAACAATTTCTGGTCCACTCGAACGTACAATTTCTGGTCCGCTCGAACGTACAATTTCTGATCCGCTCAAACGAACAATTTCTGGTCCACTCGAACGAACAATTTCGGGATCGCTCTTAAGACATTTATTTTTTCTGATTCGCTCATTTGAACATTAAGTGGTTCGCTCCAAAGAACAATCAGGTCCGCTCCATAGTCACTTTATCAGGAGATCCGCTCATCTGGTCATCTGGTCCGCTTCAGTGAACAACATCTGATTCGCTTATTTGTTCAGAGTTGGTTCGTTCTTCTGTCATTTGCTTTGAAATACATGTTAATTCAGTATGGATTCTGAGTTCTACAACGCATTTGCTTCATCGACTACTCCAGCCGCAATTGCTCAAGCAATGAATTTAGAAAACGAGACGGGAACGACTCAAAAGCCCCCTAAATTGATGAACATTGAGGAGTATTATGGATGGAAGGATCGGTTTGAAAACTGGGTTCAGGCAAATCATCTCAGATCGTGGGAATGCATATTGAAGAAGTACACATTGCCTCGAACAGATTTGCAAGTCATCAAAGAAATATCCGAGTTCACTGATCAAGAACGAGCAACGTATAGAGCTGAGAAAATGATGATTAGTTTGTTGCAGCAGGCAATAAAAGAAGATATATTCATCCTGTTACAGCACGACAAAACTGCTAAGTCAATTTGGGATGCGCTAAAGGTCAAGTTCGAGGGAAGCGAAAACATGATCAAAAACAAGAAAGCGTTACTAAAGAAAGAATTTGATTTGTTTAGTAGTTTGCCGGGAGAGGATACTAAAAAGCTAATCGAGAGATACTGTCATTTGGTGCGATCTTTATCTATGTTGGGTGTTGAAAAAGGTCGTGAGGAGTGGGTGGATAAATTGGCGGACGCGTTACCTCAAAAGGAGTGGGGAACGTATTTGATGATCTTGAAGAATACTGGTGTGTATGATGGGCTGACAATTTCACAGTTTATAGAGAAAATTGAGAGTCAGGATCTTGAACAGCAGAAGATTGCGAGGATGAATAGTCCGAGTGGTCAACAGGATGTGAAGATGTACTACAGGGGTAGTATTCCAGCCACTGAGTCTGAAAGAAGTCCGAAGATTCAAACTGCTTTCAGTGCTGATGATTCATCTGAGAAAGCTGATCAGGGTTCGAACAAGAATAGCAGCAGGTTTTCATCGTTTCCAAGTGTGAATCCGAAAGAGACTAACACGAGTTTTCAGTCTCAGAGTACAAAAACAGGAAATGGATACGTGATTCAATGCAACATAGCTCTCAATCTTCCAGAAGGTCAAAGCTTCTCTGAAGACACTGCTAAAGACCATATGGCACTTCTGGGTTCAGTACTGTTATCCTATGAAGGTCTTGTTGCTGGTCGGATCGGCAATCCTATGCTTACCAAAGAGGATTACGATCAAATAGATGCCGAAGAGATGGAACTGATGGATATCAAATGGTGTCTAGCTAGTGTTCTTAGACGTGCTGAAAAGTTCAAAACAATTACCGGAAGAAATGACTTTCTTGATGCTCATGTATCTACTTTAGGTTTTGATAAATCTAAAGTTACTTGTTTTCGTTGCAGGGAGAAAGGCCATTTCAAGCGGGAGTGCAAGAACAGGGAAGCTAGTGGAGCTCAGAATCCGTTCGGAAAAGACGATTACTACCGGAAAGCCATTTATCAGCAAGTTGGTCAGTCACAAGACTCACAAACGGCTCATGGTAGAAAGATTGAGGATTCCAAGAGAGGATGTTTGGTAGATTTTAACTGGAACAATTATATCTCTCCTGATAACAAAGCATGCATAGTCGATCAAGATGATGAAAGACTACCAGAAGGCTTCAGCTGGGATATGTTTGTTGATGAAAAGGGTGATTTCAAAGCTTTCATTGCAAAGATTGTTAGAGAACCAGACATGTTTGCTACATGGATGAAATCTATTGGTGAGACAGTGAAAAGTGTGAAGGAAGAGTCTGTTACATCTGAAGAAAGCTCGGAAAGTGCTGATGAAGATTCACTAAGTTCAGATGAGAGTGTTCAAAATGTTGTTACTTCAGAAAAAGAAGTGGGTTTTGATCAAACACCAGTTGATTCTGGTTTATCAGATGCTAGTTCTGAAAAATCTGTAGAGTTTGATCAAACACCAGTTGATAGCAGCAGTGATGATGAGGAGGAAAAATATGTTAATGTTGCAAAATCTCATCTTTCTCCTGAAAGTTTTCATTTCTATTTTGCAGATCGAGTAGAGAAACTAAAGGAGAAAAGAGTTGCTAAAGAACAACAAACTGAATCTGATGGTGATGTTCAGAATGTTGAAAGTGTTGTTGAGAAGATTACCGAGGTTGAAAAAGAAGAAGAAAAGGTGATTGAAGTAGAAAAAGTGATTGAGGTTGTTAAAACAATCGAAGTTGAGAAGATTGTTGAAGTCGTCAAGCCTTGCGAGAAGTGTTTAGAAGCATGCAAGGAATGTGTTGCGAAAGATAACATTATAGCTGAGTATGAGAAGAAGAAGGAACAGTTATTGTTCAATCTTAATTATGTGAAAGAATCATACGATGTCTTGAACAAAACAGTAACTGGTCTCCAAAAGACAAACTCAGAAAGAGAACAAGCACTAACGATGATGAATGCTGTGATGATGACAAAGCAGAAAGCCATCAACTTTTACATCTTAGAAAGTGCTAAATGGAAGCAAGAGTTGGAGACAGAGAAGATTGAGAATGAGAGAATTAGACGTTTATTACAAAGTTATTATAGTTCTGATTATCTCATTGATCGTATTTACCCAACTGTTGCAGGTATGGAAGCTTTTAAAGATGAGAAGCCGAAAGAAAAGAAAGATTGTGGTAAGAAATCGACTATTAGTTATAACAAATGTCCGCCTCCGATTTGGGATGGTTATTCTCCTAGGAGACCAAATGAGGAGCAACGTGAAAAAGCAGTCAATATAAAGCTAAAAACTGACACAACTGACGTTTTACCAGATAACATTGAAGTCACGTTTACCTCGTCCGATACTGATCATGAGTCTGAGTTAATAAAAAAGGTGGTCGATCAGGTGTTGGATACTGAGGAGGAGTCTGAGTCTGGAGGGTCAAATTCGTCAGTCAACAGTCAAAAGTCGTCGGTTAAACGGTCTTATAGTAAAGAATTTTTGTTATCGAAAGCAAATTTGGATGATGAAACATTTGAAGTTGCATACACTTTAAATGATTCGGACAAATTATACTCTGACAAAGAGTTTCCAATAAGAAGTGTTCGTTTTGACATGATCAAAAAGGTTTTCAAAATGACAGAAATTAATATTTCTGAAATAAAAGATTTAAATCTTACTGAAAAACCTAAAAAGTACACTTCAAGAGTTCAACAACGCCTAAACAAGAAAAAGGGTTACAATTCTGGTTCTGGTTTTCAAAAGAAATCAAACCAAAATCGTAGCTACAAAAAGAAAGGTCTTGGTTTTGTTCCACCAGAAAATCATAAAAATTTGAAAAATTCTAAAACAAAAACAGAATTTGTGTCAGGTGGAAGTGCAGAAGAGGAACAGAAGAAACCATTCTGGAGACATCTAATCAAGAGTTTCTTGCTGAAAAGAAGAAGAATGGAACTGAATTGTTTTATCAAAGAGAGACTCGTACCTGTTACAAGTGCAATGAAACTGGTCACATTGCATGGAATTGTCAGAAAAATGCCAAGACAAAACAGGGAGTTTCTAACAAGTTGAAAGAAAAAGTTGTTGATATTGAACCACCAACGAAAAAATTTAAAATTTTTGAAAACTCAACTTATGAAGTTGGTGAGTGTTCTAAAAAGAATTTTTATAAAAAGAAAGAGAATGACAACCAAGTATGGGTTGTTAAGAAAGTTGATGTGAATGTCGGCGATGAATCTGGTTCCACAAAGCCAGAAGAGCCACAGGTTGAAGTGAAAATTTCAGTGAATGATGATGATTTTCCATCACTGAAGTTTGAAGAAGTTAAACAGAAAGTTGGCAAGGTTGAGATCTCAAATCAGTTTTATTCTGAGAAAACTGAGTTTGATGTTGAGAAAACATTCAATGGAAGTGTTAAGAAAATTTTTGGGAAAATGTTGAATGGGAAAGTTAAGGGGGTTAAAGATTTTTATGCCACGAAAAAGGCAACATACAACCCTACTGCTCAAGAGTTGAAAGCCATCAAGTCTGAAAAGACTTGGATGGAAGTTTGTTTCCCATGATAGTCTCAGGACAATGCCGGAGATCCCAAGTTTATATCGTGGATCAGGAATCGGCATCTTTCTAATGTTTGAAGATTTTGGTTGAAAGATTTTGATAGTGTTTGAATGTTTACAGGTTGAAGGACTACGCCGGAGCTTCCAGGTTGGTAAGTGCGAAGCAGGAATCGGCATCCTGATTGGTAAAATGTTGATGTAGACGTAACATTCCTACAGGTGGTATTGTGTGTTTTTACAAGTGGTTATTTTTACAATTGGTTTAGAGGTTGCTTGAATGCAAATGGTAAATCAGGGACATTAATTTGTACTTGATTTACTATATATGACAAGAGACGAACAAGATGATGAACCACATCCCCGTTCTTAAAATGATAAGACCTACAAATGGTTTTTATCAACACAAATTCATTTTCCGGAAAAATCATTTTGATTAAAACAAACTTAAGTGTTTTGAAATCTAAATGAGAAAATGGTTTGTGATAGGGGGAGTACTGATTGTTTATGCCGAGTGAATGGCGATTTGATGTGATTCAGTATCAGTTGTCAAGTTTCTGTACAGTTTGTATGTTTCAATAGTGTCAAGAGTCTTAGTTTTCAAATTTCCTTTGAAATGTGTTTGCATTTTAGGGGGAGTAAGAAATTTTAGAAAATCCAAAAACATTTGAAAATTTGAAAAAGCCAAAAACATGATAAAATTCAAAATGAGTTTTTGTTGCGAAAAAGAGGAAATGATAGTACATCAGTGGACTATCACAACATGCTAAAGAAATGTAAAGTTTAAATGTGATAAACAATCTCACTGATGATGTGCCAGTAGGTTTTTGTACATTTAGTAGATTGTGACGAGATATAAACCTAAATTCAAACTTGCTTGTTCTGTGGGTTAACACAAACTTGGATATATAGGTAACCCCTGAAATCTTGTTTGAAAGGTCCCTTATTCTGAGATACTAGGTCTTTATGCTCAGTGATATCTGGGGTATTATCCCGGGACTTCTGCTGAAAGAAATTTCTGACCTAGTCCCCGGATAATGCTTTCTGCAAATGCTTGAAACATAGCATCGCCCTCAGCAAGCTGATGAAACAATTAAATTGATAGTCGCTGCTGTTGTAATGCAAAAGATCCTCTAAAGGGGACACACCAAAAGTCGAAGCCGTCATCTCTCTGCGTATCGAAAGATCGACCTGAGCTCTCACGGCCCTCGTATTATAATTTATTCCCCTGACAGATATCATCTGTGGTATACTCACCTGTAAGACTGAATATTGGGATCTGGATACGGGAGTATATTCAAGTAGTGGGACACACGGATAAGTTCAAGTGCTTAAAACATTAATATCGTATCTCGGATCAGTTGAACTTTGTGTGAAAATTTAAGTGGACAAATATACTGACAATCTAAGTGAATTGTTTAGAACTTAAAATGAAATGTAGCTTAACGGTGTTAGTGATATGTCTCAGAAACTGATATGATCCTCTTGCACAAACTCACAAAAATATTGTCTGTAAATATTTTATTTCTGCATTTTAGTCTCTCAGAAAATCCAAAAAGATTTTGTGTGTGTTTTAGCATAATTTTTGAAAAAGTCAAAAAGATTTTCGACAACTGATGTTGGAAAACTGATTTTCAAAATTCCGAGTGCTAAACATGATGAGCAGCATTTGAGGGGGAGTGTTTGTGTAAATCTAACTGTTTTCGTTAAATCTAACCTTCTTCAAGTGGTTCATCATAGATTTTTGAGAGAGAGCCTGAGATGTTGCAATTATATGTTTGTTTTAGTGATTATGAGAGTCATGTGTTGGTGCACAGGTATTTGATATGTGATAAAATTAGAAAATTTATGTCTGGGTTAAGATTGTGCAGGTAGCCAGGTTTCGATATTCTGAAAATCTCTGTTGGAAGAGAGTCAAGTTTCGATTCTGGAAATCAATTCTGAAAGCCTGTGTAGATCAGACAACGATCCTGAAGATGTTACTGAAGAACAAAAGAATGCCAGTAAATCGAGAAGGGGAGTCTGAAGATTGAAAGAAGAAAAAGCCCAGAGACTGATCTAGATTGAAGATGTGAACACACAGTTTTGCAGTCAGAGTGTATAGGCGACTCCATCAACATCTGAGGGGGAGTCTGTTGGTGCACTACATCTGTTGATTCCGTCTAGGTGTCTAGGATCAGGTCTTACGTCGTATTGTATAGCATAGGGCACGAAATACGAGAAAACAGGAGTCTGTATAGGTGTTATATGTCTGGTCCGCTCATAGGGACATAGGGAGTCTGGTCCGCTTATTTGTCAGTCTGGTCAGCTTATGTGTACATGTCTGGTCCGCTTTTATGGTCATGTGACACATAAGCGAACCAGAAAGTCTATATATAGGTGTCATTAGGCAGGACCTCATAACATGTATGTGAAATTCCACGCCGAAGCTCTGCCGGTGTGAAGATCGAGCTGTAAAACGTTTCAAATCAATAAAACAAGCAGTTAGGAAGAAGAACAAGCTACTTCTACTTGCATTTCTTATTATTCCGCATCTGAAACGCAAGAGACAACCTCTGAACGACTCGTTCGGGTCAACATACGATCCTACAGCATGCACAAAACATCCAGATCCAGAGAACAAACATTTCTACAAACAAAAGGCACAAATACACACTTCAAAATTCATGTTTGTAATTCTGTCTTAGAGATTGAAGGAGTTCAGCCTTAGAGGCTGGGGAGGTTCAGTCTTAGAGACTGAGGGAGTTCAGCCTTAGAGGCTGGGGAGGTTCAGTCTTAGAGACTGAGGGGTTCAGTCTTAGAGACTGGGAGGTTTGGTCTTAGAGACCAGGGATTTAGTCTTAGAGACTGGGAGGTTTGGTCTTAGAGACCAAGGATTTAGTCCTAGACACTGGGGAAGTTGGTCTTAGAGACCAGGGAGTTGGTCTTAGAGACCAGGGAGTTGGTCTTAGAGACCAGGGAGTTGGTCTTAGAGACCAGGAAGTTAGTCTGAGAGACTAGGGAGTTCAGTCTAAGAGACTGGGTGGGATAGTCTGGGGAAGACTAGGATGATTACTTGCTTACATTGTTATCATATACATGCTTAATTGCTGATTATTGATAAACGTGCATACGTGGAAACTGTTTGCATATGCTAACTGATAGTGATTACTATGGAAATACATACTATGACTACCATGTACCGATACACATGTCGCCTTGATCAAAAAGCGGGTTGTCAAACCTTGATGACCCTATGGCCGCCGCCACAAATGATGAGACTGTACTTGCACCAGAGATATTTACGTCAGATACTAAGAGTGATCCTGATATGCCGACCCAGGGCAAGGACAACTTACAACCGTCCACGCTACCAGATTTTGGGATGATTTATCCTTGCTGAAGGCTTCTCTGACAAGAATCCTCCTGTTACTCTTGTTTCAGTCCATGACCACTTCATCACTAGTCACCCCGATGGTGAACACGCCATGGCTCCGATCCTCGATAATACGCCTCCTGTGGACATTCCTTCCGAAGGTTGGCTACTCAACGAATAATTGATGATGACATTGACATATTATTGATGGTCCTTCTGATAACACCTATGATGATGGAAGGTTAGATGAGAACGTTGCCCCTAAATTCACTTCTGGAGACCCCTGTTAGCAAGCTATCCTCTGATTCTTGCATGCATTCGATTCCAGACTCCTTTGAGTCTGTGACATCTGCAGTCTTACAGACAGCCAGATTACAGCTTCTACTACTGACGCGGACAACGAAGCCATTATGACTGCTGCACTATCACCTGCTCGAGGCACCACACCGTTATACGACCTAGAGCCTGCTCCTGAGCTAGCCTCTGCACCTTTTTGGGTCAGCCTGATGATACGCCTAACGATCTTGAGCCGATTCCTGATCCTAACCATGTTTCTTTTGGTTTACCTGACAACGCACCCCTTATACCTGACCCAATACCTGCACCTGATGATCTTCTCTTTTGATGAGACATTTGTTTTTGCACCCGCAACCGCTGATGCTGTTCTTTTTCCCCTATGGAGACCAACGTCCAATTGCACTGGCATACCTATCGCTTTCTTTCAAGACACACCCACAACCCGGGAAGGTACTCCAGGTCAGCACCCGCGTAACGATCCCTTTTGCTACAGCAGCGTTTTCCCCGACCTCACAGGACGCACTGTTTGCTACTTTCACCTCTACATCGCTGGATGAGCCATTTTGATGGTTCCTATCATACACTATGCTGAAATTAGACCCTTACGTTATGGAGGCTACACACGGGATACGTTGCTCCTGTAACATCAGATACAGTTTGAGAATATGAGTCGCAGAATGTCGGAGCTTGAGCTGACACCACGTCCTCCACCTTGTCTATTGCCAGCATACTTTGATCCTCCACAATTATCAAGGTTCCTTTTGCGTTTTCACCCGTTGCTATTACTCCTTTCCCAGGTTTTTGATGCTCATTTCTTTACTGTCGAGCGGCAGATCAGTTAATTACTTCGACGTGTACACAAGCCCGAGGAGGAAGTCCATGCATGTTAACAGTCTACTTTTCTTTCCTCCTCCACCTCAGGCACCAGTATAGTTGGTTTCCGGATTATGCGGATTGCTTTACATTTGGGCAAAGACACTAATGATAAGCCGGGATTGTGGAGACTTTTGGGAGACCACCTCTGACTACGTAATTTTGATACACTAATATATTTAATGGACAAGGGTAGGGTGACCCTGTGTCCCTGTTGACATGATACATTTTTGAAGACAATACAATTGTGGTAAGGGAATAATGAGAAGCCAATCATCATTAAACATGCGACTATACTTTGTGACCAATGACCAACGAGAGCTCAGTCGCTATGTCTTCGTTAAGCACGTTATTAATCTATATGTGTGTGCTATAATTATAATGCTACGTGCTTACCTGCTATGCTCATTAAACATAATTACCAAATTACTTGGTTATGCTATTATTATGCTATTACTTGATTGGTTGGTATGGTGACCTATTATGTGTATGTACGTATGACCACTAAACAACTAAATGCACTTCCCGAACATGTCACACCCCTTTCTGCGGCGGAAGCACGAGGTGTGATCATGAAAGGTTCTCATTGCATACGAAAGGTAAACATACTACATGCTCATAAAAATAACTTCAAACGTCATTACCATTACATAACGGAAAACATAGCTAAGAGTTTACATCACGAAACAACATATTGTCAGAAAGTTTACAACTTATTTAAGACAAACATAAACGACATCCACGAGCATGAGTAGGACCGCGCGCACATCCACTTTTAGTTACCTGAAATACATGTGAGTTTTGGAAAAACGTCAACATAATGTTGGTGTGAATTCATGCAATCTTTTTGTAATAAACGTTGGTATATTTTGTATGAAAACATAGTATGTATCTCGTGTAAATCAAGTATTTCTGTATTTCATGTAAGTCAAGTATATCTGTATCTTGTACAACTCAAGTATTCTTGTATAAATCAAGTAGTCTTGTATGTAATAAGGTTGTTAATGGGTTGCAAGGCCATTAACATGTGACACGACATAGGAAGCAACCAAACCTTAGGCATTTTTCTAGTTGGCATATTCTGAGACACAAAAGCACTGCTTAGTACTCGTTCTCACCAAGAGTGTGGCTGCCCGAACCCGTTAGATCTAACCTTTTCTTCTGCGGTCTAGGTATATTGTTGACTAATGGTGCTTATGATACCCTATTTGTGACACAATTTCTCGTATCATGTATCATTCTTTAAAACGCATCATACTTGGTACTCGTTCTCACCAAGTGTGCTTGTTGTTCTAGTATCATACCATTTATAAACATTGTAATAGTTGTAACATGTATTTCACCCCCGAAGTTATAAAACTGAAAACAGTTAAGAGAAAAGGGGGAGCATGAACTCACAACTTTGCGTTCCTTGCGTCGTAAACTTCACCGGATTTGCTTAATTAACGTCGTGACCTAAACGTGTTTTATTTACGTTAGTCACTAGACTTTTAACGCACAACTACAAGTCACCATCTTTTATGTATGTATTCTTGTGTTAAAAATAATTTATATTTTTAACTAAGTGTTTTACTTATATAATTTTCTTTAACATATAACACGTTAGATCGTTCTCAAATAACCTAACCGACAATTAGACACGCAAATTACTACTTACGTCGTTTCAGCTTTAATCTTCAAAACTGGGCTGTTTTTGGGGAATTTAATAAAATAGTTAACTTATTCCAAAAATTCCCAAACTTTTACAGAATGCCTTAAACGATCCAAATATTATTGTGTATAAATCTCGGGATCCAATTCCTTACCAATATTTTATAAAAATTCATTTTCCGGACTGCAATCAGATTCATCTTTTTCTGACTGCAGTCCACGGAATAATTTATTTAAAATTCATCGTAAGTCCGATTTACGAAATTCCAATGGGAGAATTACAAATACATTAGTGGTCATCTACAGTACAAATTTCATAAACTAATTCTAGACAGAAATCAAGTTATGACTAAAAATATTTCGCTTATTTACTGCAGTAAAAACTCAGCTTTAGCTGCTGTTACAAAAAGGGTCTTTAAAAATATTAAACGAAGTCCAAAAATTATGATTCCAGTGCCATTAGAACCGTATTTCATAATAACACGTGATAGACTCAAGAAAATAAATTTTTTGTTAAGTTACGATCTGGTTACAGCCAACTGAAGTTGGCTGTAATATTTGGACAGAAGCTGTTTTCAGCTTATTGTGTTCTAATGCACGTTCTATTTGTTCCGTTAACATGTCTAGTGATCAACAACGACCTTTATCATCCATATTAACTAGTAAATCATCAAGTAATCAACAACATGTTCACTACAACATCCTACTACAACATTTCATCATGTAAATCTTCATGTAAAGCTTTATGTTTGAATCTTTTATGTTCAAGTTTCTAGATCTTTAGTGTTCTTCAAAATTTTCAACATAACAAGTCTTTTAACCAACTAAAATGGAGTTAAACAAGAGTGTTCAAGATGCTTACTACTAGCTTGAAGCTAGGGAAGAACAAGCTTGGAAATGTGGTGGATAAAAGCAAATGAAGAAGGTCCTTCAAGATCCGCTTGCACCGAGCTTCGTTAGTGACCTTCTTACACCACCAAAACACCTTGGATTGCTAGGAAATGGATTGAAAAATATGGATGTATGTGTGTGTTGGTGCCGTGAGCAAAGGAAGGAGGAAAGGAGTTTTGTGTTGAGTTATGAAGATGAAAATGTGTGGAACTAGTGGTTAAATAAGTGATCTTCCAACATATTATTACCCTCTAGTCCATGTGTCTCCAAGATACTCAACCATATCACTTAAACAAATGAATAAAATCATGGGGGTGTCCCCTACTTCCATAACCGGTTTTGGGGGGGGGGGGGGGGGTTGGTTTCTAGTTGAGTTGTAATGGTGGATAACTAAACTAGCTAGGAGATAAGTGAAATAATTAGTGGTTTATGTGTGTTATGGAATATATAGTGTGTTAGGGTGTTCGGGGACCCTAACTAGCTTAGAAAAATAAAAACAATGTAGTTGACATTATTTTTGTGTTCCGGGTAAAGTCCGGTTGTTTGGTTAGATACCGGTTCATTAAAGTGCTAAATTTCACCGTTTAGTGTCCTTTATGTCCCATTTTGTAATACTTTCAATTCCCGACACTTAGGGAAGCATTCTGAATGATAAATCATTAATTCTGCATAATATTTATTCATTAGAAAGCTGATTATAGCTGAATTCAAATAAATTCTGCACTTAGAGTGCGTTTCAGGTGCTTTTTAGTGCGTATTTTAGCTTCCGGATGGTATATATGTAAACCCTTGTATGTATTCTTGGGTTTTAATGTATTCTTGTCATTGGACCTACACCTAGGCCTCAATTCTAATGCCTGACTGCTTTCTGCAGAGTTGTTGGCATATTGTGTCTTACCAGTGAGTTTACTAGTATTTCTGACGCAACGCTCTCGTTTATGCATAAAGTAATTCTTGTAGTATAAAACGTGCATGAATTCACTTGTGTAGTATGCTATCAGATAATGTTGACATTAAAGCACATAATTACAGTCATTAAATAATATTTAAAGTGTACGGAAATTACCGGTTTGGTGCCAGTTGTCACAGTCTCCCCCCGTTAAAAGAATTTCGTCCCGAAATTCAGGCTGAACTAACTCTCGCAGGATTCTTCTTGAATAGGTGGGGATATTTTTCTTTGAACTGGTCTTCACGTTCCAACGTGTACTCGGTTCCGTGCTTAGAGTTCCAACGTACTTTGACAAGTTTAATAGTGCTCCTCCTGGTCTTGTTGACTTTCCAGTCTGTAACCTCGACGGGTTGTTCTGTAAATCGGAGGGCATCATCAATATGTACTTCATCCGCAGGGATGATCACGTCTTCTTATGTTGGACTCTTCTTGAGGTTGGATACATGGAACGTCTCATGTACTCCATTAAGTTCTTCCGGTAATTCGTGGTCCGATGTATCGTGGATTCAGCTTTCCACGCTTTCCAAATCTTACTACGCCCTTCCAAGGTGAGACCTTCAACAAAACTCTGTCTCCCACCTCGAATTCTAATGGTTTTCGTCTTCGATCAGCGTAGCTCTTTTGTCGATCTCGAGCCGCTTTAATGCGCTCTCGGATCTGCATAATCCTGTCGGTTGTCTCTTGTACAAGTTCAGAACCAACCATACGTTTATCTCCAGCGTCTGCCCAACATAAGGGCGATCGGCACTTGCGGCCATACAGAGCTTCGAACGGTGCGGCTTTTATACTCGTATGATAACTGTTATTGTAGGAAAACTCAACTAAAGGTAGATGAGTATCCCAGCTGCCACCTAGATCCATGACACATGCGTGAAGCATATCTTCTAACGTTTGTATGGTTCGTTCGCTCTGGCTGTCTGTTTGTGGATGGAATGTCGTGCTTAGGTCTAGCTGAGATCCAAAGGCTTCCTGAAAGGATTGCCAAATTCTTGAGACAAAGCGGCCATCTCTGTCTGAAATAATTGAGATAGGCACTCCATGACGTGCAACAATTTCCCTTAAGTATATCTCAGCAAGCTTTCTAGTGCTGTCTTTTTCTCGGATCGGTAGGAAATGCGCAGATTTCGTTAATCGATCAACTATCACCCATATCATATCGTGCCCTCTCGGGGTCCTGGGTAATTTCGTTATGAAGTCCATCGAGATTTGTTCCCACTTCCACATGGGTATCTCTGGTTGTTGTAGTAGGCCAGATGGTTTCTGATATTCGGCCTTAACCTTAGCACAGGTTAAGCACTTTCCAACGTAAACAGCAACATTGCTTTTAAGTCTTGGCCACCAATAGTATTCTTTCAAGTCCTGATACATTTTGTCTGATCCTGGATGGATCAAGTATTTTGACTTGTGCGCTTCATCAAGGATGACTTCTCGTATGCCACCATAGAGCGGAACCCAAATACGCTTCTTAAAGTATAAGGCTCCCTCTTCATTTGGCACCATGAATTTCAACATACCCCGGAGGTATTCAGCTTTACGGTTTTCTATCTTGAGGGCTTCTTGTTGTGCGTCACGAATGCGTGCAGTGAGGTTCGTTCGAATAGTCATTTCTAACACCCGAACCTTAGGGTCTTAACCCTTTCTTTTCGACTTAGCGCGTCTGCTACAACGTTTGCCTTTCCAGGATGGTACTTAATCTCACAGTCATAGTCGTTTAGTAGCTCGATCCACCGTCGCTGACGCATGTTTAATTCTTTCTGATCAAATATGTGTTGTAAGCTTTTGTGATCTGTGAAGATTGTACATCGAGTACCATATAAATAATGTCGCCAGATCTTCAGGGAGAATACCACTGCTCCCAGCTCCAGGTCGTGAGTGGTATAGTTTCTTTCGTGTACCTTCAATTGTCTCGAAGCATAAGCGATGACTTTCTGGCGTTGCATGAGCACGCAACCCAAGCCTTGTCGTGAGGCGTCGCAGTATACCACGAAGTCTTCAGTGCCTTCGGGTAATGATAGTATCGGTGCATCGCATAACTTGTTTTTAAGTAGCCGGAAGGCTTCTTCTTGTTTGTAACTGTAACAACTCCCATCAAAAGTCCTAAATTATTATTAATTATGGTTCAATAAGAAACCCTAATTGAGATCCCCAAGTGATTCTGCATAAACCCTAAAATTTTCAGAATAATCGGAAACAGGATCAGGGCCCCTAAAACTCAGGGGGGGTAAACCCTAGTTGATAATATCTAAACAGTTTAACGTGTAATTCGAATTTGCATGCGAGACCAACTCAGTTGAGCTAGTAAGACACGGGGCTACCCTATAATAGGGTAGTTCCCCTCGCGCCACGCGAAGGCCCCTCGCGCCACGCGAAGGCCCCTCGCGCCACGCGAGGGAGCCCTTTTTCAAGTATAAATAGTAGGTTGTGGGACTTGAGTTTCTGCGTTGATTCGACGTTCAAAGTCATTTCGTACACTGAGATATTGTAGAAACAATCCAAAAACACACACAATTCACGAAGTGCTGCCGCAATAACAGGGTAATAACTCGATCGCTGCTACGATTTAATGTTCGATTGATTAAAACTATCCAATGGATATTTAAGTGCTGCCCACATTAGGGTCATTCTTTGTCATTCGTCGTGAATTCGATGGATGTTTAAGTATTGCACTTTGTCATTCGTTGTGAGGGTTTAATCTCGTGAGTTATCGTAAATGTTGTATTAGTTACTAACCTAGTTTTGTGTGCATTGTTATTTAAATTAGGTTAACAAGGCTAATCAATAGATTAGATTCTGCTCGTGTTAAATCTGCAAAGTGAGTCATTCTCTTTTTATCAAATTTAATTTCAAAAGCATGTTTATTTTCAAAGTTATAATTACAGGGATTAAGTCTTTGTAATCACCAAATTACAGCCGGTATGTGGGGTTTTGTATACATTACTTGATAACCTTCACCATTGGACAACGGGGTAGCCAAGGGGTGATATGACCATAGTCACAGACACCATTGGACAATGAGGTTACCAATGGATGGTCGAGTGACAAATACTGTGGGTAGTTGGTTGATATATGGAAACATTGTAATCGCTCTTAATACTGTAAATTGTAACAACGTGTCGTTTTAGTAAAAAGAATGATTCACCAGTATTTCCCTGCTGACAAAAACTTTTTCAAACATGTTTCAGGTGATCTGTTGTGATCCAGAAAAAGTGCCGTGAAGCACTACAAGCTTAAGAAAGTGGCTCAATTTAAATAAAGAAACATGTTTTGTGAAATAAAGATTTCCCAGTAAAATCACCTTATTGTAAATTACCGGGGTTTTATCCCGAATTATGAAATAAAATAATCAGGCATTTTCAGTTTTAAAAAGATCCTGTTAAAATCTTCCGCTGTCAACTCAATTAAATAAATACCACGGGATTTTCTGTCCCGCGGCTCCTAAGCCGGGTCAAACCGGGGCTGGGGCCGTGACAGGAAAAGGTGGTATCAGAGCCACTGAGTTAAGCTAATTAAGTATTTGAGAAGTACTTAATTTTTCCTGATTACCATTTTGTGATTATTTGTTTTATTAACTGACTACTTGTTAATTACATTATGGGTAAGCAAAAGCTTTCGAACATTTATCTTAAATTAGATAATTCACCAAAAGAGAAGAGAAGTTCATCCCAATCAAAATCCTCAAGATACTCAGCAGATACTGAGGAGGGAATATTTGTTCGAAAAGCACAATATGAGGAACCACTTTTTCCAAATAAAAGAAGTTTGATTATTAAGAAAACTCAGGAGAAAATAAAGAAATCACAACCAAAAGAAATGAGAGTTAATCAGGAAACTCAGAAACTAGGCAGTAACCCACCATGGGAAGACCAGTTAGATGAAAAATGGGCAGATCTCTATATGTTAGCCACTGTAGTAGTAAATGCAAATCTTTAAATACCCTGACCCAATATTAGCACCCTTATTACCTACAATCCAGAAATTTTACTCAGTAAATAAATAAACCCTAGAATGTTTAAATTTCAGTTGTCCTTTGTATTAAATTAATCACCTGGTATGCAATAATATTTGAAGGTTATTTGTTAAATTTTGTTATAAAATTTTAACTTAGTATTTTGCATATATGTTAAACAGCATGAATGAGTTATCTGAAGCCCTTCAGAATCTCAATCTTTATCCGGTGAAAATAGAAGGTTCCAGAGATTTTACTGGTTACGTACCCGATATAGAAGAACCTATGGAATTCAACGCTCCACCTCCAGAGAAACCAAAGCCTAAGAAAAGGAGAAGATTTGTAGGATGGAGGCGTGTGCTCAGGAGGAAACCCGCAACTAGGAAGATTCCCAAAATAGAAAATCCCATAGACAAAGGAAAGAGTATTGAAATCGGGGAAGGTTCTAGGCAGATAGAAATGGAGATTGGGGAAGGTTCTAGGCAAACAGAGATGGAAGTTGGGGAAAGCTCTAGGCAAATTGAGGAGTTGCCATTTCAGGAGGAATTGGATCGTGCATTAGAGAGTTGTGATATCGTCAGGCCTATCAATAATAACCTCTACTCTTATCCTGCTGAATATCAACTTCCAATAAACTTGGAACCAGCAATCCCAGAACTTATAATCCACACCCAACCTCTAGGAATGGACGAGTGGTGGACTAATGATTGGCAGTTTCAAAACCTCCTTAACAATCCTTATACGTTTCTCCCTCAGTTCGACCCGGAACCAATACCAAACCCACCAATTAGCAATGAAAATCTAGCTGAACTCCGCCACTTTGGCGAGGAGCTGGTGGATGCAGGAAATAGGATTCGGGAAGTAGGAGAACAGATCTCCTGGAAGTACGACGAAAGGGAACGTCGTTACTAAAGTACCAACTGACGAGGGATAGTAGGGTTATGAAACTGTGATTGTATAATAATAATAATAACAGTAAAATATAATCTTGTAAAATAACTACAAATAAAACTTTGTAAGATAATGGTGTGTATTAATGCATATTATAATATATAAAATGGGAATCGAGAAATCAATAATTTTGGCTATCCATGTGTTATGAAATTATGTGATTATTTGTGTATTACTATTAATTATTTTATGCTAATAATTTATATATATTAATTATCAGATGGAAAACGCTAATAATGAACCAGTTAATGAGGTTAATCAATCTGAGCAACATCAGGAGGATCACTTTATGACTAAGCAAGATATAGAAAATATTGTTGCTCAAGGAATAGCCAATGCTATTCCAGCAATCCTTGCTGTTGCCCAAAAACCTGTGGAACCTCAACAAATCATTCCTAGCAAACGTACTTCTGAAGATAACTTCAGTAATAGCGTAAACGGAGGAGGTAATCCACGGCAGGTTCCACTCCCTAAGAAAATGAAAGCTGCAACATCTGGTTGCACTTACAAAGAATTTCTTGCCTGTAAACCAATTGAGTTTGCAGGAAACGAGGGAGCAACTACGGCACTGCGTTGGTTAGAGAAAAGTGAGGCAGTATTGACGATGCGGTAGAATTAGCTAACACCCTAACTGACGAGCTGGTACGCACAAGAGATGAAAATAGGAAAAAGGAACTGGCTCAGAAAATTACCCAAGGAGTTCGTATGGGTAATAGTAGCAACTTCAAGAAAAGAGGAACAGGGCAATCCTCAATTCCGCCGTTCTGCAGGAATTGCAAAAAGAAACATTATGGAAGATGTAATATAACCTGCAACTTTTGCAAAATGGTAGGACATCGTGAAGAAGACTGCAGAAAGAAAACAAGAATTTGCTTTAACTGTGGTGAAGCAGGACATTTCAAAACAGAATGTCCTAAATTGGTCAAATCAACAGACAACAAAGCCAAGACGGTCGATGGAGCTACTAAAAAGAATGTCAGAGCATTCCAGCTGACCACTCAAGAAGCAGAACTCATTCCAGATGTGATAGCTGGTACGTTCTTAGTTCACAAAGTGTATGCAAAAGTATTATTTGACTCTGGTGCAAACCAAAGTTTTATCAATACTTCATTCTGCCAAGCTCTTAATTTACCCTTAATCAACCTTAGGCAGATTTGTACAGTCGAAACGGCAGATGGGAATTCTGTTAAAATAAATAAGGTTTTGCAGGAAAGAAATATAGAACTTTCAGGTCATAAATTTTCTGCAAACCTACTACCTATGAAATTAGCCGAATTCGATGTTGTGCTAGGAATGGATTGGTTAGTAGCCAACCATGCTCGAATCCTTTGTGATAAGAATTCCATAGAAATCCGTGCACCCATCGGAGAAGTAATCATGATTACAGGAGATAAACCACGTAAACCCATGAAGTTCATTTCAGTAATGAAAGTTGCTAGTTATGAACGAAAGCAAGGAATAGTGTATATGATTTCTGTAATCATTAGCACTAAGGGTAAGGAACTTAAGGACATTCCTGTAGTCTCAGAATACCCAGATGTATTCCCAGAAGAGTTACCAGGATTACCACCAGATAGGGAAGTAGAATTTAGAATTCATCTAATTCCTGGAACTACACCGATAGCCAAGGCACCTTATCGGTTAGCTCCTACAGAAATGTTAGAATTGAAAAAGCAATTAGATGAATTACTAAATAAAGGATTTATACAACCTAGTTCATCCCCGTGGGGAGCACCAGTGTTATTTGTAAAGAAGAAAGATGGGTCAATGAGAATGTGTATTGATTATAGAGAATTGAATAAAGTTACAATTAAGAATCGATACCCATTACCTAGGATTGATGATCTATTCGATCAACTTCAAGGAGCTAGATACTTTTCTAAGATAGATTTATGCTCCGGATATCATCAATTAAAGGTACAAGAAGAAGACATACCTAAAACTGCTTTCAGAACTAGGTATGGTCATTACGAGTTTACAGTCATGCTCTTCGGACTAACAAATGCTCCTGCAGCATTCATGGACATGATGAATCGAATCTGTAAACCGTATCTGGATAAATTTGTAATTGTCTTCATCGACGATATACTTATTTATTCCTAAAGCCAGGATGAACACTGTCAGCACCTGCATGCACTCTTAAACTTGTTAAGAAAAGAGAAACTTTATGCCAAACTCTCGAAGTGTGAATTTTGGCTGCAAGAAGTGCAATTTTTAGGTCACATGGTGAATCACGAAGGTATTCACGTAGATCCTGCTAAGATAGAAGCAATTACCAAATGGAAGGTCCCACAATCAGCTATAGAAATTAGAAGTTTTCTAGGGTTAGCCGGATATTATAGACGGTTTATTAAGGATTTTTCAAAGATAGTTGTACCGTTAACTAAGCTAACCTGTAAAGCAGTTAAGTTTGAATGGGGATCTAAGCAAGAAGAGGCCTTTAGGATTTTGAAGCATAAGTTAACAAATGCCCCAATCTTAGCCTTACCAGAAGGAACTGAAGATTTTGAAATATACTGTGATGCTTCAAAACTAGGATTAGGATGTGTGCTAATGCAACGCAGGAAAGTAATTGCGTATGCATCAAGGCAATTGAAAAAGCACGAGGAGAACTATAAGACTCGTGATTTAGAATTAGGAGCCATAATTTTTTCCCTTAAAATTTGGAGACATTATCTCTATGGAAGTAAGTTTACTGTATATACAGATCATAAGAGTTTAAGATACATATTTGGGCAAAAAGAATTGAACATGAGGCAAAGGAGATGGATGGAAATCCTAAGTGACTACGACTGTGATATTCATTATCACGAAGGAAAGGCAAATGTAGTTGCAGATGCCTTAAGTCGTAAGTATCATGAGAACCAAAGACGAGTTCGTGCTCTCAGATTAAATCTACAATTAGATTTAATGGAGCAACTGAAAAATGTTCAAGAAAAAGCAATAGAGGACGCTGCTGAAGGAATGAAGGGACGAATAAAAGAATTAGAGCAAGGAAATGATGGAATTTGGAGATTCCATAAGAAAAGAATTTGGGTACCTAAGCAAGGAGATTTAAGAGATAAGATTTTAGAAGAAGCTCATAAATCTAGGTATACCATGCATCCTGGTAACAATAAGATGTACCAAGATTTAAGAAATAATTTCTGGTGGATAGGAATGAAAAAGGACATAGCTAGATATGTTTCTAAGTGTCTAACTTGTTCACAAGTTAAGTCAGAACACCAGAAACCTTCAGGTCTACTGCAACAACTAGAAATGCCTGTATGGAAATGGGAACTTATAACAATGGATTTTGTTACTAAGTTACCCAAAACTAGAAAGGGTAATGACACGATTTGGGTAATTGTAGATCGGTTAACCAAATCAGCTCATTTTCTACCTATGAAAGAAACCTTTAGTATGGAAAAGTTGGCAAAGTTGTATGTAGATGAAGTTGTATCCTTACATGGAGTTCCACTCTCCATTGTATCAGATAGGGATAGTCGTTTCACTTCTCACTTCTGGAAAAGTTTTCAAGAAGCTATGGGAACCCGACTAAATCTAAGTACTGCATATCATCCACAAACAGACGGACAAAGTGAAAGGACAATCCAAACTCTGGAAGACATGCTTAGGGCATGTGTGATTGATTTTGGTGGAAATTGGGACCACCATTTACCCTTAATTGAATTCTCTTATAACAATAGTTATCATTCAAGCATTGAAGCTGCCCCTTTCGAAGCACTGTATGGACGTAAATGTAGAACTCCAGTATGTTGGGCAGAAATAGGAGAAAGTTAATTATTAGGTCCTGAAATTTTGCAAGAAACTACCGACAAGATCACTCAAATCAAGGAAAGACTAAAGACTGCTGACAATCGACGTAAACCACTAGAATTTCAAGTCGGAGATAGAGTACTCTTGAAAGTTTCTCCTTGGAAAGGAGTAGTTCGGTTCGGTAAGAAAGGAAAGCTAAGTCCACGATACATAGGACCATTTCCAGTAATCCAACGTATAGGACCAGTTGCCTATCGTTTACAACTACCAGAAGAGTTAGCTGGAGCACATGACGTATTTCATGTATCCAATCTCAAGAAATGCTTATCTGACGAGTCCCTGGTAGTACCTCTTCAAGATATAAAGATAAATGAAAAGTTAAAATTTGTTGAGAAACCATTACAAATAGAAGATAGAAAAATCAAGTTTCTCAAGCACAAACGGTTAGTGTTGGTCAAAGTCAAGTGGGATTCAAAGAGAGGATCTGAGTACACTTAGGAGCTGGAATCAGAGATGAAGCGAAAGTATCCTCACTTGTTCCAGTAAATCTCGAGGACGAGATTTTTATTAAGGTGGGGAGGATGTAACAACTCTCATCAAAAGTCCTAAATTATTATTAATTATGGTTCAATAAGAAACCCTAATTGAGATCCCCAAGTGATTCTGCATAAACCCTAAAATTTTCAGAATAATCGGAAACAGGATCAGGGCCCCTAAAACTCAGGGGGGGGGGGGGGGGGGTAAACCCTAGTTGATAATATCCAAACAGTTTAATGTGTAATTCGAATTTGCATGCGAGACCAACTCAGCTGGGCTAGTAAGACACGGGGCTACCCTATAATAGGGTAGTACCCCTCGCGCCACGTGAAGGCCCCTCGCGCCACGCGAGGGAGCCCTTTTTCAAGTATAAATAGTAGGCTGTGGGACTTGAGTTTCTGCATTGATTCGACGTTCAAAGTCATTTCGTACACTGAGATATTGTAGAAACAATCCAAAAACACACACAATTCACGAAGTGCTGCCGCAATAACAGGGTAATAACTCGATCGCTGCTACGATTTAATGTCCGATCGATTAAAACTATCCAATGGATGTTTAAGTGCTCCCCACATTAGGGTTATGCTTTGTCATTCGTCGTGAATTTGATGGATGTTTAAGTATTGCACTTTGTCATTCGTTGTGAGGGTTTAATCTCGTGAGTTATCGTAAATGCTGTATTAGTTACTAACCTAGTTTTGTGTGCATTGTTATTTAAATTAGGTTAACAAGGCTAATCAATAGATTAGATTATGCTCGTGTTAAATCTGCAAAGTGAGTCATTCTCTTTTTATCAAATTTAATTTCAAAAGCATGTTTATTTTCAAAGTTAGAATTACAGGGATTAAGTCTTTGTAATCACCAAATTACAGCCGGTATGTGGGGTTTTGTATACATTACTTGAGAACCTTCACCATTGGACAACGGGGTAGCCAATGGGTGATATGACCATAGTCACAGACACCATTGGATAATGAGGTTACCAATGGATGGTCGAGTGACAAATACTGTGGGTAGTTGGTTGATATATGGAAACATTGTAATCGCTCTTAATACTGTAAATTGTAACAACGTGTCGTTTTAGTAAAAAGAATGATTCACCAGTATTTCCCTGCTGACAAAACCTTTTTCAAACATGTTTCAGGTGATCTGTTGTGATCCAGAAAAAGTGCCGTGAAGCACTACAAGCTTAAGAAAGTGGCTCAATGTAAATAAAGAAACATGTTTTGTGAAATAAAGATTTCCCAGTAAAATCACCTTATTGTAAATTACCGGGGTTTTATCCCGAATTATGAAATAAAATAATCAGGAATTTTCAGTTTTAAAAAGATCCTGTTAAAATCTTCCGCTGTCAACTCAATTAAATAAATACCACAGGATTTTCTGTCCCGCGGCTCCTAAACCGGGTCAAACCGGGGCTGGGTCCGTGACAGTAACCCCAGTCGTTTTTCTTGTCTTTCTGTGTAAGGGTCGTTAGCGGTTGAGCTATCTTTGAGAAATTCTCGATGAATTGCCGATAATAGCCCGCTAAGCCCAAAAATTATCGAACTTCAGTTGGGGTTTTGGGGGCTTCCCAATTCTTTATTGCTTCAATCTTGGATGGATCTACATGAATGCCCTTCTCGTTCACAACGTGACCCAAAAATTGTACCTCGCGAATCCAGAATTCGCACTTTGAAAACTTTGCATAAAGTTTCTCTTTCCTTAGTAGTTCCAAAATGGTTCTGAGGTGTTGCTCGTGCTCTTCTTTCGTTCGCGAGTAAATCAGGATATCATCGATAAATACAATCACGAATTTATCGAGATATGGTTTGCATACACGATTCATCAAATCCATAAAGACTGCTGGTGCGTTCGTCAGTCCGAATAGCATCATAAGAAACTCGTAGTGCCCATAACGCGTTCGGAATGTAGTCTTTGGTACGCTTTCTTCTTGTATCCTTAACTGATGGTATCCAGATCGAAAATCGATCTTGGAATAGTAGCTTGACCCTTGCAATTGATCAAATAAGTCATCAATCCTCGGCAACGGGTACCGATTCTTGATAGTGAGCTTGTTTAACTCTCTGTAATCAATACACATCCGCAATGTTCCATCCTTCTTCTTCACGAACAATACTGGAGCTCCCCAAGTTGAGAAGCTTGGCCTTATGAATCCTTTATCCAACAACTCCTGGAGTTGTGTAGATAATTCTTGCATTTCGGATGGTGCAAGTCGATAAGGAGCCTTGGCTACAGGAGCGGCTCCTGGAACCAAGTCTATATGGAATTCGACTTGTCGGTGCGGAGGTAATCCTGGCAGATCTTCGGGGAAAACATCAAGGAATTCCTTCACCACAGGAATGTCTTCGAGTTTTGGCTCCACAGCCTTCTTATCTACAATGTGTGCTAGGAAAGTGACACATCCTTTCCTTAAGCACTTTTGTGCCTTCATACAACTGATGATTCGTAGAGGCGCGTTTCGTCTTTCTCCATGTACGATGAGAGTTTCATCATTCGCCAAAGGGATGCGAATGATTCTCTCGTGACAAATAACTTCAGCTTTGTTCTTGGACAACCAATCCATTCCGACCACTACATCGAAGCTACCCAATTGAATAGGTAAGAGATCGATGTTAAATCTTCGTTCACCAAGTTCTAGTGTGCAACCTCTAACAACTTCGCCCGATTCGACAAGTTTACCATTGGCTAGCTCTATAGAATACGGGATATCTAATCTACTAGATTATATTCCAAGCATGCGTTTAAATTCCACAGACATGAAGCTATAGTCGGCACCAGTGTCAAATAATATGGATGCAAAGTGATTGTTAAGGAGAAACGTACCGGTGACCACATTAGGGTCCTCGCGTGCGTTCTTTGCTCCAATAAAAAATGCTCGAGCCTGAGCATTGTTTCCCTTTGGGTACTCTTTCATGAAATGATCATTGCTTCCACAACTGAAGCATCCTTGATTTCGCCCAGCTCCATTCCGATTCTGGTTACCATTGCCACTTCCATTTCCACCACCGTTTCTATTAGCATTTCCTTTTCCTTTTCCCCAACAGTCTTCTGTTTGATGACCCAATCTACCACATTTGTCGCACCTTGGAATGCGACAAGCTCCTTCATGATGATACTTACATTTCTGGCATTTAGGCAGGGTGCCTTGGTATCCTTTGGCTACAGTATCATTTGCCGCTGCAAAGGTTCTTGCCTCCTTGGGTGGGTTAGTGTCACACTTCTTGTGGTATGAACCTTTGTTGTTGCTGCGGGTTGCTTGATTCAGATTCGAATGCTTTCTCTTCTTTTCACCGGACGACTCAGCATGCGTCTCGGTCTTTTCCGTGGGGTTCAGCGATAACTTCTTCATACGAACACAATCTTCAGTAAGGCTGACAGCCAGAGTTACAGCCTCAGTGATCGTTTGAGGTTTGGCCGAAGTTACCATGCCGCAAAATTCTGAGGCCAATCCCCAAATGTAGCGTTCAACGCGCTTAAATTCAGGTGTTACCATGTAGGGAAGCACTCTAGACAGATCGTGGAACCTTCGAGTATAACCATTAATGTCAGCACCTTCCATAGTCAAGTGCTAGAACTCGGTCTCCAACCTTTGGAGTTCAGCACGAGAACAATACTTCTCTCTCATTCTTTCCTTTAGTTCATCCCAAGTCATGCCATACGCGGTATCATCACCCAAAGTTTGGACTTGCAAGTTCCACCAAGTCAAAGCCTCATCGACAAACAACCCAGTAGCAAAAGTGACTTGCTGATCCGTGGTACACTTGCTCATGCGGTTAGTAGCTTTAGTCTTCTCCGTCCAGCGCACAAACGCTACTGCACCTCCTATGCCGTCGTAGTTCATTGGTTTGCAGTCGAGAAACTGCTTGAATGTGCAGCCTGTAATTGATCCAACCAACTCATACGTGAGCATTTGAAGAAATAATGAAACAATGATTGTTCATAAGTTTCTTCATGCTTAGCAAATTGTCTTAAGGTTACCTTGAGCTGTGTTCCCTCCAGATGAATCTCCATTCCCATTGCGTCTAGCATTGCTTGGTCCTCCACTGTCTGCAATACGGTTCGCTTCGTATTGGGCGATTGCAGCGGAGATCCTTTCTTCCAGTAGAGCGTTCAGCTCTTCAGCAGTTCTTGGCAGTAGGGGAGGAGGAGGTTGATCACGAGCGTTCACAGCTTTCCTGGGTGCCATGTTCTGACAGAACATAACACAACAGGGTTAGACATTTGTTTGATATCATCATACTAGACAATAGTATATATATATATACACAGGCGTATACTACATAAGTGACATCAAACAATTATCACTCTAGCAGAGTATTTAATAAGCTAGTGTTCACGTTTGACATTTTCTTGCACTGAGGGAATTTATACGTGACAAGACTTGCTGTGGTTTATGCGCACTGAATTCCATAATTATGTATGCATCCATAATTACGTAACTCCGTGCACAGTCCGCACAGTTCGTTTCATCCTCGTATCTCTTCCTTCAGATAGGCCATTGTTTTCAGGTAAAGTCACGTATACTTGTGACATTCTACTTCTAGTATATGTAAGTATCAATTATCGCACATAATTGCAAGTAATTCTTAATCACAGATAAGTGCTACTCCAGTGCACCCTAAGTCTCGTAGTGTCCTTTCTAGACTCTTTGTGAACAGTTTCAGGTAGTGGATGTCGCGAAAAGTTTTATGCAATGAAAACTCTTTGAAAAATTGTTTTCGTGAAAGGATCCTAATGATTGTAGACTAGACTCGAGAAGGAATCCTGGTTCACTACAATCGCAGCTCTGATACCAATCTGTCACACCCCTTTCTGCGGCGGAAGCACGAGGTGTGATCATGAAAGGTTCTCATTGCATACGAAAGGTAAACATACTACATGCTCATAAAAATAACTTCAAACGTCATTACCATTACATAACGGAAAACATGGCTAAGATTTTACATCACGAAACAACATATTGTCTGAAAGTTTACAACTTATTTAAGACAAACATAAACGACATCCACGAGCATGAGTAGGACCGCGCGCACATCCACTTTTAGTTACCTGAAATACATGTGAGTTTTGGAAAAACGTCAACATAATGTTGGTGTGAATTCATGCAATCTTTTTGTAATAAACGTTGGTATATTTTGTATGAAAACATGGTATGTATCGCGTGTAAATCAAGTATTTCTGTATTTCATGTAAGTCAAGTATATCTGTATCTTGTACAACTCAAGTATTCTTGTATAAATCAAGTAGTCTTGTATGTAATAAGGTTGTTAATGGGTTGCAAGGCCATTAACATGTGACACGACATAGGAAGCAACCAAACCTTAGGCATTTTTCTAGTTGGCATATTCTGAGACACAAAAGCACTGCTTAGTACTCGTTCTCACCAAGAGTGTGGCTGCCCGAACCCGTTAGATCTAACCTTTTCTTCTGCGGTCTAGGTATATTGTTGACTAATGGTGCTTATGATACCCTATTTGTGACACAATTTCTCGTATCATGTATCATTCTTTAAAACGCATCATACTTGGTACTCGTTCTCACCAAGTGTGCTTGTTGTTCTAGTATCATACCATTTATAAACATTGTAATAGTTGTAACATGTATTTCACCCCCGAAGTTATAAAACTGAAAACAGTTAAGAGAAAAGGGGGAGCATGAACTCACAACTTTGCGTTCCTTGCGTCGTAAACTTCACCGGATTTGCTTAATTAACGTCGTGACCTAAACGTGTTTTATTTACGTTAGTCACTAGACTTTTAACGCACAAGTACAAGTCACCATCTTTTATGTATGTATTCTTGTGTTAAAAATAATTTATATTTTTAACTAAGTGTTTTACTTATATCATTTTCTTTAACATATAACACGTTAGATCGTTCTCAAATAACCTACCCGACAATTAGACACGCAAATTACTACTTACGTCGTTTCAGCTTTAATCTTCAAAACTGGGCTGTTTTGGGGATTTTAATAAAATAGTTAACTTATTCCAAAAATTCCCAAACTTTTACCAAATGCCTTAAACGATCCAAATATTATTGTGTAAAAATATCGGGATCCAATTCCTTACCAATATTTTATAAAAATTCATTTTCCGGACTGCAATCAGATTTATCTTTTTCTGATTGCAGTCCACGGAATAATTTATTTAAAATTCATCGTAAGTCCGATTTACGAAATTCCAGTGGGATAATTACAAATACATCAGTGGTCATCTACAGTACAAATTTCATGAGCTAATTCTACACAGAACTCAAGTTATGATTAAAAACATTTCGCCCATTTACTGCAGTAAAAACTCAGCTTTAGCTGCTGTTACAAAAAGGGTCTTTAAAAATAGTAAACAAAGTCCAAAAATTATGATTCCAATGCCATTAGAACCGTATTTCATAATAACACGTGATATACTCAAGAAAATCAAGTTTTTGTTAAGTTACGATCTGGTTACAGCCAACTGAAGTTGGCTGTAATATTTGGACAGAAGCTGTTTTCAGCTTATTGTGTTCTAATGCACGTTCTATTTGTTCCGTTAACATGTCTAGTGATCAACAACGACCTTTATCATCCATATTAACGAGTAAATCATCAAGTAATCAACAACATGTTCACTACAACATCCTACTACAACATTTCATCATGTAAATCTTCATGTAAAGCTTTATGTTTGAATCTTTTATGTTCAAGTTTCTAGATCTTTAGTGTTCTTCAAAATTTTCAACATAACAAGTCTTTTAACCAACTAAAATGGAGTTAAACAAGAGTGTTCAAGATGCTTACTACTAGCTTGAAGCTAGGGAAGAACAAGCTTGGAAATGTGGTGGATAAAAGCAAATGAAGAAGGTCCTTCAAGATCCGCTTGCACCGAGCTTCGTTAGTGACCTTCTTACACCACCAAAACACCTTGGATTGCTAGGAAATGGATTGAAAAAGATGGATGTGTGTGTGTGTGTGTTGGTGCCGTGAGCAAAGGAAGGAGGAAAGGAGTTTTGTGTTGAGTTATGAAGATGAAAATGTGTGGAACTAGTGGTTAAATAAGTGATCTTCCAACATATTATTACCCTCTAGTCCATGTGTCTCCAAGATACTCAACCATATCACTTAAACAAATGAATAAAATCATGGGGGTGTCCCCTACTTCCATAACCGGTTTGGGGGGGGGGGGGTTGGTTTCTAGTTGAGTTGTAATGGTGGATAACTAAACTAGCTAGGAGATAAGTGAAATAATTAGTGGTTTATGTGTGTTATGGAATATATAGTGTGTTAGGGTGTTCGGGGACCCTAACTAGCTTAGAAAAATAAAAACAATGTAGTTGACATTATTTTTGTGTTCCGGGTAAAGTCCGGTTGTTCGGTTAGATATCGGTTCGTTAAAGTGCTAAATTGCACCGTTTAGTGTCCTTTATGTCCCCTTTTGTAATACTTTCAATTCCCGACACTTAGGGAAGCATTCTGAATGATAAATCATTAATTCTGCATAATATTTATTCATTAGAAAGCTGATTATAGCTGAATTCAAATAAATTCTGCACTTAGAGTGCGTTTCGGGTGCTTTTTAGTGCGTATTTTAGCTTCCGGATGGTATATATGTAAACCCTTGTATGTATTCTTGGGTTTTAATGTATTCTTGTCATTGGACCTACACCTAGGCCTCAATTCTAATGTCTGACTGCTTTCTGCAGAGTTGTTGGCATATTGTGTCTTACCGGTGAGTTTACTAGTATTTCTGACGCAACGCTCTCGTTTATGCATAAAGTAATTCTTGTAGTATAAAACGTGCATGAATTCACTTGTGTAGTATGCTATCAGATAATGTTGACATTAAAGGACATAATTACAGTCATTAAATAATATTTAAAGTGTACGGAAATTACCGGTTTGGTGCCAGTTGTCACAGAACAAATATAACCTGACCTAACCAATCTTCTTCTTAGAAGATGTCGATACAAGGGAACATCGCTACCAACAACCCTCCGCCAACAACAGCGGCAGAACTACAAGAGCGCATCTCACAGGCCATTGCACAGCTCGAGGCCCTTTGCTCCGAACACAGCAAAGGCTACACCTACAAGCAGTTCTTGGACCACAAACCTCGAGAATTCGACGGCACTGGGGGTGCCTTAGCCTTCGTGCGCTGGGTTGAGAAGACGGATTCTGTTTTACGATTGAGCAAATGTGCCCCAGAACATCAAGTCACGTACATAGCTGGACTATTTGTAGATGGGGCTTTGTCATGGTGGAACCTTCATGTTCAGACAATGGGCGAGACCGCTGCGTATGCTTTGACGTGGGACGAACTGAAAGAACTGATGCGTAAGAGATATTGCTCGAGGGCAGAAGTCCAGAAGTTGGAAACTGAACTGTGGAACTTGAAAATGGAAGGACCAAAGATAGTTGAGTATGTGCAGAGATTTAACGATTAATCACAAGTTGCTACGCTCCTGGTGGGACCATAGTTTAAGAGAATTGAACGTTTCATAGGGGGATTGGCACCTCAGATTCTAAGCCTGGTAACAACATCTAAACCTTCAACGATCACCGAGGCTATCAATACAAGCGTGGCGCTCACTGAAGAAGCGGTTAGACTAGGAAAATTTTCCAATATGGAAGAGAAAGAGGAGACTCCTGTAGAGTCATCTGGAGATAATAAGAGAAAGCTCGCAAATTTCAAAAAGATTACTCGGGCGAGTAACAAGAAGAAGGCCAAAAAGGGAAAAACTACATGGGTATCCTACCTAAGTGCGACAATTGTTTACGTTATCATGTCGGGCGATGTAAATATGGAAAATGTGATAACTGTGGCAAGAGGGGGCATCATAAAGAAACTTGTAGGCAAGATACGGAACATAGTAATAGAGACCAAGACGGTAGCGAGAATCACGGAGGAAACAACGGCAATGACAACTATCCAGGCAGGACGAGTGACAAACAAAAACGTGCTCAAGGTTGTCTTAACTGTGGAAGCAAAAAGCATTTCAGAAAATACTGTCCTAAGGAGAACCAGGCATAAGGATGAAAAGCCCAACACCGGAGCTAGGGAGACACGCCAGGAATTCAAGTATCGGTACGTTCCATATTACTCAACGTTATGCATCTGTGTTGCCAGATACTGTTGCAAATTCTAAGCTTCGCATCTCTAGAGTTTGAGAGTATACTTGGGTTAGTAGCAAGTAAGTTAGATAACTCGTACTCGATGGAACTAGCTAGGTAAAGCTAGTGGAAGGCAACGCAGTAACTAAAAACGGCAAGATAGAACCCGGAGAGCGTAAGTTTACGGTTGCTCTACTACCAATTGAGTTGGGAAGCTTCGATGAGGTAATTGGGATGGATTAGTTGCCAAGCGATCGAGCGGAGATTGATATCCGCATCCTGACGGCGAATGAGGGAACGATCGTGACTCATGAAGCAGGATACGCCTCTACAATTTACCAATGGCTTGAAGGCATGAAAATTGTTGCGAATAGGATGTGTTGTTTTCTTGGCTCATGTCGGGGACAAGGGAGCTGAAGAACCAAAACTCGAAGATATCCCTGTGGTAAGGAAATATCCTGAAGTCTTCCCCGTAGACTTACCAGAATTATCTCCTCCATGACTAGTCGAATTTCGCATCAATTTGATTCCAGGCGTCGCGCCTGTAGTCGATGCACCTTAGCGACTTACACCTTCGGAGATGCAAGGATTGGCAGTGTAACCTCAGAAGTTGATAGAGAAGGAAGATAACAGACCAAAATTCCCTTTTGGGTAACCCCAGTTCTGCTCAACAATAAGAAGGACGGTATCTTTCGTGCGAACGTCAAACTACCAGAAGCCGAACGAACTAACCCACGAGAGTAGGTGACTCTTGCTAAGGATTAACGAATTACTTATTTAACTAACTGTGAGGATCCAACTACCATTACACGACTGATCGATGATCGAGTGTCGTTAGTAGTAAATTCAGGAAGAAAGTATGCCGAGGGAAAATTATGGGACAATAACTTGTTTTAAGAGTACAAAAAAATGGTGTTTCCTACTCAATGCACAAGACAGAGTTACACAGAATACGAAACCTTGAAGATCTAGAAAACATATGCTTAGGACCTTTGGGAACCCAGGTCCAAAGTTGTAAAGGTTGTTACTTAGAAACCATATCTGTTAACTCAATCGAACACCATTAACCTGACATATATGCCATTTCAGTTAACAAAACAGAAAGTACTTCAAGTTCTTTTGTTGAAATCCTCACTTTTGCTTCTAGCGAGTAGATGTTTGCATCTCTACTCCCCTTAATGGTAGTTGCGTCGCATTGATTTTCTTCGCTGAGAGCGAACACCCATTTACTTCGAATACTTGGTCGTTTCTCCAATTTAGCAATCACTCATTGTTTCATTTCTTGAAAACTTATATGTTATGCATGCACCTTTTGCTACGCATGCGGTTGCATTTCGAATAAACGCTTCATTGAGGTACAAATATTACTTTGCTAAAGCTAGCTATTGGTTTATGATTCAAATAACCTACGTTATTGTAATTGTTGGCTCTTTTGCTATCAAGTCAACACACTCTCTAGAAACTTCTTTCAAGTCACATCCGTGGGGTATTTTTGTACCATGCCGAGATTCCTTTGTTGTTACATACGTTTATTGTCAGGATACGCTGAAACCCAGTTCAATTTCTTGAACTTATCCACTTCGCATATTCAATTTAAGACGCCATATGATGTATTGGGAACATCATATTCAAATATTTTTGCAAAGGTTCTTTCATTTCGAGTCGTAGTAGATTTGATTAGTGTACGACTCCACTAAATCGTTTGTTGGTTTCAATACCTTGTGGAGATGATTTCACAAAATTAAGCTTGTGCTATTTTGGTTACTCACTTCATACACGGATTTAAATTAATTATTTTCTCTAAATCCGTCTCGTTTATCATGATTAAAGCGGTCCCAACACAGTTGTGTGTTAAGGCAATGGTACATAGATTCACTTCATAACACAATGTACCTCCTAACGATTCTTTCATTGTCTATTGAATACCTTGCGGTACTTAATACTTTTTCACCTTCGATCAAAAACAGTGGCTCTTTGATGTTCCGTATTTAACTGAAAGCTATATGACATTGTGTAAATAAAATCTTCAGATTGTCTCTGTACACTTTCATTTGATTTCAGGAACGGTGAACTTGTTCAGTCACCACTATTATTGAATCTCGTCAATTCGACACCTTGTGGTGCCATTAGCTTGTGCTAATCATGGTCAACTGTTTCACACAAAACTACATATACTTTTGTCAACTTGTCATATAAACATTTCTGATGCAACTCCGAATTAAAACAATGATACCCAGATTCGCTTGTACCCCACTCAGTGTATTTTCGCAATTCGAGAAAGTTAACACAGAGATCCTTACCATTTACTTATTCGAAAGTCGACAGGTCATTTTCATCTCCAAGTTGTTGATTCTGAGTTCATATAGCGGATGCTATGGTTTGTGAATTTGCATACTGTGACCAATCGCTTGAGAATCCTATTGGACAAAACTCCTCTTTTATGGAACCCCTGTAACTGGATTACACTAGACTATACGTCAAGTATGTCCTGTACCTTCGACATCAAATGCCAAAAGCACATACCTTTTAACCATCGGGTTCTTGTTGTTAAAATGCATTCTTGGATGCACCTGATATGGATAAGAGTTGGTTTGATTTTGGTGACTATCTACCTCGGTATTATTCGTATACATACACGCATAATGAAACCCTAAGGAGTTAAGGTAGTACAAATTTCGAGGACGAAATTTTCTTAACGAGGGGAGAATGTGACAACCTTCAAAATTACAGGTATCCGTACAATTAATTAATTTTAATTATGTGCTTAATGACTGTGCTTGATTACAACTAATGACGTAAACTGCCTTCTGATTTCTGTATCATACATACATATGCATCACATTTCATACTGTCACTCCATTCATTACATACAAACTTTAGTGACATACTTGATGCACAAAGCACAGTTAGCACACTGAGCGGATAACTCAGAAATATACTGACAGTGCCAGTACATAGACAGACAGTGTTTTGAGACCCAGTATGGGCCAGGGACAAGGTACTACACCAGTATGGTGTGTAGGGAAGTGAGGACCATAAAACTGCGTCACTAGGTGATAGTTAAAGTGCCGGGAAGTGCCTAAAACCCACTAATAATGCAGAATTCTGCATTGTTTATCAGAAATTCAGCATTTAATATGCTAGCAATGTGCCAAAAATATGGCGGAATGGTCCTGTACGCTTTCCTAAGTGCCGGGAATTAATTGTGTTACAAAAAGACACATAAAAGACACCATAAGGAATAATTAAGCACTTTAACGGAACGGTATCTAACCGAATAACCGGACATTACCTGGGACACCAAATTTTTTGCCAAACACATTGTTTTATTATTTCTTGGCTAGTCATGATCCTCGAACACCCTAACACCCACTAAATTCTCTAGTAACTAACTTATGTAACTTATTACTTGAACTTGAACTAATCTTTACCCACTATCATCAAAATGTTACAATTAACCCCCCCCCCCCCCCCCATACCCTCTTACGGTCACAAGGGACCTACCCAAAATCACCAACAAATCTCACTAGATCTCCTTCTAATATTTTATTTGATATTTTGCTTGTAATCTTGAACAAGATATAGAGATGATCTTTAGATGTATGGTGCACTAGATATTAAGATCCTTACATATCTTCACAAAGATCACACCACATCTCTCACCTCACCCTCACCCTCTCCCTCTCGGCCTCACCATAACCGCCATAACTCAACCAACTTCTTCCATTTTTAAGCTTCATTCAAGACTAGAAGGTGATTCAAGCGAGCTTGTAACTTGTGGATCATCAAGGAGCTTCTTTACTTGCTTTTTCACATCACTTTCCATCATCTTTTCACTAGAGATCTTCCCTAGCTTTAAGCTAGTAGTAAGTTCTTGAATTACTCTTGTTTATTTCTATTTTTGAGTAGGCAAAAGATGAAGTATGATGAGTATCAAGAACACTAAGAACATGAACTAAAAGATTTAAACATAAAGCTTTACACAAGGATGAAACATAATGAAATGTTGTTAGTATGATTTTGTAGTGAATATGTTGTTGATTGCATGTTGATTCTTGGTTATGTGATGTTAATCACCATATGGAGCTTGTTAAATGATGTATAGAAGCATGATTTAACAAGACTAAGAGGTCATGTGATACATGAAATAATCATATTCTAGTTAAATATGAACTTGATAAAAATGAATTTCTTGAAATATAAATGAACAAAGTAAGTTGATGATCATATAGATCCGAAAATTTACAAGAGACTTTTCTAAGCAAACAAAGTTCAAGAATCGATCTTTGGAAAAATCATGACTTGTACATACACTTACACCATTTTTGGAAATGAAATAAGTGTAGAAACCTTTTATTTACAAGAAGAGTTCAAAGGATTAATTTTTGTAAAAATTGCTCACAAGTTGTAAACACTTAACTCTTTTAAGAAAATGATTCTTAAAGAAATAAATACACTTTGAAAGGTAACTAAGGCCACTAAACGCTTTACCAAATTACTACGCGTTTTTTTGATATACCAAGTTCATGATTAATATGAAACGCATATGGTTTTTGCTCTTGGTAATGTGAAGTTGTTAAAGGATAACTGTTGATGATTATTGTGATTATTTTGAAAAGAAAATGATATGCTTATTAGCATGGACGCCTCCATTTACAAAGGAAACTCTGGCGAAATTTTCTAAAAAATATAAACACTTAGAAATTATTTTCTAACAAGTGTTTACAATTGTGTCTTAAACTTTGTTTTTCAAAATAAACTTCGCCATAGGATTGTTACAAAAATACAAAGTGTCGAAGGTGGGTTTTCGTAAATAAAAGCGGATAAATATATATTTAGAATATATATTTTATACTAAAGACACTTGTGTGAATATTTGCATACTTTGTGGAATAGTTATATTATTTTAGGGTAAAATAATATAACTTAATAAATACCATGAAATTTACAACTCCAAAATAATACCAAAAATCCCAAGGAATAAGTATTTAAGTTACACGCTTAATATTGTGAAGCCAAACACAAAAACGTAACTTACAAAATATTCCGGGAAATACTCTTATAAATATATTTTTGGTAAACGTTATTTTGGATACGAAAGAGGTGAAAATATGATTTTTGTACGTATTACCAAGTTATATCATATTTTTGGGACAAGAGAAAATGTATTATTATTTGGGAAAGTAAAAGTATTTTTTACTCGGGTTTATTAAGAAATATAGTATTTTTGGGAAAAATATATATTTTCTTGGACTGTATTGTTTTGAATAAAAATGAAGTTTATTTATATATTTCTAAGTGGGACTTAAAGATATATATTCTTTTGGATTAACACACCGGAATACCACGCCACTACATGGCTAGATAAACAAATACAAGAATACGGATAACCATGTATGAAATACCCCATCCTTGGGAAGGAAATACGAATACGAATACTTGAGAGGCATTAATACAGAAATATTTTATAAACAATTATTCCAAAACTAAATATAATTATTATAACTTGGAATAATATCAGAAACGTAACTCAAAAACATAAATACTAAGACAAGGCACGACTCGTTCGTCTAATAGACGTTAGACCATTGTAGGTAGTCGTGTTTGCTGAGGAGATTTGGGTTACAAGTACCGAAGACGCAATACAGTGAGTTCATGTCCCCCCTTTCCTCTTAACTGTTTTCAGTTTTATAACTTCGGGGGTGAAATACATGTTACAATTGTACAGACATTTTATACATGGTATGGTTAGCTTAAGGAGGGCATACTACTTAGATCATGTGAGTGGGTAGGCGGATACTTAAGGCCATTAATCCTCGTTGTAGGACCGAGGGACATGAGTGATAGATCTATTTGGGTGTAACGAGCCCCACTCCTGAGTCCGCTGAGTGGACCATGTGGTGACTATGTCTTACAGCCGGAAGCCCAGTGCGAAATCTGCTAGGTTTGAGTCTTCCTGCATCACTTCACACATATCAATGGCCTTGCAAACCATTGGTGATCTCTTTTTTCTTAATGCTACATACCAGGGACTTACATACATACTTATGACGTTTACAAAGGCTTATACATACACACAAACGAACACATGAACTCGCTCAACTTTTGTTGATTTTTCAAACTACATGTATTTTAGGGAACTAAACGGATCTGGTAGGTGTATGCATGTGTCTACAAGCTGCGTGTTAAATAAAGGATGTCATCCGCGGTTATAGAGTTTAAAAGATGTATCCTATTCCTGGACAGGATACATGTTTCTAAACTCAGGATTATTTAAAGTCTTTTGTTGAGTCCATGGGAACTCATTTGAACATGTCATGGTTTGTAACTAATTGACGTCAATGTTTTCAAGACAATGGTATTGTGGTATTTTCTAAACTTTATTAATGGATGAAAATCTTTTGGTTTTATCATATAGCATTGTTATGATTGATTGCTATGGTATTAAGAAGTCACACCAAATAACCACGCTTCCGCAAAAGTCAGGGTGTGACAACTATTTTCTATAACAACTGGTTTAAAGATCACATATTTTGCATTACTATCAATTATTGTGACTAGAAATTGGAGGTGGCAATTTGACCCATGAAATGGGTTGGTTTGGGTTATGTTCAATCAGTTTTTGATGTTTCAATAGAAATATTCTACTTCTGGTTACGTTACTACTTAACAACTACATTCGTACTCTCATTTTAACTAAATCAATTAAGGAAGAAAAATACAGAAAAAGAATGGTTTTAGTTCTGGGACAGTTGAAGAACTGACTTTTAAAAATAACCTAAACTAAGAATTGAGTTTTATAACTAAAGAAATGACAATTGAAGCCTATGCAACTGGTACATATTTTTTAATTAATAAAAGTAAACGGGTCAGCCCGTCAAGTCGATTTGACCTAATTTAAACTAAACAAAAATCAATTTGTGTCGTGTCAGAAATTCACACCCTTACGGCTCTTTATCCTTCACATTTTCATGTTTCCTGGAATGAAACTGCTCTATATACAGGCATTAAGAGACACAGGATACAAGTTTAGAGACAACTCTTTTTACTCATTATTTGTGATTTAGAGGGTGTGAACCCTCTCCTGCGCCCTTTTTGTAACACCTCGAAAATTCGTGTTCAATGAAATAATGACACGTGTCATATAAGACAAAAGTGATATAAACCCGGGTATAATTAAAGATGTATGGCAGGATTTAAAAGTGTCGTCATGTTAGTTTTTACCTCTGAACGAGCTCGTTTATAAATCCCAAGACCCAATCATATATTTTAAACATCTAATATACCTTCGATCCGGTAATCGCTGACAGTAATGAAATTCAAAGTGCAAAATAGGATCCTATGGAAATTCTACGGTAAACCTTCGTTCATGGCACTTTTAAAAGGATTCAATGGATTATATCAAAGTGGTAGGGTATAAACTGTTCAAGGCACGTTTTAGAGGCCTCAAACTGATAAAATAATGTCCCAAATTCGAAATAAGTGGTTGCCCTTTCGAAATCCTGAAAGAACAAACAGTTTTGGTTTCTGCTAAAGGCTTGCGCACCGCAAGCATATGCCTTACGGTGCGCAAGGTGTTGCCAGCGACATAAAGTTTGTCTGTTTGCTGTTTAAACGCAATATCTGACCTTTAATCGATTTTCCTCATATTTGGACGACCCCTAAATGGCTCCTAGACATTAGGGACATGTGTTAGTGATCAGGGAACATTGCTAGAGTTGTTTGTCAACAATCTAAGTGTCCTTGAGCACTATAAAAGGCCATGAAGTTGCTACCATTTGATCATTCACTTCTTGTGCAATTCTGGAGCTTTTGGGAGCTTAAGAGCAGACACAAGACCTTCCTAATCAAGCATAGGACTTCAGTAAGTTTGCTTATCCTTCCTTAGTTATGTTTTTACTTAGTTTAAGCTTAAAAGGCAAACCGTCGTAATTAACGGTTGACTTTAAGATTAATCACTAATGGTCCAGTGATTAGTCGAATCAAAAGTAGTTATAAGTTGGTAATTATGTGGGTAATAAACCCTTAAAAGGGTTCCCCCTGATTCCCACTCTAACTAGGTCAAATGTCGGGTCAAACTTGCTAATAAAAAGTCAACATGATACTTAGTTTCTAATTTATGCATGATAAGCAAGGTAGAACACTTACAACCTGTTTGATCATTAATATAACTTGGTAATTAGTGTAAGAACACGTCTAAACATGTTCAACCCGACAATTTACTTTTTAGACCCGGTTCGGAACCAAAAGTCGCAAAGCTTTGACTTTTGCTTTGACTTCAATTCTGACCCGTTTAGGCATGTTTTAGAAATACCTTAGAGCTTCATTTGGACCAGGTTACATGCTAGTATAACCCTCTGTGATTATACACCATGGTTCATTAGTTAACCAATTAATACGCATGATTCCGTTAATTGCTCATATGTTGACCATTATGCCCTTTTCACCTTAAAACGTGATTTCTGAAAATGTAAAAGAGTAGAAACCTTAATTACTGATATATAAACTTGCACCTAAAGTTTGACATCAGTTTGAGGTATAGTTTGAGAGTTATGCTCATTAGCGTAAATTGAAAGCTATATGTTAATTAAACGGCGTAATTAGCGTATAGCCTATTTAAACTCACTTTTTGATATCAAACTTCTTACCCACTGATGTAATATATTATTTTGGGATTTTTTAAGATTTTTAATTATTTTTAGGCTGAGCATAACTTATAGTTGTAAGCTTAATCTGGTAATTGTCGGTTTTGCCCTTACGGGCCATAAAATGAGTTTTACATATCTAATCGACTCCAAACCTTTTGCTACTGATCTTAAATGATAAATAAATTATTTTAAGCCTTCTGAGATAATAAAAATATCAGCTTTATGTATCGAACCCGGAAATGGCTTCTAATCGCCTTATTAAGCGTTTTTAACGCATATTATGTGACACTCCAGGAAAAACCAGGAAACCATGCAACCTAACTAGCTTCCTCAGTAACTACGTGCCAAATTTCGGGACGAAATTTCTTTCAAGTAGGGGATGATGTGACAACCCGAACTTTTAAGGTTGGCATCTTTCAGTTTTGTGATTCTGATCCCTCACTACTTCTTCTTTATACGTTCTTACTTTAGAGAGCCTGTTTTAACGCTCGTACCTTTAATGATTTTGTTTAACGTGGTGTGTAATTGAGTTTTATAATGTGTTTAGTATTTTAGGCCGCACCTACCGTTTTAATGCATTGGGCCGTCATAGTTTTAACTATAAACTCGGCCCAACCCGTTAGTCTTAACTAACTTGGTCCAATCTCCCTTAAAGATACCCCCCTTGTGTTTGCTATTCATCGGCCCAGCCCAACAGTTATGAAATCCGGCCCAATCTTCTTTCTATTCTTCTTATATTACGTAATAGTGGGGGTGGGTGTTTTAATTTACAACTTCAACAAACCCTACTTCTCTAAACGTACGTGCGGCAGGAGACCCCCCCCCCCTTCGAGACATCATATTCAGATCGAGCTTGTTGGTTAGTAAATTCTCATGTTTAAGTTGTATTGATAATCTTGTTTGTGTGTGACCTTGATCGCATGAAAAGTGATATACATGATATTAGAGTTATGATAAATATCTTCTTAAACATCCTATTGGATTTAATCAATTACTATGATGATTGCCTTGTATGTTAAGGTGTATACAAACCCATATTCCGATTTGTTACTACTAGACTAGATAACAAAACTGGTTGTTAATGATTTAATGGATTTTAGCGATGGTTTGATGATGATGTGGGTTATTTGTTGCATAATAATAGGGTTCTTAGTGGTTAGTACATCCATAATTACATTAATCTGCAACTATTTGATCTTGTTATGTGTGTATATGTTTGACAATATTGTGGGTGTATTAATTGCCGTCAACAAGTGTAGAGTCACATGGGCCTGTCAAATTTATGCATTCAATATTTAACTAAGGAACACTCAAGTAAATCTGATTGGACCGCACAACCATGTTATGTGATTATCTTACTTTGGTGAAACCCAAAAAGTATGATAAGTGTTTTGGTTTTATCGAGTAGCATAGGACGGATGGTAGTATAATGATGATGATATGAAACTGTTAGGGGAATGGATTCGATTAAGCAACAGTTGTATACGAGCACATGTAGGTCTTGAAATCTTTGAATTGATGCTTGATCGAATGTGGTAGTTAACCAAGATTTAGGGGTATTGCATGTTAAATATAATGCTATGGTATGTTAACTGCGGACTCGTAATATGATGTTTCAGACTTTGAGACTGAATGCTCCTCGGCGAAGTAGTGGGGTTTCGCCACAAAGAGATCCATGACGAACCTTGGGGGTTTCGTCGAAGGGCTTCTAGCCGAAGGGATTTGGGTTGGGAAGTGACATGTTGAAGCAATTAATGTTGCATGTTTAAGTGTCAGTCTACATTAATTGCTTGCAGTCAAAACAAATGAATTGAACTTTTATAAAAAGTTGAACCCATGTGAGTTGTATAGAATCAGTAATAAACAAATGCCAAATGCTTTTGAAAGTCCTATCACATAATAGTTTATTGAAGGGTTGTCGGCCATTAGTCTTTTAGTTCAATATGGTTTAGGTATGTAAAGTATGTGGGTTGACTAATGGGCCACGGGTGGATACTAAATGTATAGGTGATGAATTGAATCGGCTTCTGTTGTAATGATGATGATGATGAGAATGTTTTGCCTATTTTGAATTGATTGTTTAATACACTATGAACCTATAAATGATAAATAAGAATTGTGGATTGGTGATGGGCCGCACACTGCCATTAATACCGTAGTGGGCTGCCAAGATGTTAGCCTAGTATGCTTGTGACATAAAATTACTTGTGACCCAAATTGCTCATTGTGTATTTTGTGAACTTGCTTGCATACTTGTATGAGAACCGAACTGTGGTAAATGCTATTGTGAGATACGAACTTGTGATGTGAATATACTTATGGCCCGAACGCAAGCTGTAACATGAGTGATGATGTGTGCCATATTTGCTTACTACTTGTGGAATTTATACAAATAATATGTGATTTACGTGTAAATGGAACTGATTGTCGTTGAAACCATATTAGGATTTGGGTGTCCAACGGTAAACAAGTAACTAATCATACCGAGCAAACCTAGGTGAGTTCACACTTTCTACAAGGCATGGGATTCCCAGGGGTTGGGAATGGGTAAAGGATTTGAACTGAAACTACGTGATCTCTTGGTTTGGGACACGTACACACCCTCTTTATTGAAGGGTGACAACACGTACTAAGAACTTAATCGGAACCTGCGTAATCTCCTGGTTTGGGGATTACGTACACACCCTCTTATTTGAAGGGTGACAACACAGATACTAGACCAAAACTCTCTATCACGAAGTCCCTCCTTTTTATATCGACTTAATCGCCGGGCCAATGGCGAGCGGGTCATTAGTTAGATAGCGCTATTTAGGTTTGACAAGCCTCACACCGTGCCGCAGAGGACGGGCGTGAACTAATGGATCTGGGCACGTCAATGATGATAGACATTGACATTAGGGCACCAACTTACTTTAGTCAGTGGTCGATATGGTAAGCAGGTCTAGTGGTTAACATGGGGAAGCCCCCACCAACTATGGATATGTTTGGGAAATAGGGTAAACTGATTAACTTACAACTTACAAATGAATTCCTGGTTTTTGAAACAACTTAACAATGAACACCAACTGTGAACTCGCTCAACTTTGTTGTTGACTCGTTGTTACATGCCTTGCAGGTCGTTAGGTACTTATGGAGCTTGCACGAGGAGGCGTGGTCGTTGTGGGACATGGACAACTGTGTGCCATGTTAAACATTTAAACTTATTGAACTTATGTTTTGGTTTTGGATTTAATCATTATGCTTCCGCTTGCAACTTAAACTATGTTTTGTTTGGACACCAATTGTATTGGTTGGATTTTCTAATTACTTACATGCTTGTTCAATATGATTGGTGGCTGGATCCTGGTCAGTCACGCCTCCAGGCGGTGATACTCCGTGTGTGGATTTTGGGTGTGTGACAGATTGGTATCAGAGCCATTGGTTATAGTGAACTTGGTTTTAAAAAGGGGAAAAGCTTTTTGATAAAACCAGACTATAACCTATACAGTGCTCAACGATCCACAACGACGCTTCGCTCCACGTGCAAGACTCCACTCTATAGGTGATATGATTTATGTTTATATTGCCTACTTGCTAGTTACATAGAACTTTGCTCGTGATATGCTTAGATAAACGTAACAACTATTGTTTGAAAACACTTGTGTGCTTACTCTCTTCTGTCATCGCACTTTCGCGAACCTCTCTCACCCATGTTTCCTTTGATGTGACAGTACACATTTGTTTATGACGAAACACACGAACACACACTCGTCACTATAGCAAGATGGCATGGATTGCTTGCTCACCTTATGATGCGTTGATAGTATGCCATAGTCCTTAGGTTTTTGTGATCTTATTACATTGACGACCTCCGTTTGACATCTGAGTTTGAGGAACCATTTGACATGAGTTAGGAGGAACTGAGATGAGCATGCAAATCGCAATATTATTGTGGGTGCACACATAATAATAATGTGGGGTGCATGCGAGTCCCAGTGAGCCTTGACAAGTGGAAAAGGGGTTCCGTTCCGTTATTTGACCGATGTGAAACATAACAAACCTATAGGGGTCATAGCAGTGATTGTCCCCTACTCGAACGTGAATTTTTCATTCATCTCTGGATCCTTTCGAATCTCAATGCTATCGAGTATTACCTGAACACCCATCTGAACACCTAGCGAACCGTGTAGAATGGTAGGTGCTTATACGAACGTCCCTGAGTAGGATGTCGCAGCGTCGAATGATTGATCGATACGTTTCTTGCTCCTCTTCGTTTGCTGGAACTCATGTTTTGACATCTTAGATCCCGAAGTGTGATCACTTCTGCGATACCCTCGTAACAGACCGAGTATTACTCAAGCAACTTGCAACATCGATGGACAGGAGGATGAGCGTAGTACTTTACAGACCTCAGTACTTGACGACCCTAATTACCGGCAACGAGCACCAGCGAATTGGCTTCAAACGAATCCTTAACCCTCGTCAGCAACTCATGGGAGTCAACTCTTATGAATCAATCGGGGCATAAGTGAGGACAGCTGATGGTAGTATGGAAGGTGTGACTGCCAGCACAGTGCGTAACGCGTTAGGACGTGGCTCAGAATGTGAAAAGATGGACCTTGATGGTGAAGAGTCGTAGAGCTTCGTTTCAAACAACAGCATTAGAGGCAACGGTCACGGTAACAACAAGGTATTTGTAATGGTAACCAACAGTATGGAAAGTGAAGGTGCTTACGGCATGGAATGGCCAATGTTAAATTCAACGACAACAACCAAGGGAACGACGGCCGTACTGGAAATCCTCGCAACGAGTAAAACAACACGGGAAATGATGCTCATAGAGGGACATTAGGGATTGGCGTGGGCGACGCCGGGATTATAACAACATGGTAGCCTATGTGTTCTTGGTGACTAATCACTTCGCCACTGTTCTGCTAAACCATGATGCTTCATGAAACCCAACCTGTTGTGGAATCGGCTGATGGCGAAAACAATGAAAGCACTACTGAGGCTGAAGCTACTACGGAATTTCGGGACGAAATTCCAAACCAACGGGGGAATGATGTGACACTCCAGGAAAAAACAAGAAACCATGCAACCTAACTAGCTTCCTCAGTAACTACGTGCCAAATTTCGGGACGAAATTTCTTTCAAGTAGGGGATGATGTGACAACCCGAACTTTTAAGGTTGGCATCTTTCAGTTTTGTGATTCTGATCCCTCACTACTTCTTCTTTATACGTTCTTACTTTAGAGAGCCTGTTTTAACGCTCGTACCTTTAATGATTTTGTTTAACGTGGTGTGTAATTGAGTTTTATAATGTGTTTAGTAGTTTAGGCCGCACCTACCGTTTTAATGCATTGGGCCGTCATAGTTTTAACTATAAACTCGGCCCAACCCGTTAGTCTTAACTAACTTGGTCCAATCTCCCTTAAAGATACCCCCCTTGTGTTTGCTATTCATCGGCCCAGCCCAACAGTTATGAAATCCGGCCCAATCTTCTTTCTATTCTTCTTATATTACGTAATAGTGGGGGTGGGTGTTTTAATTTACAACTTCAACAAACCCTACTTCTCTAAACGTACGTGCGGCAGGAGACCCCCCCCCCCCTTCGAGACATCATATTCAGATCGAGCTTGTTGGTTAGTAAATTCTCATGTTTAAGTTGTATTGATAATCTTGTTTGTGTGTGACCTTGATCGCATGAAAAGTGATATACATGATATTAGAGTTATGATAAATATCTTATTAAACATCCTATTGGATTTAATCAATTACTATGATGATTGCCTTGTATGTTAAGGTGTATACAAACCCATATTCCGATTTGTTACTACTAGACTAGATAACAAAACTGGTTGTTAATGATTTAATGGATTTTAGCGATGGTTTGATGATGATGTGGGTTATTTGTTGCATAATAATAGGGTTCTTAGTGGTTAGTACATCCATAATTACATTAATCTGCAACTATTTGATCTTGTTATGTGTGTATATGTTTGACAATATTGTGGGTGTATTAATTGCCGTCAACAAGTGTAGAGTCACATGGGCCTGTCAAATTTATGCATTCAATATTTAACTAAGGAACACTCAAGTAAATCTGATTGGACCGCACAACCATGTTATGTGATTATCTTACTTTGGTGAAACCCAAAAAGTATGATAAGTGTTTTGGTTTTATCGAGTAGCATAGGACGGATGGTAGTATAATGATGATGATATGAAATTGTTAGGGGAATGGATTCGATTAAGCAACAGTTGTATACGAGCACATGTAGGTCTTGAAATCTTTGAATTGATGCTTGATCGAATGTGGTAGTTAACCAAGATTTAGGGGTATTGCATGTTAAATATAATGCTATGGTATGTTAACTGCGGACTCGTAATATGATGTTTCAGACTTTGAGACTGAATGCTCCTCGGCGAAGTAGTGGGGTTTCGCCACAAAGAGATCTATGACGAACCTTGGGGGTTTCGTCGAAGGGCTTCTAGCCGAAGGGATTTGGGTTGGGAAGTGACATGTTGAAGCAATTAATGTTGCATGTTTAAGTGTCAGTCTACATTAATTGCTTGCAGTCAAAACAAATGAATTGAACTTTTATAAAAAGTTGAACCCATGTGAGTTGTATAGAATCAGTAATAAACAAATGCCAAATGCTTTTGAAAGTCCTATCACATAATAGTTTATTGAAGGGTTGTCGGCCATTAGTCTTTTAGTTCAATATGGTTTAGGTATGTAAAGTATGTGGGTTGACTAATGGGCCACGGGTGGATACTAAATGTATAGGTGATGAATTGAATCGGCTTCTGGTGTAATGATGATGATGAGAATGTTTTGCCTATTTTGAATTGATTGTTTAATACACTATGAACCTATAAATGATAAATAAGAATTGTGGATTGGTGATGGGCCGCACACTGCCATTAATACCGTAGTGGGCTGCCAAGATGTTAGCCTAGTATGCTTGTGACATAAAATTACTTGTGACCCAAATTGCTCATTGTGTATTTTGTGAACTTGCTTGCATACTTGTATGAGAACCGAACTGTGGTAAATGCTATTGTGAGATACGAACTTGTGATGTGAATATACTTATGGCCCGAACGCAAGCTGTAACATGAGTGATGATGTGTGCCATATTTGCTTACTACTTGTGGAATTTATACAAATAATATATGATTTACATGTAAATGGAACTGATTGTCGTTGAAACCATATTAGGATTTGGGTGTCCAACGGTAAACAAGTAACTAATCATACCGAGCAAACCAAGGTGAGTTCACACTTTCTACAAGGCATGGGATTCCCAGGGGTTGGGAATGGGTAAAGGATTTGAACTGAAACTACGTGATCTCTTGGTTTGGGACACGTACACACCCTCTTTATTGAAGGGTGACAACACGTACTAAGAACTTAATCGGAACCTGCGTAATCTCCTGGTTTGGGGATTACGTACACACCCTCTTATTTGAAGGGTGACAACACAGATACTAGACCAAAACTCTCTATCACGAAGTCCCTCCTTTTTATATCGACTTAATCGTCGGGCCAATGGCGAGCGGGTCATTAGTTAGATAGCGCTATTTAGGTTTGACAAGCCTCACACCGTGCCGCAGAGGACGGGCGTGAACTAATGGATCTGGGCACGTCAATGATGATAGACATTGACATTAGGGCACCAACTTACTTTAGTCAGTGGTCGATATGGTAAGCAGGTCTAGTGGTTAACATGGGGAAGCCCCCACCAACTATGGATATGTTTGGGAAACAGGGTAAACTGATTAACTTACAACTTACAAATGAATTCCTGGTTTTTGAAACAACTTAACAATGAACACCAACTGTGAACTCGCTCAACTTTGTTGTTGACTCGTTGTTACATGCCTTGCAGGTCGTTAGGTACTTATGGAGCTTGCACGAGGAGGCGTGGTCGTTGTGGGACATGGACAACTGTGTGCCATGTTAAACATTTAAACTTATTGAACTTATGTTTTGGTTTTGGATTTAATCATTATGCTTCCGCTTGCAACTTAAACTATGTTTTGTTTGGACACCAATTGTATTGGTTGGATTTTCTAATTACTTACATGCTTGTTCAATATGATTGGTGGCTGGATCCTGGTCAGTCACGCCTCCAGGCGGTGATACTCCGCGTGTGGATTTTGGGGGTGTGACATATTATGTACTAAAACTGTTTTAAACATACAAGGGTTGATACCTACTGATATTCTAGGAAAATTATAATATTTTAACAGTAAGCAAAAGTTGTTTAACTCAGACTTCAGTTTTGAGCTTTACGGCTTATGTGAAATTACCAAAATGCCCCTACGGTGCATAGTTTGGTTATAATTAATAAATTTCACATATATACTATACCCTACTGTTATAAATCAGTAAACTAAGTATTTTTGCTGATTATATCAGACCTGTAACTCGGGTTAATACTTAAACTCTTTTATAATCTTGTAAATGACCAAACTACCCCTACGGGGCATAGTTTGTGTTTAATTACGTATCGGGCATAATAAAAGACATCTTACGGATGTCACAACATATTTGAAGCATATTAACTTAGGAAACCTGTATATGGCTCTCATGAATACCCGTTACGTTTATTACGCGTTCGGTTCGGTTTATGTAACAAGTTTACATAAATTAGCCGAAACGGGTCAAACCTTATCGGTTTTATCTCAAAATCCAGAATGTGTATGAAATACCCATATTAAACAAGACTCTGAACTTGTCGGGTCTAAATCACATTTTATCCGGTCTTCGCTTAACCGTGCTACGAACCGTATCTTTGAAACTAACCGGTCTAAGCTCAAGCTTAACTAAAGACCCGTTAGGATTCTAATAGGTTATTATAAACCTTCATTCCAGATTAGGAGAACCAGTAAAAGCTACTTGCAATTTGCTTATTGTGATTATTACTTTGCTCAGGTAAATACTTTTAACTTATTTTCCCTATACGGGCTTGGGTTACGGTATATAGAATACCGCTTGGTCGGGCATCAAATCTTCCATCGTTTGGTGGTTAATTGAATAATTTGATCGGCCCGTTTAAATAGTCTTGTTTACTTAAAGCCTTTGGGGGGTTAATGACCATGTCCCAGATATCCCTGGCATCATTTTACGAAATGGCCACGACTTAAGCGCGGGGTGAAGGCGTACACCCGTCAGTGCACAAAAGAATAATGTGGTGTGTCTATTGATCTTTAACCCGGACACGATCCGGGCTACTAAACGCATAAGGAACATGTAATTCATTCACAAGATTATATATTTAAATAATTCTCCCAAGTTATAAATTGCTTATGCCACGTGCATCCAAATCAATTTTCAATCATTTTCCAAAATGAGTCAGTTGATTGTATTTACCAGTGTAAACTGACATATTTTCCCAAAAAGATTAAATGCAGGTACTAAGCGTAATTGGCTGGGATTTCTCCTTAGCATCAATAGAAGTCTCGCAAGCTTAAGATGCCTAAAGTCTGTTGAACTATTGTTTCCATTTTATTTTCGATCCGTCTGTGGATAAACAATCGACAGTTGTGATATTTGATATTACAATATTATATTCGGTTGAATTATATCTTTCATTTGCTTCCGCTGTGCATATTAAATATTGTGTTGTTTGACTATTATGTTGCCAACCACGTCACGATACTCCCACCGGGCCCAACGGTGACACGTGGAAACCGGGGTGTGACAGGTTGGTATCAGAGCCAACACTGAGTGAATTAAACACTAGCCTTTTGTGTTTAATCTCAGTTACACAATTGCACATGTCTAAACTTTTGAGTCTAGACAAATAACATAGGACAAATTCTACTTTGTTTGATTTTGTTGTCCTTTATTTTATTTTATATATTCTTGTCGTTATCTTATGTTGTATTGACAGGATTGAAAATGCCGCCAAGATTCTTCCGAAGAAGAGGACGAGGAAAGGGGCCAATCACCGCCCCCAATGATAATGAAGTCGGGCCTTCGCATATGCGAGCTCCTTCTACCACCGAGAGTGACGATCCTCGACAGAACCGGAGGAACCTTTTTGAGCCGGCTAGACGGTCGGTTTCGCATAGTTCGACACCTCCTGTTCATAACTCATATGGGCCACATTCGGAAAATGAGCCCAACAACCCACAACCTTCCTACATACCTTTACAGCGATCCTTATCGCACCACTCCTTTGGTGACCCTACACCTGTTTTTAGGGGCCGGTTTAACCCGGCAAATTATATACAAGAACCAGTGGGTTTTAACCCATTGGGACCGGAGGACCACTTCTCGGGAGACAACGCTATGGATATGGACGAGGACACGGATCCCGTCGAACCTGCCAGTGGTACACCGAACCATCCCATAGAGATCTCGGATGGATCCTCTTTTCACGGATCACCCTACGGTGGTCCAGACAACTTTTAGGCGAGGTTTACTCAGCAAGAGTGGTACTTCACACCCTCGCATCATTCATCACCTCACCAACAGCAGCAGCAGGATCCCTCTGTGGATTCCCGATTTGTGGCAGTCACGCCACCGCCTCCACCACCACCAGTTCAACCGGCACCTCCACAACCGCCAAGGCGTAGGAGAACCGGAGTGCGGATGTCCGCGCGAGGAGGAGATTTTCATTTCAGCTCTCCTCGACAATCAAGTGGCAGTCACTATCCGCCACTTCCGGAAGATCCACAAATGGGTGGACCTTCACACCCAGTTGCACCGCAACCACCACCTATGGGTTTTGATAACCCGATTCCAGCATACACGGGTTCTATGGCGTATAACCCGTTTGAGCAACCAGCTCACACCAACTACGGATAGGCTGAAGCCGACCCGTACTTGGTAGCGTCTAATTACAACGCCTTTAACCCGGAAGGACAGTATGGAGCTCCGTGGGGAGTAGGGTACCCGACTCATGGGTACCAAATACCTAATAGACTTATTATTCGGACGCAATCGCAGCTGCCAAGGTTCTCCCCACCAGAGCGTGAAGAAATTCTGCAAAGGCTGGATCAGGTTGAGCGAGACTTTCACCACGACCGCAGGGAGAGACAGAGCTTCTTCCAAGGATTGACAAGCTTGATCAAAGGGAAGAGCAAGAAGGACCACTGAATCCTTCCAATTGTTGTTGAGCCCCTGCGTGGGCCAGTCTTGCTGTATAAACCCCTGTGTGGGTATGCTTGTTTGTTTTGACCCCTGCGAGGGTCTATCTTTCTGTTAACCCCTACGAGGGTATGTTATTGTTTAAGTCCCTGCGTGGACTATTATGTTATTTGTGTAAGTCCCTGCGTGGACTATTATGATGTTTGTTGTTAAGCCCCTGCGTGGGTAACTCCTTGTTTAAACCCCTGCGTGGGTAAGTTTGATTATTAAAAAGTCCCGTTTAGGGCAACGTGTAACCTATTAATAATTAATGGAGTGTTATGTTTATAAATTTCATTTTGCTATTATATGCATAAATATTATATATGAAATAAATAAATCAAAATCATTCCTTTTTAATAATGATCTGCCTATTAAATATTGAATAAGAATCTTAAGAGTGAAACCTAGCCTGAGTGTTATTATAAAGACCTGGCCATGATGGTAAGACCTGTTTAAAAGATTCAAATCCCTGTTAACATCTGAAAACATGTTAACGCTCCTGGCAGACGTGATTCATTAAAATCACACACGTCATTCTTATATAAGGATTCTTTAAAAAGGATTCCTAACCCAATATAATGATCTCTGAATCATGGGTTTAGATCATCAATTGAGATGATCATATTTTGACCATACGTGGTAATATAGCGCCTACGGGCCCTGCTCATTTCCATATGAGCCAAAAGACAGTGGTAGCGATGACTCCCTGTCAGATAAAGGTAATGAACTAGGTTCAAACCTTCATGCTTTGATTCTCTGAAATCATAGCTTATAATTTATAAATGTCCTTGTGACTAGGCCTGTTGTGCCAATATACCTTCATGTTTTGATTCTCTGAAATCATAGCTTATAATTTAAAAATGTCCTTGTGACTAGGCCTTTTGTGCCACAAATAAAACTGTTATTGTTTTATAATTAGGATAAATTATAATAGAAATCCTAAATAAATATGATTAATAAATTAACCAAATATGGTCTCTGTTTACCATGGTTAATGAATTACCCTAAGGGGAAATTCCATAATAAACTCCCAAGTAAACTATTGTCCTTGTTTTATGTAACAGTTCAATTAAAATGGCTAACTCAGACGAAATTAATAGCCATCCAGTGGAGAATAACGATAACGCCCGAATTAATTTAACGGGTGCTGAATTGAAAGCGTTGGTAGACGACGCAGTTACAAAGGCCTTGGAACGGCAGTACGAAGAGTATAGTGGGACTCGAAGTAGGACCCTATCTACACCGCATTTGAAGCCACCTTCCAAGAAGGACGAACCGAAGAAAGATGATGATCGACACTCCTCAAACCACCACAGTGCTCCATCTCAACAGGTTGTACTAAATCAAGAACCCTGTAACAAGGGTTGCTCCTATAAATACTTTGTTTCATGCAAGCCCAGAGATTTTACTGGGGAAAAGGGAGCCATTGACTACATGACGTGGTTAGACGAGATGGACACAGTTGTGGATATCAGCGGATGCGCTGAGAGGGATATAGTCAAGTTTGTGTCGCAATCTTTTAAAGGCGAGGCTTTGGCCTGGTGGAGATCACTGATTCAAGCCACCGGAAAAATCCCATTGTACAACATGTCATGGGATCAATTTGTTGCCCTCATCAGGGAAAATTACTGCCCCCAGCATGAGGTTGAGAAGATAGAGTCTGATTTTCTATCATTGGTTATGACAAACCTTGACTGTCAAGTTTACCTCATGAGCTTCAACACAATGTCCCGGTTGGTTCCATATCTGGTGACCCCGGAACCAAAAAGAATAACTCGTTTTATCGGTGGTTTAGCCCCGAAAATTAAGGCAAGCGTGAAGGCCTCCCGGCCAGCGACTTTCAGATCTGCAGCTGACATATCTTTGTCCCTCACTCTGGATGCGGTCAGGCAAAGATCGCTGAGGAACAAAGATGCTGAGAAGAGAAAACGTGAAGATGATAATTCACGGAGGTCGAGCAAGAAGCACCGTGGAAACGGTGACAACAAGAGGGGGTCTGAGTCAAGGAAAGATGGGCATCAGTCTGGTGAGAAGCCCAAGTGCAAAATTTGCAAGAAACAGCACTTTGGAAAGTGCCGACTCGATTCGAACTCGCAAACTCAGTCAAGAACGTTTGCTTGCGGGATATGCAAGTCCAAGGATCACAAGACCTTGGATTGCAAAAAGCTGAAAGATGCAACTTGCTACAGCTGTAATGAGAAAGGGCACTTTAAAACCAACTGCCCTAAATACGCCAAGAAGCCTGAAGAGGCCAAGAAGACAAATGCTAGAGTCTTCAGAATGGATGCCAAAGAAGCGGTTCTAGACGACAATGTGATTATAGGTACTTTCCTTGTAAATGATGTCTATGCAAGAGTACTTTTTGATTCAGGCGCTGATAAGTCTTTCGTTGATAATAAGTTTTGTGAATTGCTGAAATTACCTGTCAAAACCTTAAGTGTGAATTATGAGGTGGAGTTAGGAGATGGCACTCTAGAAACCGTCTCTACTGTGTTAGATGGATGTGTTATATCCATTAAGAACCACTCTTTTCCTCTGTCTCTACTTCCCTTTAAGTTAGCAGGTTTTGACATAGTTTTGGGTATGGACTGGTTATCTCATAACCAGGCCCAAATCGTCTGCAACAGAAAGCAACTGGTGATTAAGACTCCGTCTGGTGAATCACTTACCATTCGGGGAGATACCCAGTATGGGCTACCTGAGCAAGTGACTATGCTCAAGGCCTCAAAGTGTTTAAAGAAGGGTTGTGACATCTACATGGCACAAGTGATTATTGATGAGCCTAAACCGAGGATAGAAGATATCCCCGTCATTTCTGAATACCCAGAAGTTTTTCTGGAAGAACTACCTGGTTTGCCACCAGATAGGCAAGTGGAATTCAGAATTGATATCATCCCTGGAGCAGCACCAGTTGCTAGAGCACCCTACAGGTTGGCACCAACGGAGATGAAGGAATTAAGAATGCAACTAGATGAATTGCTAGATAAAGGTTTCATTAAACCTAGTTCGTCTCCTTGGGGAGCACCAGTCTTGTTTGTCAAGAAGAAGGATGGATCGATGCGTCTGTGCATCGATTATCATGAGCTTAATAAAGTCACGATAAAGAATAGGTATCCTTTGCCCAGAATCGACGATTTGTTCGATCAATTGCAAGGGGCAAGTTATTTCTCAAAGATTGACTTGAGGTCAGGCTACCATCAACTGAAGGTTAGGGATGAAGACGTACACAAAACCGCATTTAGGACTCGTTATGGTCATTACGAGTTCCTAGTGATGCCTTTTGGGCTCACTAATGCACCTGCCGCGTTCATGGATCTCATGAATCGCGTTTGCAAGCCTTACTTAGACAAGTTCGTCATCGTTTTCATCGACGACATTCTTATCTACTCGAAGAATCAAGCTGACCATGAGAAACACCTTCGATGTATTCTCAAACTCCTGCATCATGAGAAACTCTACGCCAAATTTTCCAAGTGTGAATTTTGGCTTCGAGAAGTCCAATTCCTTGGACATGTGGTGAGTGAGCGTGGTATCCAAGTGGATCCCGCTAAGGTTGAAGCGGTTATGAACTGGCAAGAGCCAAAGACGCCTACAGAGATTCGTAGCTTCCTGGGATTGGCAGGATATTACAGGCGTTTCATTGAAAAATTTTCAAGGATTGCTGCACCCCTAACTTCCTTGACTAAGAAGAAAGTAAAATTCGTTTGGGGCCCTAAGCAGTAAGAGTCCTTTGATATCCTAAAGCAAAAGTTGAGCAATGCTCCTGTTTTGACATTGCCAGATGGAATAGAAGATTTTGTGGTTTACTGCGATGCATCGCACACTGGCATGGGGTGTGTGCTTATGCAGAAAGGCAAAGTTATTGCCTATGCATCACGACAGTTAAAGGTGCACGAAAAGAATTACACCACCCATGACTTGGAGTTGGGTGCCGTTGTATTTGCACTGAAACTGTGGAGACATTATCTATATGGAATCAAGTGTGTGATCTATTCTGATCACAAAAGCCTCCAGCACCTGTTTAATCAGAAGGATCTAAACATGAGGCAACGCCGTTGGATGGAGACTTTAAATGATTATGATTGTGAAATCAGACATCATCCCGGCAAGGCGAATGTAGTCGCTGATGCCTTGAGTCGAAAGGAAAGGGTGAAACCCATCCGAATCAATGCCAAGCGCATGGAGATAAAGAACAGTTTGATTGAAAGGTTGTTAGCTGCACAGAAGGAAGCTGTGTTGGAAGCTAACTATCCTAACGAGAAGCTAGGGGTAACTGAGGAGCAGTTATCTCTTGGCAAGGACGGGATTCTGAGATTAAATGGACGGATATGGGTTCCACTTTATGGAGGACTTCGAGATGTCATCCTCCAGGAAGCCCATAGTTCCAAATATTCCGTTCATCCTGGAGCTGATAAGATGTACCAGGATCTAAGGGCAAATTATTGGTGGATAGGCTTGAAAAAGTCTGTAGCTGCCTATGTAGCTAAGTGCTTGACTTGTGCGCAAGTCAAAGCAGAACATCAAAAGCCGTCAGGCTTGCTACAACAGCCTGAACTTCCCACTTGGAAGTGGGAAATGGTAACTATGGATTTTATCACCAAGTTACCTAAGACAAGGAAAGGAAATGATACAATATGGGTTATAGTTGATAGACTAACTAAGTCAGCACATTTCCTACCCATTAAGGGGACTTATAGCTCCGACATGCTAGCCCAGTTATACATGGATAAGATTGTAGCCTTACATGGCATACCTGTGTCTATTATCTCTGACAGAGATACTAGGTACACGTCACATTTTTGGAAAAGCTTCCAACAATCTTTAGGCACGCGTTTGAATTTTAGTACGGCTTACCATCCTCAGACAGACGGTCAGAGTGAGCGTACTATTCAAACTTTGGAAGACTTGCTACGTGCATGTGTGATCGATTTGGGTGGTAGTTGGGATAACCACCTACCACTAATTGAGTTCTCCTACAACAATAGCTACCACACCAGCATAAAGGCTGCGCCTTTTGAGGCCTTATACGGTAGAAAGTGTAGAACGCCCGTTTGTTGGGCGGAAGTTGGAGATGTCCAATTATCAGGACCAGAGATAGTCTTTGAAACGACGGACAAGATTGTCCAGATTCGTGACCGTCTCAAAGCTGCCCAAGATAGGCAGAAGAGCTACGCAGATCCAAAGCGTAAATCTTTTCACTTCGAAGTAGGTGACAAAGTGTTGCTTAAAGTATCACCCTGGAAGGGAGTGATGCGATTTGGTAAAAAAGGCAAGCTAAGCCCGAGATACATAGGACCTTTCGAGGTTATCGAACGTGTCGGGTCAGTTGCCTATAGGTTAAACTTACCTGAAGAGCTCAGTGGAATTCACAATGTGTTCCACATCTGCAATCTGAAGAAGTGCTTCGCTGATGAATCACTGGTTATACCACATACAGATGTGCACATAGATGAGAGCTTAAAATTTGTGGAAAAACCATTGTCGATTGAAGATCGACAGGTTAAGAAGCTTCGGAGGAAGCATGTGCCTATTGTAAAGGTAAAATGGGATGCCCGTAGAGGACCCGAATATACGTGGGAAGTTGAATCCACGATGAAAGAAAAGTACCCTTATTTAATTCAGTAAATCTCGGGGTCGAGATTTCTTTTAAGGGGGTGAGGATGTAACACCTCGAAAATTCGTGTTCAATAAAATAACGACACGTGCCATATAAGACAAAAGTGATATAAACCCGGGTATAATTAAAGATGTATGGCAGGATTTAAAAGTGTCGTCATGTTAATTTTTACCTCTGAACGACCTCGTTTATAAATCCCAAGACCCAATCATATATTTTAAACATCTAATATACCTTCGATCCGGTAATCGCTGACAATAATGAAATTCAAAGTGCAAAATAAGATCCTATGGAAATTCTACGGTAAACCTTCGTTCATGGCACTTTTAAAAGGATTCAATGGATCATATCAAAGTGGTAGGGTATAAACTGTTCAAGGCACGTTTTAGAGGCCTCAAACTGATAAAATAGTGTCCCAAATTCGAAAGTGGTTGCCCTTTCGAAATCCTGAAAGAACAAACAGTTTTGGTTTCTGCTAAAGGCTTGCGCACCGCAAGCATATGCCTTACGGTGCGCAAGGTGTTGCCAGCGACAGAAAGTTTGTTGTTTGCTGTTTAAACGCAATATCTGACCTTTAATCGATTTTCCTCATATTTGGACGACCCCTAAATGGCTCCTAGACATTAGGGACATGTGTTAGTGATCAGGGAACATTGCTAGAGTTGTTTGTCAACAATCTAAGTGTACTTGAGCACTATAAAAGGCCATGAAGTTGCTACCATTTGATCATTCACTTCTTGTGCAATTCTGGAGCTTTTGGGAGCTTAAGAGCAGACACAAGACCTTCCTAATCAAGCATAGGACTTCAGTAAGTTTGCTTATCCTTCCTTAGTTAAGTTTTTACTTAGTTTAAGCTTAAAAGTCAAACCGTCGTAATTAACGGTTGACTTTAAGATTAATCACTAATGGTCCAGTGATTAGTCGAATCAAAAGTAGTTATAAGTTGGTAATTATGTGGGTAATAAACCCTTAAAAGGGTTCCCCCTGATTCCCACTCTAACTAGGTCAAATGTCGGGTCAAACTTGCTAATAAAAAGTCAACAGGATACTTAGTTTCTAATTTATGCATGATAAGCAAGGTAGAACACTTACAACCTGTTTGATCATTAATATAACTTGGTAATTAGTGTAAGAACACGTCTAAACATGTTCAACCCGACAATTTACTTTTTAGACCCGGTTCGGAACCAAAAGTCGCAAAGCTTTGACTTTTGCTTTGACTTCAATTCTGACCCGTTTAGGCATGTTTTAGAAATACCTTAGAGCTTCATTTGGACCAGGTTACATGCTAGTATAACCCTCTGTGATTATACACCAGGGTTCATTAGTTAACCAATTAATACGCATGATTCCGTTAATTGCTCATATGTTGACCATTATGCCCTTTTCACCTTAAAACGTGATTTCTGAAAATGTAAAAGAGTATAAACCTTAATTACTGATATATAAACTTGCACCTAAAGTTTGACATCAGTTTGAGGTATAGTTTGAGAGTTATGCTCATTAGCGTAAATTGAAAGCTTTTTGTTAATTAAACGGCGTAATTAGCGTATAGCCTATTTAAACTCACTTTTTGATATCAAACTTCTTACCCACTGATGTAATATATTATTTTGGGATTTTTTAAGATTTTTAATTATTTTTAGGCTGAGCATAACTTATAGTCGTAAGCTTAATCCGGTAATTGTCGGTTTTGCCCTTACGGGCCATAAAATAAGTTTTACATATCTAATCGACTCCAAACCTTTTGCTACTGATCTTAAATGATAAATAAATTATTTTAAGCCTTCTGAGATAATAAAAATATCAGCTTTATGTATCGAACCCGGAAATGGCTTCTAATCGCCTTATTAAGCGTTTTTAACGCATAGTATGTACTAAAACTGTTTTAAACATACAAGGGTTGATACCTACTGATATTCTAGGCAAATTATAATATTTTAACAGTAAGCAAAAGTTGTTTAACTCAGACTTCAGTTTTGATCTTTACGGCTTATGTGAAATTACCAAAATGCCCCTACGGTGCATAATTTGGTTATAATTAATAAATTTCACATATATACTATACCCTACTGTTATAAATCAGTAAACTAAGTATTTTTGCTGATTATATCAGACCTGTAACTCGGGTTAATACTTAAAATCTTTTATAATCTTGTAAATGACCAAACTACCCCTACGGGGCATAGTTTGTGTTTAATTACGTATCGGGCATAATAAAAGACATCTTTCTGATGTCACAACATATTTGAAGCATATTAACTTAGGAAACCTGTATATGGCTCTCATGAATACCCGTTACGTTTATTACACGTTCGGTTCGGTTTATGTAACAAGTTTACATAAATTAGCCGAAACGGGTCAAACCTTATCGGTTTTATCTCAAAATCTAGAATGTGTATGAAATACCCATATTAAACAAGTCTCTGAACTTGTCGGGTCTAAATCACATTCTATCGCGGGGTGTAGGCGTACACCCGTCAGTGCACAAAAGAATAATGTGGTGTGTCTATTGATCTTTAACCCGGACACGATCCGGGCTACTAAACGCATAAGGAACATGTAATTCATTCACAAGATTATATATTTAAATAATTCTCCCAAGTTATAAAATGCTTATGCCACGTGCATCCAAATCAATTTTCAATCATTTTCCAAAATGAGTCAGTTGATTGTATTTACCAGTGTAAACTGACGTATTTTCCCAAAAAGATTAAATGCAGGTACTAAGCGTAATTGGCTGGGATTTCTCCTTAGCATCAATAGAAGTCTCGCAAGCTTAAGATGCCTAAAGTCTGTTGAACTATTGTTTCCATTTTATTTTCGATTCGTCTGTGGATAAACAATCGACAGTTGTGATATTTGATATTACAATATTATATTCGGTTGAATTATATCTTTCATTTGCTTCCGCTGTGCATATTAAATATTGTGTTGTTTGACTATTATGTTGCCAACCACGTCACGATACTCCCCACCGGGCCCACCGGTGACACGTGGAAACCGGGGTGTGACAGGTTGGTATCAGAGCCAACACTGAGTGAATTAAACACTAGCCTTTTGTGTTTAATCTCAGTTACACAATTGCACATGTCTAAACTTTCGAGTCTAGACAAATAACATAGGACAAATTCTACTTTGTTTGATTTTGTTGTCCTTTATTTTATTTTATATATTCTTGTCGTTATCTTATGTTGTATTGACAGGATTGAAAATGCCGCCAAGATTCTTCCGAAGAAGAGGACGAGGAAAGGGGCCAATCACCGCCCCCAATGATAATGAAGCCGGGCCTTCGCATATGCGAGCTCCTTCTACCACCGAGAGTGACGATCCTCGACAGAACCGGAGGAACCTTTTTGAGCCGGCTAGACGGTCGGTTTCGCATAGTTCGACACCTCCTGTTCATAACTCATATGGGCCACATTCGGAAGATGGCACTAAATTCGTTAGTGATCTAAATTTGCCGTTAAAAAAAATAAGCACTTATATTTTGAGGAATTTTCAAAATGTTATGAATCATTGATTAATGTGGATGACAACTAGCAAAGGAATAGAAAAATAAGAAAGTCAAAGATGGGATGCTCGATCTTATATATTTATATATTTGTGGTAGCTCATACATGTGTGTAACTAATTATTATTGATTCTTCACTTCTTTCTACTTGATAATGGCATCATAAATCGATGAAATGAGAAAGCACATGAATTTCAGTCTGAGTTGAAAATCTTCTTTTTAGACTAGTTTATAACACGTTATCAGCACGAGGCTCTAGCCAAGCACGAGGTTCTAGCCAAGGAAACGTTCAAGCAATTATAATCAAAGTAAGTGTTTGATTAATTTATATAAACTATAATTATTACGATAAACGTAATATTTCTTTTATACCGTGGGATTGTTTTCCTTTAGGAGACCCAGTTATCCAGACACTCCTATCATAAAAACATCTAAATCCCATACTTAATAATAAAAATGTGTACGAGGTACCTATTGCTATGGGAATATAATAACTATGGGACTACTAACAATCTAAATCAGTGCAGAGAACCTCATACTATGGATATATAATAATTTTAGGACTACTAACAATCTAAATTTATTTATGCACCTAACATTTATATTTATGTTATCTAACATTTATTTATAAAATCTAATGTTTAATAACGTTTATTTATTTTATTATTGTGCATACTAATTATATATATATATATATACATCCGTAAAAATGGCTTTGGATATTTTACTATAAAATTACCAATTATTAATATCATCACTGTTGTTATCAGAACCATTTAGAAGTGATACTCAGCACGTTACCCACGATACCTACCGAATCTAATATTAGTTTAAACATTTTGTTTGTTACCGAAAATTTTCAAACCTAATACAGTAAAACTATTTTTCAAGGTGCATCATGGAAGCCTTAACCAAGCGTATTGTGTAAGCTTAATTTGTATCTATATAAGTAACCCACCACTCGTGTAAATCCTCAAACCAACTGAACTTCTGATATAGTTCGACACATACCCAAAACAACTCATACTCAAATTCAATTTTTTTTAGAACTCAAACAAAGCCCAATATTACTATCATGAGTCTTCAGTTTTCTACTCGTGCACACGCTGAATCTTCAAACGCAGCAGAAATTCGTGCCCAGATCGAAGTCCATAAATTTCTTAAGTTTAAGGATGTACGCACCCATACGAAATGTCTCACCCTCAGGAAGCTTAAAGTTAATACTATTAATAGTATCGACTGGAACATAACGGGAAATCTAGACAAAGATGATCGACTGACGAGGTTACTACCAATTGGTTCACCATGGCGTCGTTTCTTTGACATCTTAGAACCTTCATATGATGAACTTGTATATGAGTTCTGGTCTACTTTTCATTTCACACGAAATAAAGACCTATCTAAGCCCTCTATCGATTTTAGACTCGGTGGAGAAACTTTTAAATTGTCATTATCTGAGTTCGCAGTACATTTAGGTATTTATACAGAAGAAGAGGTTAGATCACCTATATTTATAAACGCATTAACAGAATATCCTGATCGCATACAAGATTATTGGTCTACACTTACACCAGCAGTATGGAGTAAAAATAATAATTCAAGAACTTTTAGAGATCCTCTTTATCAGTATATGCACCGTGTTCTAGCCAACACGATCAGGGGGCGCACGTCTAATCTACACAGGGTTAGTGGTACCGATCTCTTCCACTTATACAGTATATTCGAGTCAGTCCATTGTAATATTGCTTACTCTCTTGCTATGTACTTTGAGCAATACCAAACACGTCCCCCGAAAAACCTTATGGGAGGATCATACATAACAAAAATAGCCAAATCTCTAGGTGTCATAAACGATCAGATTATTCAAGAATTATCCCCACCACGATTACCTGGAGTGATAAATTTTACAAATATCGAGATACTACCTATTGATATTCCTACACAAACACAATCGTTTCAATCTGAGGCAGCACCGGTTATCCCAGAAAATATATCACAAAATCTACAACAATTACTGTTGCAGTTTCCTCAATCATATTTTTATCAGCATGATATGTTGTCTCAACAGCAGCTAACACCACCCGTGTTTGAACATATTTCAACTAACACATCTCAAACACAGCATACTCAACCACAACCACAAACACCAGGCATCTACCAGGCACTTTCACCTTTATCTTTTGGGCAAGGAGAAATGATGCAACAATCCATATTTAATGATAACATAACATTCCAAGAGTTGTTAGCACCAGAACAACCCATATCACCACTATTACAGCAACAGTCTTCACTACATCCGGAGCAACAACAACAGTCAATTGTTGAAGCCGGACCAAGTACGGTGCCTCTTATAAATCCATTTTTAGATCCAATAAAGGTTGATAAACTAATAAAAAAGAACCGGAAAATGTCCAGACAAATAGAGTGGTTGACGAAAAAGAATGAGTGGCAGGAAGAAATGCTAAGACAAGTAACTAGTATTATCTCAAAACAATTTACTCTGCCACCACCATCACCTCATGATTCTGATTCTGATTAATTTCAGTTGTATACACAGACAGAGGTCCGCAAACATAACTATATACTAGAATCATTTTGCTACGATTCAATTATTTTAATATATTTATTCAAGTATCTGGGAAATACGTACAAACTAAAAAGACTTACTTGCTATAGCTGAAACTAAACCATTCGTAAGTCTGTGAATAAGCATAAATTAAAGGCTACGTATCTGGATAAGTAGCCATATGAATTGAAACATGTTTACATACAACATTGATATGGAAGATGACACGCGAGCATTGTCATCTCAACAACAACTCCCATAACAATTAGATGGAACCCACCACCATATTAATAATTACTTCAGTTATAGGTTGCCAATTTTGTTACAAAACATAAATAAGATAAATATTAAAATCTAAATACTCATTAAAAATGAGATAACATACAAAGGAACAGCTATGAACAAATAAATGAATACATAAGTACTAAATAGATGAGGCGGAAGCTCATACATTAATATCGGCAATAATATTAACATTATGCCGGTCAATATTAAAACCGGGTGAATCATCTTCGAAAATTTTTTCTTGAATAACTTTGAGAAGAAGAGGGTTTGATGTGAAAAAAAAAATGAGATTGATAATTGGTTATTTATAGTGGTAAATTATAACCGTTTTGTAACGGTTATATTACCGTTTTATAGCCGTTGTACAACGGTTATATATATATACAACGGTTATATATATATATATATATATGTATATATAATCAATGATGTATTAAGGAAATGTTATTTTTGGGAAGTTAGAAAACTGTCAGGTTTATTTGATTCATAAAACAAGTTTATATTTACAAAATATATTAAATGGTAAAGACGAAGCATGATAAACATACAAGTTTGGGTTGTACATACATACACACATACAAATGTTTTGTGGAAATACAATGACAAACATATGTATATATAAATTATTCATAAATTAGACGAATAATGCAAATAACGGTTTTGCCTGGGACATTCAAAATTAATAGAAAGAATGGGAAAAGCTAATTACCTGATAGTACAAAGTTTTTTTAAATAGAGGACGCTCTATTTTTCCCAAAAATCAATAAGAAACTTATTGAGTTTCAAGAATATATATATATATATATATATATATATATATATATATATATCATCAAGGATATGATGGCATGTCAGATTAAGCCATCAAGGATATACTATGATGAAAAGGATTCACATATCATATGATAATCCTAAATAGGATTAAAGGATACACATATCCTAGCATGATACCATTTAGTATTTAAATCGATGCATCGTCTAAATGGTTATCAATTTGCAACTTGAAGTTTGCACATATGGCTTAGCTAATATAGCGAGAATATTATTCCAGACTGAAAAATTTATTTTTGATAAATTCTTAATTATCAATGATCATTGGAACAAGTATTATTATTGAAACATTTATTCCCCATTACATTTATTTAGAAACCAAATATTTATCATTTTTAGATGTGCGATATATATATACTATATATATACTGAAATTGTTACAACACAACGTACAAAGGTGAGATTTAATGACATGTTGGGAATAAATAATATATAGCCATATAGGCTTCATTTGCTGATTGATTATAAATCCCAACATGAGGGGGAGATAGAAAACAAATAAAAGTGAAATAAATTTGAAGTTATCATTGTATTATCTGTATCCTCGAGTAAAATATTTAAAAGATACTTTAAGAAGGAAATTCATCCAAAAAGTTTTTTTTTTGAATTGCTCCAGTTAAAATTAAAGTTTTGAATTACTCCAGTTAAAATTAAAGTTTTGAATTGCTCCAGTTAAAATTAATGTCCAAAAAGGACAAAGACATATTGAAAATCTTATATACCAGATGCTAATGCTTTAGCTCGAGTTGATATTACAGACAAGCAAAGGGATAATAATATGGCTATTAAATCCCGTTTGAAACATGGGAGGCTAGTTGGGTTCAAAGGATAAAACATCATTGAAATAGAAAAGGCCATGAAAAGGAAATTGGGTTCAAAGGATAAAACATCCTTGAAATAGAAAAGGCCCTGAAAAGGAAATTGGGTTCAAAGGATAAAACATCCTCGAAAAAGAAAAGGCACTGAAAGGGAAATTGACCATAAAAGAAAATGGTAAATTCAATTCCCTCTAGAAGGAGTAACGATAAAACCTTCCCTTAGGAATGAGTGAATGATAATACCTTCCCTCAGGAAGAAGTAAATGATTCCAACATAGAATTGACGGTCAATTATGGTCATACACATATATTATGGAATCAAGATAAAATAGAAAGTTTGAAGCATAATAGACCATTTGATTTTTCAAACATTAAATTTCTTAAAAAATAGGAAGTTATTGTACATGTGCTTATATTTAACCAAAACGGAAATTTCACAAACTAGACACCTAGCTCGGTTGGCTAGGTGCGTGAAAGGGTGTGGCCTAGACCCGGGTTCAATCCAGGGGACGGCCAGTTTCACCATTTTTACCATACAAATTTAGAAATTTTTTCATTAACACGTTGCAAGAATAATTATATTTTCTTTTTCATATTCTCCTAAGGTGAAACGAAATTTTTGATACACTTGAGATATGTAAGGTATAATTTATATTTTTACTAACCCATCGGAACAAGTTTGGTTAGTTTTTGTAAATGCAGGTAATGTAACAAAACACAATTGTGGATATTATGATATTTGTTTCCAAAAAGGAACCAGAAGTCTCATATGAAGATCATATAACACTGATCGGCAAAAGATTATCTACCTAAGGATCAAGCGAAAAATTGTTGTCTATAAAGCTATGATCAACTTTCAAGAAAGATAGAGACAAGTCACATAAATGATACATATTAAAATGAGGGGGAGTACTATACAAGTTGCACTCTTTTTCCCTTCACTAAGTTTTATCCCATTGGGTTTTCTTAGTAAGGTTTTTTTAATGAGGCAACATACATGATCCAGAAATATCAGGAGAAGACTATACACTGCACTCTTTTTCCCTTAGCTATGGTTTTATCCCACTAGGTTTTCCTAGCAATGTTTTTAATGAGGCAGTACTTTATTACCCCAAAGTTTGCAAAGTGTCATCCAAGGGGGAGTGTTATGAATCATTGATTAATGTGGATGACAACTAGCAAAGGAATAGAAAAATAAGAAAGTCAAAGATGGGATGCTCGATCCTATATATTTATATATTTGTGGTAGCTCATACATGTGTGTAACTAATTATTATTGATTCTTCACTTCTTTCTACTTGATAATGGCATTATAAATCGATGAAATGAGAAAGCACATGAATTTCAGTCTGAGTTGAAAATCTTCTTTTTAGACTAGTTTATAACACAAAAGATATATTTGGTTTTCACTTTTCGACCTTTCATTTCCACCTTAAAAATGAAATTGAAAATAGTAAAAAACATAAAAGGATGTATGAAATTAAAAGGTTTTGTCAGACAAATTGACTTTAAAGGATCACTGTTAACTACAAGCCATATATTTTATTATATTTTTAACTTCATCTTCTTCATATTTACATCTCTGTAAATTGTTCCTTCCGCTTGTCGTTGCCACAGTTGATCGTAAAAAATTCCATCTATTATTTTCGTTCTTGCCTCCTCACTGCTAGAGGAGGGGTAGCATATATTTTTTTCAAGGGTAGCGGAATCCAAAAAACGACAAAAAACCAAAAAAAAATTGCACTTCCGGCGAAAAGTTAAGGGGTAGCGGAGGCTACCCTGCCATTATGGTAGGTCCGCCACTAAATGGACCGTCCAATGAGTCCATAAGGCCCAGTTTTATAACTAAAAGTCCTGAACAGAAATAGGTTAGGAGAAAAGAGGCCCAAACTTATAAAACTCCTGATCTTAATAACACGATGGAGATTGGGGAAGATTTTGACCCTTCAATATAGAGGAGTTGCTAAGACTAGAAGAGGAAGCACGACGTATGGCAGAGAGATCACAGCTGAGACAAGAGCAAGAAGAGATCCCAGATGCTAACCTCGAAGAAGATACGATCCGTTTGAATTTCTAGAGGGAAGTTGCTCACACTCTCGCCTTTGGTCACAGTTTGGGTATTGAAGTTAATGGTTTCGAGAATCATGTGAAAAAACTTGTCAACGGGGAATTGATTACTAACCGTCACCAATGAATTTTATCTCCATCAATATGAATGGAGTTACCGACCTGAGCAAAAGGGTTTGGGTTAGAAGCCTAAAGGGCAAATTGAAGAGTAATTTTATTAGGTTACGAGAGACCCATCAAGAGGGTGTCCCAGAAGCTTTCCTTCGAAGATTTTGGGATAAATCGAGTAAGAAAGCAATTATGGTTGATTCCGTTGGTAGATCCGGGCTCTCGCGCTGATTTGGATGCCAGACATTTTTAGTGAAGACCTGGTTGTTAAAAATCAATGATTTTTATTGATATCAGGGCAGTTATCCGGAATAGTAGACAGGGTATACATTCTTAATATTCATGCGCCTAACGACCAGAGTAGCAGACGTCTTATGTGGGATGAGATCGCTGAGTTAAAATCTCAATTAGATGGTCTGTGGCTTATCTTCGGAGATTTCAATGACGTACGAGCTGAAGATGAACGGTTTCAAGATTCGACCATGGAGCGGCTAAAGCTTTTAACGGCTTTATCTCAAATTTAGGTCTTTTGGAATACTCCAAGTGGGTGGTAAGTTTACTTATGTGTCTGGTAATTTTAATGTGAAAATGAGTAAACTGGACAAGTTTTTGGTGAACGATTTGTTTATGTCTTACTGGCCGCTAGCTAAACTCGAGGTTCATCAAAGGGGTCCGTCTGACCATTGTCCTCTCTCTCTGTCATGTGTTTCTGCTGATTTTGGACCTATATCCTTCAAGTTTTTCAACTCTTGGGTATATGATCCAAAGTTGGCCGAAATAGTGAACTCTATCACGGGTATTCCAAATTCCGAGGACAAACATGATGTGTTCCTAGCTAAAACGCTGAAAATGATAAATTGGAAATAAAGAAATGGAGGATAGAGCCAAAAGAAGCTGAGAATAAAGAAAGGAAAGAGATGACGGATAAAATAGAAGAGATAGAAAAAAAGACGGGTTTGGTGCCATTAATGGAAGCTGAAAAAAAAAGACAAGAATCAAGTTGTGTGTGAAGGTGAAAAAACTGGAGTCAATTAAAGCAAAAAATCTTCATCAAAAGGCCCGTGCTAATTGGTTGAAGTTTGGAGATGAAAACAGTGCGTTTTTCACAGTGCTATCAATGTGAATATATCCCAGACGCAGATAAATGGCCTGAAGTTTAATGATACCTGGATATCAGACCCCGTAGCTTTAAAGTTGGAAGTCATGAACCAGTTCAAAAAACAGTTCTCCAAGCCCATAAGGCGTCGACCAAAATTTACTAGCTTAGGCCTTTCTCGCTTATCTGATCAACAAGGTTCTCTTCTATGTGCTCACTTCACTGAAAGGAAATTTTGGAGGCAATAAAAGGATGTGACGATGTAAGACCCTTAATTCATTTTCACTCTTGTGTTAGTAATTAACTAACAATATAGTGTAAGAGAAAATTTCCGTAACATTAGATGGAAATATAAGTTAATACAAAATATTGTTTAGGATAATTGTTTAGATTCATAGAGTATTTCCAAACCATCTTAGGTTAAAGTTTTTAAAGCAAGGATTTAACAAAAGTTGTGGAAGCTAGATTCTTCATTGTGTTCGGTTCCTTAGCAGCAGCTTGATCATCATCCAAGGTAGTTACGGATCACCTATTACTCAAATTTCACAATGCATTAGTATTATAATACGAAAGTGAACAAGTAACATAATTTGCATTGCCAAACAACAAAACATAAATTTTTTTCTGCGTGGTGTCGGCGACGCCGTCTCCTTTCTCACGTCGTCGCAATATGTCGTAAGCAGAAAATTAAGGCGTCTGCACCACATGCCGTGTCGGTGAAACCTTCTACTGCTCTGATTTTTCAGCTGTGTTGTTTTAAATGTCCGTTTGACCTGTTTCAAGTCCCGTGTCTTAAAATACGACTCCGAACTTCCAAGAATGCTTTTATAAAAACATCTTTCTTGTTTCGATCTTATATTACTTCCGTGATGAAAATTTATATCAAATACACATCCTCGAAATCATATTCGTGCTTATAAGTTTCTTTGAGAAAGTCATCTATTTGTTCCTAATGTCTAATTAACCCTTGTCCTCACAGACGGGATTCGTTTGCAAAATGATAAGCCATCCTCGGGATTCCTTATCTCTATTATTCCGCGCTCCCATTCCCGGTTTGCGCTTTTAAAACAATTGACCCATTAGTAGTCTAAGTACATGAACTTAGGCTATTTAAGAAAATTATTACTTGAGACTTCACGTGTCCCTTATACCCATTTCCGGATTCAATATCTACGACTCTCACGCTACCATTACCGGTTCGCGAGTTTAATCAAATACTACCCATCACCTGGGCTTATAGCTCAAGATAAAGTGTTTCCGTTACCCAGTTCACACTTATCTTTAGTTGACCCATTTGATTTACTATTATGAAATTCATCATTATGAGTAAACCAAACGCACTAACTTTCATTTCTACATATCAACAATCTCAGTAACGGAAATTAAACAACAATATTAATGAAGCATTTAGCGGGTACCTTAGAGCTTTCCCTTCAAACGCGTGCCTGTCCCGGTTTGACCATCTGGAGCTCCACTCGAGTTGCCTAAAAGGTGCAACCCAATTTATCTTTTAGAACTCATAATTCATTCTATGACATGTAAACTTGTCAATCATCGTTCACAAGTTCTTTATTAAATAATACAACCTTTTTGACAAATAAATCTTCTTTTAGGCATATTGTCAAACACCTTTTGGGCAAGAATTCACATATTAGTTAAATGGTTTCTACTGATCAATATTAGGCCATGTATTTGCATCATTATGACTTCAACATGATCAAATACTCAATTAGTAACTAGGATTCAGTGTAGTTTCTATCAAATATGAAATTTTACTACCATAATCCATGTATCACACGATCTCATCAAAAACCCACTTTCTCATACACCAAAATCATACCCTAACACTTGATTCTTGCTAGGGCATTTGTAATTTCGGTTAAAATTAAAGCCTTAGGTCTGTATTACACCTTACTTAGGCCATCTAACAACAATTTCTTAAGAACTCAATCAATCAAGTTCTTCCATATACATTATTATCACCTAAAACGAAAATTGCAACATACCTTGTGTTAGTTATGATTAGATGATCGAAAGTCCATAATCAATCACGGATTTAGGTTTCTATTTGATCTTCAATTTATGGATTTTTGTTTAGAGACGGACTCCTCCTTCCTTCCTTCTCTCTGGTCACTCCAGAACACACACAAGTGTGGGTTTCTCTTTAACAGAACATGTTTCCTAATTCTCCATTTCAGCCCTTCATCTCTTATTTAATATAAAAGGGACGCTTTTCAATGTTTTATTAACTAACAACAAATGACTAACCAAGTTAAATTATAATATCATTCATGTTTATAATATTTACTATCAAGGTAAATATTAATGTTATATATTAGATATTTTTAGGGGTGTTCCAACTCTAACCCCCTTAAAGAGGGTTTCGCCCCCAAAACAAATATATACGTACCAAAAAGTGAAGGGTAGAGTCGTCTCATTTCCTCCTCGAACTCCCAAGTGGTGTCCGATCCCTTCCGATTCTCCCATTTGACCTTCACTTGATCAATTTTCTTGTTTCTCAATCCTTTGACCTTTCGGTCAAGAATCTCAATCGGTTTAGCTATGTAGTTAAGTTTGTTATTGACTTCAATATCATCAAGTGGCACATAAGCCGCTTCGTCCGCCAAGCATTTGCGAAGATGAGATACATGGAAAATATTATGTATTCCACTTAAATCATCAGGAAGCTTTAGTCGATAAGCAACCTTGCCCACTCGACCAATAATTTTAAATGGCTCGATAAATTACGGGCTCAACTTTCCTCTCTTCCTAAATTGAATAATCCCCTTCCACAGAGACACCTTGAGCATTACTTTATCGCTTACTTGGAATGCGATAGGTCTTCGTCTTTTGTCTACGTTACACTTTTTCTGGTCTTGTGCTGCTTTTAGATGAGCTCGAACAATATCGATCTTCTCATTTGTGATGTTTATCACATCCTTATAAGCGAGTTCCCTCGAACCCACTTCACGCCAACATACCGGGGTTCAGCATTTTCGGCCATAAAGCATCTCATACGGGGCCATACCAATGCTTGAATGGTAACTATTGTTGTATGAAAATTCGACTAACGGTAGGTAAGCGTCCCAACTACCGCCAAAATCGATGACGCATGCCCGAAGTATATCTTCTAGAGTTTGAATTGTTCGTTCGATTTGTCCTTCGGTTTGAGGGTGATATGCCATACTAATAAACAGCCTGGTACCCATTTTCTCTTAGAAGTCGTGCCAAAAATTTGAAGTGAACTAAGTATCTCTATCAGACACGATGGATACTGGCACTCCGTGGCGCGCTACAATTTCATTCGTGTACACCTCCGACATCTTTTCGGAAGTATAGGTTTCACCGATAGGAATAAAGTGAGCACTTTTAGTTAATCTATCCATGACTACCCAAACGGTGTCAAAACCCCGAACCGTTCTCGGCAGTTTGGTTAGCAGATCCATAGTGATATGTTCCAATTTCCAAACCAGTATGTCTAGCGGTTGGAGTTTGTCGTAGGGCTTTTGGTGTTCCGCTTTTACTTGTAAACAAGTCAAGCATCTTTCAACATACTTTGCCACGTCTCTTTCATCCCTGGCCACCAATAATTTGATTTCAAGTCTCGATACATGTTAGTCGCCCCCGGGTGAATCGAATAACGTGATTTATGAGCTTCATCAAGAAGGAGATTCTTAACACCACACGTGTTTTCTTAACACCACACGTGTTTTCTTAACACCACACGTGTTTTCTTAACACCACACGTGTTTGGAATCCATATTCTATCGAATCGGGTCTTCAACCTGTTACTGTCATTTGTTACTTCTTTCGCTTGCCCTTTTACTTTTTCCTTTCTCCAATTTTCTTCTTTTATTGCTTTAGTTTGTGCCTCTCGGATTCGTTCGAGTAAACCCGAGGTAACCACAAGTTGCATTGACTGTACTTAAATGGGGTGTATTCTTCCTTTCGGCTGAGTGCATCTACTACTACGTTGCTTTTCCCGGGTGATAATGAATTTCACAATCATAGCCTTTTACCGTTTCTAGCCAACGTCTTTGTCACATATTTAGCTCCTTCTGATCGAAGAAATATTTCAAACTCTTATGGTCGGTGAATATTGTGCATTCCCCCCATACAGTTAGTGCCTCCAAATATTTAAGGAAAATACCACAGCCGCCAATTCGAGGTCGTGCGTAGGGTATTTCTTTTCGTGGATCTTCAGTTGTCTGTCTCGAGGCATAGGCAATCACCTTGCCCTGTTGCATAAGTACACACCCAAGACCTAGGTTTGATGCGTCAAAGTATACTACCAAATTATATGTGTTGTCTGGTAAAGTCAATACCAGAGCACTAGACAACTTCTCTTTGAGCATTCCGAACGCCCTTTCTTGTTCGTCACTCCAAATAAAATTTTCATCCTTACGGGTTTGTTTAGTTAATGGTGAGGATATCCTGGAGAAATCCTGAATGAATCTCATATAGTAACCCGCAAGTCCTAGAAACCTTCTAATCTGTAAAGGATTTTTCTGAGGGTTCCAGTTCGATACTGCTTCTATCTTGGATGGATCGACTAATATTCCATCGGCACTAATGATGTGCCCTAGGAATTGCACTTTTCGAAGCCAAAAAGCGCACTACGAGAACTTAGCATAAAGTTTATCTCGTCTCAATGTCTTTAATACTTCTCGCAAATGTCAAGCATGATCTGCCTCTCTTTTTGAATAAACAAGGATGTCATCGATGAATACTATCACCGAGTTATCAAGCATTGGCTTGCAAACCTGGTTCATGAGGTCCATGAAAGCCGAGGATGCATTTGTTATCCCGAGGGACATCACGAGAAATTCGTAATGTCCGTACCGCGTACGGAACACTGTTTTCAGCACATCTTCTTCCTTTACCCTCAGCTGGTGATAACTCGACCTCAAGTCAATTTTTGAAAACCAACTCACACCTTGTAGTTGGTCAAACTGTAAGTTTGTTTATCCCGAGGGACATCACGAAAAATTCGTAATGTCCGTACCACGTACGGAACACTGTTTTCAGCACATCTTCTTCTTGTATACTTAGAAGCGGGTATCGATTCTTTACCGTAAGTTTGTTTAACTCACGGTAATTGATACACATACACATGCTTCCGTCTTTGTTTTTCACGAATAATATCGGTGCTCCCCAAAGGGAGACGCTTGGCCGTATAAATCCGTTATCCAGTAAATCTTGCAATTGAGACATTAATTCTTGAAGTTCTGACGGTGCTAACCTGTACGGTGCCTTGGCCACCGGCTTCGCACCCGGGTTTAGTTCAATTCTGAACTCTACCTCGCGTTCAGGTGGTATCCCCACTAAATCTTATGGGAAAACATCTTCGAAATCTCGTATGATGGGTACGTCTTCAAATTGGGCAACTCTTTTTCCGCATCATGCACATAGGTTAAATAAGCCTTACACCCATGTTGAATGAGTATACAGGCTTGCATCATCGAGCATATTATAGGGTTGCAACTCTTTTCCCCTTAAATAGTCACATACTTTCCGTTTGGGGATGTTAGTTGTATCTCCTTACGGAAGCATGTTACTTTAGCATGGTGACGAGACAACCAATCCATCCCAATCACCACTTGGAATTCCCCCATTGATATGGGTATTAAATCAACTAAGTAATTGGTGTGTGTTTGGCGTGATATATTTTTATTGATATTTTATGCCCATGTTACATATTAGTCAAGTTTTAAATTTATAAAACACGATATTCTACTAACACTAAACACATACTTGGGCAAGTGCACCCATGGTGAGCGTAGTTTAGCATTGGTAAGATACCGAGATCGTCCGAGGACACAAGAGCTTTTAGTAACGGTTTATCCTCAACGTCTAATCAATCTTTTTTTTTTTTGAGAAAAGTTTTGAAACATAAAAATAAAAACTAAAAATGAAAAGATAAATAAAATAAAAACAGATAGACAAGATAGAATCACTTGGATCCGACTCGTCTTTAATGTATCCTTTGATGATTTTCCCACTTTCGGTCTTTTTAAGAGATTATCTTAGTTATAGTAGTAGGCCCCTCTTTTGAAGGTAACGCTACCCTCAACCCAGTGGTTTAAGTCAGCAGGGATACAATCCCAAAGGGTCAGAATATTGAAAGCTAATTAAGTTAGTTATTAATGCGAAAAGTGGTAGGCCCCTGTTTTGAAGGTAACGCTACCCTCGGCTAAGTGGTTTGACTCAGCAAGGATACAATCCCAAGAAGCCGGTTTAAAGTATTAATAATAGTTTACATATGAGGGGTTCAAGCCAGTGGGTATTGAAGGAGGTACTAGTAAGTTTGAACCAAGTCCTTGCAGGATCTATACACTGAACAAGGCAAGAACCTTACCAAACCATTCCCCTAACCCCCGACCAGGTAGTCAACATGCCTTTATATAGACCGTAAAGACATGAATGATGCATTCTTTTACTTTATATAGACAATAAAGTAACCTTAAGACACCACGGAAAAATGATAAGAAAAATTCACCTTCAACATAAGAAACTAGTTATTAAAGTCATTAATACAAACCCAAATAAAAAGTGCCGAAAGATTAAAAATCAAAAGTAATACATAAAGGACTTTTCTTCACCAAGTGATGTAAGAGGCTTAACCAAAAATGGCCTTTGATTGGCAAGAACTGTGACAACTCGAAATTTAGAACCTTTCTTGTATCTCGATGTAACATGCTTAAACGTGTGACTAGTCAACTTGTAAGTGAACCTTTCATGTGATTATGTGTTGTGTGTGTATATGTATGCTTGTATGTATAGTATGTGTATATGTTAAGTGAGCCGATAACCATGAACACAACTCGAGACCATGCGGTCTCGAGTGAACAATGAAACAGTGGGCCGGATGGGCCATGCACCTCATTTAACCCAACCGAAAGCCCATTAGGGTGCACTACTTAGAACGGATATATAACCTTAGTGATAGCCACACTTGTCATTTTTGAGCAAACAACACACATACTCCTCTAACACACACACTTTCCATTCTCCCTCACTAAAACCCTAAGCCACAACATTCCTCTCCTTCATTCTCGGATTCAACCGACAACCACAAGGAGCTCTCGGATCGACACACACACACACCCGTTTGGAAGCTTCATACTCACCTTTGAAACCCATCAACCGGTTAGTGTCTTTATGATGTTTATTGTTGAATGATAGCATGAATGATATGATTTAACTAGTATAGTGGTATGCTTGATGATGTTTTTGTGAATCGGATGTGTGTGATGTTGGTATTCGGCTAACATGTTTTGATTTCGGATATGATTGCATAATGAGCTCATGACATCTTGTGTCTAAATGAGATTTGAACCATTGATTGTTGATGTTCATGAAAACCGGCTTGCATATGTGTAGTACCATGTTAATCGGATTAGTGTAGAGTTGATTTTGAGATGTTATGTGATGATTTGAAACCTTTAGATGAGTATGTTCAAGTGTGTTGAATTGTTGTTCATGATTATGTTTGTGATTAATGCTAAAAACCTGGAAATATGATGAACAAGTTTGAATAATCAACATGAACATGACTTGAATATATGAAGAACAACTTGAAGATGATATGAATATGTTATGAACATTTGAAATTGCCATGTTTGATCCATTTTCGGTTAAGGTTAGACAAGGAGACATGTTAGTGCAATATTACTGGATAGTACATAATATCATGACCATGAAATCTCATTGGCCAAGTACAATGTCGAATTCAGCAAATGTCCCCAGCCGAGACCTTCTGTCTCGACTCGAGACCACATGGATGACAACTAGAGATCACGGTTTCGACACAAGGTTGTGAGGTCGAGAACCTCCAGTCTCGACTCGAGACCACATTTGATCAGCACATAAACATCATGACTCGAGACCTTACTTGCGAGTCCAGTTGCGACTCGAGACCAACACATGCATAACCCGAGACATCATCAGTTGCGACTCGAGACCAACACATGCATAACCCGAGACATCATCAGTTGCGACTCGAGACTTGTAAGCTATAACTCGAGACCGCACAGTCTCGACTAGAGACCGCACAGTCTCGACTCGAGACCACACACTTGTGCACACTATTTGGACCTACACACTGTTTCGGGCCTAAGTGATTGGGCCGAGCTTATGGGCCGTATGTACTACTGTGAATTGAGTATGTTGTGCACTGTTGTTGAACTGCCATGATTAAACGTGTATGCCATGAATAATACCTATATGCAACTTGCTAGTATACATGTAGAACATACGTGCACTACTTGGGGTTAAGGAACATGGGTTCCTCGTCCTCCTTGGGTAGGACAGCATTGGTTCAGGAATGTAATTCCTCGTCCTCAGGGACAGATAACTCGTACTAGACCAAAACTCTATCACGAAGTCCCTCCTTTTTGTATCGACTTAATCGCCGGGCCAATGGCGAGCGGGTCATTAGTTAGATAGCGCTATTTAGGTCTGACAAACCTCACACCGTGCCGCAGAGGACGGGCGTGAACTAATGGATCTGGGGCACGTCAATGATGATAGACATTGACAGTTTCAGGGCACATAAACATGACTACAGTCAGCAGTCGATATGGTAACGAGTCTAGTGTATACATGGGGTAGCCCCCACGGCCGAAATGCCAGATAACTAACACGGGGTAGCCCCCACGGCTGGATTGCCAGAGTAACCGGGAATAAACAAGTCACGTTTTTAACTATGGGGTAACCCCCACGGCAAGATGCCAGATAAAGGAAACTGTTTTCGAAACAACTTAAAACGAACACCCAACCGTGAACTCACTCAACTTGTTGTTGACTCGTTACTACATGCTTTGCAGGTCAATAGGTGCTTAGCTGGAGCCTGCATGGAAGAGAGTCGTTGTGGGACATGGACGGCTGTGTGCCATGTTAAACTTTGAAACAATTAAACTTATGTTTTGGTTTTAAGATTTATGCTTCCGCTTGCAACTTAACTATGTTTTGTTTGGACACCAATTGTATTGGTTAAACTTTTATATCTTTTAACTTGCATGTTCAATATGATTGGTGGCTGGATCCTGGTCAGTCACGCCTCCAAGCGGTGGTATTCCGCAGGTGGATTTTGGGGGTGTGACAGATTGGTATCAGAGCCATTGGTTATAGTGAACTTGGTTTTAATAAAGGAGAAACGTTTTTGTTAAAACCAGACTATAACCTGTACAGTGCTCAACGGTCCACAACGACGCTTCACTCCACATGCAAGGCTCGACACTCTAGGTGATATGATCTGTGTATATATTGCCTACTTGTTAGTTACATAGTACATTGCTCATGGTATGCTTGGTTAGTATAACTACTGTTGCTTGAACACGTGTGTAATTACTCACATCTGTCATCGCATTTTCGCGAACCCCTCTCACTTACGTTCTTCTTGGTATGAAGATCATGTCTGGACGCGTTAACCTGACACAAGCCCAGTTGACGGCTCTGATTAACGAACGAGTTGCTGCGGCACTTGCAGCTGCACACGCAGGAGGTATATCCTGCAGTTCTAACTCATTCTAGGATCTGTAGATCCTACTCTCGTGAACCAACCTTTGTGTTAAACTCTGTCTTTTCTTTCACCCGCAATAGGTCAACACGCTCAGCCACCCGTGTGCACTTTTAAGACTTTCATGGACTGCCGACCAACTACTTTTAGCGGCACCGAAGGAGCCATAGGTCTCCTCCACTGGTTTGAGAAACTAGAGTCAGTCTTCGAAATGTGTGAATGCCCTGAGGCGCGCAGGGTGAAGTATGCTACCGGTACTCTCGAGGGTTTAGCCCTCACATGGTGGAACGCTCAGGTCCAAATGTTGGGGTTGGTTGCTGCCAACGCCACCCCATGGGAAAATTTTAAAGAGATGATCAAGGAGGAATACTGCAGTAGGGACGAGATTCACAAACTGGAGGTAGAATTCTTCAACCTCAAGATGACGGGGTCAGAAATTGAAGCTTATGTGAAAAGGTCGAACGAACTGGCAATTCTGTGCCCTACTATGGTGGATCCTCCCATCAAACGCATCGAACTGTTTCTTCAGGGCTTAGTGCCAGAAATCCAAAGTCATGTGACTTCAGCAAACCTCACTACCATCCAGCAAGTTGTGCAATTGGCTCACCGTCTCACGGATCAGGCGGTGGAGCAGAACAAGTTGCCAAAGCGCATAGGTGCGGCAACTACTTCAGGTACTCTTAGCGACAACAAACGGAAATGGGATGGAACTTCAAGCAAGGGGTCGACTTCTGTACAGTCTCAGTCTCAGCAGAGAAAGACGGAAGACTACAAGAGCCCTAGTCAGCAATCATCTGGTGGTCAAAGTCATGGTGGGTACAAAGGGAATCACCCCAAATGCAATCGCTGTAGCCTGCACCATAGTGGGCCATGCACCAGGGGCAACTGTCATCGGTGCAACAAGCCAGGTCACGCTGCAAAGGATTGCAGGAGCTTATACCCCGCCAATCAGAATCGTCAGCAAGCTCAACAGAACCAACGCCAGCAGCAGCAACAGGGTGATAACAAAGGGTGCTTTCAGTGTGGAGCTGAGGGCCACTTCAAGAGAGATTGCCCCCAACTGAACAGGAACCAGAATAACAACAACAACAACAATAACAAGAATTAGGGGAATGGTAACAATGGGAATAATAACAACAATGGAGCCAGGGGCGGGTGTTCGTGATTGGCCAAGGTGAAGCAAGGAACGACCCCAATGTTGTGGCGGGTAAGTTCCTTCTCGATGACTTTTATGTTACAGTTTTATTTGATTCGGGTGCCGATACTAGCTACGTGTCACTAAGAGTTAGTCAAATGCTTAAGCGTATTCCAACACCTTTGAACAACAAGCACACTGTAGAACTAGCGAATGGTAAGAGTTTAGAGACCACACACGTAGTCATGGGTTGTAAACTTGTTCTTGATAACCAGACCTTCTCTATCGACCTTATTCCTATCGTCTTGGGTAGTTTCGACGTTGTCATTGGGATGGATTGGTTATCCCAACACCGAGCAGAGATTCTTTGCAACGAGAAGGTTGTTCGTATTCCAGGTTCCGGTAGTGAACCTCTCCTGATTCATGGCGACAAAAGGAGTGCTGTTGAGAACGTCATCTCTCTCCTTAAGGCCCAGAAGTGCTTGCGAAAGGGCCACACTGCCATTTTGGCTCTCGTTACTGACACCTCGGAAAAAGAGAAGAAGATAGAAGATTTTCCAGTTGTACGCGACTATCCTGAGGTATTTCCTGAGGAATTACCTGGTCTTCCGCCTCATCGACAAGTCGAGTTTCAGATTGAACTAGCTCCTGGAGCTGCGCCTATAGCTCGTGCACCTTATCGTTTAGCTCCATCAGAGTTGGAAGAACTCTCTACGCAACTACAAGAACTCTTGGATAAGGGTTTTATTCGTCCTAGCTCATCGCCCTGGGGAGCTCCAATACTATTTGTGAAAAAGAAGGACGGTACCTTCAGAATGTGCATCGACTACCGGGAACTCAACAAGGTGACGGTGAAGAATCGTTATCCTTTACCGCGTATTGACGACTTGTTCGACCAGCTGCAAGGGTCGAGCTACTATTCGAAGATCGATTTGAGATCGGGTTATCACCAGCTGAGAGTCCGAGAAGAGGACGTCTCCAAAACAGCTTTTAGAACGCGTTACGGACACTATGAGTTTTTGGTCATGCCTTTTGGGCTGACAAACGCACCTGCGGTTTTCATGGACTTGATGAATCGAGTGTGCAAACCTTACCTAGATAAGTTCGTTATAGTATTCATCGACGACATCCTGATCTATTCTAAGAGTCAGGAGGAACACGAGCAACATCTATGGCTTATCCTGGAACTCCTTCGAACAGAACAGCTTTACGCAAAGTTCTCGAAATGCGACTTCTGGCTTCGAGAAGTCCATTTCCTAGGCCATGTGGTAAACAAGGATGGGATCCATGTCGATCCGTCCAAGGTAGACTCGATTAAGAACTGGCCTGCACCTCGTACACCAAAGGAAATTCGCCAATTCTTGGGATTGGCAGGTTACTACAGGAGGTTCATAAAGGATTTTTCTAAGATCGCACAGCCTCTCACCTCACTAACGCAGAAAGGCGTTGTTTATCGCTGGGGAAATGCACAGGAGTTAGCATTTCAGCACTTAAAGGATAGACTTTGCAGTCCACCTATCCTTTCCCTGCCAGAGGGCACAGACGACTTTGTGGTTTACTGCAACGCATCAATTCAGGGTCTTGGGTGTGTATTGATGCAACGAGATAAAGTTATAGCCTACGCCTCACGCCAACTTAAAGTTCATGAGAAGAACTACACTACGCACGACTTAGAGCTGGGAGCTGTTGTTTTTGCACTTAAGTTATGGCGGCATTACTTGTACGGTACCAAGTGCGCCATCTACACCGACCACAGGAGCCTCGAGCATATCTTCAAGCAGAAGGAACTGAATATGCGACAGCGACGATGGGTCGAGCTACTGAATGACTACGAGTGCTCAATCAGGTATCACCCGGGCAAGGCCAATGTGGTGGCCGATGCTCTCAGTCGAAAGGACACTGCGCCTAAGCACGTGCGAGCGTTACAACTCACGATCCATTCTAGTCTTCCTTCCCAGATACGAGCTGCTCAGATAGAGGCACTGAAACCAGAAAACGTCAGGGCTGAAGCCCTACGCGGATCAAGGCAACGCTTAGAACAGAAGGAAGACGGTGCTTACTACGTAACGGGACGCGTTTGGGTCCCACTCTACGGCAACCTACGAGAGCTTGTGATGGACGAAGCACACAAGTCTCGCTACTCGGTACATCCTGGTTCGGATAAAATGTACCACGACATCAAGACTACATATTGGTGGCCTAGCATGAAGGCCCACATAGCGACCTATGTCAGCAAGTGTTTGACTTGTGCGAGAGTCAAGTCTGAATACCAGAAACCCTCAGGCCTACTCCAGCAACCAGAGATACCACAATGGAAATGGGAGCAAATTTCCATGGATTTTGTCACTGGCCTGCCTAGATCCCAGCGCGGGAACGATACTATTTGGGTGATCGTGGATCGACTTACCAAGTCTGCACACTTCCTGGCTATCAAGGAGACGGATAAATTCTCCACCCTTGCAGAAATATACCTCAAGGAAGTTGTTTCGAGGCACGTGGTGCCCACCTCCATTATCTCGGATCGAGATGCACGTTTCACTTCAGAACTGTGGCAAGCAATGCACAAATCCTTTGGCTCACGATTAGACATGAGCACAACGTATCACCCTCAGACGGACGGGCAGTCCGAGCGCACTATTCAAACCTTAGAAGACATGCTTCGTGCATGTGTAATCGACTTTGGCAACCGCTGGGAAAAGCATCTGCCACTCGTGGAATTCTCGTACAATAACAGCTACCACACCAGCATTAAAGCTGCTCCGTTTGAGGCATTGTACGGACGTAAATGCCGGTCACCTCTTTGTTGGGCAGAGGTGGTGGATAGTCAGATCACCGGTCCAGAACATGTGGTAGACACGACCGAACAAATTGCTCAAATACGAAAACGCATGGCGGCAGCTCGTGACCGTCAGAAAGTCTACGCCGATAAGGGCAGGAAACCACTAGAGCTCCAGGTTGGGGAGCGGGTACTACTCAAAGTCTCACCCTGGAAGGGTGTGGTTCGTTTTGGTAAACGCGGCAAACTTAACCCACGATACGTTGGACCTTTCGAAATCATCGAGAAAATAGGCAGGGTGGCCTACAGACTGAACTTACCAGCAGAACTCGGTGCAGTTCACAACGTTTTCCACGTGTCAAATCCGAAGAAGTGTCTGTCAGATGAGACCCACATAGTTCCTCTGAAGGAACTCACTATCGACGAGCAGTTACGATTCGTCGAGGAACCAGTTGAAATCACGGACCGGGATGTTAAGGTCCTCAAGAGCACTAGAATACCTCTCGTTCGAGTTCGTTGGAACTCACGTCGCGGCCCAAAGTTCACCTGGGAGCGTGAAGATCAGATGAAACAAAAGTATCCCCAACTGTTCGCAAACAGTACACCCACTACTGAGGCTGAAGCTACGGAACAGAACAACGGGGGGTGGATGTGGCACCCCAGGAAAACCAGGAAAACCATACAACTTAACTAGCTTCCTCAGTGAGTGCTTACCAAATTTCGGGACGAAATTTCTTTCAACTTGGGGATGATGTGACAACTCGAAATTTAGAACCTTTCTTGTATCTCGATGTAACATGCTTAAACGTGTGACTAGTCAACTTGTAAGTGAACCTTTCATGTGATTATGTGTTGTGTGTGTATATATATGCTTGTATGTATAGTATGTGTATATGTTAAGTGAGCCGATAACCATGAACACAACTCGAGACCATGCGGTCTCGAGTGAACAATGAAACAGTGGGCCGGATGGGCCATGCACCTCATTTAACCCAACCGAAAGCCCATTAGGGTGCACTACTTATAACGGATATATAACCTTAGTGATAGCCACACTTGTCATTTTTGGGCAAACAACACACATACTCCTCTAACACACACACACTCTCCATTCTCCCTCACTAAAACCCTAAGCCACAACATTCCTCTCCTTCATTCTCGGATTCAACCGACAACCACAAGGAGCTCTCGGATCGACACACACACACACACCCGTTTGGAAGCTTCATACTCACCTTTGAAACCCATCAACCGGTTAGTGTCTTTATGATGTTTATTGTTGAATGATAGCATGAATGATATGATTTAACTAGTATAGTGGTATGCTTGATGATGTTTTTGTGAATCGGATGTGTGTGATGTTGGTAATCGGCTAACATGTTTTGATTTCGGATATGATTGCATAATGAGCTCATGACATCTTGTGTCTAAATGAGATTTGAACCATTGATTGTTGATGTTCATGAAAACCGGCTTGCATATGTGTAGTACCATGTTAATCGGATTAGTGTAGAGTTGATTTTGAGATGTTATGTGATGATTTGAAACCTTTAGATGAGTATGTTCAAGTGTGTTGAATTGTTGTTCATGATTATGTTTGTGATTAATGCTAAAAACCTGGAAATATGATGAACAAGTTTGAATAATCAACATGAACATGACTTGAATATATGAAGAACAACTTGAAGATGATATGAATATGTTATGAACATTTGAAATTGTCATGTTTGATCCATTTTCGGTTAAGGTTAGACAAGGAGACATGTTAGTGCAATATTACTGGATAGTACATAATATCATGACCATGAAATCTCATTGGCCAAGTACAATGTCGAATTCAGCAAATGTCCCCAGCCGAGACCTTCTGTCTCGACTCGAGACCACATGGATGACAACTAGAGATCACGGTTTCGACACAAGGTTGCGAGTCGAGAACCTCCAGTCTCGACTCGAGACCACATTTGATCAGCACATAAACATCATGACTCGAGACCTTACTTGCGAGTCCAGTTGCGACTCGAGACCAACACATGCATAACCCGAGACATCATCAGTTGCGACTCGAGACCAACACATGCATAACCCGAGACATCATCAGTTGCGACTCGAGACTTGTAAGCTATAACTCGAGACCGCACAGTCTCGACTCGAGACCACACACTTGTGCACACTATTTGGACCTACACACTGTTTCGGGCCTAAGTGATTGGGCCGAGCTTATGGGCCGTATGTACTACTGTGAATTGAGTATGTTGTGCACTGTTGTTGAACTGCCATGATTAAACGTGTATGCCATGAATAATACCTATATGCAACTTGCTAGTTTACGTGTAGAACATACGTGCACTACTTGGATACGAACCTGACTTGAATGGTATCTATGTTAGGACGTAGTTGACCACTTACAACTTGATTGACTTCTCTGTATATCTGCCGAGCAAACCAAGGTGAGTTCACACCCACTACGAAGCATGGGATTCCCAGGGGTCGGGAATTGGGGTTAAGGAACATGGGTTCCTCGTCCTCCTTGGGTAGGACAGCATTGGTTCAGGAATGTAATTCCTCGTCCTCAGGGACAGATAACTCGTACTAGACCAAAACTCTATCACGAAGTCCCTCCTTTTTGTATCGACTTAATCGCCGGGCCAATGGCGAGCGGGTCATTAGTTAGTTAGCGCTATTTAGGTCTGACAAACCTCACACCGTGCCGCAGAGGACGGGCGTGAACTAATGGATCTGGGGCACGTCAATGATGATAGACATTGACAGTTTCAGGGCACATAAACATGACTACAGTCAGCAGTCGATATGGTAACGAGTCTAGTGTATACATGGGGTAGCCCCCACGGCCGAAATGCCAGATAACTAACACGGGGTAGCCCCCACGGCTGGATTGCCAGAGTAACCGGGAATAAACAAGTCACGTTTTTAACTATGGGGTAACCCCCACGGCAGGATGCCAGATAAAGGAAATTGTTTTCGAAACAACTTAAAACGAACACCCAACCGTGAACTCACTCAACTTGTTGTTGACTCGTTACTACATGCTTTGCAGGTCAATAGGTGCTTAACTGGAGCCTGCATGGAAGAGAGTCGTTGTGGGACATGGACGGCTATGTGCCATGTTAAACTTTGAAACAATTAAACTTATGTTTTGGTTTTAAGATTTATGCTTCCGCTTGCAACTTAACTATGTTTTGTTTGGACACCAATTGTATTGGTTAAACTTTTATATCTTTTAATTTGCATGTTCAATATGATTGGTGGCTGGATCCTGGTCAGTCACGCCTCCAAGCGGTGGTATTCCGCAGGTGGATTTTGGGGGTGTGACAAGAACTCTTACAATCAATCTTGGATTCCGAGACTACTACACACTCTAAGGATGGATGATGGATGATGGTGGTGGGTGTTGGTGTTGTGGTGGTGGAAGGGTGGTAAAGTGGGAGAGTAGTGGTTTGCCAATGGATGCCGTTCAAGTGAACCAAGTACCCCTACTTATAACATGCACAGAACTCTGGCCACGGCCCCGTACCCGCTGGGCACGCCGTGTAACACCCTGCTTTTTTATGCTTTCCATTTTTAGAAAGTTCATCTTGTAATTCTATATTCGGAAACTTGTTTCCCCTTGTAATCGTATTCCGTTTCGAGCCATTGTAAATCCTAGACTTTGATCATAACGAAATAAATCTTTTATACATCGTTTATACATGTTTATACATTGATATGTGCATTCGTAATTCAGATAAACGTAAATTTAGATCATAAACAACTAGCGTATATTCGTAATTCTTAAATGTTCCATGCAAACAAAACATTTGGTTGTTCAATTTCGAGATTTATACACATTCAACACTTCATTACTTGCTACACATACTTGTTACATTATTATAACACTTCATTCGTTCTTACAACACCGAATCCATTTTCAATTACTTGATTAAACCCTCACTTCATGTTTGATTATGTATGTTAGGGCATGATACTTGACACATATACAATTGATACACCTTAAATACACACAATGCACAATGATTAATCATCTAATATGTTACATATACTTGTCACTTACAATCATGTTACATACTTATACATCACACTTTTTTTCTAGTTAAATCGTGTTTTATTTCATGTTATACCTTGTTACAAGTTAGGGGAACATTGTTACATATTAATTACATAACTTTAACAACTCACAAACGTATTATATCCGATTATCCATGGCGAGACTTCATGCTTAACACACCACTTTCGTTTGTCCAATACACATAACATCCATATACTCCCATTCATTTATTAGATCAATCGTTCACCCTCATACCTCTATTATTCCCCGTTATCCATTGTCTTTTATACAAACCTCGTTTACAATCAATCGGTTTAAACGTTCGAATCCTAAAATGCTTCCTTGCTTTTAAACTAACTTCCACTCTTGTTTGTGTGTAAACACACGTAGTTGGCCGTTGCCTCCAAAACCGTTTTATTTAAAACGCCAAACCTTCTCATTTCTCTCAATAAACGATTTTCTACAAATGTGTGATTTAATACTATCCTTAAACTTTCCATGCAAACTACCGTGTGACCACGCCTTTCATCAAAATACATACCACTTTATACGAAAACTTTCTTTGAAAGTATTATACTTTACCTCTTGAATTATTCAAACTTGTTTAAACTCATTTTGCCTATACACACACATGCGTGCTTTGCTTATGCCCAATGTTTCAAATCATTTTAATCAAAGGATCTGTTTACAAACCCATCTTTTCGTTCATCAAAATTTCATACTTTTCAAACATTTCAAAAACTTCCAAGCCTCGATTTTGACGATCATTCTTTTAGCCAAAACGCGTTTCAAGGTCTTCCTCTTCAATAAATTTAGGGACGAAATTTCCTAAAGGAGGGGAGACTGTAACGCCCTGCTTTTCATTCTTTCCATTTTTAAAAAGTTCATCATGTAATTCTATTTTCGAAAACTTGTTTCCCCTTGTAATCATATTTCGTTTCGAGCCATTGTAAATCCTAGAATTTGATCGTAACGAAATCAATCTTTTATACATGTTTATACATTGATATGTGCATTCGTTTGATACATGATTCGTAATTCACATAAACGTAAATTTAAATCATAAACAACTAGCGTATATTCGTAATTCTTAAACGTTCCATGCAAACAAAACATTTGGTTGTTCAATTTCGAGACTTATACACATTCAACACTTCATTACTTGCTACATATACTTGTTACATCATTTCAACACTCCATTCGTTCTTACAACACCGAATCCATGTTCAATTACTTGATTAAACCCTCACTTCATGTTTGATTATGTATGTTAGGACATGATACTTGACACATATACAATTGATACACCTTAAATATATACAATACACAATGATTAATCATCTAATATGTTACATATATTTTTTACTTACAATCATGTTACATACTTATACATCACAATTTTTTGTTTAGTTAAATCACGTTTTATTTCATGTTATACCTTGTTACAAGTTAGGGAAACATTGTTACGTATTAATTACATAACTTAGTCAGCAAAAATTACATATTTTAATGTTTGAAAAAAATAAAAAGGAAATATAGGACTGAATTCAGCACCCAAAACAGCCCCCTTGGGCTGAGTTTTGTGGGCTTGTTTCAATGTGTAACACCTTCTAAACACTTCCAAAGCCCAACCCATTGAAACCCTAATCCCTTCCCTATATAATAAACACTTCCCCATCCTTATCCCACTTTTACAAGCCTCCAAACACTTCAAAAACTCTCCCAAACTCAGCTGAGTTTCAGCCACGTTTTTGAAAGTTCCAGCCATAAAAAGTGGGTTTTTAACTCACTTCCACTTCAATTTTCTTCTTGTTTCTTCTTCTACAACACTTGGATAACCTCTAGGAAAGTTCTCACAAGTTTGCTTGGGCAAACTAAGGTGAAACCTCACCATTTTTGAGGTCCAAAGTGCACCTAAATTCTGCTCATTTTTATCTTCATGTTTTGGAAGAAAACATACATTCCTATGTCCTTATGCTCATAATCAAGTCTATGGTTAGTTGGGCTTAAAAAAAGGTTGTCACATGTAAAATCATAGTTTTAAACCTCATAAACATTCTGTTTTTGTTAGGGTTTTAACCCATAAGTGATGTACAAGCTTAAAGTTTGAAGATTGTGTGATTACAAGGTTAGCTTGGGCTATCCTACTTGAAAATCCACACATCACTTGATGTTTTCTTAGACTAGTTGTAATTATTTCATTCCTTATTGTATGTTCATGACCCTCTTTGTTGTCTAAGACAAAAAGTGTAGTGGTGAACACTAAAGAGGTTCCTAAATGGAAGACTTGTCTTTCCTACCTCATGCATGACTTATGTGAAATATACAAGAGGTTCCTAATTGGAGGATTTATCCTCCTACCTCATGCTTTACTTATATGACATAATGATAACTATATAATACATATATAATATACAAGTAACCAAACTTTTGATGATGAACTAGTGGTCATTTGTCAAATGTTAAGTTACATCATCTAAGACTTTAATAACCTGTTATGATTCTAATGGGTATATTAACCCATGAAAACATTCAAACCTTTGGGGTTTCATAGTGTACAAAACAAGTATTATATGCTAGATGATTAATTTCTCGTATTTATACTTTTGTTTCTAAATCCTTAAACCCTAATGTAAACATCCCTTAAACTCCAAATCAAACACATTCATTCTTCTAGTCTCGACAACTTCGTCACATTGGATAATTGGAAAGCATATGCAATTTGTGAGTATACTTGAACCCCATTTTCGTTTACCACCTTTTGGGGTGTAACATGTTAAATTATAAACTTACACTTAAACTTTATTCTGAAATGCACAAACATTCCTTATACATGCATGCTTACTTGATTACTTGATACTTTCAACTTGGGGTTATACGTTTTGTGTTAGACTTATCATTAACTTTGTACGAGCCTATCCTTGACATACATAGCGCTATAGGATTAACGCACCACCCGCATTCTTGAGGTTATGTCATGAGCTTATTGGGTTTCATCTTTGGGTTGATTAGTCGAACACATGCCGATTTTATTGTTTATCTTGTATTAAAAGCTTGCCATGTGGAATTGTTTAAAAACTTATCCTTTTTATGCTAAGTATGAAAATTGTATAATCGCCTTTGCTTTTACATTGAACTTTATTTTAAACATGTTACAGGTTGAGGATGATGATGTTTTGAAATTGAAGTAGCGACGATGCTTAGATACACACTTAGACGTCTTAAGTTTCATTACGTTGTATAAATTTTGTACTTGTTTGTTATATTTTTTTCTTGTAATGAACATGGTGTATTTCAAGTTGTTGTATTTGATTCCAACCTTTGAAATTGACTTTTAGAAATGAAATGAAATCTATTATTTAATTATTGTCACCAATAGTGTTATGAAGTCTCTTGCAATCTTGTTTTCATCTCACCCCGATGTTTCCGCCATCGGTTGGGGTGTGACAGATTGGTATCAAAGCCATAACTATAGGGAATTAGGAAAATTATGCTTTTGACCTAGTCTATAGTTAAGTACCAAATTGACCATACTTGATTCATATGCTAATTTCTTGAAATGTCTGTTACATGTTAATTTCTTGAAATGCTTTATGTGCTCATACTTGTTATTATTATTTCAAACATACATCTCTCCTAAGACATTTTACTCAATTATACTAAACTCGAAACACTCGTATTACATAAATGAGACAGATTCACCAAAATAGGCGTGAAATTTGGTGAACGACTCTCAATCCACCTATTCTTTTTACACGAAATTCGCCATCAAGTTCTAGTGGACCCTCGTCAAAGTGTCGAAATTAAAATTTTGAACCGATGAGTACCAACCACATTTAGGGTATGAAATTGTCAAGTTAGGGGTGAAACCCGCACCTTGTCGACTAGTCCCACTCCTCGATTTTTCATAAATCTTGCTAAGTCTTGAAATTTAGATTGATTTGGGACATGTAGTAACCAGAAGGGTGAATACCGTTAACCGACATGTCGGCGAGAGTATTCCACCTATTAGGCCAAAGCATGCTCCTCAAATTCAAAAGACTGTTCAACCACTTTGGTTAGTCAAAGTTCCGTTTCAGAACCATCCAAATTTTAAAAAAACCTATGTTTTACTATTATCAATCTTATGCGATGCAATTCTCTCTTTTCACATTCGAATTATTTTTGAGATTATTTCCTTAAGCACATATCATACTAAATCTTTTCATACATCTATACTTTATTCTCATGCATGATTTCAAAAAAAAAAACGTCACCAAGTAGATTTACAATTCTTATAACCACAAAATGGAGATATATCATAGAGATAGGAGTGATTTCCTTACATTGACGAGTAACTCCACTCCTTTCTTTTCTTAAAACGACCTCACCAACGAATTAGGGGTGATTCCCTTACCTAGGTGATCGTTACCAAAAATGTTCCCTCAAAAGTGACTTTATTATACGAACACGATTAAGTTTTATACCTAAATTGTTTATCATTTATCAAAATACCTACATATATCAATTTCAAAATTCATTGTTTTATCAAATGTAGTTCTTACCCAACAACCTATTTTCACATAACTTGCATACATGAAATTCTTAATCATACCTTAAAACGTTTTATTACGCGAATTTCAAAACCTTACGAAATGCTACCTATCAACTTAATCGGTCCAATGAATCTCTTGCCCATAAACTTCATACTCAACCTAATCACTAAGACACGTGCACCTTATATCATCATACGTTCACAATCGAAAATCAAACTAGTCGTCTCACTTGCCTATAAGATCTTATAGTTATTATAAGATCATTTTACTAAAACTCTTTTCAAAATCAATAAACAATTTTTATTGAAAACATTTTTCAACGATCACTAAGTTCATATTGCTAAAATCCTTTTTAAGAATCAACGTTTTCACGAGAACCTCCAAATTTCAAATTTCTTATTTTAATGCAAAACCCTTTAAAATGATGCAAACTTACTATTTTCAAAACCTTTTTCATACGCCGCTCAATATATCGTTTAAATTCAAAACACGTGGGCAAGAAAACTTCATAGGAACCGACAATTTTCAACTTACGTAAATTCTTTTAAAACAAGAGTAGCATTTCCGTTCTTTTACAAAGTACCTTTCACATAATCAATAGATGCTTTACATACTTTTGACATCCACAAACTAGATTCTACATTCCAAGTCAAACTTGATCTATTTTGATTCAATAAACTCAACGTTTTGCTCAAACAACTATATGTGCATATCATCGTACATGTTCTATTCAATATCTCACAACGATTTCCCTTATATCATTCGTTTTACATACTTAACTTCCTCGATCGTTTTATATGCTTAAATTTGTTGTACTCAATACATGTCATACACGAAATCATCGTCATTTATACCTACTTATATTAATAATTATACTCATACATTTTATTTTCACACTTATACTCATATGCATACTCATACTTGTGTTCATACATATACTTATACGCATACTCATATCCATACTTATATTCATACATTTGTACCTATATGTGAGCGTAACCTGAGGGATTCGCTTACGTGGGTCACATACATACTTACACATGAACAGGCTAATATACTACAATCTTATACGTACACGTTCTTATTTAGTGTATACCCTAATTCATACGCAACTAGTACAAGCTATGTGGATTATGCGACAATCAGTATAATAGCGGGTGCACACGGGATTATAGTGATAGGCGTATGAGAACCATAGAGTGTACTACTATGTATGGTAAGACATGGAACGTAACATGAAATCGAATAACGAAACAGACGTAACGTGGTCAAAACATGGTGGATACGCCGCTGGTACTTCCTATATATAAGTGTTTTCATCATGTTAGCAAACTTTCGTAAAACGTGCCATGATAAATTCGGTGTTTTGTAGACCTTTTAGACCTGATACAAACTTTAACAACTCACAAACGCATTATATCCGATTATCCACGACGAGACTTCATTCTTAACACACCACTTTCGTTTTTCCAATACATATAACATCCATATACTCCCATTAATTTATTAGATCAATCGTTCACTCTCATACCTCTATTATTCCCCGTTATCCGTTGTCTTTTATACAAACCTCGTTTACAATCAATCGGTTTAAACATTCGAATCCTAAAATGCTTCCTTGCTTTTAAACTAACTTTCCACTCTTGTTTGTGTGTAAACACACGTAGTTGGCCGTTGCCTCCAAAACCGTTTTATTTAAAACTCCAAACCTTCTCGTTTCTCTCAATAAACGATTTTCTACAAATGTGTGATTAAATACTATCCTTAAACTTTCCATGCAAACTACCGTGTGACCATGCCTTTCATCAAAATACATACCACTTTATACGAAAACTTTCTTTGAAAGTATTATACTTTAAAATACCTCTCGAATTATTCAAACTTGTTTAAACTCATTTTGTCTATACACACACATGCGCGCTTTGCTTATGCCCAATGCCTCAAATCATTTTAATCAAACGAACTCTGTTTACAAACCTATCTTTTCGTTCCTCAAAATTTCATACTTTTCAACCATTTCAAAAACTTCCAAGCCTCGATTTTGACGATCATTCTTGTCACACCCCGACCACGTAAAACAACAAAACATGGCGGAATCGTCGGGGAGTGTTGTTATAGAATCATTGTTTCATAACACATGGATAATTGAAATTTTGTTTTATTGATTAAAAGAGTTCAATGTCTTAACAGCAAAGAAACATAACAAAATTATCTAGTCTTGCATCTTTTATTGTCACTAAGGCCCGAGTCCACCTAAGTGTATCTTGATCAATCCTATGCATCAACTCCTGAAACACATGTGAAAATAGGTACGTCAGCATAAAAATGCCTGTGAGATACATAGGATTTGTTAAAATAGGATTCATGACTTATAAGTTTTAGAAAAAAGTTGTTTAACAAAAGTCAGTCATGATCCTTGTAAAATGTTTTGTTTTATAAATCAGATGAAAAGCGATGATAAAGTAGTTGATATGTAAAAGAGTAATAAGGTTAAATGAATAACCGAGTAAATGAGTTTGTATAAAATAAGTTGTTTTGTAAAACAATGTCTTGTGAAAAATATGTCATTTGTGTAAAATGTATAAGTCCAAATTGAAATGATTTAAATAACGCTACGACACGTAATATAATACAAGCACTTATATATAGGAAGTACCAGCGTCGTATCCACCATGCTTGTACCATACTACACACGTCTCGTTACTTAAATCACTTACCAAAACAAACCATCAATGTAAAAATGTTTATGTATAGTTAAATGTCAAATGTTTATGTAAAAACCATCAAAATGTAATGTTTAAACCAATTGTCAAATGTTTATGAGAAAACCAAGTCTATTGTCAATATTAACCATGTAATGTATAAACAAAAGTCATGTATGGTAAGTAAAATGAGATTACTTAAACCACAAGCAAAAATGTACAAAACAAAGTATTTGAATAAATCAAAAGTTATGCTTTGTAGAATAATGCATGCTTTACTGATACAACATTTATGCGGTAATGTTAAACGCCTACATTCAAGCCTTGAGACAGACGGATAACCTTAGAGTGAAGGTTATCAAAAGAAATGTTTTCGGATTCGGTCATTCCTTCCACCCAAACAAACCTAGGGTTTTAGGAACGGGATTTGACATGTCCTATGGTACCATTACCTACTACCGAGCGGCATGATCGGTGTTAATGAATGTAATTTAGTCCCGTTAAACAAACCAAATGATATATCAAATGTAAGCATGTTTTATGAAAGTAATGTACCTAGTATGCTTAAGTGAACATACAAGGTAGAGATGTAAATAATGTATCCATATGTTACGAGAACATATGCAACAGAGATGCAATGTAAAACAATATGCTAGCATGCCAAGTCATCATACATAGCAGAAAATGTAATGTAAAACATGTACTAATAGTGTACTAATGAACATAGCAAGTATATGATATGAAAACATGGAAAGCATGAAAGTAACAAGTAGGCACATGTGTTTCACCCCAAAACGTTTGAAAAACAGTAAAAGAGGGGTCTATGTACTCACTTGAGGGTGCTTAGAAGTCTTGAACAACAACCAAGCAAAGCTAGAGGGATCACGAAATCAAGCGGCACCCTATATAGATAACTACATAAATAACCGAACCTAAATCGGGAGATTGGATAGTATGAGGTTTCGTAAACCAAATGAGTATTGGAACTCATGTGATATGGTTTAACAAAGCCTACATACTAAAATGAAACTTAACCTAAGTGCTTACGACCCATTACGACCCGTTTAGGTAGCTTAAGCTACTTTAACGCGTCAATCGCGTAAAACGCGTTCGGACCGCCTAACTAGTCCTATGACAAGTATTATATGCCTTAATATGTCTAATAATGTTACCTAATCAGTTTAGATGTCAAAATTTATGTTACATATGCTTAAAATGAATTTATGCGTAAAAAGGGTATTTTGGTAATTTTCCTAAGGCATATAAACTACTTATCATACAACTACTTAAACGATGTGACCATAAGGTATAACCTCGGAAGGTTATTCCCTATACAACTATGGTCACCTAATGTGTTTGGTCGGATCCTAATGATCGACCAAATGGGTCGGGTTCGAAAGCATAAGCGATTGATTAGATCGCTTACCCTTACGACCCTAAACAAGCACAAATCTAAAAGTGACGAGCTAAACATGCTAGGACACGTTTTGTTAAGTTAGAAAACAGGTTTGGTATCAAAACAAACGGTTTTGATACCCTAGAGTAGTTTGGTTACAAAATACGCAAGAATACGTATTTTGGCCGAAACTACGACTCGTCACTGAGCCTAGATAACGTGGTAATCAGTAGGTATAGTCACTAGGGACTATAACCATCGTGATTACGCTCACGTTATGAAGTTCAAACGAACTTCGTATTGACCATAAACTGGTCAATGCAGAAAGTCAAACGCAGTTTGACTTTAACGCTAAAACGAAAGAAAAGAACGAAGGAACACTTACAAAGGGTCCCCGCAAGATTGATTTCCAAGTATTTCTCAGGTATGAAGTGATAATCACTCCAACTTAGAGAAAATCTCAGAATCAAGTGTGGGTTGCAACTAAAGGGGTGGGGGTATTTATAGGAAACGTTGAGCCGTTAAGATCATTTCTTGTTCCCCAAGCGTTTAATCTCAGCCGTACAACACATACCCACTGAATTGCAAACCCATGGGAGCCCATAGGATTGTTAAAAACCAGTTGCAAGTGAGAAAAGAGTGTATGACAGCTGAAAACAGGCTGTTTGCAACATTCTGCTGTTCTGGGGACTGCTTGCGCACCGTAACACTCAGAGTGTTGAGGTGCGCAAGGTAATAACTTTGGCATAATTACAATTTTAGTCCCTGTCATGCATTTAAGTCATTTCCGACACGTTTAAGGCCCGTTAACCCCATTTAAAAGCTCTAAAATGAAGTTAAAGTATAGGGAACTTATAATGTGCTCAAAAATATGCCGGATGTCGGTTCGTTTGGCCGTATGGTTGCGTTGTTCGGTTAATTACGACGAAAGTCGTAACGGACGCGTGTACGATCCAAATTGCGCGACGAATGGATTTTTGACAAGCCAATCACAAAAACATAATATTTTAATGATTACATAAATTTTTGGATGTCCGGATGTATTCAGAACGTAAGTTATGCGCGAAAATGCAAACTTATGCACTTTTTGACGCTTTTAGTCCCTGAATGAGCATAAAGTTTATTTTAGCGCACCAAACACCTCAAAGCCTATTTCTAAGCTATGTAAAGGATATTTAGGGCATATTTAACTTATGATCATGTTCCAGAATGTCCGTTACAGTACGAATCGACATACTTTCATAGTTTGTCGAATTTAGTCCCTGTAAGCGAATAAACTTGATTTCGGCACACCAAACCTTCCAAAACTTATTTCTAAGTTATGTAAAGGTTATTTAAGGTATGTTAAGCCTATGTCACTATTCCGGAGTGTTTGTTGCATTAAACTGGTTATATTTATGCATCAGTGCGCGTATAACCTTCCAGAAAGCGATTTAAAGCCCGAAATCGAACAAGAATTGATATGTGAAAATGATACACATGTTTATACAAATACCAAGTATGAAATACAATATTTCATTAGTTTGGTATTTGTTTGATGGTCGCAGTGACCCAGGTGTCACAATTCTTTTAGCGAAAATGCCTTTCAAGGTCTTCCTCTTCAATAAATTTTGGGATGAAATTTCCTAAAGGAGGGGAGACGGTAACACGCTGCTTTTTCATGCTTTCCATTTTTAGAAAGTTCATCTTGTAACTCTATTTTCGGAAAATTGTTTCCCGTTGTAATCGTATTTCGTTTCGAGCCATTGTAAATCCGAGACTTTGATCGTAACGAAATGAATCTTTTATACATGTTTATACATTGATATGTGCATTCGTTTGATACATGATTCGTAATTCACATAAACGTAAATTTAAATCATAAACAACTAGCGTATATTCATAGTTCTTAAACGTTCCATGCAAACAAAACATTTAGTTGTTCAATTTCGAGACTTATACACATTCAACACTTCATTACTTGCTACATATACTTGTTACATCATTTCAACACTTCATTCGTTCTTACAACACCGAATCCATGTTATATTACTTGATTAAACCCTCACTTCATGTTTGATTATGTATGTTAGGACATGATACTTGACACATATACAATTGATACACCTTAAATTCATACAATACACAATGATTAATCATCTAATATGTTACATATAGTTGTTACTTACAATCATGTTACATGCTTATACATCACACTTTTTTGTCTAGTTAAATCGCGTTTTTTTCATGTTATACCTTGTTTCAAGTTAGGGGAACATTGTTACATATTAATTACATAACTTAATCAGCAAAAATTACACATTTTAGTGTTTGAAATAAAAAGTAAATATAGGGCTGAATTCAGAACCCAAAACAGCCCCCTTGGGCTGAGTTTTGTGGGCTTGTTTTGTCGCAACCCCCGTCCCCTAACAACTCGGGAATGGGCGGCCGTGGCCAGTTTTGATGGTATCCAGGTGTTTATCATTTTGGCAGCGGAAATTACATCAGGATCGTAGTTTGGAAATATTTTATCAGAGTAAAATACCACGCTTTTAATATATTAAACACATGGGAAAATCCTAAGTTTCAAGTACACACATTTTATAGGGATAAACCCTATTTTATTTAAATAAAACATCTCTTTATTTTAGGTAACTTTATACCCACTTTTCCAAGCCTTCAGTGCTGTCCAGCTGGCTTCTATTTGGCTTTCACATTTGTTACCTGAAACGCGTTTAAAAACATTTTGTCAGTGGGAAATACTGGTGAGTGAATCCCAATTTAATCAAGTTAAGCAAGACCATTGTACAGTATTGAGGGCGGTCGCGCAATTACATTTGTTTCCATCTACTTTAATTACCACCCACGGTACTGTCAACCCGACTTGTGGTCATGTTACTCTTCGCAAGGTAGTAACAAATTTTGTATACAAAACCCCAACATACCAATGATAATTGTAGAATACAAATACTCAATCATTGTTTAATGTAATTTAATTTAGGTGAGGTTTTGTAAAAAAAGTTAGAGTTAAATGCCATTTTAGTCCCTGTGGTTTGAGCCATTTTGCCAGTTTAGTCCAAAGGTTTCATTCTTAACCTGTGGGTCCAAAAAGGTTTCACAGTTGCCATTTTAGTCCACTGGGTTAACTTCATCCATTTTTTCTGTTAACGAGAAGGCTAATTCGGTCATTTTATATGGCCGAATTGCCCTTTTAGTTAACAGAATTACATACAAAATGACCGAATTGGCCTTCTCGTTAACAGAAAAAATGGATGAAGTTATCCAAGTGGACTAAAATGGCAACTGTGAAACCTTTTTGGACCCACAGGTTAAAAATGAAACCTTTGGACTAAACTGGCAAAATGGCCCAAACCACAGGGACTAAAATGGCATTTAACTCAAAAAGTTAACAAAAAGGAGATTACTCACATTTCTGTCTTAGGGTTTCCTTTAAGGATTTCCTAGTGATTATCTATTAATTATACAAATGCACATATTTTAGTATAATAACCCAATATTTACATTAGTAATACCCTCCCCGAGACGGCATTCCAACGACTACGTCGGGCAGAACCATGACAGCCGTTACGGAACCCTGGATCAATCGGCCAGCGTATCTAATACGTAACTGGGGTTATGATACTTACAACGGGCCAGAACTTCATTAATTAAGGGGGTATACTACCCGAGAATAGCTTCTATTTTAAAGAAGTTCGAGAGAGAAAGTTTTGTGAACGATTTCGACTGTTCAGCCGATGCCTCTTATTTATAGGGCCTGATTTACAGTTACTCGCGGCCCGCGAAGACTCAAAGGTCTTCTTACGCGGCCCGCGACATAGGTGTAGTAGGGCTTAGCTGATCCGGGTCATTGCACTAGGTCCAACACGTTGCTGCCACGTGGCAGCTCAGGGTGTCGCCCTGATGACTAACTGTCGCGCCCCGCGTAGGAGGTAGCCAAGGGCTACGCAGCCCGCCACAGAAATTAAAAACTTGATTTCTAATTAATTTAATAAAAATAAAGGTATTCGGGACCCGTTTACGTATAGGGGGTGTGTTTTGGGACATATAGAGATACTCTAAATATTTTTAGGGTGTCGAAAATATTTTGGAGGGTTGTTATATCCTCCCCACCTTGTTTTAGAGCTCGTCCTCGAGGTCTACTGGATTAAGTGCGGGTATTTCATTTGCATTTCTGATTCAAGTTCCCATGTGTATTCTGGTCCTCTTTTGGAGTCCCATTTCACTTTGACCAGAACTAATCGCTTTTGCTTGAGGTTCTTGACTTTCCTGTCTTCAATTTGTAAAGGCTTTTCTTCAAATTTTAGTTGTTCATTTACCTCTATATCATTAAGAGGTACTACCAGTGATTCGTCGGCAAAGCACTTCTTGAGATTGCATACATGAAATACATCATGTATTCCTGCCATTTCCTCTGGCAGTTGTAGCTGATAGGCTACAGGTCCTATTTTTCTAATAATCTCAAAAGGTCCAACATACCTGGGGCTTAGCTTTCCCCTTTTGATGAATCTTACCACTCCTTTCCAAAGAGAGACTTTTAATAACACTTTGTCTCCTACCTGAAATTCCAGTGGCTTTCGTCTATTATCAGCATAATTCTTTTGTCGATCACGTGCTGCTTTCAATTGATTTTTTACTTGAATGATCTTGTCTGTTGTTTCTTGTACTATCTCAGGTCCGGATAGTTGCTTTTCTCCAATTTCTGCCCAACAGACTGGAGTTCGGCACTTTTGTCCGTAAAGTGCTTCGAATGGTGTAGCATTGATACTTGTGTGATAACTGTTATTATAAGAAAAGTCTATCAATGGTAAGTGATCATCCCAATTACTTCCGAAATCAATTACACAAGCTCTAAGCATGTCCTCCAGTGTCTGAATTTTCCTTTCGCTTTGTCCGTCCGTTTGAGGATGATAGGCTGTGCTTAGATTTAACTTGGTTCCCATTGCTTTTTGGAAACTTGTCCAAAAATGAGAGGTAAAACGACTATCTCTGTCAGAAACAATTGATAAAGGAATTCCATGTAATGAAACTATTTCATTTACATATAACTTAGCTAATTGTTCCATACTGAAAGTTTCCTTCATTGGTAGGAAATGAGCTGACTTGGTAAGCCTGTCTATAATCACCCAGATTGTATCATTACCTTTTCTAGTTTTGGGTAATGTAGTAACAAAATCCATTGTTATTAATTCCCATTTCCAAACTGACATTTCTAATTGTTGCAACAATCCTGAGGGTTTCTGATGTTCAGCTTTAACTTGGGAACAGGTTAAACACTTAGAAACATAAGATGCTATATCTTTCTTCATTCCTATCCACCAGAAATTCTTTCTTAAATCCTGATACATTTTATCATTTCTAGGATGCATCGTATACTTAGACTTATGAGCTTCTTCAAATATACGGTGGCATAGGTTTCCTAATTTAGGTATCCACATTCTTTTCTTATGGAATCTCCAAATTCCATCTGTTCCTTGTTCTAGTTCCTTAATCATGCCTTTTAATTTTTCAGTATCTTCCTTGATCACTGATTCTTGTGTTTTTCTAATCTGTTAATTTAAATCTACTTGCAGATTTATCATAAGAGAACGTATTCTTTTTGGTTTTTCGTGATACTTTCGACTTAAAGCATCAGCTACTACATTTGCCTTTCCTGCATGGTACTGGATATTGCAATCATAATCACTAAGTATCTCCATCCAGTGTCTTTGTCTCGTATTCAATTCCTTTTGCCCGAAAACATATCTTAAACTCTTATGGTCGGTGAAAATGGTAAACTTACTACCGTAAAGATAATGTCTCCAAATTTTAAGGGCAAAAATTATGGCTCCTAATTCTAGATCATGGGTTGAATAATTTTCTTCATGATTCTTAAGTTGTCTAGATGCATAGGCTATAACCTTTCGACGTTGCATTAACACACATTCATAACCTAACTTGGAAGAGTCACAATAGACTATAAAGTCTTCAGTTCCTTCTGGTAACGCTAGTATGGATGCATTGGTTAGTCTTTGCTTAAGAATTTTAAAGGCTTCTTCTTGATTTAGTCCCCATTCAAACTTAACAGATTTACAGGTTAACTTAGTTAAGGGAATGGCTATTCTAGAAAAATCTCGAATAAACCTTCTATAATAACCGGCCAATCATAAGAAACTTCTAACCTCGGTTGGTGACTCAGGGGTTTTCCATTTAGTAATTGCCTCGATCTTGGTAGGATCCACATGAATTCCTTCATGATTGACTAAATGTCCAAGAAACTGTACCTGTTCTAACCAAAATTCACACTTTGAAAACTTAGCATAAAACTTTTCCTTTCTCAATAAACTTAGAAGTGCATGCAAATGCTTTGCATGTTCCTCTTTACTTTTAGAATAAATGAGAATATCATCTATAAAGACAATTATGAATTTATCCAAATATGGCTTACATATTCGGTTCATCATGTCCATAAATGCAGCTGGGGCATTGGTTAAACCAAATGGCATGACAGTAAATTCATAATGGCCATACATTGTCCTAAAAGCGGTCTTAGGAATGTCCTATTCCTGTACCTTTAATTGATGATATCCTGATCATAAATCGATTTTAGAGAAAAATCATGCTCCTTGCAACTGGTCGAACAGATCATCGATTCTTGGTAATAGATACCGATTCTTAATCGTGAACTTGTTCAATTCACGGTAGTCAATGGACATACGCATTGATCCGTCCTTCTTTTTGATGAATAAGATCGGTGCTCCCCATGGCGATGAGCTTGGCTGTATGAATCCTTTTTCCAACAATTCGTCTAACTGTTTCTTTAGTTCCTGCATTTCCGCGGGTTCCAAACGGTAAGGTGCTTTGGCAATTGGTGCTGTTCCTGGTAGCAAGTGGATTTTGAATTCAACTTCTCTGTCTGGAGGTTGCCCTGGTAACTCTTCTGGAAATACATCTGAAAATTGGGATACTACTGGAATATCCTTTAGTTCTTTTCCTTTAGTGTTAGTGATTATAGAAATCAAATACACTAATGATCCTTTTCTTATATAACTTGCTGTTTTCATTATGGAGATGAATTTTGTGGATCTAGATGGTTTATCTCCTTTAATTGTGATCTTTTCACCTTTTGGTGAATTTACTTGGATTGACTTTTGATCACATAGAATACTGGCTTTGTTAGCTATTAACCAATCCATTCCTATCACAACATTAAATCTTGCCAGATTCATTGGGTAAAGGTTTGCAATAAATTTTTGATTTAGAAATTTTATTCTTGCTCCCTGCAAGATTTCAGAAATCTTAATGGTTTCTCCATTTGCTGTCTCTACTAGACATTCTTGTGGGAGTTTAGTTAATAGTTGATTGAGAAGTTTGCAAGAGGAAGTATTAATAAAACTTTGGTTTGCACCAGAGTCAAATAATACTTTAGCAAAAATATCATTAACTAAAAACGTATCGGCGATCACATCCGGGATCATCTTTGCTTCTTCTGCAGTCAGAACAAATGCTCTAGCATTTTTAATATTCTTGGTGTTCGTGGCTGGAGCTAGTTTTGGACAGTTTGGCTTGATATGACCTTTTTCTCCACAGTTGAAGCACATTCCATTATTAGGTTTCCTCCTGCAATCTTCTTCCTTGTGCCCGGGTATCTTGCAGAAATTGCAGTAAGTGGAGCATTTTCCCGAATGCTTCTTCTTGCAGGCCTTGCAGTAAGGTGTGGAGGTAGAACCTACATTTTCCCACGGTTGGAATTTCCATAACGAAATTCTTGGGTAAGCCTCTGGGCTAGGTTCCTTCTCTGATCCTCTTCTCGTGTACGAACTAATTCATCAGTTAAGGTGTTTGCTAGTTCTACAACTTCTTCTATAGTTTGAGGTCTAGCTGCTTTGACTACATGTCTAATTTCACTGATTAATCCCAAGATATAACGGGAGATTAATACTGGTTCAGGTGATGCAAGGGTTGGCACTATTCTAGCATATTCAAATAATAATGTAGTGTATCCCTTACTATTCACTCCAGTCATCCTAAGGTTTAGAAACTTATTTGCTAATCTGTTCTTTTTCATTGGGAGGGCATAATTTTCTTTCCACCATGTTCTTAAATTCCTCACATTCCATATTGTAAACCCTATCACTACCCCTAGACTGGAGGATAGTGTTCCACCATTCTAAGGCTGAGTTCTTAAACAGATTGGAAGCAAACATTATCTTATCCTCTTCCGCGCACTTGCTTATTTTTAAGACTGCCTCTGTCTTTTCTATCCAGCGTAAGGATGCAACGGCCCCTTCATTGCCCGAGAATTCCATTGGTTTACAAGACCAGAATTCTTTATAAAAACAACCATAAGGCATGGTTCTTCTTCTTTTGGGAATGGGCGCTTGAAGTATGGGTCCATTGTTTATGCTATTTTCAGGTTCAGTGGGTCGTTTACTATCACGATTACTTTTATTATCAGCTTCCTTAACCATTTGAATAATAAATGGCATCACATCTATTATCCCTTGTGCCACTATGTGTTGGATGGCACCATTATCCACTTGATTTCCATTGTTATTGTTATTCGGGTTCTCATTGTTATTCTGGTTTTCATTGTTCTGGTTTTCCTGGTTTACTTCGTTGTCCATCTGAATTTTAAACATTTGCCACTTATTAATATCACAAAATAATATTTAAGGCAACAATCACACAACACATATTGATCAAAAACGTCGAACATTGCGACTTACTCTTTCTTATAGTATGCATCTAATACAAACCGATACTGAAATTTAAAATTACAATACTATTATGCATTACTAAGCACGAGGTGGTCTATACTACGATAGATATATTATTATTATTATTATTATTATTATTATTATTATTATTATTATTATTATTATATTGTTATTATTATTACTATCACCATCACTGATATGGGTTCATCCAGAACTCCATATTACGCTCGTCGTACTTCCAGACGAGTCGTTCTCCAACCTGTCTAATCCTTTTGCTATTTTCTAAAATCTCCTCACCGAAGGTTCGAAGTTCTTGCACATTCTCTGCACTCATTGGGGGTGCAGGTGCTGGTACTGGCTCTGGGTACTATGGCATGGGTTCTTCCTGAGGGTAAGGATTCTCTAGGATTTCCCTAATGTATTAATCATTGTTATAGTAGGGATCTAGAGGGTCTAGACCTGGTTAAGCTGCTAGGTTTGGCATGGGTTCGTCTGTTAGGTGGTAGCGTTGCACATAATCCCTATGATCATCAAACCACGGGTCGTAGTCTGGGTCTAAGGGATTGGGTGCTGGTACCCTAGGTATCTCTTCTGGGTTAAAATCATGCATTTGGATTTGGTTTTCTGGGTTGTTTTCAATCTCCATTGGCTGGGTGGGAAACAAGGGTAATGGTTGCGGTGCTATGAGTTGCTCCAGGTTTGGGTCGGCAGCTGTGGTTACTAAGATATGGAAGTTTGTTAAACTCCTATTGAGCATGTCTTGGGTGTGGGCATTTGTTTCTCATTTAGCGGCTGCTAGAACTCGCTACTGTTGTAACTTTTTCATTCTCTTTCTACGCTCATGTGCTCCCCTACTGAATCATCCTCTCTTTTTAGGAGGGAATGGCTCTTCAGACTGAGCCTTAAACACGAATATCCCTTCTTCATTTTCAGCTGAGTACCCTGAGAGGGCAGGCTGTGAAGAGGTGCCTTCGCTTCTAGGTGAGCCGGACAACTGACGATAGGCGTCGGAGGGTCCTTGATCGCTCATACTGTAAACTAACAAATAGTCAAATAACACACAACAATAAAATACAAATATGCACGTATTTTCGTAATAAATTTCCTAACAATTTAAATAATATATTGGTGTTAGCAGAACACTTCTGTGGCTGAATCAGTGGCTTAGCTCTGATACCACATTCTGTCGCAACCCCCGTCCCCTAACAACCCGGGAACGGGTGGCCGTGGCCAGTTTTGGTGGTATCCAGGTGTTTATCATTTTGGCAGCGGAAATTACATCAGGATTGTAGTTAGGAAATATTTTATCAGAGTAAAATACCACGCTTTTAATATATTAAACACATGGGAAAATCCCAAGTTTCAAGTACACACATTTTATAGGGATAAACCCTATTTTATTTAAATAAAACATCTTTTTATTTTAGGTAACTTTATAGCCACTTTTCCAAGCCTTCAGTGCTGTCTAGCTGGCTTCTATTTGGCTTTCACATTTTGTTACCTGAAACGCGTTTAAAAACATTTTGTCCGTGGGAAATACTGGTGAGTGAATCCCAGTTTAATCAAGTTAAGTAAGATCATTGTACAGTATTGAGGGCGGTCGCGCAATTAAATTTGTTTCCATCTACTTTAATTACCACCCACGATACTGTCAACCCGACTTGTGGTCATGTTACTCCTCGCAAGATAGTAACAAATTTTGTATACAAAACCCCAACATACCGACGATAATTGTAGAATACAAATACTCAATCACTATTTAATGTAATTTAATTTAGGTGAGGTTTTGTAAAAACAGTTAACAAAAGGGAGATTACTCACATTGCTGTCTTAGGTTCCTTTAAGGATTTCCTGGTGATTATCTATTAATTACACAAATGCACATATGTTAGTATAATAACCCAATATTTACATTAGTAATACCCTCCCCGAGACGGCATTCCAACGACTATGTCGGGCAGAACCACGACAGCCGTTACGGAACCCTGGATCAATCGGGCAGCGTATCTAATACGTAACTGGGGTTGTGATACTTACAACGGGGCAGAACTTCGTTAATTAAGGGGGTATACTACCCGAGAATAGCTTCTATTATAAAGAAATTCGAGAGAGAAAGTTTTGTGAACGATTTCGACTGTTCAGCTGTTGCCTCTTATTTATAGGGCCTGATTTACAGTTCGTCGCGGCCCGTGAAGACTCAAAGGTCTTCTTACGCGGCCCGCGACATAGGTGTAGTTGGGCTTAGCTGATCCGGGTCATCGCACTAGGTCCAACACGTTGCTGCCACATGGCAGCTCAGGGTGTCGCCCTGATGACTAACTATCGCGCCCCGCGTAGGAGGTAGCCAAGGGCTACGCGGCCCGCCACAGAAATTAAAAACTTGATTTTTAATTAATTTAATAAAAATAAAGGTATTCGGGGCCCGTTTACGTATAGGGGGTGTGTTTTGGGACATATACAAACACTCTAAATATTTTTAGGGTGTCGAAAATATTTTGGAGGGTTGTTATATGTTTCAATGTGTAACACCTTCTAAACACTTCCAAAGCCCAACCCATTGAAACCCTAATCCCTTCCCTATATAATAAACACTTCCCCATCCCTTATCCCACTTTTACAAGCCTCCAAACACTTCAAAACTCTCCCAAACTCAGCTGAGTTTCAGCCACATTTTTGAAAGTTCCAACCATAAAAAGTGAGTTTTAACTCACTTCCACTTAAATTTTCTTCTTGTTTCTTCTTCTACAACACTTGGATAACCTCTAGGAAGGTTCTTACAAGTTTTCTTAGGCAAACTAAGGTAAAACCTCACCATTTTTGAGGTCCAAAGTGCACCAAAATTCAGCTCATTTTTATCTTCATGTTTTGGAAGAAAACTCATGTTTTCTTCATACATTCCTATGTCCTTATGCTCATAATCAAGTCTATGGTTAGTTGGGCTTAAAAACAAGGTTGTGACATGTAAAATCACAGGTTTAAACCTCATAAACATTCTGTTTTTTTTTTGTTAGGGTTTTAACCCACAAGTGATGGACAAGCTTAAAGTTTGATGATTGTGTGAATACAAGGTTAGCTTGGGCTATCCTACTTGAAAATCCACACATCACTTGATGTTTTCTTAGATTAGTTGTAATTATTTCATTACTTATTGTATGTTCATGACTCTCCTTGTTGTCTAAGACAACAAGTGTAGTGGTGAACACTAAAGAGGTTCCTAAATGGAAGACCTGTCTTTCCTAACTCATGCATGATATATGTGAAATATACAAGAGGTTCCTAAATGGTGGATTTATCCTCCTACCTCATGCTTGACTTATATGACATTGTGATAACTATATAATACATATATAATATACAAGTAACCAAACTTTTGATGATGAACTAGTGGTCATTTGTCAAATGTTAAGTTACATCATCTAAGACTTTAATAACTTGTTATGATTCTAATGGGTATATTAACCCATGAAAATATTCAAACCTTTTGGGTTTCATAGTGTTCAAAACAAGTATTATGTGCTAGGTGATTAATTCTCGTATTTATACTTTTGTATCTAAATCCTTAAACCTTAATGTAAACATCCCTTAAACTCCAAATCAAACACATTCATTCTTCTAGTCTCGACAACTTCGTCACATTGGATAATCGGAAAGCATATGCAATTTGTCAGTATACTTGAACCCCGTTTTTGTTTACCACCTTTTGGGGTGTAACATGTTAAACTATAAACTTACACTTAAACTTTATTCTTAAATGCACAAACATTCCTTATACATGCATGCCTACTTGATTACTTGTTACTTTAAACTTGGGGTTATACGTTTTGTGTTAGACTTATCATTAAATTTGTACGAGCCTATCCTTGACATATATAGCGCTATAGGATTAACGTACCACCCATATTCTTGAGGTTATGTCGTGAGCTTATTGCGTTTCATCATTGGGTTGATTAGTCGAACACATGTCGATTTTATTGTTTATCTTGTTTCAAAAGCTTGCCATGTGGAATTGTTTAAAAACTTATCTTTTTATGCTAAGTACGAAACTTGTATACTCGCCTTTGCTTTTGCATTGAACTTTATTTTAAACATGTTACAGGTTGAGGATGACGATGCTTTGAAATTGAAGCAGCGATGATGCTTAGATACACACTTAGACGTCTTAAGTTTTAATACGTTGTATAAATTTTGTACTTGTTTGTTGTATTGTTTTCTTGTATTGAACATGTTGTATTTCAATTTGTTGTATTTGATTCCAACCTTTGAAATTGACTTTTAGAAATGAAATGAAATCTGTTTTTAATTATTGTCACCAATAGTGTTATGAAGTCTCTTGCAATCTCGTTTACGTCTCACTCCGATGTTTCCGCCATTGGTTTGGGTGTGACACTCCCCGTGGCCAGCCTTTTCTCTTCCTTTATTAATTGCAAGCGTCAGCAGGGGGCACCACACAGCCCCATGTCTCCTGGGCACCGCCCCGTGGTTAACTTCGTATCTGTACTATCAAGATTTGATAAGATTCTACATATCTTTCCGTTGACTATGCCCCGTGCTGAGCTGGGCACGCCCCCGTGGTGGGCATAGAAGCTTCTACAGGTTTGTCTTTTGTACAGGTCCCTGACCACGCCCCGTGTTCAGCAGGCACGGCCCCGTGGTCAGTCTTCCGATATCTTGTTTTTGCTTTGGGGATGCTGCCGAGGGGTCGAGCATGTCACGTTTATTCCTTTTTTTGTAATTATGTTGGTTTTGGCTGCTTGTTTGTTCCTTTTGATCATTTAAGCTCATTTGGTCCTGTAAATTCAAAAGGAAGAAAGAAACACGCTTTTTCCAACATTAGTATTAAAAAAGGGTTAGTTTTATGCCTCATTTGATGTAATTTATATGTTGCATTTTGCACACATCAAATACCCCCACACTTAAATCTTTGCTTGTCCTCAAGCAAAACTCTTTAATATGTGGCTTACACACCCAAATGGAAGAGGTAGAGGAGAAGTTTTTGGGCTCATCCTGAGTGTCGGGAATCCAAGATCTTTTATTGGGCTCTATTTTTATTTATTTACAATCCTATTCGTCATGATTTATTTAGAACATTTTATAAGAAAAATTACTTATTTAGGCATAACATGCCTCTTTAAAATTCCATTTATATACAAGTTCACATACCTCATGGGAGATCACTCAACACTCGGCCGAAGATGTATTTTTGTGAAACACTCGAGACCGGCATGGAATTTACTTCTACCATATGCTTGCCAAGCGATCAAACCTCATCCTTTTTAACTATTAACCTTCGTAAATATCAAGAGTACTTTGGGGATGGGTTAGGCTTGGGCTAAGGGTAGGTGGTTTTGGTTAGTGGTTAGTAAAAATGGCTAAAGCGTAAAAAGCGTCGGTCGTCGTAAAACTTTTTGTTTTTGTGACTTTTATTCAAACTAAGCACATTCAAACAAGATTTTTTTTGAGGAACTTGTTTGTTTATTGCAAGACTTTCGTTTTTTTATGTCACAAGATAACCGAGCTTTTTACTAAAACAAAGGGGTTTGAAAAGAAAAATGTTTTGGTGGGTAAAGGGTGTTTGTTTTGTGGGTTTTGAAATGAAAAGGTTTAGGCTCAAAGGGGTTAACTAGGGGGATTTTGGGTAGGTGATAAAAAAAGATGAAAAATAATGGTGTTAAAAGGAAAATGGGTTAGTCCTGATGCCTCCATCATTTACTTACTTGGGTTCAAGTTGGTAAGGACTGGGAATGTATCGTCGTGGCAAGTTCTAGAGTCGTAAGAACCAAGCGGCTATTCACACAAGAAACGAAAAATGAGCATTTAGTTTCAAGATATATGCATGTATGCTCAATAAAGGCTAAAAACTCACTTGTTGTAGGAATGAGTTTACAATGTGATCAAGTATATATAATAGAATTTTAATTAGATTTGTCATGGCTTTTAATAATTTTCTTATTTGTTTCTTTTTATCACGACGCTATCGGTTGTAAAAATATAACCTTTTTTAGAACTTATTATTCCCGAATTAAACCAAGACAAGTAAAAAAATGAGAATTTTTAAAAAAAATTTGGGGTGATTAGCGGTTCCAATAGAGTTTTGTGTAAGGCTTTTTATTAGGACTTGCAAGATTCAAGGTTTTAGCATCCTGTAAAACCCGTCTCAATTTAACATGAATTTAATACTAAATACGCATTTTAGATAAAAATACGACCTTACAAAAATTTATCAAGTTAACTTTATACAAGTTTAAAACATTCCAAAATGTAGTGTTTAGTGTTTACAGGGTTTACTTTAAACTAAAAGTAAATAGATCAATGCGGAAGCTTTGTTTGGTCGTGTGTTCGATTCTTGTTAACCGCTCCATCTTCACCCGGGATATCACCAACTTCACCTAATGTCAAAACCATTCCAAATGTTAGTTTTGACGACAAATAAATAAGTAAATTCAAGTTCCATTATCAAACAAATGAAAACAAAAACAAAATTCCGGAAACAGGTCTCTCGCGCCCCGCGAGAGACTCATTTAAATCCTTCGCGGGCCGCAAGTGGCCTCGCGTGTCGCGCCAGATCGATGTTGCCCCATCGCGTGCCGCGGGGAAGTCATTTTGCCAGCAGGTCCACTCCCTGGACCTGCATATCTGCCCAGTTCTAATTTTTACAAAAACACAACTTTAAATTAAAGGAGTTTATGGTGAATAATTTTTGATGATCTTTATTGATAATAATAAGCCCTTTATATAGGGAGAGATACAATCATAACCTACCTCTAAAAAGGAACATAATCACTATACAATTACATAAGATCAATACTATCTGTACAAAATAATATATCTTCTAAATATATATCGCTTAGACTCCCCCTCAGTTTGAGCGGGCGTAGGACAGACGCTCAAGCTGGAACGAAAGGACTGAAACAACTGACGGGAAAGGCCTTTAGTAAAAATGTCCGCATATTGAAGAGGGGAAGGCACATGAAGAACGCGAATATCCCCAACACGAACCTTTTCGCGAACAAAATGAATATCAATCTCAATGTGTTTCGTCCGTTGATGTTGGACCGGATTATCCGACATATATACGGCTGAAACATTGTCACCATAAACCACTGTAGCTCTACGAAGCGGTAGATGTAACTCAAGAAGTAAATTGCGTAGCCAAGTGGCCTCCGCCACGGCGTTAGCGACGCCCCTGTACTATGCCTCGGCACTCGAACATGAGATGATGGGCTGACGCTTGGAGGACCATGATACTAAATTATCTCCAAGAATAACACAGTATCCACTAGTATAGCGGCGGGAATCCGGGCAACCACCCCAATCAGCATCCGAATAAGCAACTAAAGAATCTGTAGTAGATTTATGAATCCGAATGCCATAATCAATTGTGCCTTTTAAATACCGTAGGTTGCGTTTTAGAAACGCAAAATGCGGATCACGTGGTGCATGCATAAACAAGCAAACTTGCTGGACAGCATAAGAAATGTCTGGACGAGTAAAAGTCAAATATTGTAAGGCACCGGCAAGGCTGCGATAGAGAGTAGAATCAGGAAAAAGGGGACCATCCGAAGCACTCAATTTTGAGGATAAGTCAACAGGGGTGGTGCATGGTTTGCAAGATGACATAGAGGCGCGTGATAAAATGTCTTTTGCATATTGAGATTGGTCCAAAAATAACCCATCCGAGCACTTAGTGACCTTGATGCCCAAAAAATGATGCAATTTACCCAAATTGGTCATGGCAAACTCTCGTGAGAGCATGCGAATAACTTCCTGTAAGAGATCATTAGATGAAGTTGTCAACACAATATCATCAACATATAAAAGTAGATAAGCCGTTTGAGAGCCCCGCGAAAAAGTGAACAAAGAATTGTCACAAACGCTGCTTCGAAAACCTTGTGATAATATAAATGTGCCAAATCTGGTGTACCATGCACGAGGCGCTTGTTTAAGGCCATAAAGAGACTTTTCAATTTGCAAAAAAATTAGGAAATCGCCTGTCCACAAACCCTGGGGGTTGATGCATAAATATAGTCTCATTCAGATTGCCATGCAAAAAAGCGTTCTTGACATCTAACTGATGAATCGGCCAAGAACGAGAAACAGCAATGGAGAGGACGGTACGTATAGTAGCTGGTTTTACTACCGGACTAAATGTATCCTCGCAGTCGATACCCATAGTTTGTGACTTACCATTAACCACCAGTCGAGCTTTGTAACGTTCAAGTGACCCATCAGACTTAAATTTATGGCAAAAAAACCACATCCACCTGATGACCGGTCTATCAGACGGTCTGGGGACAAGTTCTCATGTCTCATTTTCCTGTAAAGCACGAAACTCAGGCTGCATGGCAGACATCCAATGAGGGTCGGCAAAGGCTTTGGTGTAAGATGTGGGTACCGGGGAGATCGTTTGGGCCACAAAGGTACGATGGGATTTGGATCGGGTGGTCATTGGGTGAGTGTTAGTGGGCTGGGGTGGTATAACTAGTGGTGTATTTGACGGTGGTGGGGGCTGACCTGAGGTGGTGGGTGCCGTGGGATGAGTTGGGTGTTGGGTAGGAGAGTATGGTGGTGGCTGAGGTGGTTTAGACCGACGTGTGTAGGTGTATTAGAATGGTGAGGTGGAGTGTAAGTGAGTGGGAGGGCTAACGGAAGAGGGTACGGGTGGGCTAAAAGTGAAGCCGGGTGGGAGAGTATCATCAAGGAAAGAGTATTTGGACTTGGGTGTGGGGATGGTGTATGGGAAGGTGTTTTCGTTAAATGTGACGTGACGGGAGATAGAGACCTTCCCGGTGGTAGGATCAAGGCAACGATATCCACGGAAATCGGGGGGGGGGGGGGTACCCGAGAAAAATACACCTCTCGGAACGAGGGTGTAATTTATGGGGTTGGGTGGCCGAAGTGTTGGGGTAACAAGCACATCCGAACACGCGTAAATGGTCGTATGTGGGGTGATGTAGATATAAGGCAAAGGTGGGGGTGTAAAAGTTTAAACGTTTGGTAGGAAGTATATTATGTAAATAGGTTGCGGTATGAAGGGCTTCAACCCAAAATAATGGTGGGAGATGAGCATGAACGAGTAAGGAGCGTATGATGTCATTAAGCCATCGAATCATGCGCTCTGCTCGTCCATTTTGGGAAGAGGTTTGAGGGCAGGAAAAACGGAATAGAAGACCGTGTTGGTGTGCAAAGTCTTTAAAAGCATGGTTATCGAATCCCCCCCCCCAGGTCACACTAAAAGGTTTTAATGTATCGGTTAAACTGGGTGGCTATGAGTCGGTGAAATTTGGTAAATGTGGTGAATGTTTCAAATTTATATTTTAAAGGGTAGACCCACACAAAGTTTGAAAATTTTTCTATCAATACCATGTAATATTTATAGCCCGTTTTACTGGTAATGGGAGATGTCCACAAATCACAGTGTATCATATCAAAGGGAGCAAACGTAAATGAATTAGATTCATAAAATGGTAAACGTTTACTATTAGCTAGATGACAAGAGTTGCAAAAAGTAGAAAGTTTGCCCGAATTACATGATAAACCAAAATTTCTAGACAAAATATCAAAAACTTGTTTTCCAGGGTGGCCAAGACGGTCATGCCAGGGTAAGGTAGCAGCTGTAAGAGAGCAGGCTTGCGGTGGGAGTGTTGGAGGAGTGACTGGATAAAGATTGCCCGTACTATTGTGGTGGGAAAGGAGCCGTCCCGTTTTGAGATACTTCAAGGAAAAACCAAAAGGATCAAACTCAATGGAAACATTATTATCACGGGTAAAACGACGGATGGACAATAGGTTTTTGATAATATGGGGGATATAAAGGAGGTCAGGGAGAATATAGGTACGGTTGTTTATTGGGAGGTAACCAGTGCCAGAGCCCTCAATTGGTAAGTACTGTCCGTTGCCGACTAAAAGTTTAGTGTTAACAGTAAATAAGTCAGGGTGGTGAATCATACCTTGATTGTCAGTGACATGACGCTCAGCACCTGTATCCATGTGTAGGGTCGGGTCCGTGTAGGTGAGATTGATGTTGTTCATGGCGGCACTTAAATCTGATGGACATAAAGCATTGTAGCCTGTGACAGGAGGGGCAGCCATGTTTGGCCCATAGGTGGTAGGGGCCGAATAGCCTGTGAAGTTAGCTGATGGTGGTTGTGTAAGTGCATTGGGCCGCCAGTTGGGCTGGGTCGGGTATGGGCAGGGCAATGTGTTCCACCAAGCCCACTGTGGGTAGTATTGTTGGCCCATGAAGTTTTGTAAGGCCCAATTTGAATTATTACCTCTGTATCCCCGGCCGCGAGTTCCTCTGCCACGAGACTGCTGTCCGGTTCGTCCTCGACCACGACCATGGTACTGAGTGCTGGATTGTTGGTACTGATTGTTTCTGTCACGGGGCTGCTGGTACTGATTACTGGGGACAGCCGATTGCGGAGATTGAGAGGTGGCTGGGGTTACGAGAACCGTGGAAGATTGCTGTTGTCGAGCGGCCTGTCTAAAGACTTCATCGTTCAGCATCGACCTGGCCGTGTCCCAATCTGCGGCCTGGGAATTAATTAATGAAGCAGTGGTATCGAACTCCTTGGATAGGCCACGAACAAGTTGTAAGACCAGATGGTCTTCAGTTATTGGTTGGTCAACATCAGCGAGCTGATTTGCAAGATCCTTAAGTTGTTTGCAATAATCGTCGATGGAACTGTAGGCGGAAAGCGTGAGGTTAATGAACTGAGTTTCGAGAGCAGCAGCCTTTGCGCGCTTGTTGCTGAGAAAAATCTTTTCTAGTTTCAGCCATGTTTGTCGAGCCAAAGCTTCGGTGTCCAGAATGCGCTGTAATAAATCATCCGAGACGCAACTGTAAATCCATTGCGAAACCAGAGCGTCCAATTCCTTCTAGGCGGGGTATGTGGGGTCGGTGGCAACCAGTGGTTTGGTGTCATCGAGGTGATCAAGGACCCGATAGGCGGTCGCATGAAACTTAAACAGCTTAACCCAAGCCGAGTAGGTCACCGTAGTGCCATCAAGTGTTCGGACTTTGGATTGAATATTGTTAACGGAATAAGCAGGATGAAGGGAAGGGCTCAGGTTAGGGTCGGATTTGGTCATGGCTGCCGATCAAGGTTAGGAGATATAGGACAGAATTGAGGGTAGTTGGGGGTGGACAGAAGGGTTATTGGCTAAAGGGTTATTGGCTAGATATATATATAATAAAGTATTATATCATCGGCTGGAAGAATAGAGTATAATAAAGAATTATATCTTGGCTAAAGGGATATTAGTGGCTTATTGGCTGAATATATAATAGAGTATTATATCATTGGCTGGAAGAAAAGAAAAATAATATTAGTGGCTCGGATGAAAGGTTCTCGATGAAGAGGAACCGGAAAATAAAAGCTACGGTAGGAGAAGGAACGAAAAAAAAAGTATTCAGAACCGTAGCTCTGATACCATAAAGGAGTTTATGGTGAATAATTTTTGATGATCTTTATTGATAATAATAAGCCCTTTATATGGGGAGAGATACAATCATAACCTACCTCTAAAAAGGAAACATTATCACCATACAATTACATAAGATCAATGCTATCTATACAAAATAATATATCTTCTAAATATATATCGCTAAGACAAATGACCATAACATTTTATTTAGAGGTCCGTTTTAGGTGATTCTTTTTCCTACGCGTTTGTAATGAAAATACGCATCAATTTATCCTATTTTCCGCATATGAGACCTGAATTATAAACGAATAGTTTACAATTTCTTGTTTCATTTATTCGAACCATTTGTTTTACACTTTGCAAATCATGTTAATCATTCATTTTTACTTCTAAGTGTACATACCCATTCCCCAGGTTTGTGAACTTCAGCGTATTATTACCATTCCATGGTATTACGCTTTCATATCTCTCAAGTATAGGGTGACATTCACGTCACTTTAATATTACCAATTTACCCTTGTTTTGACCCGTTTGGTCATCTAATGGAAACCTCCATTTTTATCGTCATACTAACATATTCCAACAATCATTTTGCCTCAATGCCATGCCTAATGAACTTCATCATTTCGGCATTATACCAATTTCACTATTAGACTAATTCAAGTTAACTAACTATATTCAATATTCAAACATGATGTAACGGAACCAAGTTACATACTTGCATAATTCATCAACATTAGTTTCTATCCGTAATTACCCATTCCCGGGCTTCTCAACTTTAGCGTATCACTCCTGTTACATAGTTTACGATTTTATAACTCAAATTTAACGAGTGACATTTAAGTCACTTCGAACACTACCATTTCAACCATTATTTGACCCGTTTTCTATGATACTCCCTACGATTTTAGCCATTCATTTTAACCCGTTTGGCTTACTCAAACCATACTTTAACCATTTATTTTGACCCGTTTGGTTTGTCGAGTGAACTTCGTCACTTCTATGACTTACCAAACATACACCAATTATTCATTTTGACCTGTTTGGTAACGAGTGAGCTTCGTCACTTCTACGGTACACCAAACGTTCTCTAACCGTTCGCTTTAACTCGTTTGGTTGTCGAGTGAAAACCATCACCTCAATGGCATGCCAAACTTATTCTAACCAATACTTTAACTTGTTTGTTTGGTCTAGTGAACTTCATCACTTCGGTGATACACCAAATTCACATATTATGCTAATTCAAGTCTACTAACTAAAATCCATAATCAAGCATAATGGACTATATTTTCATAATTCAAATCATCTAGTGACTACCAAATCACTTCAACACTACCATTTTATCCATTATTCGACCCGCTTGGTTGTCCAATGGAAACCACTACTTCATGACACACCAAACTTATCTTAACCAATATTTGACCCGTTTGTTTATCTAGTGAACTTTGTCACTTCAACTAGACATCCAAATTCTTATGCTATGCTAAATTCAAAGTCTACTAACAAAATACATAACAAACATAATGTAACGAAACCGTGGTTACGTACCTTTAAAGCGTTCCCTTCAAGCACGTGTCCGCTCTGGCTCATCCGCTTTAAGACTCGATTCCTTTGCCTATAGAGTTCAATCAACGATTCGTTTAGAACTCTATTCATGTCATGTAATGCATAATTCTTAACATCGTTCAAATATGCGTTTTGTTCCAAATTTCAACATTTAGTTTTCTCTTAGGCGTTATAACAAACACCTTATGGGCATCGTTTTATTAAATCAATTATCAAGTTCATGACTAACTATTTAGTCCAAAATTTAACAATTTTTGCAAGTTCATTATATCTAGTATGCATAATAGCATCTAGATTCACTTCATGTAAATCAACAACACGCGTTTTAAATCAAATTCCTAGTGTTCTTTATCATTCTACAAAACCCATTCTACACTTAGATGGGTGACCATGAATTTCACACTTTTGAACATCAATTCAACAAGTATTTGACTAGGGTTTACTCCTAGACATGTTTTCATTTCTAATTTCATCTGAACATCAATCATACAAGTCTAATTTTTGATTTCATATATTCACCAAGAATTCAAGATGGAACTAAATAATGAAATTTGGGATACGTTATGATCCCTTCATGGATGTGTGTTGATGCATTAATGTCTATCGCCTCCGTCAATTCAAACCGTAGCTGAAACTGAAGAAATCAAGCTCTTATTGTAATATTTAGATAGAATTAGTAAGGTGGCACTTTGGTAATTAATGAGAAATCTCATTAATTCCAAGGGCTATAAATAGGAGCCTTAGGTTTAAAGTTTAAGACTTTTGCTCATTTTGGTGATTTAGGAGATTCAAGTCTAGAGAGAGAAAGTACTCTCTACGTGATTCTTGTATTGTACACGTCATATCTTTCAATAGATTCACGGTTCTAGTACGTTATTGTGTGTTCGGTCACGCACGTTCACGGATTCCGCACGTCGAACGTTCGTTACGCAATCGAACGGTGTCAAAACCGGTCCTACATTCGGACATGTCTGGTCCGCTTTTGTGAACAACAATAGGTTCGCTTTTCAGGTCCGCTTATAGGTACATCAGGTGGTCCGCTTATAAGGTCAAGTTGGTAGGTTCGCTTATTCGGCAGTCTGCTCATTAGGTCCGCTTATCAGTCATCGACTGAATACAAACATATTCGGTTCAATCGTAATTTGAAATCTGAACTGATTACCGACCCACTAAGGATAGAATTGAATATTGTATATCTGATGTTGTTGGCTTAGTGAACAGCGGCCCAATTAGAAATCATATCGGTTAAAGTGATTGTGAGTTGGTTACATGATGTTGTCGGCTTAGTGGAGTATTTTGGTCAAATTAAAAAAAATAAAAAATACATGTTGTCAAGTTGCTAAGTATTTGGGGTCCAATAATATTCAGCTGCGTATTAGAATTGTCGGTTGTACATGTGATCATAGTCTGCATGTTTGATAAAAGGTGATGACATTTCTTGGTCCAATGAGAATCTATATGTGACTGTCATTAGCATGTGATTTTGTCTTGAAGTCAAAGAGCTAACCGTTCAACTCAAGTTTTGTTGTTTTAGTTCATTCATTGAGGTAGAAGAAGTCAACGTGTAATCCAGTTAGACAACTCACTCGAAGTCAAAGAGTCAAAGTGCCAACCGATTAACTAAAGTTTTGTCGAGTGGCTTGTATCAAAGAGTTGGATAGATAACTCACCCAAACAACATTTATTCGCAAGTCTTTGACAACGAGTCTTAGATTGATTTCACAAACACACACGTTTACATATTCAGTCTGATTAAAATTGATTGTTTGTTTGTTTGTTTGTTTGTTTGCAGGCGACCTGAGGTGATTTGACAAGCATTGTATACTCATCCGAACGAATTTTTCACGCGATCCATTGTTACTAAATTGTTGTCACTAAATCGGATATCTATCTGATTCAGTGGGTTGATACAGTGATTGAATTGATTTCAGTTTGTGATTTGAAATTTTTTTTAAAAAATAACGAAACATGGATTGTGCGTCGTATCGTGTTCAGAGTCCAGCAAATATTGCACAGAAGAAATTTGATAGTTTTACGAGTATCAAGGGAGAGTCTATAAAAGAATTGTTTGATCGATATTGCCATCTAGTTTTGGAGATGGGAAAATTGGGGATAACCAAGTCTAATAAGGAATGGGTAGACAAAGTGGCAAATGTTTTACCGCGTGATGTATGGGGAACGTATTTGTTAACCTTGAAGGAGGGATATTTAGACATGAATTTGAGCACGTTTATCGAGAAGATTGAAACTCAAGAACTTGAGTTTCAAAAGATTAGAAAAATGAAATCTGAAGAAAATGATCAAGTGATAGAGAAGCTAGTCGACGAAATTTCAGCTTTGAAGGTTGAGAAGAAAGCTGATGATGGACAAATTCTGGAGTTGCGATTGAACTGTGAAAAACTGAAATCTGAAAATGCCAAACTCTTGAGGGATTTAGAAAGTTTGTCATTAGAAAACGAAAATTTTAAAAAATCAGAAAATGTTTTGAAAAATCAAAAACAAAATTTAGAAAATGAAAAAGTAAAAATGGAAAAAGAATTTGAAAAACAAATAAAGATTTTAGAAGATGAGAAAGATATTTTTGGTAAAAATAATCTTGAAAAACAAATTGCAATAAATTCTCATCTTGCTAAAATCATTCAGCTTGAAAAAGAAGCTGAAAGTGATCGGAATAAAATTGCTGAATTAGAAAATAAGTTGAAAGGTTTTGTGACTTCTGCACCTTATGTGTGTCCAGAACCGATCAATTCTGTTCCAATAAGTGACAATGTCACAAATTTTGACAAAGTCAAAATTGAAGATTGCGATGACAAAGCTGATGATGAAATAGAAAAAGAAAAGAAAAGAAAAATATTTTTAGAATTACAAGAAAATTTTCAAAATACTGTTTTGCAGTCTACTGAAATAGGTGAATGCTCTAAGCAAAAACCTGTTAAGAAGATTGTAGAACAGAAACAAAAAGTTAAAAATTTGAAAAATTTTAAAAATGAAAATAAAAGCTCATCAGTTCAGTCATCCAATCATTATAAAAAACCACAAAAATCTGAAAATAAAAACTCACAAAAAGTTGGTAATAAGTGGTGCAGGTTTGACCACAGTGCTCAAGCGTCAAATCAAGCTTATAGGAGAAGTAATGATTACCACAAAGCCAGACAATGCTATGATCTGAGCGTTTGGTGTGAAGGTGGTACATGGTATGATAACAGAGTGTGTTACAAATGTGGTTTTCAAGGACACATTGCTGTTAACTGCCAAAGTCGAAGTTTTGAAACAAGAAGATGTTATGAATGCCAAATCAAAGGTCACATTGCCAGAAATTGCCCAATGAGATCAATTGAAAGATCAAGGGCTGTATCTCAGAAAAGGGTGATGAAGTCATTCAAAGTCAAAGAAAAGCCCAAGGAACAAAAAGTTTCAGAACAGAAAGTCAAAGAACCTAAAGTTCAAGAAAAGAAAGTGAAGCTTTCACAAGGGCAGAAAGACCGACTGAGAAAGAAAAGAAAGAAAGCTTGAGAGTATCTTGAAAGGATTTTGTCCTCGGGTACAACAAATAAGAGTACTGATAAATCGTTTCACTCGACAACAAAGGCAAGTAAACCGAATTCTTCAGTTGCAAGTCTGAGGACAAAAGAGGAGATAAAGAAAGAAAAAGTGGTTAATCAAACGATTAACAAATCAAAGAAAGTGAGATTTTCACTTCCTGGCGATGAATTTGTTTCTTTGGAAACAAAGGAGCCACATGTCGGCGATGAATCTGGCTCATCAAAGTCAGACAAGCCACGTTCAGGCAATGATTCTGGTTCATCAAAGCCAGAGGAGCCAGCTGTTGAGGTAAATGTAGAGAATTCTGGCTTAACAATGGATGATGCAAATTTTTCACCATTGTTGAACGAGAATTCAAAAGCACCCAAGGACCGTCAGGCTTGGGTAAATCTCTTTAACTGAAAAACCTGACTTGCCGGAGTTCCCAGGTTGGTAAGCGTGGAACATGAATCGGCACATTTCTTGAGAAATTTCACTCTGGTGATTTTTCGCCTTACATGTGGTAAATCAGGGACATTAAGTTGTACTTGATTTTCTACAAATGATGTTTGAGAATTAAAACTGAAATTGTAAAATCTGTCATGTGTATGAAGAAAACAATGTGATGAAGTGACCCCGAACGTACAAATGGATTGGTAAACAAACTAATTTTCCGGAAAAACCATTTTGATTAAAACAAACTTAAATGTTTTGAAATCATAATGGGAAAATAGTTTGTTGTGAGGGGGAGTTCTGATTGTTTATGCCTAGTGGATGGAGAATTGAAGTGATTCTCATCATGTTGTCACGTTTCTTGTACAGCTTGTTTTCAAATTTTCCCAGAAAATCAAAATTGAGACATATTTTGATTTTAGGGGGAGTAAAAATTTTTTAAAAAATTAGAAAATTTGAAAATGTCAAAAACATTGAAAAATGAAAAAATGAGGTTTGTTGTCAAAAAGAGGAAATGATAGTAGATCAGTTGGACTGTCACAGCATGCTAAAGAAATGTAAAGTCTAAATGTGATAAACGGTCTCACTAAAGATGTGACGGTAGGCTCAGCTAGACTAGTAGATTTGCGATAACGATACAAACCTAAATGAAAAGCCTAGTTCTAGTGGGAAACATGGTTGAAAGCATAGTACTTAGTTTTGTCCTTCGTGATTGTGTGCCTACTCGGTAATCGCTGATTGTCGAAAGACATAAAACTGGTTAAGTTTGTGAACTTTCACAACTTTGCTGAAAAGTCACTGTGATTGTGCATTTCATTTTGCAAAGATTTAAACTTGTTTTATTTCTTTATTTTGTTTAAGCATCGGACATCCTCTGCGTATACGGAAGTATCGACCTGGTGGTTAAAGCCTAAACAACTTCAACTTGTTTTATTTTCTTATTTTGTTTAAACATTGGACTTTCTCTGCGTATACGGAAGTATCGACCTGATTGTTAATGTTTAAACATTCTGCGTTGTTTTCGCACATATCACAGTTGATAAAAGTTTAAAGGCATTATTTGAGTTAGTGTATTGCATGATGAGGGGATATGCTGAGATCGTGGGGTCCATAAGTACTTAGTGCAAAATTAATATACCTTAACGTATCGGTAAGCATTTCGAAAGTTTTTAGATTGAGCTTAAGAGGACAATTATATCGTCAATCAACGTGAATCGTTTAGAACTTAAAACGATTAAAAGCTTAACGGTGCTTGTGATGTGTCTCAAAAATTGATATGATCCTCTTGCACAAACTCACAAAAATATGTTTGTACATATTTTATTTCTGCATTTAATTTTTGTTTTTGCACTTATGTTTCATATTATTGAAAAATCCAAAAAGATTTTCGACAACTGATGTTGAAAAGATGATATTCAAAATCTCAAAGGCTAAACAAGATGAACAATTGGTTTGGTTAAGATGATGAGAAGTTGGAATATAATCCTCAAATGTTTAGATGATTCATTAATTTGAATCACAATATTGTGTGTTATATGTTTGAAAATTTTGAGTGAATTCTTTTAAAGTCAAAATTATTTTGTCTTACGAGAGGTTGAGATGTGTAGGTTTCTGAATCTGTTGCTACGGAAAGCCAGGCGTCGATCCTAAAAGCACGGAAGCTTGACGAAAGGGGGAGCCTGAAGAGACTACCGAAAGGGGGAGCTGAAGCTGAAGACAGATCCACCGGGATTCTGTTCGAGCAAGAGGGAGTCTGTGTTTGCTAAAGACGTTAAATTTTAAAGAAGACTCAAGAGAGAGAGAAAGACAAGTCGCTGCGAGTTTAACTACGGATTGACTACGGCAATATCCAAGGGGGAGTTTGTTGATGCATTAATGTCTATCGCCTCCGTCAATTCAAACCGTAGCTGAAACTGAAGAAATCAAGCTCTTATTGTAATATTTAGATAGAATTAGTAAGGTGGCACTTTGGTAATTAATGAGAAATCTCATTAATTCCAAGGGCTATAAAAAGGAGCCTTAGGTTTAAAGTTTAAGACTTTTGCTCATTTTGGTGATTTAGGAGATTCAAGTCTAGAGAGAGAAAGTACTCTCTACGTGATTCTTGTATTGTACACGTCATATCTTTCAATAGATTCACGGTTCTAGTACGTTATTGTGTGTTCGGTCACGCACGTTCACGGATTCCGCACGTCGAACGTTCGTTACGCAATCGAACGGTGTCAAAACCGGTCCTACAATGTGATCACTAATTTGAGCTTAGATTTCGATTTGGACTTGATTTTCCCCTTCAATTTAATGAAATTATGTTGGTTAAGGTTTGAGTTCAAGAACCCCTTGTGCTCCTGTGGAAAACCTCGACCAGAACACACACTGAAGTGTGTGTTTTGGTGTTTTGTTTTTATTAAATAAAACCATTTTCAATTTTGTCAGGTTTCGTCCCCTCACTTGTTCAACTTTTTATAAAGAGTATTTTAACCAAGTTTTTCGTATTATGTCAAGACTTATAATTAACTAGGTCATTTATTCCTAGTTATTCTATTTTGACCATAACCGACATTTGATTATAATATAAAAATTTATATTTTTGGGGTGTTACAAGTCTACCCCCCCTTAAAAATGTTTCGTCCCCGAAACCTTCTTTAAGTAGTTCTTTGGTTTGGACCAAACTAACTTAGTTTTGTTTTTAAGGCATTCTTTCTTTTAATCAAAAGTTATCCTTTGCCTCGACACATGCGTCTTCACGTGTAGGTCCTCACGGACTGTAACTTGTGTCTTGTATTTCTTATCTTGCCGCCTATTTGTCCCATTGCCACTTGGCCACTCAATAGTATGAGTTCGTCAATATGTTTATTCCATACTACCCTATATTGACAAGTGGTTTTTATAAATCACAACACTATTTTGACTTTGGTTGATCTTATCAGCTAGACTGATTAGTCACCATCACCTTACGCCCCGTTAATTTGGGTCTACCCCTTTTGTCATATTCGGACTTAAGTGAATTTTTGATTTCCTATCCCGTAACTTGCGATACTACATGATTATATTCTATATCACTTTTTATGACCATGATTGCATCGCATCACGTCGTGTTTAAGTTCTTATAAACTTTTCATTATCAAAATCTTCTTTCTAACGTATCGTCTTGCACCTATCGGTGTTAAGACCTATATTCTTTATTATTACCATTTTCTATTTTGTCTCATAATGTGCATATTTGTTAAACGTTGTTTCTCACTAAAATTGAATTTTCTAGCTTAATGTTTTTCTCTTTAACTTATGTCAATTACTCTTATTTAGAAATTGACGAAAATAATTTATTCTTTTCCGCTATTTTATTACGCAGGGAATTGTAACCAGTTCCCATGCTTTACCCCATGACTCGTATGTTCTTTTGCTTAGCCTCGTAGGTTATTTCGTTAGGCTTTCACCCCGTGTTGGTTTATTTTCTTCTATTGCTGACAGAGGTTCATTTAACCCTATAAACCCTTACTTTGTTTATAATCCCAAAGGTTATGACCCGTAGATCATCCTTTACCTGTGTCATTTCATATTCTTAGGAATACATTTTTGGTGTCAGGGCACCCTTTTTAGGCACGGAATTCATTCATTTTCATTTTCGAATTTAATCGATTCGACCGTAGTCTAAGGCTACACCTATTTTCTTTTTAGACTAGTCTTCTGACCCTATGACTTCCCACGTCATTTACGCACCGGCTTGTTTTCCACTCTCCATTATCCGGTTCACACCTTCATTTATTTACAATCCATTAACCGGTTTCTTTTATCTTAATGTTTTAATGCTTCCGTTGTCTGGTTTGCATTTTCCTCTTTTTTTTATACACTCTTATGATCCATTACATGAGTTTGTTAATATTCTGCGCTTCAATTAATGGTTTGCGCTTACTTGCATTATTAAGCGTTATACTTTATTCGGCCCGTTCAATATTGAAATAGTTGAACACAACTATCAAAATTTATGTTTTGCGAAATCTTGTCGTCTTTTAATCATACTCTTAATCCGAGTCTTTTGACTTTAATCCGTGCCCCCCGTTTCTCGGTTTACACATATCTCTGAAGCCCTACTCATCTATAGGGTATTTTACCGTAGTCATTATCATAGCAACCATTCCGGCTTGCATTAAGACTTGGTTTTTGTTTATTTGGTCGTATTAGCGAAATCCATCGCTTTTATTCAACCAGGTTCTTTATTCTTTCATTCATCTTGTTTGACTTGTTCGTGTGAATTTCATCACTCATGACAGTCAAACTTTATCCTTATGCCTTGACATTCTCAATTGTCGGTTTATTTTCATATATATATATATATATATATATATATATACATACACACACACACACACATATATATATATATATATTTCTTTTACATAATTCACTTGTTTCACTACTCATGTATGCCCTTATGCAACTATTATTCGCACTCGCTTTAAATATAATTTATGCTGAAATTAAATTTATAATAAACATACCTGAAACATCATCAGGTTCAGCTTTAGCCTCTACGGCTGTCATATGGGAAGACCTTGCCTTCTCTTTCGGGGTATCAGACTTTGCATCAGCTGTGTCTTTGGTTCCAACCAATTCCGGGCATTCAGACCTTTTATGTCCCGGGTTATAACATTTATAAGACACTGACACCTTTCCCGGACAATTTGCAACCACATGTCCCACTTTTCTACAAATAGGACATGGTTTGTTTCTAAAGTAGCATTTGCCCCGGTGAATTTTTCCACATATTTTACACTAGGTGACCCCCTTCTTGTAACTCCTTTCTTAGAAGGTTATTAGGCTTTGATTTCTTTACGGGACTTGAGTTCACATCCAACACTCTCCCGTCATCTTTTTCTTGTGAGAGACTGTCTTTTAATTCGGTCATCGTATCCTCCACCACTAGTAGGATTGTGGTTTGTAGTCTCTTGACAAACTACGGTAAACTGGATTCTACTGCCTTTCCGACTTCCTCAGAAATTTTAGCTTCCATCTCTTCAGTTAATTGAGATGCTAATTCGCCCCCGGTTACACCGGACATTTCTTTCATCTGTTTGGTGACTATCGGCACCGTATCATCGTTGCCTTCATCGGCCATCTTGAATCTTAAATGTTTATGCTAATTATTAAACATTTTATAACATATGCATCATTCGCTTTGGTTTAGCCAAGTTCACCACTTGCTTAAACCATTCATGTTTAGTGCACTTTCCGGGTTTGAGTGCGTTAACACGCTCTTCCCGTGCACATCGAATCAAGTTCCTTTTTCTAATATTCTAATAAAATATACTAAATGACTAATTCTTACCGGATGTTTGATCAAGCTTTGAACTGAACACGCTTTGTTAACAACCTTGAGCTCTGGTTACCAACTTGTAAGACCCGTCTCAATTTAACATGAATTTAATACTAAATACGCATTTTAGATAAAAATACGACCTTACAAAAATTTATCAAGTTAACTTCATACAAGTGTAAAACATTCCAAAATGTAGTGTTTAGGGTTTACAAGGTTTACTTTTAACTAAAAGTAAATAGATCAATGCGGAAGCTTTGTTTGGTCGTGTGTTCAATTCTTGTTAACCGCTCGATCTTCACCCGGGATATCACCAACTTCACCTAATGTCAAAACCATTCCAAATGTTAGTTTTGAAGACAAATAAATAAGTAAATTCAAGTTCCATTATCAAACGAATGAAAACAAAAACAAAATTCCGGAAACAGGTCACTCACGCCCCGCGAGAGACTCATTTATATCCTTCGCGGGCCGCGAGCTGCCTCGGGTGTCGCGCCAGATCGATGTTGCCCCGTCGCGTGCCGTGGGGAAGTCATTTTTCCAGCAGGTCCACTCCCTGGACCTGCATATATATGCCCAGCTCTAATTTTTACAAAAACACAACTTCAAATGACCATAACTTTTTATCAAGAGGTCCGTTTTAGGTGATTCATTTTCCTACGCGTTTGTAATGAAAATATGCATCAATTTATCATATTTTCCGCATATGAGACCTGAATTATAAATGAATAGTTTATAATTTCTTGTTTCATTTATTCGACCCATTTGTTTTACACTTTGCAAATCATGTTAATCATTCATTTTTACTTCTAAGTGTACATATCTATTCCCTGGGCTTGTAAATTTTAGCGTATTATTACCATACCATGGATTACGCTTTCATATCTCTCAAGTATAGAGTGACATTCACGTCACTTTAATATTACCAATTTACTCTTGTTTTGACCCGTTTGGTCATCTAATGGTAACCTCCATTTTATCATCACACTAACATATTCCAACAATCATTTTGTCTCAATGCCATGCCTAATGAACTTCGTCATTTCGGCATTATACCAATTTCACTATTAGAATAATTCAAGTTAACTAACTATATTCAATATTCAAACATGAAGTAACGGAACCAAGTTACATACTTGCATAATTCATCAAGATTAGTTTCTATCCATAATTACCCATTCCCGGGCTTGTCAACTTTAGCGTATCACTCCCATTACATAGTTTACGCTTTTATAACTCAAATTTAACGAGTGACGTTTAAGTCACTTCGAACACTACCATTTCAACCAATATTTGACCCATTTTGTATGATACACCCTACGATTTTAGTCGTTCATTTTAACCCATTTGGTTTATTCCAACCATACTTTAACCATTTATTTTGACCCGTTTGGTTTGTCAAGTGAACTTCGTCACTTCTATGACTTACCAAACATACACCAATTATTCATTTTGACCCGTTTGGTAACAAGTGAGCTTCGTCACTTCTACGGTACACCAAACGTTCTCTAACCCTTTGTTTTAACTCGTTTGGTTATCGAGTGAAAACCATCACCTCAATGACATGCCAAACTTATTCTATCCAATACTTTAACTTGTTTGTTTGGTCTAGTGAACTTCGTCACTTCGGCGATACACCAAATTCACATATTATGCTAATTCAAGTCTACTAACTAAAATCCATAATCAAGCATAATAGACTATATTTTCATAATTCAAATCAACTAGTGACTACCAAATCACTTCAACACTACCATTTTATCCATTATTTGACCCGTTTCGTTGTCTAATGGAAACCACCACTTCATGATACACCAAACTTATCTTAACCAATATTTGACCCGTTTGTTTATCTAGTGAACATCTTCACTTCAACTAGACATCCAAATTGTCACACCCCGACCGCGTAAAACAACAAATCGCGGCGGAAACATCGGGGCGTGTTGCAACAGAATTAATGTTTCATAACCATGGATATCAAAAGTGTTTTGTTTTATTAAACATTGAGTAATTACATCGTCTGGAAATCTAAATACACTATTTAAACATAGTCTATCATTGTTATTGAGTCACTAAGGCCTTGTCCAGTCCTATGTGAGCATGCATCTTATCAATCGATATCATCCAACAATACCTGAAACATATGTGAAAACGAGGTCAGCAAAGAAATGCTGGCGAATACATTAGTTTTGTTGAAAATAAGTTTCATGACTTCTGTTTGAGAAAATGTTTAGTCATGAACCTTGTAATTTGCTTTGTCTTTGTAAATCATTTGAAAAATAATAAGTTCGGATGATAAGTATAAATAAGAGAATAATGCATGATTAAATGAATAACCATGTAAAATGAGTTTGTGTAAGATAAGTTGTTTGTAAATAAATGTCTTGTGAAAAGTATGTTACTTGTATAAAATGTTCTATGTCTCAAACTGAAATGATTCAAATAACGCTACAATATGTAATACCATACAAACACTTATATATAGGAAGTACCAGCGGCGTATCCACCATGTTTGTATCATATTACACACGCATCGTTACTTAATCACTTAATCAAACCAAACCAAACAATGTAAAATGTCTATGTTTAAATCAATTGTCAAATGTATTGAATAATATGTCAAAGTATTCATGTCAAGATGTAATTCATGTCAAAATGTCTATGTCAAATATCCATGTCAAATGTCTATGTCAAATATCCATGTATGGCAAGTGAAATGTCTCAACTAAACCATATGCACAACAACAAAGTATTGAAGTAAAACTTGGTTTAAACCAATACTATGTTTCGTGTAAATGCATGATCAAATGTAAATCATGTACAAATGTTTACCCAATCGTTACCCATTCGTTCAAATCGTTCTTGTTTTAATCGTTCTAATCGTTCTTGTTTTAATCGTGAACTACTTTATGATCGATTCTCTAATAACATTCAAACCTTCTTGACGCGTTCCTCGTTCCAACTCGCTCTCGCTCTCGTTCTTAACAAACCCTTACCAAAGGATAAGTTAATAATTACAGATTCAGTCGCTACCCACAACACCCACACATAACAATGGGTGCAGTAAATAACGGGATTTGTCAGATCCTATGGTACCATAACCTAATACTGGTCGGCTTGATCATAGCTAATGAATGTCATCGGTCATGTAAACTACAACCAACAAGTTTGTTCACTTCTTGAAATTTGTTATTAGTTTTTGAAATCATTGTATTCGTTCTTGAAATCATTGTTAGCGTTCTTGAAATAATTGTAATTGTTCTTGAAACCACATTGTAATTGTTCTTGAAACCATATTGTAATTGTTCTTGAAACCATTGATAAAACATTTAGCACATATGAGTCACCCCAAAACAGTTGAAAACAGTAAAAGAGGGGAATAATGTACTCGCCTGAGAATGCTTGGAGGTCTTGAACAACAACCAAACAAAGCTTGAGGGAGCACGGAGTCAGTCGGCAAATCTAAACTATATAAATAAACCAGACTTAAATCGGGAGATCGGATAGGATAAGGCTTGGCAAACCAAATGAGTATTGGAACTCATATGATATGGTTTAACAAGGCCTACATACTACAATGAGACTAACCTAAGTGCTTTCGACCCATCGCGACTCGTTAAGGTAACTTATGCTACTTTAACGCGTCGTGTGCGCAAAGCGCGTTCGGACCGCCTAACTAGTCCTATGACAAGTGTTATATGCCTAAACATGTTACATAATCAGTTATGTGACAAAAGTTTAGGTTACATATGCTTAATTACCAATTATACATGAAAAGGGTATTCTGGTAATTTACCTAAGGCATATAAACTACCTATCATACAACTACTTAAACGACGTGACCATAGGGTATAACCTCGGAAGGTTATTCCCTACCTACTATGGTCACCTAATGTGTTTGGTCGGATCCTAATGATCGACCAAACTGGGTCGGGTTCGAGGTATAAGCGATTCATTAGATCGCTTACCCTACGACCCTAGACAACGTGGTAATCAGTGGGCATAGTCCCAAGGGACTATGACCAACGTGATTACACTCACGTTGCGAAGTTCAAAGGAACTTCGCATTGACCATTACTGGTCAACGCTGAAAGTCAAACAAAGTTTGACTTTCTGACTCGAAAAGCAATAAAATAAGGAAAAGAACGAAAGAATACTAACGAAGGGTCCCCGAATGCTAATCCCGATCCAAGAACTCAGGTATGAAACAATGGTTTCAACTTAGAGCTCTCAAATCAGAATTCTAGTGCTTTAAAACAATGAAAGGCATGGGGTATATATAGTTTTCGGGTAACCGTTAAGATCGTTTGTTGTAAAACGTGCCATGATCCAAGGCGTACACTTGTCGGAACTTTATGGTGGCTGAAATTAGGTTCTTATCCGCTGACTAGACGATTGAGAATGTGTGGTTGAGAATCGAACAGCTGGGACCCGCTTGTTAAAACATTGAATCTGGCCAGATCATGCAGTCGCGTAGCGCGACAGGTAGCCCCATAGGCGTCGCGCTACGCTAGCACCCCCCCCCCCCCTGAATCAGAAAGTTTCTAAATTGGCAGCAATGGTCCCTGCACGTGTTTAAGGCCTTTTTCGATGCGTTTGAACCCTGTTAACCTCATTTCAAGGCTCTAAAATGAAGTTAAATTATAGGGGACTCAAAACATGCTCAAAAATATCTCGGATGTCGGTTCGTTTGGTCGTACGAACGCGATGTTCGCTTAATTACGACGGAATGCGCATAAGTGCGAAAAACGATCCAAATGATGCGACGAATGAATTTTTCTTAAGGCGAACACTAAAATATAATGTAGTCATGCTTACATAAATTTTTGGATGTCCAGATGTATTCAGAACGTAAGTTATGCACGAAAATGCAAACTTGTGCACTTTTTGACACTTTTAGTCCCTGAATGACACAAAAGTTTATTTTAGCACACCGAACCCCTCAAAGCCTATTTCTAAGCTATGTAAAGGATATTTATGGTATGTTTAACTTATGGTCATGTTCCGGAACGTCTGTTACAGTTCAAATTGGCATACTTTCGCAGTTTGTCATATTTAGTCCCTGTAAGCGATATAACTTTGATTTCACCACACCAAACCTTCCAAAACTTATATCTAAGTTATGTAAAGGTTATTTAAGGTATGTTAAACCTATTTCACTAGTCCGGAGTGTTTGTTGCTTTAAACTGGTTACATTTACGCATCAGAGCGCGTATAACCCTCCAGAAAGCGATTTAAAGCTTAAAATCAAACAAGAGTTGATATGTGTAAAAGATACACATAATTTTACAAATCCCAAGTATGAAATATAATATTTCATTGGTTCGGTATTTGTTTGATGGCCGTGAAGGCACAGGTGTTACAGTCTCCCCTACTTTAGGAAATTTCGTAACGAAATTTATTTAGAGGAAACTTGTGAGAGTTTAAAACATGAAGTTGAAAAGATCAAACAATATTGGTTAGGGTTCTGAACTTCTAGTAACCTTAATAACATTATGCTTGCAATGTAAGAGGGACACTTATATACAAGTATATGAGCGTCATTGGTGCGTCCACCGTGCCTCCATTACATCGTTCTCATTTCGTTATTGTTGTCACTATCGGTTCTTACACATAATAAATATTACTGGGTTTCTATGCACTAAATTTCATAATTATGTACGCGTCCATAATTAGACAATTCCTTGCACAGTTCACACAGTCTATTTTATAATGTGTAGGGTAAAACCAAATGAACAAACCTGTGATGAGTGTGACTGGACCACCATAGGGTCCTTTCAGCTGTATCATCACATGCCATTCTTAACCAGATCTTGAATCAATCTTTTTGACTAGGCCACTAAAGGGTCTCTCATCGAATCATGGAATGGTACTATATAACCCAAGGGTCTTAACTATTACATAGAAGCCCATTAAGGATTGAAGGTAGTACTTTTTGAATATCCTGCTACGAATCCCTCATATGAAGATATGAAAGATTCTGCGAGGATTTGGATAACGAATATCCAGAGTATTAAAAACACAAAAATGCATAAAAGAAAACATAAGATGAATAAACACATAGTCACATAATTGCATACTCGTTCAATCGCATAATCGTTCAATTTGACCTATAATTTGTTATCTTTGGACACGGGTATTTAAAGCATACCAGAAACCCAATCCGTGGATTTCCTTTGGCACTTTAAATATTTTCAAGAATCTAACTATGAAGATAGGAAGATCTTAAAAGGAATTCGGTTTGTCCTAATTGAGTTGTTTTGTACATTTTAAAGTGTACAAGGAATTCAATCAGGGCTCCGATGTCAACGAAGGTGTTGATCGTGATCGGCTCAGGTCATGAATAGATCAAGATGTCATCAATAATAACAATGACGATCTGATCCAAATAAGGCTTGCAGACTCTATTTATTAAGTTTTTTTGAAGATGGCTGGAGTATTTGTCAACCTAAAAGGCATGACTGTAAACTCGTAATGGCCATACTTCATGCAGAAAACCGTTTTGGGAATATCTTCTTCGAGAATACAAAGTTGATGATACCCAAAACGCAAATCGATCTTGGAAAAGCATGAACGCTATGCAGTTGATCGGAGAAATCGTTGATTTAAGGTAGGGGATATCGATTCTTGATGGTAAGCTTACTAGGCTTACGTTAATCGATATACATTCGAAAAGATCCATTTTTCTTTTCACAAGGAGAACAGGAGTTTCTCCAAGGTGAAAAGTTCGGACGGATGAATCCTTTATCAGACAACTCTTGAAGCTGTTTTGATAATTCTTGCATCTCGAACGGTGCAAGACGATAAAATACTTTAGATTTAAAAGAAACCAGTGTTTGAGGTTCTTAGGGAGATCTCAAGTGATCGTAAAAATGACAGAACCACACGAGTAGTTTTGTCTTTGTGTTGACATCACAAGGTTGAATCAAACATTCATACAATTGCATTAGTTAGAAAATAAAACCACAAATTTTTATTTATATAACAACCGCATTGTCTTTAAATGTTACAAGATACCAACCAGAGGAAAAAAAACAAAATACTAATTGTTCACTCCTTCAACATTGAGTGCCTCATTGATGTTAAACACTCGACCACGTGCTGGATTCACATTGACGTTGACATTCGCATTTGGGTTTGCGTTAGCATTTGCATTTACCAGTCTTGGGCAGTTGTGGCGGAAGTGACCAATCTCTCCGCAGTTGAAACATGAACCCAGTGGGAATCTCGCAGCATTCCCTTGAACCGGAGCTTGAACCTGAGCAGCCTGATTTTGTCCCAAACGACAAACCTTGGCCAAATGCCCAAGTTTACCACACGTCGTGCATTGCCAGCAAGCTTGTTGTACTGCGTGATGACCGTTGCAGCGTGCACAATAAGGTGCGGTACCGGCATATGCTTTCTTTGCAGGTGGCTGAGCTGGTGGGTTCCGCGGGTTCTGAGCAGTCTGTGCTGTAACAGCAAAATTTTGGGCACCCTTTCGCTTCTTTGATTTCTTTGACGTCTCACCTTCCTTACCCTTCTTGTGTTGGCCTTTCTTGCTATCCTCCTTGTCAGCTGACTGTTTCTTGCCCTTGTCACCCTTCCTGTGTAACTTGTTCTTCCGAATCTGCGACTCAGTCAATGTCGCTGATAACTCGATCGCCTGACGGAGTGTGGCAGGGTTACTACCAGTAAGGATGTCTTGTACCGAGTCAGGTAGGCCGTCGATGTACCTTTCGATAGCTATGTCAAGTGGGGTAACCATTGTAGGGCAAAGCAGACTCAGCTCCTCAAACCTATCAGTATACGCCCTGTGCTCACCACTATCTTGCTTCAACTCATCAAATTCCTTCTCCAAAGCTCGCTGCTCATGACGAGGACATAATTCCCTCATCATCAGAGCCCTAAGTTCAGCCCATGTCTGTGCGAGAGCAACTTCCGCACCTCGGTCTCTCATTACCCCATTCCACCATGTAAGAGCCCTCTTCTGAAACACGCTCGAGGAGAACTCGACCTTGCGATTATCCGGGCACTGCACGTGGCGAAAAGTATTCTCAATGCTTTCGAACCACTGAAGAAGCCCAGTTGCTCCTTCAGAACCACTAAACTTGAGTGGTTTAGCCTGGTTGAAATCCTTGTATTTGCATAGCACATTGTTGTTGTTGTTGGCTTGGTTCCATTGAGCAAAGAGGTTTGGGAATTGAGCAGCCATTTGCTGCGCAATGATTTCTGCCAGCTCGGCAGTCTCTATCTGGCTTTCGCGTCGAGGAGGCATTGTCTAAAAGAGGAAACATGAAAGGAAACGAGTGAGAGAATTTAGACGAAAAGAATGAGATGAAACAAATCTGATGAAAGCAAGGATAGTGGTCATTTGTTTGTTACTACAAAGCAACAAACGACCTTGGTGATTAGTCAAAGTAAATAGGTTAAAAATAATGTATCGCGAAGACATGCTCGCCTATAAGTGAACACTCATCCCAAGAATTCCCAGGTAAGCACAACTGGTCTCGCGTCTGATGAGATGTATACGAAGTGCTTGCCTAGACAGAAAACCCAGAATACAGGCATTCACCCTTCCAGTTTGCACGTGTTCACATTATTTAAAACCCAAAACCTTGACGAGATTTTGAAAATTCAAAGGGGTTCAAAACCTTACAATAGAGGGTTCAAAACCTAGAAATTAATCATCCTAGAACAGATGATTAGTTTTCAAAGCGGTTTTGAAATTTATGTTCTTGTTGTGGTCGTCACCTAAGGATAGGTGACGGTATTGTTTTATGACTAAACGCAAGTAAACTCGCGTTAGGGTCCTAAGAAGGTTATAGACTAGGTCAAAGCATTACTAATTACTAATAACCTAATTCCCTATAACCATTGGCTCTGATACCATCTTTCTGTCACACCCCGACCGCGTAAAACAACAAATCGCGGCGGAAACATCGGGGCGTGTTGCAACAGAATTAATGTTTCATAACCATGGATATCAAAAGTGTTTCGTTTTATTAAACATTGAGTAATTACATCGTCTGGAAATCTAAATACACTATTTAAACATAGTCTATCATTGTTATTGAGTCACTAAGGCCTTGTCCAGTCCTATGTGAGCATGCATCTTATCAATCGATATCATCCAACAATACCTGAAACATATGTGAAAACGAGGTCAGCAAAGAAATGCTGGCGAATACATTAGTTTTGTTGAAAATAAGTTTCATGACTTCTGTTTGAGAAAATGTTTAGTCATGAACCTTGTAATTTGCTTTGTCTTTGTAAATCATTTGAAAAATAATAAGTTCGGATGATAAGTATAAATAAGAGAATAATGCATGATTAAATGAATAACCATGTAAAATGAGTTTGTGTAAGATAAGTTGTTTGTAAATAAATGTCTTGTGAAAAGTATGTTACTTGTATAAAATGTTCTATGTCTCAAACTGAAATGATTCAAATAACGCTACAATATGTAATACCATACAAACACTTATATATAGGAAGTACCAGCGGCGTATCCACCATGTTTGTATCATATTACACACGCATCGTTACTTAATCACTTAATCAAACCAAACCAAACAATGTAAAATGTCTATGTTTAAATCAATTGTCAAATGTATTGAATAATATGTCAAAGTATTCATGTCAAGATGTAATTCATGTCAAAATGTCTATGTCAAATATCCATGTCAAATGTCTATGTCAAATATCCATGTATGGCAAGTGAAATGTCTCAACTAAACCATATGCACAACAACAAAGTATTGAAGTAAAACTTGGTTTAAACCAATACTATGTTTCGTGTAAATGCATGATCAAATGTAAATCATGTACAAATGTTTACCCAATCGTTACCCATTCGTTCAAATCGTTCTTGTTTTAATCGTTCTAATCGTTCTTGTTTTAATCGTGAACTACTTTATGATCGATTCTCTAATAACATTCAAACCTTCTTGACGCGTTCCTCGTTCCAACTCGCTCTCGCTCTCGTTCTTAACAAACCCTTACCAAAGGATAAGTTAATAATTACAGATTCAGTCGCTACCCACAACACCCACACATAACAATGGGTGCAGTAAATAACGGGATTTGTCAGATCCTATGGTACCATAACCTAATACTGGTCGGCTTGATCATAGCTAATGAATGTCATCGGTCATGTAAACTACAACCAACAAGTTTGTTCACTTCTTGAAATTTGTTATTAGTTTTTGAAATCATTGTATTCGTTCTTGAAATCATTGTTAGCGTTCTTGAAATAATTGTAATTGTTCTTGAAACCACATTGTAATTGTTCTTGAAACCATATTGTAGTTGTTCTTCAAACCATTGATAAAACATTTAGCACATATGAGTCACCCCAAAACAGTTGAAAACAGTAAAAGAGGGGAATAATGTACTCGCCTGAGAATGCTTGGAGGTCTTGAACAACAACCAAACAAAGCTTGAGGGAGCACGGAATCAGTCGGCAAATCTAAACTATATAAATAAACCAGACTTAAATCGGGAGATCGGATAGGATGAGGCTTGGCAAACCAAATGAGTATTGGAACTCATATGATATGGTTTAACAAGGCCTACATACTACAATGAGACTAACCTAAGTGCTTTCGACCCATCGCGACTCGTTAAGGTAACTTATGCTACTTTAACGCGTCGTGTGCGCAAAGCGCGTTCAGACCGCCTAACTAGTCCTATGACAAGTGTTATATGCCTAAACATGTTACATAATCAGTTATGTGACAAAAGTTTAGGTTACATATGCTTAATTACCAATTATACATGAAAAGGGTATTCTGGTAATTTACCTAAGGCATATAAACTACCTATCATACAACTACTTAAACGACGTGACCATAGGGTATAACCTCGGAAGGTTATTCCCTACCTACTATGGTCACCTAATGTGTTTGGTCGGATCCTAATGATCGACCAAACTGGGTCGGGTTCGAGGTATAAGCGATTCATTAGATCGCTTACCCTACGACCCTAGACAACGTGGTAATCAGTGGGCATAGTCCCAAGGGACTATGACCAACGTGATTACACTCACGTTGCGAAGTTCAAACGAACTTCGCATTGACCATTACTGGTCAACGCTGAAAGTCAAACAAAGTTTGACTTTCTGACTCGAAAAGCAATAAAATAAGGAAAAGAACGAAAGAATACTTACGAAGGGTCCCCGAATGCTAATCCCGATCCAAGAACTCAGGTATGAAATAATGGTTTCAACTTAGAGCTCTCAAATCAGAATTCTAGTGCTTTAAAACAATGAAAGGCATGGGGTATATATAGTTTTCGGGTAACCGTTAAGATCGTTTGTTGTAAAACGTGCCATGATCCAAGGCGTACACTTGTCGGAACCTTATGGTGGCTGAAATTAGGTTCTTATCCGCTGACTAGACGATTGAGAATGTGTGGTTGAGAATCGAACAGCTGGGACCCGCTTGTTAAAACATTGAATCTGACCAGATCATGCAGTCGCGTAGCGCGACAGGTAGCCCCATAGGCGTCGCGCTACGCTAGCACCCCCCCCCCTGAATCAGAAAGTTTTTAATTGGCAGCAATGGTCCCTGCACGTGTTTAAGGCCTTTTTCGATGCGTTTGAACCCTGTTAACCTCATTTCAAGGCTCTAAAATGAAGTTAAAGTATAGGGGACTCAAAACATGCTCAAAAATATCTCGGATGTCGGTTCGTTTGGTCGTACGAACGCGATGTTCGCTTAATTACGACGGAATGCGCATAAGTGCGAAAAACGATCCAAATGATGCGACGAATGAATTTTTCTTAAGGCGAACACTAAAATATAATGTAGTCATGCTTACATAAATTTTTGGATGTCCAGATGTATTCAGAACGTAAGTTATGCGCGAAAATGCAAACTTGTGCACTTTTTGACACTTTTAGTCCCTGAATGACACAAAAGTTTATTTTAGCACACCGAACCCCTCAAAGCCTATTTCTAAGCTATGTAAAGGATATTTATGGTATGTTTAACTTATGGTCATGTTCCGGAATGTCTGTTACAGTTCAAATTGGCATACTTTCGCAGTTTGTCATATTTAGTCCCTGTAAGCGATATAACTTTGATTTCACCACACCAAACCTTCCAAAACTTATATCTAAGTTATGTAAAGGTTATTTAAGGTATGTTAAACCTATTTCACTAGTCCGGAGTGTTTGTTGCTTTAAACTGGTTACATTTACGCATCAGAGCGCGTATAACCCTCCAGAAAGCGATTTAAAGCTTAAAATCAAACAAGAGTTGATATGTGTAAAAGATACACATAATTTTACAAATCCCAAGTATGAAATATAATATTTCATTGGTTCGGTATTTGTTTGATGGCCGTGAAGGCACAGGTGTTACACAAATTCATATGCTATGCTAAATTCAAAGTCTACTAACAAAATACATAACGAACATAATGTAACGAAACCGTGGTTATGTACCTTTAAAGCGTTCCCTTCAAGCGCGTGTCCGCCCCGGCTTGTCCGCTTAGAGACTCGATTCCTTTGCCTATAGAGTTCAATCAACGATTCATTTAGAACTCTATTCATGTCATATAACTCATAATTCTCAACATCATTCAAATATGCGTTTTGTTCCAAATTTCAACATTTAGTTTTCTCTTAGGCGTTATAGCAAACACCATATGGGCATCGTTTTATTAAATCCATTATCAAGTTCATGACTAACTATTTACTCCAAAATTTAACAATTTTTGCAAGTTCATTATATCTAGTATGCATAATAGCATTTAGATTCACTTCATGTAAATCAACAACACTCGTTTTAAAATCAAATTCCTAGTGTTCTTTATCATTCTACAAAACCCATTCTACACTTAGATGGGTGACCATGAATTTCACACTTTTGAACATCAATTCAACAAGTATTTGACTAGGGTTTACTCTTAGACATGTTTTCATTACTAATTTCATCTGAACATCAATCATGCAAGTCTAATTTTCGATTTCATATATTCACTAAGAATTCAAGATGGAACTAAATAATGAAATTTGGCATACCTTATGATCCCTTCATGGAGGTGATCACTAATTTGAGCTTAGATTTCGATTTGGACTTAATTTTCCCCTTCAATTTGATGAAATTATGTTGATTAGGGTTTGAGTTCAAGAACCCCTTGTGTTCCTGTGGAAAACCTAGACCAGAACACACACTGAAGTGTGTGTTTTGGTGTTTTGTTTTTATTAAATAAAACCATTTTCAATTTTGTCAAGTTTAGTCCCCTCACTTGTTCAACTTTTTATAAAGAGTATTTTAACCAAGTTTTTCGTATTATGTCAAGACTTATAATTAACTAGGTTATTTATTCCTAGTTATTCTATTTTGACCATAACCGACATTTGATTATAATATAAAAATTTATATTTTTGGGGTTTTACACATCCCCCCCACACTTAAATTACATATTGTTCTCAATGTGTCCCAAAAATTAGTTTTTAGGTTGATTGAATGTGTAAAAAGGTGTCGAAAAACAAAATTTTATGATACTGGGCGTCTGGCCACGGCCCTGTGTGGTCCGGGCACAGCCCCATGGTCAGATCACCTGTATCATATTTTGACAGAAGATTGGTCACGGGGTGTGTTCAGCGAGCACGACCCGTTTCCAGTTACCTGAACTGGGCAATTTTCTGCAGAGCCTGGGCACGGGGCGTGTTGGGCGGGCACGGCCCCATGATGAACTTACTGTAATGCTTGAAAAGTTGTCGGATGGCTCTGTTTTCGTGCATGGGGTGTGGTTTTAATGTTCCCTTGATAACCTCCATATTTTCTCGTATGTTAAACCATTACAACATCATTCATACACCATACAATAACTTTAAACCATCATTCCTTAAAGTACGAAATACATAGGTCTTAAAAATTAAAACTACAAACTGGAAATTAAGATAGATAAGTAGGTCCTAGAATGCAAGAAATTTAAACCATGAAGAAGTTCTATCCTAGATGTTTTCATGACAAGAACAAGAAAAACGCGAAAATGATACTTCGGTTGATAAAGGCCCTTAGAACTTCAACCGGAGGGTGCTCCTCAAACATCATTGAGCCACACCTCAATTTCCCAAGGGAGAAGGAAGACGGGCTCATTGTCCATAACTTCTTGAGGTACGACATCTACCTGAACCTCGTGTAATGCTTTTAGAGGAGGCTCCGGAGGAATGTCATCCCATCCGGTTGGGTTGACAACTTCTTGCGCTAAGTTCCAATATTCTTGTGGGAAGATCGGTTCCATGGGTGGCATAGCAAGAATATTCAACCTTTGGTGCAAAAGGTTGATTTCTTGAAAGCTATTTTCCAGCCCCACCTTCAAATAGTTGATACGGTCAATGAGGACCTCTTCCACCGATGTCATTTCATCAAGTGCTTCCCTTAGTGCACACACGTATCAGACAAGAGTAGCTTCTATTGACGACCTTCTCTCCATTCGATTGTTTCTCGAGTGAGCTGAAGATGTTCCACTGTTTTGGCTTGACATTCTAAGAAAATAAGACGAAAAATTCAAAAGAATAAAACTGACACTCTGGCCACAGGCCCGTTCCCGCTGGGCACGGCCCCGTGGTCAAACCCTGCAAGTTTTCGAATCAAGGAATATTATTGTTTTAAATTATTTTTCTGTATTTTGAAACATTTCTGAACATAAATAACTTAAAAGAGTGTTGTAAACTTATTTTTGATAAGATTCCTTAGTAAAGACCTTGCAAATACTACAATAAAGCTTGAAGCTATGAATGTTTCAAGCTTTAATGGAGGTTAAAGAGTTTTGGAGAAGAAGGTAAATGACAAAAGTGGTAAAGACAAGATGGTTTTTGAGAAACCTTCTTTAAAATATACCTTTTAAGGTATGTGTGAATATCCCAGCAAATCTTGGTCTTTGGAATGAGTCTAAATGTGTAGGAATCATGCTGACTTTATAGAAAACGACAGCACGCTGACCACGGCCCCGTGTCGGCTGGACACGGGCCCGTGGTCAGACACAACTCTGACACATTTTGCCCATATTCTGAGCACGGGGCGTGTTGTCCTGGATACAACCCCTTGGTCAATTTTGAGGTGGGCACAGGGCGTGTTGACCATGGCATAGCCCCGTGGCTAGAGTTTTTATGAAGCGGCGTCTCATTTTAAGGTTTTTATTCGGATCGGGTGGTTCCTTACTGGCGGGAACAACACTGAAGTTCCTAAGGTACCTTAATTGCTCTTGATTTAAACAAGAACACAAGAGGTTATCGAAAAGGGTAAACCTAAACTAAATACAGGTGGGCGAAACCAACCTTTATTCCCCTTATCCGGGCTCTTGTTAAAGAAGGTATATGTCGAATCGCTCGGGTCTATGAGCGCATCGGTGGGGGCCGATGGAGAGTCCTTCACGGCACAATCGACACAGGGACGACTATCGCTCAAGTTTTCACAAGAGGTTGAGGTGCTTTCGGTATTGTCAATGTTGGTAGAATTCGAATGTAACCTCAACAATTCTCCTTGATCGTTGTCTTGCGATGAACAACTTGTTTTCATCTCAAGCTCTAATTCCTTTAATTTTAGGAGAATTATTTCTTCGAGTCGACATAATTTTTCGGAGGTTATGTCGTCTAAAAGAGATGGTTGAGCGCATTCGGGCGAAAGATAATGATCGTTTTTACTTTCGCCCATCTTAAGGTTATTATAGGAAAACGATAGGTCTAAATAGTGGGGAATGCAATTTAGAAAGAAACATTCTAAATCTTTATGGAATCCATCACATATTTGACACCACTCACCGTAAGAGGAGCGGAAGTAAAAATAATTAATATCACTCATATTTTTGTTAGAAATTACCAACCGTCGGGATCTTACGGTTCTGTTTTCAGCAACTGGAGGTTGGACACATGGGCGTGTTCAGTGGGCATGGCCCCGTAGTCAGCTACTGTCTGACTTAAAACAGGATTGCCAGTAATGGAGATGGACACGGGCCCGTGTCTGGCTGAGCACGGCCCGTGCTGAAGTCTGCAGAAACTGAAAAATTTAGAAAAATCCTAAAAAATAGAAAAAGAAGTAAAAATAATTAGGCCGTTGATTTTAAACTTTCTTAAAATCCTTGTGTCCCCGGCAACGGCGCCAAAAACTTGGTGTGTGTTCGGCGTGATATATTTTTATTGATATTTTAAGCCCATTTTACACATTAGTCAAGTTTTAAATTTATAAAACACGATATTCTACTAACACTAAACACACACTTGGGCAAGTACACCCATCGTGAGCGTAGTATAGCTTTGGTAAGATACCTTGGTCGTCCAAGGTCACAAGAGCTTTTAGTACCGGTTTATCCTCAATGTCTAATCAATCTTCTTCTTCTTTTTTTTTTTTTTTGAGAAAAGTTTTGAAACATAAAAATAAAAACTAACAATGAAAAGATAAATAAAATAAAACCAGATAGACAAGATAGAATCACTTGGATCCGACTCGTCTTTAATGTATCCTTTTATGAGTTTTGCACTTCCGGTCTTTTTAAGAGATTATCTTGGTTATAGTAGTAGGCCCCTCTTTTGAAGGTGATGTTACCCTCAACCCAGTGGTTTGAGTTAGCAGGGATACAATCACAAAGGGTCGGAATATTGAAAGATAATTAAGTTATGCGAAAAGTGGTAGGCCCCTCTTTCGAATGTGATGTTACCCTCGGCTAAGTGGTTTGAGTCAGCAATGATACAATCCCAAGAAGCCGGTATAAAGTATTAATAGTATTTTACATATGAGGGGTTCAAACTATTCGTACCCCCGTCATCCAATACCAGTGGGTATTGAAGGAGGTCCTAGTAAGTTTGAACCAGGTCTTTGTAGGATCTATACACTGAACAAGGCAAGAACCTTACCAAACCATTCCCCTAACCCCCGACCAGGTAGTCAACATGCCTTTATATAGACCATAAAGACACGAATGATGCAATCTTTTACTTTATATAGACAGTAAAGTAACCTCAAGACACCACGGAAAAATGATAAGAAAAATTAACCTTCAACATAAGAAACTAGTTATTAAAGTCATTAATACAAACCCAAATAAAAAGTGCCGAAAGATTAAAAATCAAAAGTAATACATAAAAGACGTGTCTTCACCAAGTGATGTAAGAGGCTTAACCAAACATGGCCTTTGATTGGCAAGAACTCTTACAATCAATCTTGGATCCCGAGACTACTACACACTCTAAAGATGGATGATGGATGATGGTGGTGGGTGTTGGTGATGTAGTGGTGGTGGAGTGGTGGCAAAGTGGGAGAGTAGTGGTTTGCCAAGGGATGCCTTTCAAGTGAACCAAGCACCGCTATTTATAGCCTGCACAGAACTTTGGCCATGGCCCCGTGCCCGCTGGGCACGCCCGATGGCCAGCCTTTTCTCTTCCTTCATTAATTGCAAGTGTCAGCAGGGGGCCCCACACGGCCCCGTGTCTCCTGCGCATGACCCCGTTGTCAACTTCGTATCTGTACTATCAAGATTTGGCAAGATTCTGCGTATCTTTGCATTGACCACGCCCCGTGCTGAGCTGGGCATGCCCCCGTGGTGGGCATGGAAGCTTCTACATGTTTGTCTTTTGTGCAGGTCCCTGACCACGCCCCGTGTTCAGCTGGGCACGACCCCGTGGTCAGTGTTCTGATTTCTTGTTTTTGGGGATGCTGCCGAGGGGTCGTGCATGTCACGTTTATTCTTTCTTTTTGTTAATTATGTTGGTTTTGGTTGCTTATTTGCTCCTTTTGTTCATTTAAGCTCATTTGGTCCTATAAATTCAAAAGGAAGAAAGAAACACGCTTTTTCCAACATTAGTACTAAAAAGGTTAGTTTTATGCCTCATTTGATGTAATTTATATGTTGCATTTTGCACACATCAGTAATCCTCTCCATCCACGTTCAATTTGCAATTCCGACATATATCACAAACAATAAAACTTTTATTATCACCTCTTTCTACATCCATAGGCATATGTAATTTTGTCAAATTAAACGAAGGGTGTTGAATAAATCTATGTGAAACAAAAGATTTATTTGCACCCGTATCAAATAAAATGCATGCGAGAATTTTATTTACGGTAAATCTACCTGAAACCACATCGGGTTCAATTTTGGCCTCCGCCGCAGTTATGTGGAAGGATCTTGCTTTTGGTTTTGGAACTTCCGCCTTTGTGTCGGGTGTCTCTTTCTTTCCTACCAACTCTGGGCATTCAGATTTCTTGTGACCCGGTTGGTATTACCGACACCTTACCAGGGCAAATGGAAGCTGCATGTCCAGTCTTCCTGCATATCGCACACGACTTGTTTATAAAATAACATTCTCCCTTATGAGCACGACCACACGTTTTATAGCTAGGTGATCCCCCTTTTGCATTCGCTTTCTTTGAGGACTCGACCGTCTTTGGCTTCTTTGTGGGGCTTGGGTTTGCATCTAACCCCTTTCTTTCACCTCTTTCAACTTGTTTCTTTAACTCTATTTCACGTTCTCGTGCAGCATTGATAATCTCTGTGAGATTCTTGTAATTTGAGGGAGTCATAAACTCCCTATACTCAACACATTATCATTGTGATATATCTTTTGTTCTTCAGTTTTTACCAATTCATCACTAAATTTCAGCTTATCAAGAAATATCCACGTAATCTTGTCTATCGATTCACCTTGTTGCCTTAGATGCATAAATTCTTCCTTTATTTTGTTGATCACGACCCTAGGGCTGTGATGCTTGAGGAAATGTTCTTTAAATCCCTCCCAAGTCATGGCCCGAGTAGCCTCAACCCCTTGCTCTTTCTTGAGGTTATCCCATCAATCTTTTGCTTGGCCTGTTAGTTGGCCCGTTCCGTAAACCACGAAATCGCTTGGGTCACAGTGAGTCCGTTCAAACACACCCTCAATATCACTTGTCCACCTTTGGCAAGCAATTGGATCTACTTCACCATTGAAAATGGGGGTTTACATGCTACAAACTTATTGTATGAGCAACCCTTCTTTTACTTGACCTTACCTCTTTCGTTGGTAAGATCCCCTTTTAGTTCGTTTATCCTCTTTTCAACAATCGTGAGTATCATAGTTTTTAGCTTTTCCATGAATCCCAGTAGGCTAGCTTCAAGGGCTTTTCCGACTTCTTTGAAAATCTTTTCCTTTATCTGTTCGATAATTAAAGGTACCGTGTCATCACTGTTTCCGCCCGACATCTTTATATCTGAAACGTTTACATCAAAATGATAAACATTTCATCTCATTGTTCTCACATTATTATGTGAGATTTATCCTCTTCATTTGTTTCGGTACTCTGTGTATCTTTCTACTTCGGTTTGGCCAAGTTTATAACTTGCCTAAACCGTTTATGTTTAGCACGCTTTCCGGGGTTTGAGTGTATTAATTCACTCCTCCCATGCACTTTAACTCATTTTCTTTTCTAGTATTTTATTTGAAATTCATTGTATAATTAATTCTTACCAGATGTCCTGATCAAGCCTCGAACCGCACACATTTTGTCATTAACCATGAGCTCTGATTACCAACTTGTAACACACTTAATTCATTTTCACTCTTGTGTTAGTAATTAACTAACAATTTAGTGTAAGAGAAAATTTCTGTAATATTAGATGGAAATATAAGTTATTACAAAATATTGTTTAGGATAATTGTTTAGATACATAGAGTATTTCCAAACCATCTTAGGTTAAAGTTTTTAATGCAAGGATTTAACAAAAGTTGCGGAAGCTATATTCTTCATTGTATTCGGTTCTTTAGCGGCAGCTTAATCATCATCCAAAATAGTTACGAACCACCCATTACTGAAATTTCGCAATGCATTAGTATTGTAATACGAAAGTGAACAATAAACATAATTTGCATTGCTAAACAACAAAACATAATTTTTTTTTCTGCGTGGCGTCGGCGACGCCGTCTCCTTTCTCGCGTCGACGCAATATGCCATAGGCAGAAAATTAATGTGTCTGCACCACATGCAGCGTCGGCGACGACCCAAGGGGCGTCGACATCGCCTTCTACTGCTCTGATTTTTATGTTGTATTGTTTTAATTGTCCATTTGACCCGTTTCAAGCCTCGTATCTAAAAATACGACTCTGGACTTCCAGGAATGCTTTTATAAAAACATCTTTCTTGTTTCGATCTTATATTACTTCCGTGATGAAAATTTATATCAAATACACATCCTCGAAATCATATTCGTGCTTATAAGTTTCTTTGAGAAAGTCATCAATTTGTTCCTAATGTCTAATTAACCCTTGTCCTCACAAACAGGATTCGTTTGAAAAATGATAACCTATCCCAGGATTCCTTATCTCTATTATTTCTCGCTCCCATTCCTGGTTTGCGCTTTTAAAACAATTAACCCATTAGTAGTCTAAGTGCATGAACTTAGGCTATTAAATAAAATTATTACTTGATACTTCACGTGTCCCTTATACCCATTTCCGGATTCAATATCTACGACTCTCACGCTATCATTACCGGTTCGCAAGTTTAATCAAATACTACCCATCACCCGGGCTTATAGTTCAAGGATAAAGTGTTTCCGTTTCCCGGATCACACTTACCCTTAGTTGACCCGTTTGATTTACTATTATGAAATTCATCATTATGAGTAAACCAATCGCACTAACTTTCATTTCTACATATCAACAAATCTCAAAACGGAAATTAAACAATTGGAAAAAGAAGTTACTAAGTTTCAAGGTCGATTTCGAGAAGGCTTATGATTCTATCAATTGGAAATTTCTTTTCCAAATGATGGAAAAGATGGCTTTCCCGGAAAAATGGATCTCTTGGATTAAAGGTTGCTTAGTTTCCGAAATGGGGTCGGTGCTCATTAGCGGGTCGCCAACGAATGAATTTAAATTTAAATTGGGTTTAAGGCAAGGAGATCCCCTTTCTCCTTTTCTATTTATTATAGCTTTGGAAGTCATTAATATGCTTATGAAAAGGCGATTGATTTGGGTTTGTTTCATGGGGTCTAACTTCCAAACGGAGGTCCAACAATCTCTCACCTTTGCTACGTTGATGATGTGCTCTTCATAGGAGATTGGTCAGAACATAATGTGGCAAGCCTTGATCGGCTCTTGAGATGGTTAACTCTTGTAACAGGTCTTAAAGTGAATCACCAAAAGTGTAAGCTCGTTGTGATTGGGGTAAATGGTAGTGAGGTGTCTCGTTTTGCTCAAACTCTCAATTGTGAAGTCGGGTCCCTTCCTTTTATGTATTTGGGAATCCCCATTGGGGTAAACATGAAGAGAACGAAGTTCTGGCGGTCCATTATAGAAAGATTCAATGCGAAACTTTCAAGATGGAAAGCTAGACATCTTTCCTTTGCGGGCAGAATGACGTTAGCTAAAGCGGTATTGGGAAGTCCTCTGTCTTACTATCTTTCTCTTTTCGCTGCCCTAAAAAGTATTATTAATAGACTTGAAAAGATCCGAAGGGACTTCATTGGGGGGGGGGGGGGGGAATGGGAACAGGTCATAAAATTAGATGGGTCCGTTGGGATCTCTTGGTGAAACCAAAAAACGGGGGCGGTATGGGAGTTGGTGGCATTAAAGACTTCAATTACGCAATGATGATAAAATGGTGGTGGAGGTTTAAGATGGATCCGAACCAACTTTGGGCTAGAGTTGCGGTGGCTATTCACAAAACAAAGAACGACTCATCTTTGATTCCTTTTAAAAAGACGGTTCCGGGGGTTTGGAAGGATATAGGAATGATGGGTAAGTTGTTTTCGAAACTCGGAATAGATGTACATCATAAGTTGGTGACGGAGATTGGTACTGGTGAAAACGTCCTATTTTGGAAGGATCCTTGGATTTTCTCGCAACCTCTTAAAGAGACTCATCCAGATCTTTTCAGGTTAGCTAAAGACAAAAATTCCATGGTGGCTTCAAATGCTTCTGTTGTTGGAAACTCCAGCCAATGTAAGTGGGAGTTGGATAAAAATCCGGCTACTAATGAAGAATGGATGCAACTTGGGGACCTTATGTGTAAGCTGGGTCAGATTAGATTAAAGAACTCGAGAGATGTTTGGAAGTGGCAAAATGACTCGGGAGAGCTATCATGACCTTATTTTTGTGAGTTGTTTATGGGCACATAGTATTTGGTGGAACATGTTGACCTGGATACGATTAGCTTCCCTACAGGTTGTAACTCTTTGAAGGACTATTTGGAAACGGAACTATTTGGAAACGGATTGTATACTTGGTGTGCATGGCAACGACTTGGAGGATATGGGGAGCCAGAAATTCGAAAGTTTTCGACGATTGATTCATCCCGATTATAAAGACGGTGGAGCTGATAAAAGAAGACGTGTTCTTTTGGATCACCAATTGGTCCAAGCTTGTCAAGCCTCGGTGGGGAAGTGGCAAGTGTTTGATGTTGTCGATCTTTTTGCTTTTTCTTTTCCGTGTACTTTGTTTTTCCCTAGCTCCTTGCTGACTCTTTATATAAATATATTTATAAGGTGTTGTTGCCGATCAAAAAAAAAACATAAAAGACCATTAAAATTGAAATATTTAGAATGTTAGTAAGCAAAATGATTGGCAAGATTGGATTAAAATTCAAGATTTTCTAATAGATACCAAGATTGTTGATCGACAAGGTATGCTAAACCTTTACTCATTGTATCTGATTTAGTAAGATGTTAACGAAAATAGATATAGATAACACTAACAATTGTAAAGAAACATGAAAGATACACACGTCTTTGAAAACTCAAAATATACTCCTTTGGTTGTCATCAGTTATTTGCCAAGAAGGTATAGTGTGCAATATTATCAAATGGATTTTCTCGATTTATTACTGATTACGTAAAAGCCAGGGAATAGGGTCTAAATTTTTCGTCAAAATTATTATAATTGTTATGATGACCACTAAAACAAAATGAATCAAAAAGTACTATATAAACGTTTATATAAATAAACATCCGCTTATTATTCGCCGGGTTGTTATAAAAAACGGTTGTAGAGCTGAATATAAATAAAAATAGTATTATAAATTAAAGACAAGTATTATTATTACGAATAATCATTTAATCTATAATCTATATCTATATCTATACTATATATATATTATAATGCATGAGGGAGGGGTATTTTAAGATACCCAAAAAATAAGAATTTTTCCCCCTCTTATTTATAGAAAGACCCCTAAAATAAGGGTAGTTTTGTCTTTTAAACACTATTTATTTTTTAGCCCCTAAACTTATTACATTAAATCCCTAAGGTTTTATCTAAATAATAGATAATTAGTTACAATTCACTCATCCACAACAAACTTATAATTTTTTTTACGTATTCTTGACATATCTTATAAACTGTACTGTTTAAAAAAATCCAAAGATAGCATGACGACCTACACATTTTTGTCGACGTTTCGGTAGTTGTCTTGTTCAATATCGACGCACGGATTAAAAGGCAAGTTGATAATGCTTTAATGTGCAAGTAATTAATACTTGTGATCTAATGCACCTAATCTACAAAGATGGGCTCCATCCATACAAACAAAAACAAAAACAAAAAGAATTAAAAGTACCGTAATATAAAATGAATATATTATGTGTCACATTTTATTTTATTAAAACTTCCTAAAATTTATACTTAGATATACCTTATAAAAACTTAAAACTAACCACAACAAACTTCCTAAATAAAAGGGTGGCAAATCTAAAATTAAACACTAATGCACTTCTATAGTTACTAGTATAAATACATAGCAGGATACCCCTATATTTATTGCTAAACAAAGTTAAAAATAGATCTAGTTCTTAATTCAATTGTTGCGAAAAACCAAGTATGCGAGATTGAAAATTCTAAAGTCAGTTCTATTATATCGTAGCAATGAATAATTGTTTTCTTTTATTTACTTTTATGACAATGTTAACTTATTTGATTTTTTAGATTCAGTTGCATGATGAACATGCCAATTTAAACAACCTATTTGTCAAACAAGCTTTTAAAGTATTGATTTTGCTGGTTTTTAAGTATTATTTTTGCGTATATCTTTCATATTAACATGTTCGTTATGTTATTATATGTGTGTTTTATAACAGGACGATGGTGATAAAAGTGTTGATATTATTTCTTTTGGTGCAATGTTTAGTCCATACGTGTCTAATCTTTAACGTGAATTTAGTGAAGAGGTAATTTTCAGGTTTATTTATTCTTTTTTTAACTTTCGTATTCAATTTTTGTCCTTTCTAAGGATCGGAAGTTTGAGACTAAAAGGAAGAGACCCAAGAGACTCTCTGAATGAAAATGGAGCGAGGTTACTAATTTAGACAATTCTAAGGACAATGACAAAGAAGAGGAATTAGAAGATATTGCCGATTCAAGCACAAACCAGAAAACCCAATTAAAAATACCCCGAGTGTCAATTCAGAAGCAGAACAGATTTCATGCAGCCTAATATGAAATCTATCAAGTGTTTTTATGTTTTTTTTTTCATTTTCAGTTGTTATGTTTGATCTAGACGTATGAGTAAAGTTTATTTTATATTTGAACTTTATTTTTGGTGTTAATATAATGCAGTTATTGACCATATTAATAAAGTTCAAAATAAAGTTAGTATCCTAAATTTACAAGTCAACTGAACTTATCTATACTATATTATAATGCATGAGGGATGGGTATTTTTTTTCATTTGATTATTAATTTTTATAAAAAAAACAATATTTTTGGTCTTTTGATTATTAATTTTTATAAAAAAACAAAAATTTACATATGTGTAACACTTATGACATATATCCACCACAATAATGTTATCATAAATATTATACGAATAAGAAAACTACCAGAAATAAGTACCGCAATGCATGAGGGAGGGGTATTTTAAGATACCAAAAAAATAAGAACGTTTCCCCCTTTTTTTATAGAAAGACCCTTAAAATGAGGGTAGTTTGGTCTTTTAAACACTATTTATTTTTTAGCCCCTAAACTTATTACACTTAAATCCCTGAGGTTTTAACAAAATTATAGATAATTAGTTACAATTCAACACTCCACAACAAACTTATATTTTTTTACGTATTCTTGTCATATCTTATAAACTATACTGTTTAAAAAAAATCTAAAGATAGCATGACGACCTACATATTTTTCTCGACGTTTCGGTAGTTGTCTTTTTCAATATCGACGCACAGATTAAAGGGTACAAGTCGATAATGCTTTAATATACAAGTATTTAATATTTGTGATCTAATGCGCCTAATCTACAAAGATGAGCTCCATCTATGCAAACAAAAAAAAAGTACCTTAACATAAAATGAAGACATTATGTGTCACATTTTATTTTATTAAAACTGCGTAATATCTATACTTAGATATATCTTTTAAAAACTTAAAACTAACTACAACAAACTTCCTAAATAAAGGGGTGACAAATCTAAAATTAAACACTAATGCACTTCTAAAGTTACTACTACAAATACATAGCAGGACACCCCTATATCTATTACTAAACAAAGTTAAAAAATGAATTTAGTTCTGAATTCAATTGTTGCGAAAAACCAAGCAGGCTAGATTGAAAATTCTAAGGTCAGTTCTGTTATATCGCAACAATGAATAATTATTTTCTTTTATTTACTTTTATGTGATTGTAAACTTATTTGATTTTTCAGATTCGGTTGCATGATGAACATGCCAATTTAAACAACCCAGTTGTCGAACAAGTTTCTAAGGTATTGATTTTGCTGGTTTTTAAGAACTATTTTTTGCGTATATCTTATATATTAACATGTTCGTTATGTTATTATATGTGTGTTTTATTGCAGGATGATAGTGATAAAAGTGTTGATATTATTTCTTATGGTGCAATGTTTAGTCCGTACAAGTCTAATCTTCAACGAGAATTTATTGAATAGATAATTTTAAGGTTTATTTAATCTTTTTTTTTTTTTACTTTTGTATTCAATTTTTGTCCTTTTTAAGGATCCGAAGTTTGAGACTCAAAGGAAGAGATCCAAGAGACTCTCTGAATGGAAATTGAGTGAAGTTATTAATTTAGACAATTATGAGGACAATGACAAAGAAGAGGAATTAAAAGATACTGTCGATTCAAGCACAAACCAGAAAACCCGATTAAAAATACCTCGAGTGTCAATTCAGAAGCAGAACAGATTTGATGCAGTCTAATATGAAATCTATCAAGTGTTTTTATGTTTTTTTTTCATTTTCAGTTGTTATGTCTGATCTAGACGTACAAATAAAGTTTATTTTATTTTTAAACTTTATTTTTGGTGTTAATATAATGCAGTTATTGACCATATTAATAAAGTTTAAAATAAAGCTAGTTAGTATTCTAAATTTTCAAGTCAACTGAACTTATATAAGTTAATATTCTAAAGTTGCAATAAATAGATATTGCAGTTAGATATAGTTAAGCTGAAATTATAAAATATTACAGTTATTCTTGGATATTAATCTAATAATTTGTATTTCTTAATTAAAAAATAATTAAGTAATAAACTTTAAAGCTAAACTAAAAAACTGAACTTACTATGATACAAACTTAATAAAGATATAAACTCTTAACATCCTATTTTTTTATAGAAATTGTTTTTAAAATTTTATAAAAATATAATTTTTTAATATATAAAAACGAAATTTAACAATTAAAGTTAAAGGTGTAAAACGTGCTTACAAGTCAACTTCTACTTTTTATTTTTATAAAAACAAAAATTTTAAACTTAAAGTTTATTGGATGAGTACCATGTGGATATTTAAAAAAAGTTACAAACTTTAAGGAATAAAATTATAAACTTTATCATGGAACCAACAAAATAAACTTACTTTACAACTATAACAACTTATCTTTTTGTTTTTGTCATTTGATTATTATTTTTTTATTAAAAACGAAACTTTACATGTGTAAAACATTTTTTTACTTTATTTATAAACAAAACATTTTTTTATAAAAAAATATTTCTTTTATAAACATTTTTTTAATAAGTAATATAAATATAATACTCCAAAAATTTACAATCTTTACTAGATAAGTACTAAATTGTGTTGCAAATTTTTAGGAATTATAAGTTCAACTATATTATTATAGATAATATTAGTTAGTTTCAAAAGAATTTTTTTACCAACTTAACTAGATACATAGTAGACTGTGTTGCATATTTTTAAAGATTAATAGTTAAAAGTAGACTCATACAGATAAGATTTGTTAGGAACTAAAAATCTAAACTTAGGGGCTGTTTGTTTACCTCTTAATGAGACTCTTAATGGTTCAGATCTCTTACTGGTTCAACACTTAATGGTTCAGACTGTTTGTTTCGCGAGCAAATGTCTGAATGGTTCAGACATTTGTCTCTGAATGGTTAAGTATTATACTGAGCATGAATGGTTAAGACATCTAATCTGAATTGGTCAGACATTTGCATCTGAACGGTTAAGCATTATACTGGCTCTTAATGGTTCAGACCTCTTACTGGTTCAGCACTTAATGGTTCAGACATCTTACTGGTTCAGCACTTAATCATTCAGAAGTTGCTAAACAGCCCCTTAGTATGATATAAAGTTAATAAAGATATAAACTCTTAACATCCTATTTTTTTTTATAAAAACGATTCTTGAAGTTTTATAAAAATATAAAATTTTTAAGTCTGTAAAAAATGAAATTTAACAATTTAAGTTAAAGGTCTAAAATGTACTTACAAGTTAAAGACTATATTTTATTTTTATAAAAACGAAAATTTTAAACTTAAAGTTTATTGCATGAGTACTATGTGGATATATAAAAAAAAAGTTATGAACTTTAAAGAATAAAATTATACTTTATAATTTAACCAATAAAATAAACATGCTTTACAATTATAACAACTTATCTTTTATTTTTTGTCTTTTGATTATTAATTTTTATAAAAAAACAATATTTTTTGTCTTTTGATTATTAATTTTTTTATAAAAAAACCAACACTTTACATATGAGTAACACTTATGACATATATCCACCACAACAATGTTATCATAATTATTATACGAATAAGAAAACTATCAGAAACGAATGCCGCAATGCAAAGTGTCGCCCCCGCCGCATCGCGCGGGCACCCTACTACTAAGAATATATACGCGAATTAAAACGATAAAGGTAGGTCTCTCTTAATCTCTTACCTACTGCTCTGGGCTTCTTATACAAAATCACTTAATAGGGTTCAAAACTCAAAAGAGTAGACACCCCGCAATGCTTTTTTGTATAATCCTGGTTCATGAATCCAATCGTGTTTCAGTTGTTTTTCTATATTTTGTATAACAATGCGGATATGCTGAATTATAAATCTTAAAAAGTTTGGATTCGGAATATAGAAGTTTGAATACATGGTCTGCTTAGGACTTGAGATAGGTTGTAAATGTTCTTATTCAAATGTCACATGGTATTTGTGTATATTGTAGGTCCGTTTTCGGTGGATCGATTATGAAACCTAATCCCTGTTTATAGCAAACACAATCACGAGTGCGGAATCCCCGTGACGATGCAAACCAAACACAGAATAGCAAGACACGAAGTAACGAAAGATTCACAGTCTATTGATTAAACGGATGAGAAAAACATCAAACATATACACACAAAGCTTGAAGATAAACTCACAGTAGGTTATGCTCTCATAACTTCACACAGAAGACCAAGTGTGGTTTATATAGTGCAGCCCAGCCCAATCATGACGAAGAACATAAAGGGGCTGACGAAGAACCTTGGTCGACGAACAACCAGGTTCTTCGCCACTGTTGCGACGAAAAATAGTGTGGCGAAGAAAGAGGTTCTTCGCCACACACATGTATGACGAAATATGGTTTTCGTCGAGAGGCTGCAAAACAGAACAACTGCAAACTGTCAAACAGTTTGCAGTAGAACTTGTATAAACACACACTCAAACATAAACTACAAACCAAATGCAACATGCATTAGTTTAGACTTACATAACAAGAGACAACTTTCGTACCAAAGTTAGATAGGAGGATATCCGACTTGGTCGACTGACAGAACATACAGACTCGATAAACAAAAGACCGTAAAATTACAACGCTAATTAAGAACAAGTTACAGACACAAAAATATGCACCAACAAACTCCCCCTTGTCTGTTACTTGGTCTTCGGTCTCCATTCTTCAATCTTCAGTGTTTCTCGGGCCAGGAACTGCCAGCATGGATCCCACGATAATAACAAAAGCAAGCGACGCGCTGAAATCGTAACGCTTGATGCGCGTCCTTGTCATGGTAAAATATATCGTGTCCGAACAATTTGTTGATCTCGGCCGCATACATATTCACTAACCACATCGGTTCGAGCATGCGGAAGTTTTCTCGATCATCTTTTAACACAATAACGGCCTCGTGCGTATCCGAGTCGTAACATCATAAAGCCATGTTTTCCAGAAAGTTCTGCTTCATCGGCATCAAAGGAATCTTGTCCATAACCTTCGCCGACTGATAAACAAGCTTGTATCGCGCCGTGTTGGTCGATGGATCTAAGGTGAACTTAATCTGCTGATAGATTGGAAACTGAGGCTTGTACAACTCGTCTTTCCAGCCTGTTCTCTTGTTCATCTTTATCTTGCGAGCAAACAACGTTGCTCCTTCGAAGTTTGAGCGATTAATCAGCTCTAGCTTGGTTAAGGCTGCAACGTCATAAAACGGTAAGGACAAAATGCTCAGCAGCGACCTGAAATACTGAATATCGTATTCACGTTTGATGGCCATGCAGTGGATTTCTTTGACAAACATCCAGCAAACAATCTTTCCGTGCAAGTTCTCTTTCTCGAATTTCAGGTAGTCAACTTGAACTTCAGCTGGCATAGGCTTGGAAACTTTGGACAAGAACTGTTTTCTCCACTCTGTGAACGCATCCGAGGCATTATCAGAAGTATCACGATTTTTCAATTGTTCATCGATGACGTCCACGTTTCCTTCAACCAATCTTCATTAAAGGGAGTGAACTCAGTCCCGTCTTCTCGCACATAGGAAGATTTGTTATCACCGCCTTCAAAGACAATCTCTTCAACATTTTCTAAATCTGTTGTTTCCGGCTCACTTGGAATATCATCAATAGCAGCATCATTGATTTCTTTCATCTCATTCAAAGCAAGCAACTGCTCATGCGAAAGGTCAGCAACAAACTCTCCCTCTTCCAGAACTTCTCCAGTAATAGGATGTACAGCCTGTAAAGCAAGATCAGCAGAGCTAGGAACAGAGGATGTACCAGCCATAGAGCTTTCAATGTAAGAACTGCTCTCTAGTTTTTGTATTTCTTCTACGTTTCCATCAGAGGTTCCTTGTGCAGATCCAATCTGTGAGGGCTTGAAGACAACAATTTGAGTAGATGCAGTGGCTGGCGGTTGCTCAGATGTCGCAGAAGGGTCAGGGTTACCCGGATCCTCAGAATCATGATCCCGTTTCTTTAAGACTTCATGTTGTTTGCATCGGTCACCCCACAAAATGTTGACACGCTTTCTGACAAACTCGAAGTCATCAGTGATTCTCTTGACCCCATCTGTTATCTTGGTATTGCGAATGTTGTACCACTCTTTCATGTCGTCATGTTATTCTTTAAGAGTCTCGGCCAACCTTTGAACCTCGATGCTTCTTTCTTTCAAGCAGTTCATATCAATACCACGAGTGTTATCTGTAGCTCGCATTTGTTGCAATTGACGTTCTCTTTCTTCATCAGCAGCCTTCAAGCGTGTATTCTCAGCCTTCAGTTGTTCAATCTCTGCTTGTTGGCGTGTGATCTCAGCTTGTTGACGCTCAACAGTGGAGTTCAACGTGTTTATCTCCAACTGATGCTTGATAACGTCTCTTCTTGTGACATTGATCACCACTGATTGCCTATCAATTTGACCTGCAGTAGCTTGCAATTGAGTAAACAGGAAATCTACCTTTTCATCTTGCTGCATTTCAGAGAATCTCCTATGTCTGCGTTCTGAGCTCGGCTGAGAAGTAGTTGCTCGAATAGTTGATGCTATTGAGCGTGTCGGTTCTTATGGTGTCACTGTTGGAGTTTCAGCAGCTGAAGTGACTACAGGAGTTGGTTCAGATGACCTTGGAGGAGATGAAATAATAGCAGCAGCTTCATCGGCAGTGAGTCCAAAGTTTGGATTCATGTCTGCTTCTTGAATAGGCTCTTGCTGTGGAACGGTTTGCTGCACAGATGAGGAACCGATGTACTTCCTTGCCTTTTTCTTTCTACGTGCAGCAGTTTGTTTCTTCCTTAAACGTTCTACTTTAGTATCCGAAGGAACGTAATCAGCATCATCTTCCCTGTCTAATCTTCCTTACTTTCCTCACACCACGTTCATCGAGATAGAACTCGTACCCAGGCGCAGGTTGATTATCATCAGATTCTGTATCCTCTTCATCACCTCCAGTTGAACTAGCACCAGTTGTACCAGCAGCAGATGCACCAGCAGCACCAGCATCTCCACCATCACCACCTTCATCATCACCATCATCGTCACTGTCGCTTTCGGTAGAATCACCGAAAATATTAATCTTTTGGCGACCAAACTTCTCTTCCATCATCTTTTTCAACTTCGGCTCCTCGTCGTCAGATTGGCTGTCATTGTGACGCCATTTTTCATTTTCTGGAGTGACGTAGTCTGTCTTATCAAGAGCCCCAATCAACTTCCATGGCGGTTGGCTTTCTTTGTACCTATTCGCTGCAACGCCCCTGAATATCTTTAGTGAATGCTCTATCATAGTATCTATCTTCAGAATATCATTATCGGCTTTCGGAAGATTGGGATGTTGGACATTCATGATCATTTGCAAAAATCGAGGATACATCCAGAACTTATTCGTTGTCGTACGACCACCGGTTCTTTTCATATTCTCTTTCATGTTGGCATAAATGTACTTCGAAATGCTAAACGGCTTGTTTAGCACCAAGGCCACCATGAGTCCCACTAGATCATTGCCTGCCATGTCGTAACCAGCATGTCTGTTGCTAAGACATTGAATGAGTACATGTAGTAGAAACTTGTAGCGCATTGGCAATTATCCTTTGTTGATTTGACTACTGAAAATATCACCGGTACATTTCATCCTAAGCAAACAACCGCGTGTGCACATAATTGGAACGGAATACGTTGCGTTCGGATAAACTTGAATTTCCAGTATGGTGTTTAGGATATCCTGAGAGACATTCACATTCACTTGGTTAACTTGCCCTTGTATAAGCTCATTTCCATCAGCTTCAATAACGCTCGCTAAATTCCAGAACTCTTTGATGAGAGACTTGTACACCGGTATTGAAAAAGTAACGGCTTTGTTGATCCGAGATTCCCTTATCCATTTAGTGATCTCCTTCAGTTCCGTAATCTTCCCTTCAGGATCATGGTATGCAACCATGTTGTGATGAGATTCGGACATGACTTGTTCTTCTGGTTTGTCATTTTTCTTAGTCGCGAGCTTACGTTTCTGTGCTTTAGGTGCCATTCTGTATTCGAAAACATCCACTGTAAGTCATAATGTCATAATATGTGCAATAGACATATGTCTATACATGTTCATGTATAAAGTGAACAGTGACCATGTATATACATATATATTGTGAAAGGTGCACACAAACTGAAAAATTTTCTAAGTGTTGGACGACGAAAGATTATCGCAGCGAAGAAAAACATATTTTATGGCGAAGAACCCTTGGTCAAACAAAGTCAACAATGTCCTTTGACCATGGGTTTTTCGCCGACAGGCTTTCGAAGAAAAATGCTTCTTTGTCAAACAGGTTATTCGTCGTAAGCAGTTTGATGAAATATGTTATTTGTCGAAAAGGTATTTTTCGTCAATTAGGGTTTTTCGCCTTTGCTGAAATTGGGGGTTTTTCGATACAGAGGGCTTTTCGATGACAGACGTTGAATCGACGATTGATTCAGAAAATCAAACACAATGGACACTTTGTTAAACACAAACATGAAGAAAACAATCCCAGATGTGTAACCGACATGAGTTCAACCGGAAAATACACCCAAACCCGTCAAACATCACAAAAACTCAAACCCCTATTTTAACACCTAAATCAAAAACCCAAGATATGAACCAATCAACATACACTTATAATGTTTATCAATTTTCGATGAAAAACACGGACACAAAACAGATAGATACAAGGAAGAATCAAACATCAAAGGTCTATGATGATTTTTCAAACATTCGAGCAAAACACAAGGTTATTATGAAGATTTAAATGTGTTAAGGGTTCCTGATTATTTTAATACCTTGTATTTGATAAAAAATCCCAAAGAAAAAAAATGATTTTGAAGTCGGCAGAGTGGTATGGGGGATGGAGTGTGGAAGAAGATGAACAGTTGAGAGTAGGTTTTGAAAAAGGGAAGGCACTGATATACTGGGTCCCCTTTGATAACCTGACCTTCGACGAAAGACCGTCCTCGACGAAAAACGTGATTGGGTCGACGAAAAACCTTGATTGTCTTGTACAGTAAGCCCATGACAAAAGTCCATGAAGCCCAAGGTTTTTCGTCATGACCTCGACGAAAAATGGGTTTTTCGCCGAGAGCAAATTTTATTTTGACCAAGACTGAAACAAGTTGACCTGAATTGGTTTTTCGTGGACCTTTAGGTTTTTCGTGAACCATTTACACCTAAAATTACCAAGTCATTGAATTTTGCACAGATTGAACAGATTTTACTGATTTGAACAGATTTTCCCTTGTGATTAAGTTTTCCAAATGCAAAAGGACATTTTATGAAGAAGTGAAATCACAAACAAGACGGTTTCAGGCTTTTCGGCAGAAAACTCCAGGTTTCAACTTCGGCTAATCAAAAACGAACTTTACAACTTACTCTAGAACAGAATTTAAAATGTGGTAAACTAACGAGAAGCAATAAAAAAGAGTAAACGACGGCACAATGTCAAACTTTTTGCGAGTTTCAAGGAAAAAGAATCATACCAGCTTACGGTCTTTGTCAACATGGTTTTTGTGTCGGTTTAAAGCTTTGGATAAGTATACCACCATAATTATCGATATTGTTGTCCACATAAGCTCAAACTGATCAGATGTAATCATAATTAGGAGATACGATTTACGGTAAGGGTTATACTTACAAGTCGGTGTTCATCCACTCACGACACATTCCCGTATCAAGGTATGCACGAGAGTTCTTCTTACCGGTGAGTATATCGCTTATCATCTGTTTGACCGTATAAAAAGATGTGAGATACTCACTTATTTTTTATTGAAAACAAGCCCTATGTGATAGAATCACTTATTGATGAGGAACTTGATTTTCAGATGCATGAGGGCACAGGAGCAAGTCCGTGAACAGGTCAGTACTAACGTACAGCAAAGAGACGAACTTGACTCCCGGATAAATGTGATATATTATCACTTATTTTGTTTGGACATGTGATTGTTGATCACTTATTGAGATCGAATGCAATATGTACACGTATGTATAGTATCATGGAAGATCTAGACTTCGTCTCCATTAATTTTTGGTAAAAGATACAACCATGATACCCAGATGATAAGACAGCATAAAGACCGTATATCTCAGAACCTCAGCAATCAATCAAACAAAATTTCGGTACCAAGACCATATGCCAATGAGTGGTTCCCACCTGACTTGAAGTCTGTTAGGTTTGTATCATCCTGCACATTTTAATCTGATTGTGAGCCTGCCGATACATCATTAGTAGAGATACTTATCATTTCTCAATTTTTTGTTTTACATTTTTGAACATGTTGACCGACCACACCAGTGAATCTCATCATTTTCCCATATCCAAGAAACTCATTTTTTATTTTCTAATTTTTTCGAATTTTTGAATTTTCTAATTTTCAAACTTAAAGACAGAAAGTAAAGACATATTTTTGGATTTTTGACTTTTTCAAATGTTTTTGTATTTTCTGGAAATTTCTCCCCCTAAAATGCGAAAAGGTTACGAAAATGAAAATCTTTTTGTATTTTTAGAGTTTTTAAAGAAAATATTTACAAAAACGATTAGCCAAAGAAGTTTTACTCGGGTATCACCTTAATGCCATTGACCAAAAGAAGATAATCAAAACGTGATTTATCAAAAGCTTTAGTGAACAGGTTGGCACGTTGGTGATCTGTGTGGATTTTAACAACATCGATGAGTCTTTTGTCAAAACAATCACGTATGAAGTGATATTTAATTTCGATGTGTTTGGTCTTGGAATGTTACACAGGATTTCTAGTGATCTATAAGGCAGCATTGTTATCAACAAAAATAGGAGTAGATAGGAATTCAAAACCGTAGTCGCGCATTTGTTGTTGGATCCACAAAACTTGGGAGCAAAAACTAGAGGTAACAATGTATTCAGCTTCACAAGTTGATGTAGCAACACAGGTCTGCTTCTTGTACTGCCATGTGACTAGGCGATTTCCTAAAAATTGACATCCAGCTGTTGTTGATTTGCCGTCGATTTTGCAGCCACCAAAATCAGAATCACTGAACACGATCAAGTCGAAGCTATCATCCCTAGGGTACCAGAGACCGGTGTCCGGGCAACCCTTCAAATAGCGGAAAATCCTTTTAACAGCTCCCAGATGTGAGGCCTTCGGGTTGGCTTGATATCTTGCGAGCAGGCACGTAGGATACATGATGTCGGGCCTCGAGGCTGTGAGATAGATTAGAGATCCGATCATTGTGCGATTGTATGAAGAGTTAATGCTTTCACCCTTCAGATCCGGAGTAATCCCTTGATTCTGCGAAAGTGGGGTACCAATAGGCATTACGTCAGACATCTGGAACCGGCTCAAGATGTCACCAACATATTTAGTCTGATGGATGAATATCCCAGACTCAGTTTGTTGAACTTGTAGGCCCAAGAAGAAATTCATTTCCCCCATTGCGCTCATCTCGAATTTTTCTTGCATCACACGCTCGAATTGCCTGCATAAAGAATCATTAGTTGAACCAAATATGATATCATCAACATATACCTGTACCAACAGAAGATCTCCATCTTGTTCTTTGATAAAGAGAGTGCAATCAATAAGACCTCACCGAAAACCATTCTCCAGCAGATAGTTAGATAAGGTTGCATACCAAGCTCTCAGTGCTTGATGTAAACCATAAAGAGCTTTGTTGAGTAACCAAACCCGATCAGGGTGAATAAGATCTTCAAAACCCGAAGGTTGTTCGACGTGCACCTCTTCTTCAACCACACCATGTAAGAAAGCACTTTTCACGTCCATCTGGTAGACCTTGAATCCTTTAAATGAAGCATAAGCTAGAAAGATCCGAATAGCCTCAAGACGTGCAACCGGTGCATAAACTTCATCGTAGTCAATTCCTTCGACCTGACGAAACCCTTGAACAACCAATCTCGCCTTGTTTCGAATGACTACTCCACGATCATCCTTTTTGCATTTGAAAACCCAATGGGTGCCAATTTTCTTGTAATTTTCAGGCCTTTCAACAAGCTTCCAGACACCCAGCTTTTGAAACTGTTGCAGTTCATACTACATGGCTTCCACCCAAGAATTATCCTTTAGCGCTTATTTCCAAGACTTTGGTTCTTCTTGTGAAACATAACACGTGAAGGACCAATCATTTTGTAAACCAGATTCTCTGATGGCTGAATACAAACCAGCATTCTGGTTGTTTCTCAGCTGATTATGCGTCTGCACACCACTTTGGACATCTCCAATAATATTCTGCTGTGGATGAGTATCATGAATTCTCGTTTCAGGAACATCAGGAACACGAGTATTAATACCCAAATTGTTAAGATTAAGATCAACAACCAGATCTACACCGGGCATAGGCGTAGAGGTGGATGCATTTCCTTCAGCAGTGTCTACATTCTACACATGAGGAGTTGCTTCAGAAGCACCTTGAACAGGAGCAACCGGAGCTGAAGAGCCTTCATTCGCATCATGGTATTCATAATCTTCCGATGACTCATTGTAATCAACAGCATCTTTAAATTCCTCGTTTTGAACCATGTTGTTAACCGAATCAGAAGCTTGAGGGTTAACAACAATTGGTCTCACCAATGGCGAGTCAGCCACGTTGTCACTTTCAAGTATCATTTGAGCAGCGGTAGATGCTTCGTTAAAGGTTGGCAGATTAAAGGAGTCGAATAGCCCATCATAATCGAACATCCAAGGATCACCCGAAGCTCTAACCGAATTAGTATACCATTAAACCTTTACTTCACTCCATAACTCAATCTTTTTGGTAGCCAAATTCCATACACGAAAATTCGGAGTAGCATATCCAAGGAAGAAACCATCGATAGCTTTGGCGCCAAACTTTCCGTGCGGCTCAATCATAGTGCATGGACCGCCAAAAGATTCTAAGTGAGAAATGTCTGGTTTCCTTTTGTGTAAGAGTTCGAAACAAGTCTTGTCGTGCCTTTTAACTGTGAGAACTCTGTTTAAAGTGTAGCAAGCAGTAGACACAACCTCCCCCCCCCCCCAGAACTGAACAGGAAGCTCCGACTCTACCAACATCGTTCTTGCAGTTTTGATTATCGTTCGATTCTTCCTCTCAGCAACACCGTTTTTGTCACACCCCGACCGCGTAAAACATCAAACCGCGGCGGAAACGTCGGGGAGTGTTGCAACAGAATTATTGTTTCACAACCATGGTAATTAAAGTTTTGTTTTATTTATAAACAAAGAGGGGTTACATTGTCTTTAAACAAGAGAAACAAGAGTACATAACATTATTTAAACTAATCTTGCTTCTTTTATATCACTAAGGCCCGAGTCCACCATAGTGTATCCTGATCAAACCTATGCATCAGCTCCTGAAAACACATGTGAAAATAGGTACGTCAGTATAAAAATGTCTGTGAGATACATAGGTTTTGTTAACATAGGATTCACGACTTATGTTTAAAGAAATGTTTGATAAAAGTTAGTCATGAATCTTGTTAAGTGTTTTCTTTTATAAATCATACGAAAATTTGATAAGAAATCGGATTATATAAAAGAAAGGTGTATGGTTAATTAAATAACCAAGTAAAATGAGTTGTGTAAAATAAATTGTTTGTAAAACAATGTCTTGTGAAAATATGTTATTTATGTAAAATGTAATATGTCTAAACTGAAATGGTTTAAATAACGCCACGATATGTAACATCATAAAAGCACTTATATATAGGAAGTACCAGCGGCTTATCCACCATGCTTTTATCATATTACACACGCCTCGTTACTTAAATCACTTACACAAACAAACCACCAAAAATGTCATGTTTAAACCAATTGTCAAATGTTCATGTGTAAACCATGTCTATTGTTAAATGTAAATCATGTAATGTGTAAACAAATGTCATGTATGGTAAGTAAAAGAAGTGACTACTTAAACCATATGTAAAAATGCACAAAACAAAGTTTTTGAATAAATCAAAAGTTGTGTTTTGTAAAATCCATGCATGCCTTACTGATACAAACATCTATGCGGTAATGTTAAAATGCATACACTCAAGCCTTGCGACTGTGGCGACAAACCCTTAAACGAAGTTAAAGGTTTATCTAAACTATGTATATTGGATTCAGTCATTCCTTCCATCCAAAAAAACCTAGGATTTCGGGAACGGGAGTTGTCAATTCCTATGGTACCATTACTTACTACCAAGCGGCGTGATCAATGTTAATGAATGTATTTTTGTCCCATTTAAACAAACCAAATGTCATACCAAAATGTAAGCATGTTTTATGAAAATAATGTACTAAGTATGCAACAAATGAACATACGTTTTATGAAAATAATGTACTAAGTATTGCAACAAATGAACATACATAGCATGAAATGTGATGTAAAACAATGTACTAAGTATGCACTAAATGGACATACATAGCATGAAATGTAATGTAAAACAATGTACTAAGTATACACTAAATGGACATGCATAGCATGAAATGTAATGTAAAACAATGTACTAAGTATGCACTAATTGGACATACATAACATGAAATGTAATGTAAAAAAAAGTACTAAGTATGCACTAAATGGATATACATAGCATGAAATGTAATGTAAAACAATGTACTAAGTATGCACTAAATGGACATACATAGCATGAAATGTAATGTAAAACAATGTACTAAGTATGCACTAAATAGACATACATAGTAAAAACACGGATAAAATCATGTACTATACGTGTACTAATGTACATAGCAAGTATGATATAAAAACATGGAAAGCACGAAAGTAACAAGTAGGCACATGTGTTTCACCACAAAATGTTTGAAAAACAGTAAAAGAGGGGACTATGTACTCACTTGAGATTGCTCAATAGTCTTTGGATAACAATCAAGCAATGCTAGAAAGATCACGGAATCAATCGGCACCTAATATAGGTAACTACGTTAATAAACCAGACCTAAATCGGAGGATCGGATAAAATGTGGTTTCCTAAACCAAATGAGTATATGAACTCATGTGATATGGTTTAACAAAGCCTACATTCTAAAACGAAACCAGACCTAAGTGCTTACGACCCATTACGACTCGTTTAGGTAACTTATGCTACTTTAATGCGTCGTTCGCGTAAAACACGTTCGGACCGCCTAACTAGTCCTATGACAAGTAATATATGCCTTAACATGTCTAATAATGTTTCCTAATCAGTTTAGATGTCAAAATTTAGGTTACATATGCTTAAAATGAATTTATGCGCAAAAAGGGCATTTTGGTCATTTTCCTAAGGCATATAAACTACCTATCATACAACTAACTAAACGTTGTGACCATAAGGTATAACCTCGGAAGGTTATTCGCTATACAACTATGGTCACCTAATGTGTTTGGTCGGACCCTAATGATCGACCAAACGGGTCGGGTTCGAAAGTCTAAGCGGTTGTTTAGACCGCTTATCTTACGACCCTATATAAGCACTAAACCTAAAGTGACGAGCTAAACATGTTAAAACATGTTTACCGAATTTAGAAAACAGTTTTGATATCATAACAAACGGTTTTGATACCCAAGAATAGTTTGGTTGCAAAATACGCATAAATGCGCATTCTGACCGAAACTATGACTCGTCACTATGCCTAAATAATGTGGTCAGTATGTATAGTCACAAGGGACTATAACCATCGTGATTACGCTCACGTTGCAAAGTTCAAACGAACTTCGTGTTGACAATAAACTGGTCAAAGCTGAAAGTCAAACACAGTTTGACTTTCGTGCTTAAAACGCGTAAAAGAACGAAAGAATACTTACAAAAGGTCCAAGAAATGGAGATTTGATCTAGATATTCTCAGGTATGAAGGATTTTATCCTTCAACTTAGAGAAATCAGATCAAGGTGTGGGTTGGAAGTGAAATGGGGTTGGGTATATATAGTTTTCGGGTAACTGTTAAGATCGTTCATCGAAAACCGAGCTTCAATCTGAGCCGTACAAGTGCACCCATGGTTTTGGAATACCATGGGCACCCCAAAATAGCCCATAGATTACATAAAAATCATTTGCAAGAGTGGGGAACAGCTGGATCAAGCTAGAAAAGATTTTCTGCTGATCTGGGTTGTTTACACGCCCCGCGTAAGACTTAGGGAGGGCTTACCCGGCCCGCCTGAGCTACAGATCAGCAAACAAAGTTTCAGAAATGGCAGTTTTGGTCCCTGCATGCTTTTATGGTGATTTTCGATGCGTTTAAGGCCCGTTAGGCCATTTTCAAGGCTCTACAATGATGCCTAAGTATAGCGGACATGAAACATGCCCAAAAATATGTCGGATTTCGGCTCGTTTGGTCGTACGAACACGTTATTCGGTTAATTACGATGAAACACGAACGGACGTGAAAAACGATCTACATTACGCGATGAATGGAATTTTATCATGCCGATCACTAAAATAAAATATTTTAATGATTTCATAAATTTTTGGATGTCCGGATGTATTCAGAACGTAAGTTATGCGTGAAAATGCAAACTTATGAACTTTTTGACGCTTTTAGTCCCTGAATGACCAAAAAGTTTAGTTTAGCACACCGAACCCCTCAAAGCCTATTTCTAAGCTATGTAAAGGATATTTAGGGTATGTTTAACTTATGATCAAGTTCTGGAATGTCCGTTACAGTATGAATCAACATACTTTCGTAGTTTGTCGAATTTAGTCCCTATAAACGAATAAACTAGATTTTGCCATACAAAAGCCTTCAAAACTTATTTCTAAGTTATTTAAAGGTTATTTAAGGTATGTTAAGCATAATTTACGTTCTGGAGTGTTTTTCGCATTAAACTGATTACGTTTACGCACCAGTTTGCGTATAACTTTCCAGAAAGCGATATAGAGTTTGAAATTGAACAAAAATCAAAACATGCAAAATGTCAAACATAAACAAACAAATATTGGGATCAAATAACATTGGTATATTGATAACTGAACTGATTAAGGTTTATACAATGATTACAAGCACAGATGTAGGGCTGTTCTTTTTTATCCGAAACCCGAAAACCGACCCGAATTCGAAGTCACCCGAACCCGAATTAGAGAATAACCGAAAAACCCGAACCCGAACAACCCAAACCCGACCAACCCGAACCTTAAATGTGTTGGTTATCTGGTCAATTTTTCCCAACTAAAAACCTGAACAACCCGACCCGAATAACCCGAAACTTGAAACCCGAATAAAAACCCGAACATTTGTTGTCTTTTTTTTATAGATGCACATTGATTTGGAGTGTTTTGTATTTGAAACATTAAGTTTTGAGACTTTTGAATACTATCATACAATATTGTTAAATGATGTTTGAATATGTGATGATATTTTTTTAACAACATGATATATATGATGATATTTTCTAAAAAAAAACATTCTTTTTTTCATTTTGCATTTAAACCCGAAAACCGCACAACCCGACCCGAACTAACCTGAACCTGAATAACCCATACGCGAACAACCCGAACTTTAAATGGATTGGTTATCGGGTCACTTTTTCCTAACAAAATACCCGAACAACCCGACCCGAAAAACCCGAAACCCGAAAAAATAACCCGAAGAACACCCTTACACAGATGTCACAGTTTTGTTGTGGAGTGTAGCGAGAACTGTACTAATGAAGAATGCCCTTTGAAGTACATAACTCATCCATTATGCGGTTTTTGAACTCAGTGCCATTGTCTCTTCGGATCCTCTTCACTTTCAACGTGTACAAATTCTCTAGCAAAGTAAGAAGATTCTTGAGGATTTCAGGAGTTTCACTCTTGTGCGCCATAAAAGATACCCAAGAAAATCTAGAGTAGTCATCAGTAACCACCAGACAATAAGCATCCCCAAAGTTTGTCTTGTGTTTCATAGGTCCAAAGAGGTCCATATGAAGACGTTCAAGAGGCATGCTGACAGTGTTGACTTTCTTAATCAGGTGAGACTTCTTCGTTTGCTTTCCCTTCTGGCACGAAACACAGACATATTGTAGATGAAAATTCTTCACAGGCACACCATTCACAAGATTGTTTTTCACCAAATGGTTCATTTTCCTCAAGTGAATGTGCCTCATTCGTCTGTGCCAAGATATAGACTCCTTTTCAACGGCTTTCGAGACAAAACATGTGAATTGTGCCGATGTCGTAATCGCTTGGCTCATATCAAGGATATAAAGATCATTAACCCTTGGAACCGATAAGAGAATCCATTCTTTTGGAATTTTAAATCCAGGCTTTAGCACATAACAACCGGCATCATCAAAATGCACGGTGAATTTCTTATCACAGATCTATGAAACACTCAGAAGATTGTGATCAATTTGTCGTACATAATTGATCTTATCGAAACACACAACACCATTGGAGATCATTCCTTCTCCAGTGATATATCCGCCTTTATCTCCAGCAAATGCGACATAACCTCCTCTAATGTTTTTCACATCATAAAGAAGCCGTAAGTCGCCTGTCATGTGCCTAGATGCTCCACTGTCAACAATCCAATGACTATTAACAGTTCCTCCTAGAACATCCTAACTTGTCGAGGCTGAGAAATTTTCCATAAAGGCAGTCTGATAAGAAAAAGATCCATCTTTAGAGAAGAACTTCTCCATTTCTGTTGATGCAACAGCAGCCTTCTTTATCATAACATATTTCTAACACTTTAACTCCTCTGCTTCCTTTAACAAACTATCAACATCAGAATTCATCTCCTCCTTTACATCCGATTCTGAATTATAACCTCCCACATTCGAGCTTTCTTCATCCGAACTGCCACTATAACCCGAACTATCATCACTTTCAGAGAACTCTTCTTTGTGAACATGCTTGATGTGATTGATGATTTTTGCATAACATGCAGTTCCTCCTCCTTCTTGATCACCATCTCCAAACTGTGCTGACCAGTTACACCCTTCATCAGCATGAACGACTAATGCTCGGTTGGTGTTTGAAGGTCCAGACTGGTTTTGGTTGGTTGTGTTGTTCACAGCTACTATCCCTCTTTCATGGTTATCTTGATTTGTGTTGGAAGTACTTGTCTGATTTCGGAAGGGATTTTGGTTGCCTTGTTTGCTCGGTTGAGTGCACTCACGCTTGAAGTGACCCTTTTCATCACAATTAAAGCACGTAACTGCATCCTTGTCAAAATCGTACTTCGTATCCTTTTTGCTTTCCAAGGTAGTTCTTCCAGTTCGACTCATATAATCTTTAGCCCTTCTAACAGCACTTGCAAACGCCCACTTAATGTCCATTAACTCCATTTCATCATGGTCTATCTGTTGATAATCTTCATTGGTCAAATTAATGTTTCCAATTTGACCTGCGACCAGTCCGCAGTAGGCACTGACCATTGTATTGATAAGTTACATATGTTCCTTTGCCACTTCTATGTTGACTTTTGAAAGGTTTGAAGTATCAGCTCTGACTGTGTTGGGGTTTTGGGATTGAAAGTTGTTACTGTAACATGCTTGTTGTGGTTGGGCTTGTGGTGATGGCGGAAGATAGGCACTTGGATCAAATTGAGGTTGAGTAGTGGAAACTTGAGATTGAGGTTGGGGTTTAGGGAGCCAGGCACTTGGATCAAGTTGAGGTTTTGAAAGGGCGTGAGCTTGAGCAATAACATGTGGTGGTGGAAGAAAGGCACTTGGATCGAAAACCTGAGGAGCTGACTGGGGAAAGGGGCTTGTATTGGACACAAACGCCGTTTGTAGTTTTGGTTGCTGACTGGAACTTGATGCAGGATTAAACCCTCCAAGGTACATTTCCGTATTTTGAGGAACTGCAATCCTTTTAACCTTCCGGATTTCTTCTTCATTCTTGTGTTCCAACTTTTGAACGAATTCATAGATAGTAACAGTATCTAAGACACCCGTATGCTTTAACAATTCAATGAATGGACTCCACTTTGGGGGTAGGGCATCAGCCAACCTTGCAACCATTTCCTGTTGATTAGCGGTAACATTATAAGAATACATTTCACTAATTAAATGATAAAAACGAGTTGTCATATCATTTAATGTTTCATTTTCCATGAATTGAAATGCTTCAAATTCCTTTTTCAACAAATCATGGCGTGTCTTTCTTGTAGCCGCATTTCCTTCTCCTCTTGCTACCAAGGCGTCCCATAAGGCTTTCATGTTAGTACAATAACCGAATTGATGATAAATGTCTTTGTGGAGTGCTTGTGTAAGGATAGCAAACGCTTTCTTTTCCCGATCATATGCCTTTTTGTCGTTTTCTAACATATTTGCCAAGGTCGCTGCAGTTGATCCTGCTTCTTCAAGAGCTGTGTTATATGGCGTAGTGAAACACGTCCATAGCTCGGTGTTTTGCCCTAGAACATAAGTGTGAAATCGACCTTTCCAAGACGGATAATCGTTCATATGATTCAGCTTTGGCGGGCGATTGTTGCTACCCGTTTCACTTTCACTTAATAACAAATTCTGAATGCTTTGATTTTGATTTGTCACGCATGCCCATTGACTTGCAGTAATCGATTGTTGGGGCATCACATTTCTCAACCAAGCCGCTACGGAGGTCGGATCTTGACCCGAGCCTGAACCACTGCTCCAATCCCATGGACTAGTACTCATGTTTTATGTATGAATGAGAATACCTAGTCACAAACTTGAAAAGAAACTGTTAAAAGACTTTTGCAAAGCTTCTGTTGAAAATTTGACAAGGGACACCCACGAAAAACTAGGTTTTTCGCGAAAGACCAAGTTAGACGAAAAATGTTTTTTCGTCAAAAACAATTGCTACGAAAAACAGGTTTTTCGTCAACAATTCTTTTACGAAAAAATGGATTTTTCGTCGAGAGCAATTTGACGAAAAACTAGGTTATTCGTCGCCTGGGTTTTTCGTCAACAATCAGATAAATACAGAGAGTTGTTGAGATTTTTTCAAAAAGCAAATCTTATCTTGTACAGACAAAGACACCCACGTTCAACCTAACAACTTGCCCACCTTACCAACCCATCATGGTGTACCATTTTTCAACAAATATATTTTTATTAAATATCAAGAACATGTTTGAAGATTCGAAGAACCGCCACCGTCGCCAGAACCGTCGGCAGTTCCGCCGCCCCACCAACCGCCACCCGTCCAGCACTCTGCTCAATTCGCCGGAGCCGTCGCCGCTGTCTAGGGTTCTGATTGAACTCAGTATGGCTCTTGTTTGACACACGAACATAAGAGAAGAAGAAGAAGAGGAGAGCGTGAGTTTTCTTTATTCTGTGAAGTGGAGAACAAGACTCTGTGGAGGAGAATGAACATAATTTTTTTGTTCTGGTGGAATTGGGGAAGAAGTGAACACGTACGTGCCTTTATTTCTGATGAAAAATTGAATTTCTCAATTTGATCAGAAAGGTCCCTCAACTTTGACAAAGATCCATCATAACCTACCACTACTTGTTCATTGCCATTTAAAGCACTAAACAGATAAATATTTGTTTCTATTCATTGGTTCCGCTAGTATAATTATCCTTTAGCAGTATCTCGTTTAGTTTGTAGCAAATTGATAATTATTTGTTAAAATGGCAGAAGATAGTAAAATCAAGATTGACAAGTTCGATGGAAGTGAATCTGGATTTTGGAAAATGCAAATTGAAGATTTGTTGTATTAGAAAAGTTTGCATTTGCCTATGTCGGGTGAACAACCGGATGACATGTATGATGAAGAATGGAAGTTGTTGGATAGACAAGCTTTGGGTGTGGTTAGGCTTTCTTTGGCAAAGAGTGTTGCATATAACATTGTCAATGAAACAACCACATATGGTGTATTCAAAGCTTTGTCCAACATGTATGAAAAACCATCCGCTTCAAACAAAGTATTCCTCATTCCACAATTGGTTAAGACCAAGATGAAGGAACATGTCGGTTATCGCTCACATAAATGAGTTTAACTCAATTATCTCTCATTTAGCCTTAGTTGAAATAAAGTTTGAAGATGAAGTACAAGCGCTACTCCTTTTATCAAAATCGTTGCCCGACAGTTGGTCAGGCACAGTCACAACTGTTAGTAGTGCATCCGGCACTACCAAACTCAATTTCAAGACTATTCGTAACTTGATAGTAAATGAAGATATCAGACAGAGAAGCAATGTTGAGACTTCTAATTCTAGTTCTTTATTGTATACAGAAAGTAGAAGAAGAAATAACGAAAGAGGACATAGTCGAGGCAGGTCCAAGTCCAGAAAAAGGGGACAATCAAAGAACAGAAAAGACATTGAATGTTGGAATTGCAAAGAAAAAGGTCACTTTAGAAGCCAATGTACAAAACCAGCTGCAAAGAAAGAAGTAAACAGTGTATCCTCAAAATAATTAGGTGATTCTCTCATCTGTTCTGTTGAAGATTCAGTTGAATCTTGGATTATGGATCCGGGTGCTTCTTTCCATGCTATCTTATGCCCAGATATGGTAAAGAATCTACGAACAGGTAACTTTGGTAAAGTTCGTTTAGCAAATGATCAAATGCTTGATATTATAGGTATTGGAGATGTAGACTTGAAGACCTCATTAGGAACTATATGGACATTGAAAAATGTCAGGGTTATTCCTAACTTGAGGAGAAAGTTGATTTCAGTTGGTAAACTAGATGATGAAGGGTTTAATGTTCATTTTGGGGGTGGATAATGGAAAGTGATCAAAGGAAATTTAGTGATTGCCAAAGGAAAGAAGAGAAGCACTCTATACATGGAAGAAGTTTCTGCTGAAGGTGTTCATGCAATGACCACCGGTTCGAGTCCATCAAATTTATGGCACAACCAACTCGGACACATGAGCGAGAAGGGATTGAAGATGTTGGCTTAGAAAGAATGTTTCCAGACTTAAAGAAAGTGGAAACTGAATTTTGTGAACCTTGTGTTCTTGGAAAACAAAAGATGGTTACTTTTGTGAAGACAGGGAGAACACCGAAAGCTCAGAAGTTGGAGCTTGTTCACTCTGATGTATATGGACCAACTTCAGTTTCATCTCTAGGAGGCTCGAGGTATTATGTTACCTTCATCGATGATTCAACACGCAAGGTATGGGTATATTTTCTTAAACATAAATCTGGTGTATTTGATGCTTTTAAGATATGGAAATATGTTGTTGAAAATGAAACTAATTTTAAGGTAAAGTGCTTAAAGTCGGACAATGGTGGTGAATATATAAGCAAGCAGTTCACTGACTATTGTGCCAAGGAAGGGATAAAGATGATCAGGACAGTTCCTGGAACTCCTCAATAGAATGGTGTAGCTGAGAGAATGAATAGAACTCTAAATGAGAGGGATAGAAGCATGAGGCTAAATGGCGGGATGCCCAAGACATTCTGGGCCGATGCAGTTAACACTGCAGCCTACTTGATCATCCGTTCACCAACCGTTCCCATAGATTTCAAGTTGCCAGAAGAAATGTGGTAAGAAAAGGAGGTAAGTCTCGAACACTTACGAGTCTTTGGTTGTAGTGCTTACGATTTGTTAGAAGCTGGTGATAGGGATAAGTTAGACTTAAAATCCAAGAAATGCACATTCATTGGTTATGGGTCAGAACAATTGGGTTACAGGCTTTGGGATAATGAAGGCAGAAAATTAATCAGAAGCAAAAATGTCGTCTTCAATGAAAACGAATTATACAAAGACAGAAACACCAAAAGACAGGAAGTTCAGAAAGAATATGTTGAATTTGAAAGTGGTGAAACAAGAAAAGAAGCTTCAGTCGACATTCCAGAAAATGGGAATGAGTCAAGCAACAATGGGAGCTCAGGGGATGATTCTAGTAATGATTCTAAGGAAGAAGAAGAAGAAGAAGTTGCTCCTCAAACTCCAAAATCCCCAGAAACACCTCAAGTTCAACCAAGAAGATCGTCTAGAGTCACTAGACCTCCAGACCGATACTCACCATCAGTTAATGTAACAACTCTCATTAAAATTATTACTTCTTATTTTATTTTGTTCATTAGGAAACCCTAATTGAGACCCCAAGTAATATTACATGACCCCTGAAATTTTCAGAACAATCAGAACTAGGATTAGGGCCCCTAAAACTCAAGGGGGGTATTCCCTAATTAGTATTATCCTCGCAGTTTGTTGTCAAATGCGAATTTTATCGAACCGTCGACTCACCTAAGCTACAAACAGACGTGGCTACCCTATGCTAGAGGGGGTGCCCTCGCGCCACGCGACAGGCCCTCGCGCTACGCGAGGGAGCTAATTTTTCAATATAAATTCAGGGCTTTGGTACTTGAATTTTGGCGTTGGTTCGATGAAAAAACTCGTTTCGTACATTGAGACATCGTCTGTTTACTTCAAAACACACACACAGCACGAAATTCTGCCGCGATAACAGGGTAATAACTCGATCACTGCTAAGATTTAATGTCCGATCGATAAAAACCAATCCGATGGATGTTTAAGTGTTGCCCGTATTTGGGCTATACTTTGTCATTCGTCGTGAAGGTTTTGATCTCGTGAGTTGTCGTAAAAGTTGTATTAAGTTACTGACCTAGTTTTTGTGTGCATTGTTATTTGAATTAGGTTAACTTGGCAAAAATCAGTAAGCTAAACGCTGCCCGTTTAAATCTGCAATGTCAGTCATTCTCTTTTATCAAATTGTTTTCTTAAAACTCTACTTGTTTTTCAAGGTTATAATTACAGGGATTAAGTCTTTGTAATCTTTAATTACTGCCGTTATGTGGGGTTTTGTATACATTACTTGATACCCGTCACCATTGGACAACGGGTTAGCCAATGGGTGATCTGACCATAGTCACAGATACTGTCGAGAGACAAATACCGATTTGGGGTAATTGGTTGATAGAAACAATGTAATCACCCTTAGTACTGTATATTATAACAATGTGTCGTTTTGTGCAACTTGAGTGACTCGCCAGTATTTCCCTGCTGATAAAACCTTTTTAAAACATGTTTCAGGTGATCTGCTATAATCCAGGAAAAAGTGCCGTGTAGCACTGCAAGCTTGAAGAAGTGGCTCAATAAAATAAAGAAACATGTTTTTTGTAAAAACAGGGATTTCCCAGTGAAATCACCTTTATTGTAAATTATGGGTGTTATCCCCAATTTGTGAAATAGAATAAATTAGGTATTTTCAAGATTTAAACGATCCTGTTAAAATTCCGCTGCCAACATAATAATTACCACGGGTTTCTGTCCCGCGGCTCCTGGAACGGGTGAAACCGGGCCGGGGGCCGTGACAGAAAAAGGTGGTATCAGAGCCACTGATTTAAACCAATTAAGTATTTAGAAATACTTAAATTTTTCTGATTGCCATTATGTGATTATGTGAAAATCCAATTTACAAAATTTTAACTTAGAATTTTGTGTATTTCTTCATATATGCTAACAGCATGAATGAGTTGTCTGAAGCTCTTCAGAATATCACTATCCATTCTGCTGACATGGAAGTTTCCGAGGGTTTTTCCGGTTATTGGGCCGACACTGAGGAACCAATGATATTCCAAGCCCAACCTCAGGAGAAACCAAAACCGAAAAAGAGAAGAAGACTCGTAGGCTAGAGGCGTGTGCGTAGGAAGAAACCAGCGGTACAGAAAGTGAGAAAGACTGAGGATCCAAAGGATAAAGGAAAAGGAATAGAGATCGGGGAAAGTTCTAGGCAAGTCCAGGAAATGCCATCTTGGGAGGAGCTGGATCGTAAACTGGCACTTAGTGACCTCATCGGACCTGCCGATGAAAACCTCTTCAATTACCCGGCGGAAGCACAACTTCCAGTTAATCTGGAACCTGCTATTCCAGATCCTATTATCCACCCCCGACCTCTACCAGAAGAGCTAGAAGAATGGTGGACCACTGACTGGCAATTTCAGAACCTTTTGAACAACCCTAATACCTTTTTCCCTCAATTTGACCCTGAGCCTCCACTACACCCACCAATGAGTACCGAGAACTTGGCTGAACTTCGCCATTATGGCGAGGAGCTGGTGGACACATGAAATAGAATCCGAGATGTGGGGGAGATGATATCATGGAAATACGACGAGAGGGAACGTTGTTTCTAAGATACCAGCTGACGGGGATGGTTGGACTGTGTGGTTGTGGTTATATAATAACAAAATAATAATAATAGTAATAAAAATATAATCCTGTAAAATAACTTAAAAATAAAACTCTTGTAAGATAACTGGTGTGTATGGACGCATAGTAATATATAAAATATGGAAGTCGAAAAATCGACAATTTTGGCTATACATGTTGACATGATTACGTGCAATTATTTTATTGTGTGATTGTTATTTATTTTATGGTAATAACTTATATATATATTAATTACCCGATGGAACACGCCGTCAATGAGCCAGTTAACGAAGTAAATCAACCCGAAGAAAACCATGAAGATCAATTTCTTAATAGGCAAGATATAGAGAATATCATTGCTCAGGGAATAGCCAATGCTATTCCGGCAATTATTGTTGTTGCCCGAAATCCAGTTGAACCTCAACCAATTATTCCTAGCAAACGTACTCATGAAGATAACTTCAATAATAGCGTAAATGGAGGCGGCAACATTAATAATAATGATAACGATGTAATGCAAGCCCCAATTCTTAAGAGAATGAAAGCTGCAACGCCTGGTTGCACTTACAAGGAATTTCTTGCTTGTAAACCTGTTGAATTTGCAGGCAATGAAGGGGCGACTGCTGCACTGCGTTGGTTGGAGAAAACCGAGGCAGTAATTAAAATAAGTAAATGTGCCGTGGAGGATAAAGTCATGTATGCTTCTCATCTTTTCAAGGAAGAAGCATTAGAATGGTGGAATACGGTGTTGCAAGCCAAGGGAAGCGACCTGGCTTATGCCATGAATTGGGAAGAGTTTAAGCGTCTGGTGGAAAGGAAATTCTGCCCTGAATATGAAAAAGAACAAATGGCGAACAAATTCCTAAGCCACCGAATGGTGGATGTTGATTGCCGAGGGTATACTTCGAAGTTTTTCGAATATGCTCGAATTGTGCCTACTCTGGCTTCGCCAGAACCGGTACTTATTTCTCGCTATATTTGGGGTTTAATTAGTGAGATTCATGATATTGTCAAAGCTGCGAGACCCCGCACGATCGATGATGCGGTGGAATTAGCCAACACTTTTACTGACGGACTGGTGCGTACGCGAGAAGAAAATAGGAAGAAGGAATTGGCTTAGAAAATTACCCAAGGATTTCGTGTGGGTAATAATAGCAATTTGAAGAGAAAGGGAACTGGATCATCTTCCACTCCACCGTTCTGCAGGAACTGTAAAAAGAAACATTTTGGAAAATGTAATGAAACCTGCAACTTCTGCAAAGCTATAGGACATCGCGAAGAAGATTGCAGAAGGAAAACAAAGATATGCTACAACTGTGGAGAAGCTGGGCATTTTAGACCAGAATGCCCTAAATTGGTCAAACCCGCAGATAACAAGGTCAAACCTGCTGAAGGGACTAACAAGAAGAACGCAAGAGCCTTCCAATTAACCACACAGGAAGCCGAACTGATTCCTGACATAATAGCTGGTACGTTCTTAGTTCACAATGTTTATGCGAAAGTGTTATTCGACTCTGGTGCAAACCAAATTTTTATAAATACTTCATTCTGCCAAGCTCTTAAGCAACCTTTAACGAAACTTAGGCAAGTTTTTACAGTAGAAACAACAAACGGGAATTCTGTTAACATAGATACGGTTTTGCAAAAAGAAAATATAGAACTTTCAGGTCATAAATTTTCTGCAAACCTCTTACCTATGAATTTAGCTGGATTCGATGTCGTGTTAGGAATGGATTGGTTAATAGCCAACCATGCTCGAATCCTTTGTGATAAGAACTCCATAGAAATCCGTGCACCCACAGGAGAAGTAATTATGATTACAGGGGATAAGCCGCGTAAACCAATGAAGTTCATTTCAGTAATGAAAATTGCTAGTTATGAACGAAAGCAAGGAATAGTGTATATGATTTCAGTAATCATTGGCACTAAGGGTAAAGAACTTAAGGAAATTCCTATAGTATCAGAATACCCTGATGTATTCCCAGAAGAACTACCAGGATTACCACCAGATAGGGAGGTAGAATTTAGAATTCATCTAATTCCAGGAACTACACCAATAGCCAAGGCACCCTATCGGTTAGCACCCACCGAAGCTAGAATTGAAAAAGCAGTTAGATGAATTGCTTAGTAAGGGATTTATACAACCTAGTTCATCCCCTTGGGGAGCACCGGTGTTGTTCGTAAAGAAGAAAGATGGTTCGATGCGAATGTGTATCGATTATAGGGAATTGAATAAGGTTACAATTAAGAATCGATATCCATTGCCTAGGATTGATGATCTTTTCGATCAACTTCAAGGGGCTAGATATTTTTCTAAAATAGATTTACGCTCCGGGTATCATCAGTTGAAGGTACAAGAAGAAGACATACCTAAAAATGCTTTCAGAACTAGGTATGGTCACTACGAGTTTACAATCATGCCCTTTGGATTAACAAATGCTCCGGCAGTATTTATGGACATGATGAATAGAATCTGTAAACCGTACTTGGATAAATTTGTAATTGTCTTCATCAACGATATACTTATTTATTCCAAGAGTCAGGACGAACATTGTGAGCATTTACATGCACTCTTAACTTTGTTAAGAAAGGAAAAGCTTTACGCCAAATTCTCGAAGTGTGAATTTTGGCTACAGGAGATGCAATTTTTAGGTCACATGGTGAATCACGAAGGTATTCACGTAGATCCTGCTAAGATAGAAGCAATCACCTAATGGAAAGTCCCGCAATCAGCTACGGAAGTTAGAAGTTTTCTAGGATTAGCTGGGTACTATAGGCGCTTTATTAAGGATTTCTCTAAGATAGCTGTGCCATTAACGAAACTAACCTGTAAAACAGTTAGGTTTGAATGGGGACCTAAGCAAGAAGAGGCTTTTAGGATTTTAAAGCAAAGGTTAACAAACACCCCAATTCTTGCCTTACCAGAAGGGACAAAAGATTTTAAAGTTTATTGTGATGCTTCTAAGCTAGGATTAGGATGTGTGCTAATGCAACGCAAAAAGGTAATTGCGTATGCCTCAAGGCAATTGAAAAAGCACGAGGAAAATTATACGACACGTGACTTAGAATTAGGGTCGATAATTTTTGCCCTTAAGATTTGGAGACACTATCTGTATGGAAGTAAGTTTACAATCTATACAGATCACAAGAGTTTACGGTATATATTTGGGCAAAAAGAATTGAACATGAGGCAAAGAAGATGGATGGAAATTTTGAGTGATTACGACTGTGATATTCAATATCACGAAGGAAAAGCAAACGTAGTTGCAGATGCCTTAAGTCGTAAGTATCATGGGAAACAAAGAAGAGTTCGTGCTCTTAGATTAAATCTACAGTTAGATTTAATGGAACAATTGAAGAATGTTCAAGAAACAACAATCAAGGATGATGTTGAAGGAATGAAAGGACGAATAAAGGAATTAGAGCAAGGAGCTGATGGAATTTGGAGATTCCACAAGAAGAGGATTTGGGTACCTAAGCAAGGAGATTTAAAAATAAGATTTTAGAGGAAGCCCATAAATCTAGATATACCATGCACCCGGGAAATAATAAGATGTACCAAGATTTAAGAAATAATTTCTGGTGGATATGAATGAAAAAGGACATAGCTAGATATGTTTCTAAATGTTTTACTTGTTCGAAAGTTAAAGCAGAACACCAGAAACCTTCAGGGTTACTCCAACAATTAGAAATGCATGTTTGGAATTGGGAACTAATAACCATGGATTTTGTTACTAAGTTGCCCAAAACCAGAAAAGGTAACGACGCAATTTGGGTAATTGTGGATCGATTAACCAAATCAGCTCGTTTTCTACCCATGAAGGAAACCTTTAGCATGGAAAGGTTGGCAAAATTGTATGTAGATGAAGTAGTATCCTTACATGGAGTCCCACTCTCTATCGTATCAGATAGAGATAGTCGTTTCACTTCACATTTCTGGACAAGTTTCCAGGAAGCAATGGGAACCCGACAAAATTTAAGTACTGCATACCATCCTCAGACAGACGGACAAAGTAAAAGGACGATCCAAACCCTGGAAGACATGCTCAGAGCATGTGTGATAGATTTTGGTGGAAACTGGGATGACCACCTACCCTTGATTGAATTTTCCTATAACAATAGTTACCATGCAAGCATTGAAGCTGCCCCATTCGAAGCACTGTATGGACGAAAATGCAGAACTCCGGTTTGTTGGGCAGAAATAGGAGAAAGCCAATTATCAGGTCCCGAAATTGTACAAGAAACCACCGACAAGATCACTCAAATTAAGGAAAGACTAAAGACGGCTCGTGATCGTCAGAAGAGTTATGCAGACAATAGACGCAAGCCACTAGAATTTCAAGTCGGAGATAAGGTACTCTTGAAAGTTTCTCCTTGGAAAGGAGTAGTTCGGTTTGGTAAGAAAGGGAAACTAAGCCCAAGGTACGTAGGACCATTCCCAGTAATCCAGCGAATAGGACTAGTTGCCTATCGTTTACAACTACCAGAAGAGCTAGCTGGGGTACATGACGTGTTTCATGTATCCAACCTCAAGAAATGTCTATCTGACGAATCCCTGGTAGTACCTCTTCAAGATGTAGAGGTAAATGAAAAGTTAGAATTTGTTGAGAAGCCACTGCAGATAGAAGACAGAAAGGTCAAGTTTCTCAAGCACAAAAGACTAGTACTGGTCAAAGTCAAGTGGGATTCAAGGAGAGGACCTGAGTACACTTGGGAGCTGGAATCAGAGATGAAGCGAAAATATCCCTACTTGTTCCGGTAAATCTCGAGGACGAGATTTTTATTAAGGTGGGGAGGATGTAACAACTCTCATTAAAATTATTATTTCTTATTTTATTTTGTTCATTAGGAAACCCTAATTGAGACCCCAAGTAATGTTACATGACCCCTGAAATATTCAGAACAATCGGAACTAGGATCAGGGCCCCTAAAACTCAAGGGGGGTATTCCCTAATTAGTATTATCCTCGCAGTTTGTTGTCAAATGCGAATTTTATCGAACCGTCGACTCACCTAAGCTACAAACAGACGTGGCTACCCTATGCTAGAGGGGGTGCCCTCGCGCCACGCGAGGGAGCCAATTTTTCAGTATAAATTCAGGGCTTTGGCACTTGAATTTTGGCGTTGGTTCGACGAAAAAACTCGTTTCGTACATTGAGATATCATCTGTTTACTTCAAAACACACACACACAGCATGAAATTTTGCCGCGATAACAGGGTAATAACTCGATCACTGCTACGATTTAATGTCCGATCGATAAAAACCAATCCGGTGGATGTTTAAGTACTGCCCGTATTTGGGCTATACTTTGTCATTCGTCGTGAAGGTTTTGATCTCGTGAGTTGTCGTAAAAGTTGTATTAAGTTACTGACCTAGTTTTCGTGTGCATTGTTATTTGAATTAGGTTAACCAGGCAAAAATCAGTAGGCTAAACGCCGCCCGTTTAAATCTGTAATGTGAGTCATTCTCTTTTATTAAATTGTTTTCTTAAAACTCTACTTGTTTTTCAAGGTTATAATTACAGGGATTAAGTCTTTGTAATCTTCAATTACTGCCGGTATGTTGGGTTTTGCATACATTACTTGATACCCGTCACCATTGGACAACGGGTTAGCCAATGGGTGATCTGACCATAGTCAAAGATACTGTCGAGTGACAAATACCGATTTGGGGTAATTGGTTGATAGAAACAATGTAATCACCCTTAATACTGTATATTATAACAATGTATCGTTTTGTGCAACTTGAGTGACTCGCCAGTATTTCCCTGCTGATAAAACCTTTTTAAAACATGTTTCAGGTGATCTACTGTAATCCAGGAAAAAGTGTCGTGTAGCACTGCAAGCTTGAAGAAGTGGCTCAATAAAATAAAGAAACATGTTTTTTTTTGTAAAAACAGGGATTTCCAAGTGAAATCACCTTTATTGTAAATTATGGGTGTTATCCCCAATTTGTGAAATAGAATAAATTGGGTATTTTAAAGATTTAAACGATCCTGTTAAAATTCCGCTGCCAACATAATAATTACCACGGGTTTCTGTCCCGCGGCTCCTGGAACGGGTGAAACCGGGCCGGGGGCCGTGACAGTCAATTACATACTTCTGATAGAAAATGGTGAACCCAAGTATTACTCTGAAGCTATGGGGTTGAAAGATTCATTGCAATGGGAGCTAGCAATGAAATATGAAATGAAGTCGGTTGAGAAGAACAAGACCTGACACTTAACAAAGCTTCCAGCTGGGAAGAAGGCTCTTCAAAACAAATGGGTTTTCAGGGTCAAAGATGAACATGATGGTACCAAACGGTACAAAGCAAGATTAGTGGTCAAGGGATTTCAGCAGAAAGAGGGAATTGATTTCAATGAAATATTTTCTCCAGTGGTGAAAATGACTACCATCAGACTTGTTCTTAGTATTGTAGCAGCAGAAGGCTTACATCTAGAGCAGCTAGATGTGAAGACAGCTTTTCTACATGGTGACCTAGAAGAAGACATCTACATGACACAACCAGAAGGTTTTCAGGTTAAAGGCAAAGAAAACTTGGTGTGTAAATTGAAGAAGAGTTTGTATGGTCTGAAACAAGCGCCCAGACAATGGTATTTGAAGTTTGATAACTTCATGGGAGGAGTTGGTTACAAGAGATGTGACAATGACCATTGTTGTTACATCAAGAAGTTCAAGGGTTCTTATATCATTCTACTACTATATGTGGATGATATGTTGATTGCAGGTTCAGACATGACAGAGATCAAGAAGTTGAAGAAGTAAATGTCTGAAGAGTTTGAGATGAAAGACTTGGGAGCTGCAATTCAAATACTCGGGATGAGTATTTTCAGAAACAAAGATGGTTCTTTGACACTATCTCAAGAGAAGTACATTGAGAAAGTGTTAGATAGATTCAACCTTAAAGATGCCAAGATCAGAAGCACACCTTTGGGAAGTCACTTTAAGCTTTCTAAAGTTTAGTCACCCAAATCACATGATGATAAAGCAGAAATGGCTAAAGTTTCGTATGCATCGGCAGTTGGTAGCCTCATGTATGCAATGGTATTAGTCGGTTTATGTCCAATCCGGGAAGAGAACATTGGGAAGCAGTTAAATGGTTGCTGAGATACTTGAAGGGAACTTCAAAGATGGCATTGCATTTTAAGAGGAAAGTTGTTATTCTGAAGGGTTTTGCAGATGCAGATCTTGGTGGTTGTAAAGAATCTTACAAAAGCACCACCGGATATGTCTTTACAGTGGGAGACACTGCGGAAAGTTGGATGTCCAAACTACAGAAAAATGTTTCCATTTCAACAACAGAAGCATAGTATATGGCAGTTGCTGAAGCAATCAAAGAGCTTATATGGTTGAAGAATTTTCTCAACGAACTTAGCAAAGAACAAGATGATTGTGCACTATTTTGTGACAATCAAAGTGCAATTCATCTTGCAAAGAATCATGTCTTCCATTTGAAGATGAAACACATACAACTGAGATATCACTTCATCAGAGAGCAAGTTAGTGAAGGCACTTTGAAGTTGAAGAAGATCAAAGGAAGTGAAAATCCATCTGATAAGTTGACTAAGGTTGTCACCTTAGAGAAGTTGAAGCTTTGCATAGCTTCAACTGGCCTTCAGGATAACTGAAGAGAAGGCCGGCTAACTAGGAATGTGCTAAGATCAAAAGTTTTTTACAGAAATACTGATGCACAGTTGAAGCACAAGTGAAGATTATTCTGTGGCTTCAAGTGGGAGATTGTTGAGTGTGAATCCACTTGATCAAGTTGAGGTCAGAAAAAGCAGGATAAGAGGATAATGAGGCAGGGTTGATCCAATCTTCCCTGTGATCCAGAATTCACGGATCTTGTCTTTCTCTTTCTTCTTTCATTCAATCCAATATATGAGATTGTTTTGTATCTGTAATATTTGTACCAAGCCAATAAAAACCTCCTAGTTACCGAGAGTGGACGTAGGTCAGATTACGACCGAACTACTATAAATCTTTGTGTTCTTAATTGTGAGCTGAGCGTGTGTGTTGATTGTGTTCGTGTGACCCGTTCGATCCCAACACCTTTTACCCATATTTTAATACAAAAGTACTCTCAGCTCTCACATCACCAGACTCGCCCTCTCCGGTGACCATCTCTGATCACCTCGCCTCTCTGGTTGCCAAACACCCAAACAAGAATCATTGCTGTTGACTTAATACTACACTAATTTTGATTCAATCTCGATGTAAATGATTTTTCTAAATTTCTAAGATGATCCAACGTAATGTCTAAGCTACATAAATTTATTATTTAATATTTAATACTTAATATAAAAAAGAAAATACAAGATTGAACAATATAAAATTGTCTTTTTTGAACAGTAGAATAAAGCAATTTCACTAAACAAGCAAAGATGCTTTAGGAACCAAAATACACAACAGTTTAAAATAAATACATTTAAAATCAATACATAGCAAAACTAATCTGCACAATTTAAAACATTACACTACATTTGCACAATTTCTCTGGCTGCTCCAAAATCCATTTAATTCGAGCGTGACCTATGTTTTACTTTTACCCAATCGAATGATGTCTCCTTCACGTATTGCTCAAGTTTGAAGACCGACGGGTCTACATCTTTAAAGACCATGGTATCCGTGCTTGCCATAGTACCAAACATTTGAGAAGGAAGACTGAGTGGATAAACCTTTTCCTTTGAGCCTGTACTCCAAGACCATTCGCCAACTACATGGCTTCATTAACCGTCTCAGGCTCAGCCCTAAGAACACTCGACTCCACACTATACCAGCCACGGGACATATGACAAGAATATGATATGATGTTTCATTTTCCCCTCCACACACCAGGCAAGATAACAAATGGAAACTCATGTCCCTGCCTGCCAACTGCCAACTGCCAAGGCGGCCTTGGTGGGGGTATTTTACCTTTTACAGCCCTCCATACTAAGAGATTCCCCTTCAAAGCTGCTATGCTATTCCAAAAACTCATCAGCAGGTTGATTAAGATCAATTTCTTTAGATAATTCCTCTCTAATACTTCCAACTTTAAACGATTTATCCAGATCATTAGCCCAATGCCATACGTCTTCCTCGCTAGAAAGGTTTTGTTGAGTCAATATGCTTGTAAAATGTTTGAAAAATAAAAAAAATAAAACCCGAAACTAAATCAATTTTTTTTTCTAAACTGATTCAGATCCGGGTTTGTCCCAAACAGAACCATAGATAGGATTGGGTTATCAACAATGAATGAAAATTTCTACCATCAACAAAATAAACAAGAAGAAAAGCAAATATAAATATAAATAGGGTTGTTTGTTTTACAATTATAAACTTCAAAGTGACATATTAGTTTTACAACAGTGATAGATATCCGTTTTTACAAAAGAAGATAGTTTAAATGAAGCGTACTAAGACCGACCTTTCCGGTGAAAATGTCTAATATTGCCTTTGGATTAGTAGATGGAGGTACATAGGTTGTCCAAACCCTCAACTTATCAACATGACTTCTTTGCCTTAATTTTATATATAGTTAACGCGTTCAATATGATAAATAAACTATGTTATTACAATAATCTAGTAGGATACCCCTGGGCGATGCAGGCTTGCAGCGGGGATTCGGTTTCTAGCGTTACCGGTTCGGTTCCCTAAACGGGCCCTATTCTTGAAGTTATGTGTGAATGGAACCACCAGAGACATGTTCCAAACAAACGGATAAGGTTTACTCTCCATACAAAATCTACAAAAGTTTTTTGACGTTTTAGTTGTTCAAATCAGAATAATCACTTTGAACATGCACATCGAAACACCTCTATAGCTATTTGAGCATAAAAAGTTCAGAATATAATATCATAGATCCAGTAAAAAGCATTACACAAAAAAATGTAGCTTGAAAAGAACGGGTTAAAGATGGTAAAACACAATCTATTTGGTTGTTTTATTCAAATATAGGTTGATTTTTAATGTTTTGCTGCTGCATCACTACAGTATGTGTAAATTGAAGCAAATGCAATCTAAGGGAAGCTAGATATTTGTTTAAATAGAGACTAATATGAACCGAACTGTATATCATTTGATACTTGCTTAAATTGTTAATTTTTTATCATTTGAGTTAATACATAGTTAATCTACTCCAAGGCTATTTGATGTGAAAGACATCGAAAAATATCTTATCACTATTACCCAAAACCTGACCCAAATCTGAAGCCACACGAATCCAAACTAGAGAATACCCGAAAAACCCAAACCCAAATGACCTCACACTTGGACTCGAAATAACATTTGGTTCCGTTTAATGGTGGCAATTCTAATAACCCGCAAAACCTGATTAAAAATATTAATATTTATTATAGTAATTCCCTATTTATTTAGGCTTTTGGATATTATGATCATAGTGTATGCAACATAAGTTGCCAAATGATTATTGTTGGTTCAGGCCCCAAATAAATCACTCAGAACACACAAACAATTTACGTATGTAAGAAATGTAACTTAATGTGCAGAGGATTTGCAAATGAGAAAATGAGGTGCTTCATTCAGTAAAACAAGTAGCTTTAAATAGCCATACAAAAACCAACGTGGGAAACAAAACAAAAAATAAATAAACCTATTTTCTACCTAAAGAATAGTTAAACATGGATACCCACTCTTCTACCCATCACCAACGTACACTTTCAATAAAATAGGTCAAACTTATACCAAGACTACCTAATTTAACTATTAGACTGAAGGGAGTGGGGCGACTCCCCCTCACAAGTCGCCCCAGGTCGCCTGGAACACCGCCCCCCGTGGCGTCTTCGGGGGCGTCCCACTCCAGCCCGTCTCCAGCAAGTCGCCCAACTTTTTCAATTTTCAATTCATATATCCGTTGCCAACGGATAGTTTGGCCAAACTTTTTTTTTTTTTTTAAATAATCCAACCTTTATAAATAATACCACATATCAAACACATTTTTACCACAATCTTCTCTCAACTCATCAAAATTTATACCAATCTTCTATCAACTCATCAAAATGTATCCCCACAACATCCCTCCTTTCAACCAAAATACACAATCTTCCAATCCACAACCCGATATGGCGGACCCAAACGTTTTAAATAACCCCGCTTTTTACGCCTATGTCACGGCCCCCGACCCACCCTGGACGGAATCGGGAGTCGCGAACAGCCTAGTGGTACCGGTGATTATTTTGAAAACGTTGCAGCGGAAATTTCATCAGGACCGTGAGTTAGGAAAAATATCAGAGTTTAGAAAACACCGGATTTTATTTATTAAATAGATGGGATAAACCCATGTTTTACAATGGTAGCCTTAATAAAGATAATTACATAAAACAATATTTCTTAATTTTTAATTTAATTAATAAAATAAGCCACTTCTTGATGCCTTTCAGTGCCGTATCCATCTTTTACTCCAATCTACTGTAATTACCTGAAACGCGTTTTAAAAAGGTTTTGTCAGCGGGAAATACTGAGTGAATCATTCTATTTAATAAAACGACCTGTTTGTTATAATTTACAGTATTAAGAGCGATTACAATGTTTCTGATATCAACCAACTACCCACGGTATTTGTCACTCGACCGGATCTGTGACTATGGTCATATCCCCCATTGGCTGCCCCAATGGTGACGATTATCAAGTAATGTATACAAAACCCCACATACCGGCTGTAACATGGTGATTACAAAGACTTAATCCCCGTAATTATAACTTTGAAAATAACATGCTTTTATAAACAAATTTGATAAAAAGAGAGAATGACTCACAGATAATTATGCAGATTCATACGACCACAATTTAGTCTACAGATAAGCCTTGATATAGTGCAGATTTATACAGGCAGAGCTTATCCTATTGATTTAGCCTTGTAGCCTAGTGCATACGAACTAGGTAGGTAACTTAATACAGCATTTACGATAACTCACGAGATCAAATTCTCACAACGAACGACAAAGTGCGATACTTAAACATCCATCGAATTAACGACGAACGACAAAGTACGATACTTAAACATACATCGAATTAATGACGAACGACAAAGTATAACCCTAAGGTGGGTGGCACTTAAACATCCATTGGATATATTGATCGGTCGGAAAATGAATCGTAATAGCGATCGAGTTAATACCCTGTATCGTAGCAGCACCCCCTCTTACTAATTAGTGTTTTTGAGATTGTTTCTAGTATAACTCGATGTACAGATTGAATTTGATCGTCACTCGAACATCAGAAAGCAAGTCCCGAAGCCTTCTATTTATAGCCAGAAATTGACATCCCTTGCGCACCGTAACACCAAATCTCTTATGGTCCGTAACAACCCTTGCGCACTGTAACACTAATTTCCTTATGGTGCGTAAGGAACACCTAAGCACTATAGGTTTGCCACGTTTGGAACTAGGCCTGCTGAGTCAACAGATTATTTAATTTCAATTTCGACAGCAATATATTTAGATAATCGTCGAGTAGGGAATACCCCCCTGAGTTTTAGGGGCTCTGATCCTGATTCTGATTGTTCTGAAAATTTTAGGGTTTGTGCAGAATCACTTGGGTGTCACAATTAGGGTTTCTGTCACACCCCCAAAATCCACTCGCGGAGTATCACCGCTTGGAGGCGTGACTGACCAGGATCAAGCCACCAATCATACTGAACATGTAATTAATATATAAAAGTAAATGCCATTTAACCACCAATATGAAAGGTGTCCAAAATAAACGTAGGTTATCACTGTTTAGCGGAAGCGTATGAATAAAACCCAACAAAATAAAGTATAAAATGTCATCAAGTGTTTAACATAACAATCACGATCCAAGTCCACAACGACCAGCTCCTCCCTGTGCAAGCTCCATGTATCTAACGACCTGCAAGGCATGTAACAGAGGGTCAACAACTAGTTGAGCGAGTTCACAGAAAGTAAATGCGTAATAGTAAGTTCGTATGTAACATGTGGCTCTACTGGGCCGATAGTACGTTCTATTGGTGGGGGCTTCCCATGTTGTATATTCACTAGACTAGTTGTATCCGTAAGTATCCTTCCCAATCCGAGGATAGTAATAAGTATGAGTATATGTATAAGTGTCCTTCCCAACCGAGGACAGTACGTATCGAGTACGTAGGTTTAGCGCTGGTGTCCTTCCCCATCCGAGGACATTAGTACCTAGGATTTTTGTATGTGTTAACACTAGTATCCTTCCCAAACCGAGGATAGTACGTATGTTATACGTAGATTTTTGGCACAGGCATCCTTCCCAAACCGAGGACCGTGGTAAGTAGTCTAGTAGTGATGTGAGTACAAGCAATCATTCAATCCCATTCCCAACCCACCTGGGGAAATCCCATGCCTTGGTAGGAGTGTGAACTCACCTTGGTTTGCTCGGTATGCTAAGTATGCGCTCAAAGTAAATCAATCACGTCCTAGAGTATGCACGTATACATAATCAGTTTGTGTTCAAGTTGTTCACGTATAAACATGTAGCACGTATCCACAGTCATATACAAGATGGTTACACTTAACAGCAGTTAAATATTCCAGTTAACACTTAACAAAATTAACTCGAGTTACTGTGCTAGTACATATTGGCGAAACACACATGTTGGCGAAACACAATAGTTGGCGAAACACAATATTGACGAAACACATTCTGTTTCGTCGTGGCCTTGTTTGGCGAAACAGGATTCTGATTCGTCAATTTGCTCTTGGCGAAACACTTCTGTTTCGTCAAGAGACCTGTTTCGTCGAACAGTCAGTTACGTCTTAACAGTTACGAATCATACAGAAACCCTAATCATTCTAACAGCCGTCATCAGTATCAGAAATCATATGGAGGTCAATGTGCAAATAGAATCATCATAACTCAATCATCCATGAGTCATTGTCTAGCATAAACCCTAGTTTATGTGTATAACATATAGATTAACATACAACATCATATCCTTGAACCCTATCAAGATGCTAACTTGTATTCAGAATCAGAACATAATAACAATATCTAGAACTGAGCATTCGATTGTAATAAGTTTCGCATAGCATTGTATATATATCCTACTACATCATACATATCGAAATCTATATCATCATCCTCATCATCATACTCTTATAATCACAGCAGTAACACACAACAATCATACACACAAGCAAGAATCGAGATATCACAGAAACATGAAATCGATTAATAACACACACTAACCGATTCGAGATGAACAAACACGGATTCGAGAGCTAGGGATGATGGTAAACGATGGTTGTTGCCGTCGCACAGAAAAGAGGGAGTTCTAGGGTTTCCTGATTGCCTAACTTGTGAAACTGAACCCGTTTCACGTAAATATTCACGAAATAACGTTCTGGGCCGTACTGGGCTTTCGCGAAACTGGGCTCGGCGAAACTGACCTGTTTCGTCGAGTGGGTTGTTGGCGAAACAATCTGTTTCGTCGAGATGTACTTGGCGAAACACACTTGTGTTTCGTCGGGCTCTTTCCTATGTTAAACAGTTTATGTTTCTCGACATGTTAAACAATCAAACACATAATCATGTAAACACAAATACATTTATTATCATACGAAGTGTACCGTTACAAATCAGACGAGTCAAACAACTAAACAGTCAAAGTAAACGTGCATTTAATGCGAAAGTGAAAGTCGAAAACTCGAGTTGTCACATTATCCCCAACTTGAAAGAAATTTCGTCCCGAAATTTAGCATGCGGTTACTGAGGAAGCTAGGTAAGTTGTATCGTTTACTGGTTTTCCTGGGGTGTCACAGTTTCTTTTTTTAGACAAAATATAAATAATAATAAATAGTACTTTTGATGAGAGTTGTTATGATTTGGGATATTTTTGAATATAATTATATTTATAAAGAAAAAGGGAATAAAATAGTGAGAAAAAAAAATGAACTCACTTTGTAACTTTAGGGTTCAACTAGAAAGCCTCCTGTATAAATTTTGGGTATAACTTCTGAGCTATAAAAAAAATATATAGTTTACTCGTGGTAAGTATAGTACCCCTAATTCAATCTTATCCCGATGTCCGAGACAGAACCCAAACGAACTTAGTCGGGCAGAGCCCTGACATGCGTTATGGGGCTCAGATCAATTGGAAAGGGTAGCGGTGATCGGGAGTTAACACACTTAAAACAGGGTATGGCTTTATTATTATTATTATTGTGTAAATAATAAAAATATATTGGAAGAGACAAAAGGGGAAACGCTCGAGAGAAGAAGGAATTCACAGAAATATCGAAAGTTTATACTCCTATTTATATATGAATGAAGTTACTTATAACTGTCCACGTATCATTCTTAAAACAGATGTTGCCTTCATATTTATTCTTCTGTTTCTCAAATTCTATGAAGACACGTCTATATACAAATTCAAAGTGAATTTGAATTGTGAGTTATTTATATATTTATTTTATATTTTAATGTACACGTAAGTGTACATCTATTTTTGTTTTAATTTATATTTTATTTTATATATATATATTATAATTAATTTAACTGCTTCACTTATTTGGCGCGTATAACTTCTTAAATATGATGTTTTTAGAAAACAATAATTATGTCATTCGAACGAGAATATTTTTGTCTACATTTGGGTCTAAGTTTTATAAAAATAGAGTAGGTTCAAAATACAATGTATTTTATAATTATATGATTCCTAGGACCATCTAGGAACTTTATATTTCTGACAGTCGACTTACCAATAATCTACCTGTCTAATGATATAAGTTTTTATAGACTTTTATTAGAAAGGTCACCCATATACAAGCTAATTAATTAGTATAATATTTCAACCAACTATAGAAAATAGTTTTTAAAACTATTTGGGTTGAATATTTAGTTACTATTTACTAGTGGTTAATAAATTTAACCAAACCTATAATTTATATGATAAAAATAGGGATGTTACATTCTCCCCACCTTGTTTTAAATCTCGTCCTCGAGATTTGGGTTACGATATTTCTTTGAGACTTATGTCATATCTTTAGTTAATAAAAACAATATTAAGATAAATAACACAGAATCAAAATATCTAATTTTGTGAATATGAATTGTATAATAAGTAAGATTCAATGGTTCAACTGAATTAGTTCAAGAAATCGATCACAAACGAATGAGATGAAATAATATAATTTCTAAAATGACTAGGTTCAAGTCAAAAGATATATGATCAATAGATATTTAAAATGAATGTGAAGGACTTTTTAGAATCAATAAAATTCTTTGTCAAAAGAAAGCTTACTTGGATTGGCAACTGAGGAAGACTTAGAATTGATAGGTTCAAAATGAAATAAAAGCATGAAAAATGATTTGTCAAATATTTATGATATTAGAAAATCAAAGTATTGAGAGGAGTAAATTACAAAGATACACAAGAAGACAATAGAGTTAGTGTATCATCGTTTAACGTTCCAAGTTGTTTTTAATTGTGAAACAATGTGATAGTGTACTATTAGTAACCATATTTTTATACTATGTCCTAGAGATCGAAATATAATAAGAACAAGATGTTTTGGCATGACCAACCGTTGTAATATATATTATTTGTGTCCCTGTCTGAACCGTATCTTACATATCAATTATAAATACTATGTAATATATATTATTTGTTACGCATTTTTACTATATGTAAATGGTTACTACTTTTAAATAAATATTATTTTAGTATTTTACTATACTATGTAGAATAACTACAAAACACCGCAATGAAGTTATTACATTGCAAAATATTTTAGTATTATTATTTTGTAAAAGAAATCACTATTATTTATAACGTTAAATGAAAATTAAATATGAAAAAAATATTTATTGTACAAAAGTATTTATAAAATATTTTGTAAATATATAACACTTAATAAATCGATTCTATGTAATTACTTATTTTCATTTTGAAACCATATAACGTTGTGAAAATATTGAAAACGGAGACTATTCTTATATATTATAATGTTCTTCTAACCCAACGTAGTTGATGACTACCATATTATTCTTATATAGTCATTTTCTTGCCAAAGCGTTACGGTACATAGTTACCACAAAACAGGTGATAGACAATTATTTATATAATTTTATTCATCCATCTAATTCTTGTATTGTTTTATGAAAATATGTCTTCTCCTTATAGTACTAATTATATATATATAAAATATATTTTTATATATAATTTAAAATTTGCTAAATAAGTATGATGACTTATTTTATATATTTTAACTAGTTATTATCATGGTTGGATATTGGTTAATGCTGCCTTGTTTAAGCATAGGTGGCCAGTCCATGCCTAACTAAGGCTAGGCTATTCAATACCTGCCCTTGACAATAACACTAGTACCTAAAAATAATACTAACACTTCTGTTATTAATTTTTTATTAATAATAAAACTAATATTAATTATAAATTGAACGTAAACTTAAATGAGAGTCTACTTCAACATAAATTTTATACATATATATAGAATATAAATTCTTCACCTCATTGGTTTTAACAAAATTTATTGACTTGATATCAAAGAGTTATCGTTTTGCAATAATGCGGTTTATAATGCAAAGAGTGGAATGATATTTGAGATTGGATAAAATAACAAATCGGAATGAAGCCCTCCAGCGGTCTTCATAAATTCAACGAACCACATGCGCAACAAACAGTGCATGTGTAACGTGTGGATTTACCAAAAATGAAATAGATCAATATTTACTACTATGAAAGAAATCCTTATGGTATGATGACCATTAGAAGGAGTAGCAATGCAAAAGTCTATTTACAGAGGTCAGAATAATTTTTTTTTTTTTAAGAATTTTATCTGAAATTTTGTGTGATAACTGTTGTTAAGTGACATTACCAGGGAATGTCTAGTGAAATAGAGAATTTGCAAAGGTATGTAATTCCTTTTTCAGTGATAATAATTATGACTCTGATTAGACTGTGTACTGATAGTTGTGAAATCTTGTTACAACGTACCTTAGCGATATTCTTGTCGCTTGTAGGATCGTGTGGCAAAGTGCTTCTTTTAATAGTTCTTCTACTGTCGGAATTAGCATTGGTGTCATCGTGCCTAATTTATATTTTTTTTTCCAAAGGTCTTGCCTTAGAAGTCGTATGTGATATACTTCAACTTCTGTGGACTTATAATTAAATTTTCATGTGTTTTCTTGTACATTATCACAACTTTACATGCTTCTTACTTGCGTTAATAGTTTATGGTAACGTATTGGAAATTCTTTATACTTTTGATGGTATCCCAACTTAATGGGTTTCCATTTGTTTATATTGTCACACGAGCTACGAGATAGATGATCTAAATAATCGGAAAAGAGATTCTTAATAAAGAATTCTAGATACAGATGCTTGTGCTTTATTCCTATTTGACTTTTTGGAATTTCTTATAGATATATATATATATCTATATAATCATATATTTCACATGCTGAAATAAACATACCATCTATCAGGTTAATGTATTTTAACAGATTCATATTTCCAAAAACCAGTCAAATATCTGGTCATGATACTATTTAGGGAAATCTTGTCACTTGTTTGACATATTATCTATCCCGTCTTATCCGATTCGCGCCGGAGCGGTAACCTCAGTATATCTGGACAAACTGGAGAGTCTACTACACCATACCCAGTCTTGCCAGAAAAAATTTTCTATTTCCCATAAATAGTATCTTTTCAAAAGTGCTTCTTTTATTAGGCTAGAATTAGGGAAATTTGTATTCCCGTAACATATCTTATTCTAGACCAATTAATATCACTAAACAATAATTACTATTAATTCTTCTTATTTATCATATCTTGCAATATTCTAATTACCATTCTTATGATATACAAAAACCTATCATACTTTATTTACACCAGTACTTAGCTTATCTCAAGCTGATACTAAGACATCTTTTCTTAAGTTCAAGTCTAAATGCTATCATGTGTGCTACCAGTTAATAGCAATCTCCTAACTCTTTTATATAAACTTAGGTATTATTATTACAACACCTAATAGGCTTGAAGCAGTGGCTCTGATACCACCTTCTGTCACGGCCCCCGACCCACCGTGGACGGAATCGGGAGTCGCGAACAGCCTAGTGGTACCGGTGATTATTTTGAAAACGTTGCAGCGGAAATTTCATCAGGACCGTGAGTTAGGAAAAATATCAGAGTTTAGAAAACACCGGATTTTATTTATTAAATAGATGGGATTGTCACACCCCGATTTCCACGTGTCACCGGTGGGCCCGGTGGGGGAGTATCGTGACGTGGTTGGCAACGTAATAGTCAAACAACACAATATAATAATGCACAGCGGAAGCAAATTTAAAATATAATACAACCGAATTAATATTGTAATATCAATTGTCACAATACTCGGAAGTTTATCCACAGAAGGATCGAACATAAAATGGAAACAATAGTTCAACAGACTTTTAGGCATCTTAAGCTTGCGAGACTTCTATTGATGCTAAGGAGAAATATCCAGCCAATTTCGTATAGTACCTGCATTTAGCCTTTTTGGAAAATACGTCAGTTTACACTGGTAAATACGTTCAACTGACTCATTTTAAAATGATTGAAAATTGGTTTGGATGCACGTGGCATAAAACATTTTAATTTAACTTGGGAGAATTATTTAATATTATAATCTTGTGAACGAATTACATGTTACTTATGCGTTCAGTAGCCCGAATCTAGTCTGGGTTAAAGATCAATAAACACACCACTTCAATGAGTTATACACGGGAGTACGCCTACACCCCGTGCTCAGGTCGTGGCCATCTCGTAAGATGATGCCAGGGATATCCGGGACATGGTCATTAACCCCCCCAAAGGCTGTAAATTAAACAAGACTATTTAAAATGAGCCGATCAAATTATTCAACTACCCACTAAGCGTGGAGATTTGATGCCCGATCAAGCGGTACGCTATGTACCGTAACCCAAGCCAGTATAGGGAAAATAAGTTAAAAGTATTTACCTGATGCAAGTATAAATCACAATAAGCAGAATGCACGTAGCTTTTACTGTTTCTCCTAATCTGGAACGAAGGTTTAATATAACCTATTAGAATCCTAACGGGTCTTTTATTAAGCTTAAGCATAGACCGGCTAGTTTCAAGATACGGCTCGTACGCACGATTAAGCGATGACCGGATAGAATGTGATTCAGACCCGACAAGTTTGGAGACTTGTTTAATATGGGTTTATTATTCACATTCTGGATTTTGAGATAAAACCGTTAAGGTTTGACCCGTTTCGGCTAATTTATGTAAACTTGTTACATAAACTGAACCGTACGCGTAATAAGCGTGACGGGTAGTCATGAGAGCTATATACAGGTTTCCTAAGTTAATTATGTCTCAAATATGTTGTGACATCAGTAAGGTGTCTTTCGTTATGCCCGAAAGGTGTTTAAACACAAACTAGGCCCCGAAGGGGTAGTTTGGTCATTTAAAAGTTTATAAAAGGGTTTAAATGACAACTTGAGTTACAGGTCTGATGTAATCAGAAAATATACTCAATTTGCTAAGTTACATCAGTAGGTTAAAGCATGTATGTGAAACTTATCATTTTTAACCATACTAGGCCCCGTAGGGGTATTTTGGTAATTTCACATAAGCCGAAAAGCTCAAAACTGAAGTCTGAATTTATCAACCTTTGCTTAATGCTAAGATATTATAATTTGCCTCTTATATCAGTAGGTATCAACCCGGTTATGTCAAATATGATTTGAAAACATACTATGCGTTAAAAACGCTAATTAAGGCGATTAAAGGCCATTACCGGGTTTGATACTTAATTCTGATATTTTTATATTTCCAGAAGGCTTAAAATAATTTATTTATCATAACTAATCAGTAGCAAAAGGTTTGGAGTCGTTTAGATGTGTAAAACTCATTTTATGGCCCGTAAGGGCAAAACCGACAATTACCGAATTAAGCCTACGACTATGAGTTATGCTCAGCCTAAAATTAATTAAAAATCTTTAAAAATCCCAAAATAATATATTACATCAGTGGGTAAAAGATTTGATATCAAAAAGTATGTTTAACTAGGCTATACGCTAATTACGCCATTATGTTAACATAAAGCATTAGTTTTGCGATAATGAGCATAACTCTTAATCTACAAGTCAAACTGATGTCAAACTTTGCATGCAAGTCTATAAATCAGTAACAAAGGTTTCTACACTTTTACATTTTCATAAATCACGTTTTAAGGTAATAAGGGCATAACGGTCAACATATGAGCAATTAACGGAAACATGCATATTAATTGGGTAACTAGTGAACCAAGGTGTATAATCACAGGGGGTTGTTCTAACATGTATCCTAGTCCAATTAAAGCTCTAAGGCATTTCTAAAATATGCCTAAACGGGTCAGAACTGAAAGTCCAAGTGAAAGTCAAACTATGTGACTTTCGGTTCCGAACCGGGTCTAAACAGGAAATAGTCGGGTTGAACAGGTTTGGACATGTTATTACACTAATTACTAAGTTATAGCAATGATCAAACAGGTTATATATGTTCTAGATAGCTAATTATGCATAAATGACATTTTAAGCATTATGTTGACTTTTTAATTAAAAGTTTGACCCGACATTAGACCTGGTTAGAGTGGTGATCAGGGGAAACCTTTTTGAGGTTTTATTACCCACATAATTACCAACTCATAACTACTTTTAATTCGAGATATGACTGAGCCATTATTGACTAATCTCGAAGTCAAACCGTAATTACGACGGTTTGACTTCTAGCTAATTAACCTAGCTAAACTCAATTAGAGAAGAAGAAGAATACTTACTGAGGTCCTATGCACGAGATATGATCACTAGGAAGCACGCTTGAGCTCCAGAATCATCCACAAATGCAGGAGAAGGTGTGAGGAAAAGTTGTGAACTTGGGGTGCCTTATATAGTGGTTTCACTCACCATAAGAGCTTGACAACTAAGTCTATGAGTGCCCACAATCGATTAACATGTGTCCTAGAGGCTTAGGGGGTGTTTTAGGGGCCAGGAGAAGTGGAAAAACGGGTAAAGGTCGCGAAAATACGCAATGGCAGACAATCAGCAACATTTGCGGAGCTGGGCACCCCTCGCGTAGCGCGAGGGACCCGTCGCGCGACGCGACCCCCCCTGCAGATCAGCATTTTGATTTCATTTGCTAATCAGTCCTTGGCTCTTCAAAACTCGAATAGGTACTGATTTCTTGCACTTTAAACCCCCACAATCGATCTACTAAGGCCTTAAAACATATACCCACTTTGCCAAGTCCCCGGGTAACTTTATTTTCACCCGAAAAGTCCTAACTTTCGACGTTTACGCGTTAACGCTTCGCACACGAATTTGATCATAACTTTCTCATACGTTAACGAAACTTTATGAAATTTTAATCGTGCATTCTAGTGAGCATAATTAGCCGTTACAAAGCTTCGGGTTTGCCAAAAGGTCACTCAGAGGTATAACTTAAACATGTTGACACATTTAGCCCTTGTAGTTTGTAATCTCTCACTTTTTGCTTCGTATGATCCATGATTTATTCGTTTGAAGGTATGAGCACCATGTAGGGTTAATGTACATTATATTTATTCACAGTTGACATTTAGAATACGTATATTCACATACTTTCTATGTTTGTCAACTTTAGTCCTTCTATAATATTTCTTTCACACGTTTAAACATTTGACACGTGTCTACACATTATAGGACGTGAATTTTCGAGGTGTTACATCCTCACCCCTTAAAATAAATCTCGACGCGAGATTTACTGAAATAAGTAAGGGTACTTTTCTTTCATCGTGGACTCAACCTCCCACGTGAATTCGGGACCTCTACGGGCATCCCATTTGACCTTTACAATAGGTACACGCTTCCTTCGAAGCTTCTTTACCTGTCGATCTTCAATCGACAAAGGTTTTTCCACAAATTTTAAGCTCTTATCTATATGCACATCTGTATACGGTATAACCAGTGATTCGTCAGCGAAGCACTTCTTCAGATTGCAGATGTGGAACACATTGTGAATTCCACTGAGCTCTTCTGGTAATTTTAACTTATAGGCAACTGACCCGATACGTTCGATAACCTCGAAAGGTCCTATGTATCTCGGACTTAGCTTGCTTTTCTTACCAAATCGCATCACTCCCTTCCAGGGTGACACTTTAAGTAGGACTTTGTCACCTACTTCGAAGTGAAAATCCTTACGCTTAGGATCAGCGTAACTCTTCTGCCTATCTCGGGCAGCTTTGAGACGGTCACGAATCTGGACAATCTTGTCCGTCGTTTCGAACACTATCTCTGGTCCTGATAACTGGACATCTCCAACTTCCGCCCAACAAACTGGCGTTCTACACTTTCTACCATATAATGTCTCAAAAGGCGCAGCCTTGATGCTGGTGTGGTAGTTATTGTTGTAGGAGAATTCGATTAACGGTAGGTTCTTATCCCAACTACCACCCAAATCGATCGCACATGCACGTAGCATGTCTTCTAACGTTTGAATAGTACGCTCACTCTGGCCTTCTGTCTGAGGATGGTAAGCCGTACTAAAGTTCAAACGTGTGCCCAAAGATTGTTGGAAACTCTAAAAAAAATTGACGTGTACCTAGTATCTCTGTTAGAGATAATAGCTACAGGTCTGCCATGTAGGGCTACAATCTTATAAACGTATAACTGGGCTAGCATATCGGAGCTATAAGTCTCCTTGATGAGTAGGAAATGTGCTGACTTAATAAGTCTGTCAACTATAACCCATATTGTATCATTTACTTTTCTTGTCTTGGGTAACTTGGTAATAAAATCCATAGTTACCATTTCCCACTTCCACGTAGGAAGTTCAGGCTGTTGTAGCAAACCTGATGGTTTCTGGTGCTCGGCTTTGACTTGCGCACTTGTCAAGCATTTAGCTACATAGGTGGCCACAGACTTCTTCAAGCCTATCCACCAATAGTTTGCCCTTAGATCCTGGGTAGCTGATGGCAATTCTTAATCGTTGCCTAATTAGGGTTGCGGCATGTATGCATAAGCAATACGAACCGTCTTTCTTATTTAATAACATAAAACCCTCAGAATATTGAGTCAGGCTTTATGTGCCTATGTTTTAAAACCTACTTAATCAAGGTTTCGATTATTCCATAATCAATATGGAGTTTTCACAATACTCTAGCCCACAGCGGGATACAATCTTAATTCTACCTGCCTTCCCGGAGGTAAGCAGGGAAAACTTATGAGAAGATAATCAAGATTGCAAGGAGGCTACAGAGATTTTCCATATCTCAGGCTCCAGTTCATCCACCATTACTCGTGTTAAATAAGTGACACCTTTATGTTATAAGTCCACGAATTCCTTAGTCGGGAACATTTACAAAAAAAAAAATTTCCATTTTTGGATATCTTCTTTGAATACTACTAGTCGACTTTAGTACAATATGACCATTGGGATATCTCAGGGGTTCCATGTATTAAACCTCCATGCTGATCAGACATGGAAATAATCTATGGGACACACTAGGATACGCCAATCCTCATATGACACTTTAATCAAACATAGTTTGGCATTCGCAGGCGATAGAAAACAATGAGAAAATAATTAAAATAACATATGTTATCGTACTCTATGCGAAGAAAGAGTACTCTTAGAATTTTTCGGAAGGATTCCTTGCCGATACTAGAAGATTCGGTTACTACGGTTTCCTTGGTAGCTATACCTTGTGAATGATAAAAAAAAATTTGCTAAGTTTATGGTTCATGAAGATTTATTATTGCCTGTATTAAAAACAGGACACTTAGTAGAAATTATCGTTGATAAATGATAAGGAAGTTTATTGTACAAGTGCTTATATTTAATTAATAATGGAAGTTTCACAAACTAGGCACCTAGCTCAGTTGGCTAGGCGCGCGAAAGGGTGCGGCCGGCCTAGACCCAGGTTCGATTCCGGGGACGGCCAGTCCCACCATTTTTTTTTATGTTTAATATTAATTAATCGTACGGATACGTGTAATTATGAGAGTTGTCTCATAAGGAGTCTTGATAATTAATTGCTCCTTATCACCCACAATATGGGCTTGATTTTTTTTTTTAAGGCAACCAATCGATTTTTATCTCTTTATTGAGTCCTTATATATAACGGATCTAGGACATCGGAAGAATGATTCCTAATGGATATAAAACATCCATCTTATAATGCTGAAGCAGTCTCGGAGGTATACATGCTTCTTTATTGAACTTTCGTTGCTTTTTATTAAGTCTGTACTCGCTCTCTTTTTCAGATTTCTGGGAGTTATTCTCCTTCTTTTGGTTCATCCTTCATATACGAAGTGTGAACAAAATCTCCTCATGCGCAATTTAAACATGGTTTTGAATGAGATTTAGAGCGAGAAGAATTCGGCTCTTTGGATTGTCTCATGACCTTTCTATGGTCTTTCCATCTGCTGCGTAAATCACAGCCTGGAGATTAACTCCATTAATATTGAGGTTTACGTCTGCAGTTTTATTAACTTTCGTCGCATTAATAGTATTGCGACTGTCGTCTACCTCCTCCGAGTTTTCGATACTCGAAACTTGGTACTAATCACCAAGATTTAAAAATTATTAGTCATCATCCTGATGACCTGACTTAGATTAGCCACGGCATTCATAATCCGTATGGGCTATTCCGTTCCGAACATTCTTAATGAATGCTTTTTTTTTTTTTTTTGAATGTATATCTATTACATTTTTCTTAGGTCACAAAAGGACTATCAATGGCATTTAAGGTTTGGAGCGAGTCCAATACCTGCTTGACAGGGGACCATAATGTCACAACTGTCTTTGTCACAAGGACGATTATAAATAGCTCAAAAGGCTTGCCTTACAAGACCTTTATTATATGTATACACATATGGCATAGTAGCCTGTCTCGATGGACTTAGAAAGATATGGCATAAAGCCTAGTCACGAAGGACATAAATGATTATACGGCACGAAGGCCTTGTCGTAACGGTCATTTAGATATGGCACAAATGGCCTTGTCATAAGGACATTTATCAAATCTGGCACAAGGCATGTCTCCAGGAATGTTAACATTTTAATATGTTAACTTGTCATGAATGACCAATTATAGCACATAGGCTTGTCATGAATGACTTTAAAACATAACTCGATGGTCTATTTTCAAGGACCTTAATTTATTAGCCGCAATCTTATTAGATTAGGGCTTCCAGGTTTGAACGTGGTTCTTCTCCTTTGGACAGGGAGTCATAGACTACAACTGTCATCGTCTTGAAAGACGATTCTTTTGGTAGAAAAATAAGCCAATCAACATCACTAAGGGATGTTTATATATAACCATCGTATCTAATGATATTAGTCATGATCACATCGATCATATTGACTATTAGGTTTGGGTATAATCACACCATTTTGAACAGGGGATCATAAAGATCACTACGATCCTTGTCTTACCGACACTAGAATAAAGTATAGCCCGTAGGCATTTCATCACGAGGGATGTTAATATTATGATCATCATACTGAGGATACTAGTCAGGATCACACTGATAGTATAGACTATGGGAATTGAGTATAGCTCACCCCCTTGGCAAGGAATCACAAAAGATTACAATTGCCTTGTCTCAGTTGGACGATATAATATAGCCCTTAGGCAAAACATCATTATGGATGTTAAAATTCTTAATCATCGTATTGATGATTTTTGTCATGGTCGTATTGATCATATGAACTATTAGGCTTGAGCATAGCTCACTACCTTGGACAGGGAATCGTAAAGATCACAATGTCTTTGTCACGCATGGACAATATAATATGGCCCATAGGCGAAACATCACTAATGGATGTTTATAATAGGTTCATCCTATTAGAAGATATAAGTCATGATTGCATTAATCACATTGACTATTCTGGCTTGAGCATAGCTCACCACCTCAGACAAGGAATCATAAAGATAACAATGTCAATGTCTCAAATGGACAATATATTATAGCCCGTAGGCAAAACATCACTAAAGGATGTTAAATAATATGATCATCGTATTAGATGATATTAGTCATGATCGCACTGATCATATAGACTATTATGTTTGGACATAGTCCAACATTTTAGACAGGAGGTCAAAGACCACCACTGTCGTTGTCTTATCGGACAACAAGTTTAGCCCGTAGGCACTTCATCACTCACGGATGTTTATAATATGATCATCTTTTAAGATGATATAAGCCATGATTTCCCAAATCACTAGGCTAGATAAGGGAATTGGAAGAATCCAATACAAGGATGACGGTTGTGATTTTCTCGAATCACATTTGTCAAGAGTGCTAACGCGTTCTTAGATGTTAATAAGGATCTGAATCCCTTGAGTAGGTTTCACCATCTTGGCTGCGTAGGCTAGGTTTCACCTTTAAGATTCTTTTTAAAATGCATACTGACAGGGAAGGAAGGATGTTTATTTTATTCAGGATTTTTTTTTTCATAAATCCTAATTCATAAGTTAATAATAGTAGCACAAATGGCCTAGTCGCGTAGACAAGTTAAATCTATAAGCCATGATTTCAGAGAATCGCGGCATTAAGGTTTGAATCAAAGTTCATTACCTTTTCCTGACAGAGAGCTGTAGGCTGCCACTGTCTTCAGTCTCAGAGGACATTAACTATAGCCCGTAGGCACTTCCCTTAAAAGGGATGTTTATTACTGAATTGCCCCCTTAGGGAAATTCATTAACCATGGTAAACAGAGACCATATTTGGTTAATTTATTAATCATATATTTATTTAGGATTTCTATTATAATTTATCCTAATTATAAAACATTAATAGTTTTATTAGTGGCACCCAATGGCCTGGTCACATGGACATTTATAAATTATAAGCTTATGATTTCAGAGAATCAAAGCATGAAAGTATATTGGCACAATAGGCCTAGTCACAAGGACATTTATAAATCTTTAAGCTATGATTTCAGAGAATCAAAGCATGAAAGTATATTGGCACAATAGGCCTAGTCACAAGGACATTTATAAATCTTTAAGCTATGATTTCAGAGAATCAAAGCATGAAAGTATATTGGCACAATAGGCCTAGTCACAAGGACATTTATAATTTGTATGCTAGGATTTCAGAGAATCAAAGCATTTGAGGTTTGAACCTAGTTCATTACCTTTATCTGACAGGGAGTCATTGCTACCACTGTCTTTTTGGCTCATATGGAAATGAGCAGGGCCCGTAGGCATTATGTTACCACGTATGGTTTAAAATATGACCATCTTAATTAATGATGTAAACCCAGGATTCAGAGATCATTAAACTGGGTTAGGAGTCTTTTGAAGAATCCTATTTCAACATGACGTGTGTGATTTTTAATGAATCACGTCTGCCAGGAGTGTTAACATGTTTTAAGATGTTAACAGAGATTTGAATCTTTTAAACAGGTCTTACCATCTTGGCCCGGTCTTAAAATTGACCCGTAGGCTAGGTTTCACACTTAAGATTCTTAATTAATAATTAACGCAGAACAATTTTAAATTGAGGTGTTAATATGGATCTAACTCTAATTATGGAACTACCATCTTGGCCCGGTCTTAAAATGACACGTGGCTAGGTCTTGTCCTTTTTAGACTTTGTCATTTTATTATAATGGTAGATCTTGTAAAAGAAATGTTATTTTACATTTATTTAATATTTCTTGTTTAGAATGAAAGTTTAAACTTAATCATTCCACTATATAAAAATAAAAGTATAAAGTTGCCCTAAGCGGGACTTGAAAGGAATAATGTTGTCCTCGTAGGGACTGAAAGATAATTATGTCCTTATAAGGACTAATAAGGAAACGAACTTCAATAAAAGGAGTTTCTTCTTCATTTTATTTCTGAATGCTTTCTCCTTGGATGCTCGTTTCATTTTAGCCGCGGTACGAAGCTCAGCATCTCAGGGCTCCGGGTGTGGAGAACTCCAATTCCGGCTTCTTCGCTTGGCGACGTATCCAATAAAAATTTGGAAGTAAAACTTTCTAGATTAGGATTGAGAATATTCCTAAGTTAAGTCTAGACTCAAAAGGTTTAGATATGTGCAATTGTGTAACTGAGATTAAACACAAAAGGCTAGTGTTTAATTCACTCAGTGTTGGCTCTGATACCAACCTGTCACACCCCGATTTCCACGTGTCACCGGTGGGCCCGGTGGGGGAGTATCGTGACGTGGTTGGCAACGTAATAGTCAAACAACACAATATAATAATGCACAGCGGAAGCAAATTTAAAATATAATACAACCGAATTAATATTGTAATATCAATTGTCACAATACTCGGAAGTTTATCCACAGAAGGATCGAACATAAAATGGAAACAATAGTTCAACAGACTTTTAGGCATCTTAAGCTTGCGAGACTTCTATTGATGCTAAGGAGAAATATCCAGCCAATTTCGTATAGTACCTGCATTTAGCCTTTTTGGAAAATACGTCAGTTTACACTGGTAAATACATTCAACTGACTCATTTTAAAATGATTGAAAATTGGTTTGGATGCACGTGGCATAAAACATTTTAATTTAACTTGGGAGAATTATTTAATATTATAATCTTGTGAACGAATTACATGTTACTTATGCGTTCAGTAGCCCGAATCTAGTCCGGGTTAAAGATCAATAAACACACCACTTCAATGAGTTATACACGGGAGTACGCCTACACCCCGTGCTCAGGTCGTGGCCATCTCGTAAGATGATGCCAGGGATATCCGGGACATGGTCATTAACCCCCCAAAGGCTGTAAAGTAAACAAGATTGTTTAAAACGAGCCGATCAAATTATTCAACTACCCACTAAGCGTGGAGATTTGATGCCCGATCAAGCGGTACGCTATGTACCGTAACCCAAGCCCGTATAGGGAAAATAAGTTAAAAGTATTTACCTGATGCAAGTATAAATCACAATAAGCAGAATGCACGTAGCTTTTACTGTTTCTCCTAATCTGGAACGAAGGTTTAATATAACCTATTAGAATCCTAACGGGTCTTTTATTAAGCTTAAGCATAGACCGACTAGTTTCAAGATACGGCTCGTACGCACGATTAAGCGATGACCGGATAGAATGTGATTCAGACCCGACAAGTTTGGAGACTTGTTTAATATGGGTTTATTATTCACATTCTGGATTTTGAGATAAAACCGTTAAGGTTTGACCCGTTTCGGCTAATTTATGTAAACTTGTTACATAAACCGAACCGTACGCGTAATAAGCGTGACGGGTAGTCATGAGAGCTATATACAGGTTTCCTAAGTTAATTATGTCTCAAATATGTTGTGACATCAGTAAGGTGTCTTTCGTTATGCCCGAAAGGTGTTTAAACACAAACTAGGCCCCGAAGGGGTAGTTTGGTCATTTAAAAGTTTATAAAAGGGTTTAAATGACAACTTGAGTTACAGGTCTGATGTAATCAGCAAATATACTCAATTTGCTAAGTTACATCAGTAGGTTAAAGCATGTATGTGAAACTTATCATTTTTAACCATACTAGGCCCCGTAGGGGTATTTTGGTAATTTCACATAAGCCGAAAAGCTCAAAACTGAAGTCTGAATTTATCAACCTTTGCTTACTGCTAAGATATTATAATTTGCCTCTTATATCAGTAGGTATCAACCCGGTTATGTCAAATATGATTTGAAAACATACTATGCGTTAAAAACGCTAATTAAGGCGATTAAAGGCCATTACCGGGTTTGATACTTAATTCTGATATTTTTATATTTCCAGAAGGCTTAAAATAATTTATTTATCATAACTAATCAGTAGCAAAAGGTTTGGAGTCGTTTAGATGTGTAAAACTCATTTTATGGCCCGTAAGGGCAAAACCGACAATTACCGAATTAAGCCTACGACTATGAGTTATGCTCAGCCTAAAATTAATTAAAAATCTTTAAAAATCCCAAAATAATATATTACATCAGTGGGTAAAAGATTTGATATCAAAAAGTATGTTTAACTAGGCTATACGCTAATTACGCCATTATGTTAACATAAAGCATTAGTTTTGCGATAATGAGCATAACTCTTAATCTACAAGTCAAACTGATGTCAAACTTTGCATGCAAGTCTATAAATCAGTAACAAAGGTTTCTACACTTTTACATTTTCATAAATCACGTTTTAAGGTAATAAGGGCATAACGGTCAACATATGAGCAATTAACGGAAACATGCATATTAATTGGGTAACTAGTGAACCAAGGTGTATAATCACAGGGGGTTGTTCTAACATGTATCCTAGTCCAATTAAAGCTCTGAGGCATTTCTAAAATATGCCTAAACGGGTCAGAACTGAAAGTCCAAGTGAAAGTCAAACTATGTGACTTTCGGTTCCGAACCGGGTCTAAACAGGAAATAGTCGGGTTGAACACACTACTAGAAAATTGGGCAGTTGTTACCAAAATTTGTCACCAAAAAAAATGGTAGCAAATTTAGCCACTAATTTGCCACCACAATGAGAATTACGTGTATTTGTTATTGCACGGTGGCTAAGTGGTAAAAAGTTTTGTGACCATTTATTTTCGGTTGCAAATTCATGAGAAAAATCTAAAAATACAAAGGTGTGGTTGAATTGCCACCGTATTAGTGACGATGAAATTTGAGCGGGATAATTTTTATATAGGGCGCCATATATATCCATAATTAACTCAGTAACCGACCTCTCCACTTTTTTGAACGGCAAATTAGGGTTTAAATGGAATACAACAAGAAACATAATATTATTCACCCTTTATACATCATTCATCAGAGAGTCTGAATCGAAGAACAGAAGGTATGATTTTTCTTCCCATGACTTATTCATATATCTTATGCGTTATCTAACAATTAATTATAATCCTCGTCCACTCCAACAAGCTAATTTCCAATTGAGACCCTAGAACCCTAATTGAATGCAATTTCCTTTTCTCAGTGATTGAATTTTTTTCTTCAAAATATCAATTGATATGGAATTAATCATCTACATAGTATTGGAATATCAATTATTTTAGAGTTCTGGTTTGTACGATTCTTCAATTGAGTTTTATTTTTTTCTTTCACTAGATGGTTAACAAACGTTTGATTTGTTTTTCAGTTGCTGATGCGGGGTTAACGTTCTGTTTGTGCTTCTGTTTGACAGGTAACTTTTATTTCATGATTTTGAGTGTTTGTTTTATGGATTATTGAATGTTCAGATGATGATAGGGTTTGTGATTGATCAGATAGGGGTTTTGATATTGTTAAGTTGATGTGTATTCATGTGTCATGTCATTATTGTTTAATTCTATTAAAAACTTCTATTCACTGTAAAATTAGATACCCTATATAAATCATGTAATATGTTCAACCTAATGAATATAACTAACAGGTAATTGAGAGGAAATCTAATGAAACAAATCACATTGAAAGAAATGGGAAGTTCACTTCACGTGATCTTTGAAATTCTGCGTATTTTTGTCGTACATTAAAATAAGACACTGTGTTAAGACCTGTTATAATAGTACGAAACGAAACTCGAAGGTACTGACTTGTGTGGCTGGCGACTGAATATTAGCGCCTGTTTGCGGTCTAAGAGATGATTTGAGAGGTCTCTGCGGAAGTGATGCAGTAACACCACTTGCCCGTAAAGAAGAAGTGGAACCGAGAGAGCACTGGCTGCATAAACGCAGCAGCAGTGGCTGCAGATACACAGCCAGGGGCGGAGACAGCTTATACTCAGCCATAGCACGGGCTACGGCTCAAAGTCGTGTTCGCAGTGTTAATTTTTTGTTTTTTTTTTTTTTCGATTTTATATAAAGGATACCATAGTTGTTAATAGCGAATAGCGACAAGGCATGGCTAGGCTACGTAGCGAATAGCGACAAATAGCGACGGCTATTTTATAAATAGCGATTACACTAGAAAAAGATTTTTGAAAATTTTTATATGTATATTACATCAAAATACCCTTGTATATATGTTATTTTACATGTATATTTAACAAAAACTAATAGTTAGTAGCAAAGGACTTATATGTTGGGTGTGTGAATGAAAGTCTCAAAAGGTGGTAAATACTTTGTCCCACATCGGTGTGTTAACAAAGTTAGTGGTTGTTTATAAGGTAAAGTCTTTACTACTCCATTGTAGCTTTATGACATGTTTTACCACAAGTCCTACCCGCGCGCAGGGGGGGTGCAAAAAAGGAGTTTCTGAATTGAAATTTAATTGAACTCGTGCATGCCCGCACGTCCTGCGGACACGAATGCAGCTCCGAAAACCCCAGGCCCGCGTGGGCCAGTTTTTGCACCTATATAATATTGTTTTTTTTTTTGTATTAAAGCCCAGACGAGAGGTCAGGAACTTAAAAAAAAAAAAATTAGGCGCGCTATAGCGACCGCTATGGTCGCAATTAACAACTATGAAAGGATACCCCTAAAACATCGTCCCGATTCGTCTGAACAGGTCAGAATCATCGTCCCGATTCATCCCTGAAGCCTTGAACTCGAACCTGCGTTTCGTTGATCAGATTCGTCCCTGCGTTTCGTTGTGAGTTTTCGGTTTCTTGGCACTTGAAGCCTTGAACTCGAACCTGTGTTTCGTTGATCAGATTCGTCCCTGCGTTTCGTTGTGAGTTTTTTTTTTTGTTGGGTTCAGGCCCCTCTCAAATGCCCTCACAACACACACTCACAGATATATGTAAAATGTGCAGACTGCAGAGAATGGAAAAGCTTGTTGTATATTTTGAATCAATGGTTTAATATCTCATGAACAAACCAGGCTTTATATAGTCTTTACATGCATACGTAAATAGTAAAAAGAAAACAATAAAATCCTACATTCTAGTTTCTATCCTAAAGAACCGTTACAACCCACTGTACACCTCAACGTTAATGTATTGCACTCCAACGGTAACACTCTTGCAGCCCATGTGTTCAACCCGTGTGACCCATTCATGTGAAACCTGGTAACCGGCTTGACCCGTACTCGGTCCGAACTTGACTCGTAAATAACCCGCATCCTTTGCGAACCCGTATCCGTGAACCGGCGACAGCAGCGGCTGCAGAAACTACGCTGCAGCAGCGGCTGCAGAAACTACGCTGTAGCAGCGGCTGCAACAGGGCCATCTACGAGACGTGTCTGTTTAATGCCGAGACTGCAGTGCTTTGTTTTCTGCACTTGAACTAAGACGCTAACCAAGAAGAGGGAAAATACGAGTAATACGATCCAACGGGATGCTGTTGGCACTACTTGCCTTCCTCAGCTCAGGATGATTGAACTCATTCCTAGGCAGTGACACAAGTTCGCCTTTGCCTTCCACAATCCAACCGTGCTGCTCAATAAACTTATCCAAAGACACCCCCTCAATATTATTTGCCTGTAATGTTACCCACTTAGTCTCCAGCTCAAAAGTATAAAGAATGAATTACGAGAACAAATACCTCAGCAACAACAGATCTTGGGACATTTTGGTACGTCAGAGACAGAACGTGAACAGCGTATTCTTGAATTGCTTGATCAAACCCTGAATTAAAACATAAACTCTTTTTTTATCATACAAATTTCAGATTTGACTAAAAACAATGACATAGATAAATTCACACATGGGTATGTTAACTTCATTCAGCTGGTGAGCTTCTTATCATTAAAAAAAGCAAATGCCTACATACCTGGCACAACTTCAAGAATATGGCGGTTTTTGGCTGCTTCATCCCAAAACTGACATAATTTAGCAGTCTGCATGCATACCAAAACCAAATGGTAGGCCATTTCAATGCTAAATTTATAGGTCTTATTCCAGTGCAGAAAGTTCTACAAACTTAAGAGGTATATATGTTTTTAAATGTTGTTAAAAACTAGATAAAATTCACTTCTCATTATGTTTTGATGTCTCACTAAAGAGAAAATTATACCTCCAAATAGTGGGAGAGAAACTATAAGAGTCTTGAACTCTTCATCCATTTGCTGACAATTGTAAAAGAAACATGTAACAACTTATAAATGTTGCCTCAATATTTAGTCAAAAGAATACATGACGATTATAGAATGTACCACTCTCTCTGGGATTAAAAAAAGACATAAGCTGAAAAAAAACTGAAAAATAAATCATATGAAATGATTCGAGGTACCAAAGTTATATTGTTAAAAGAAAAAAAACTGACCCGACCCGACTCGAAACCCGTTCCAACCTGGACCCATTCCGACCCGGACCCGTTTCGACCCGAACCAAAACAACCCTTTTTTATAGTTGACCCGTTTTGACCCGAACCTGTTTTGACCCATGACCCGACCCGACCCGTTTGCCAGGTCTAGTTGTTCCATTAGAAATTTAAAATAGATCATTATTTTCTAGCAAAGTTATACCAGATTTAAGGAATCTGCTATAGTTTTGTCATTTATGACGTTAAGATACATTAAGACTTATTAAACTAACATAAAGAATTTTCAACAAAATTGCCCACTGATGTACAATCACTTTTTAAAAAAAACATTTTTTTAACCAACCCGACCCGACCTGAAACCCGTTCCGACCCGAACCCGTTTTGACCCGAACCAAAACAACCCTTTTTTTCTAGTTTGTATGTAGGTTGCTAGTGCCTTAGTTACAAAAGAGTAGCGTTAATGACATTCTAGAGATAAAATATTCCAAGTGCCATAATTACAAAAGATTTGTAGTTTGTATGTAGGCTGCTAGTGCCTTGGTTACAAAAGTATATGTTTTCTACTTCGGCTTGCTACTTCCCATGGGCTGGACAATAGTTGTGTAAATAACGATTGGCAAGTATATATTTATTTTGATGTGGCCATACGTTTATTTGACTTACCTGTGGATCTGCATGTTTCTATGGATTTGTGGAATCTTGCTGTGGATCTGCATGTTTCTAGTAGAATAAAAAAGTGTTGAATAAAGAGTATGTATGTACAGTACATAGCAATGATATGATATTTCTACAGCTAAGAAGCGAACAACAAAACTAAGGTTAAAAATACATAAAAGTAGGGGTGCAAACGAGCCGAGCCGAGCCCGAGCTTGACCAGGCTCGAGCTCGAGCTCGATTAACTTATGTGAGCTCGGGCTCGAGCTCGGCTTGATTCGAGCTTTGTTTTCAAGGCTCGAGCTCGGCTCGTTTGTATTTTCTCAAGCTCAATCTCGGCTCGTTTGTTATCTATTAATTAATATATAAATAAAAATAATATAAATAATAGACTTTTTAGGCTCGCGAGCTCGATAAGTGAAGCTCGGGCTCGGGCTCGTTTACTAAATAAGCTTATTTTTAGGTTCGAGTTAGGGTTGTAAACAATTTTGAATAAGCTCGGCTCGACTCGGCTCGTTTACACTAAGGCTCGATAAGGCTCGACGAGCCTAACGAGCTTCACATGCGAGGCTCGAGCTCGGGCTCTATAAACAAACGAGCTTTATTTTAGGCTCAAGCTCGGATCAGGCTCGATAAGGCTCGGCTCATTTCGAGCTTTTTATCGAGCTGATCTCGGGTAGCTCGCGAGCCGCTCGGCTCGTTTGGACCCCTACATAAAAGTAAATATGTTGCCATAGTAGTACCTTAAGCAACCCTCAATTGTAGGTGATATGACTCACTATCTCAACCTAACAACATAAAAAAAATGTTTATGTTCATTTAGCAAAAAAGAAACAGATAAACAACCTTAGACTGATTTGGCAAAAACAAGCCCCTAAATTACCTTAGTTATCTGATATAAAGTATTTCAAAATTAAAAACACGAAGTTTATTACAATAAAATTTGTATAATATAATTATGTGTTTATCCCATTAGGTTAAATATGAAGGTTTTCTTGAGGAGAAGTATGGGAAAGAACGTAATAAACATCCAAAATTTGACAAAGACTTGTGGTCACGAGCTAGGGGCAAGAATAAAGGAAAAGTGTACGGGTTAGGCAATGATAGTGACCCGTGTGTACATAGCAGAGAAGACCCTGAGGTATTTTTCATCCTTTTAGACTAATAACTTTTGTGCATTTGTATGGTTCCCCACTGTTATTATGTTTGTTTGGTTGGAGATGCTTGTTTTTTATTGTTAGGTTTGATGCTTTTAAATTAGTGAGAATGTTAAGGAATTTCATAATGATTTGATTACACCTTCTTTACGGGTTGTTTCATATAAAAAAATGTTTTTAAAATTAGGTATAATTTCCTTCTTAATATGTAAACAAACTGGAACATGATATTTAGCTTCTAGCACTTGAATTGTAGCTCACAGTTGTATTTTGTTTTCTTTGCACTACAAGAAAATGAAGCTATTGCAACCCCAATAAAATGTTGCATTAGGCTATAAACTGGTTGCATTAGACCTAATGCAACCTTTTATCAAAAGCTGCATTAGGCGAAGTTGCATTAGATCTAATGCAACCTTTTCAAAGTCTAATGCAACCATTTTTGAAGGTGTTGCATTTACTATTTAAATGCAACCTTTTTAACATCCAACCTTTTAACATTCTAATGCAACTTTTTTACTTTAAAATGCAACTTTTAGTATATTTAGCTACAAAGATGCAACCTTTTATATATTCAAATGCAACTTTTTCTATATTCAAATGCAACCTTTCCTACACCCAAATGCAACTTTGTAACATAATTCAATTGCTAGTAAATAATATGCATCCAATAACAATTACACCAAAAATAATAAAAACACAAATATCATTGATAATCATATGGTATACTTTACATGTTAAATTAAACTCAAATCAATATAGTCAACACAAAGTGTCAATTACAATGATGAAGAGAAATGGAAACATTCTGCTCTAGATCTTCAGCCGGTAATTGTTTTATAACCTTTCGCATCATAGCTTCCAAAAATTTTCGCTTGCTGTTAGTATCTTTTCGCGTTACTTCGAGCTCGGCTTTTTTCCTTTCATGATCTTCAAAAATGCAGACGGAGAAGCTACAACCTATAACGTGCAAAGTATGACATATCAGCAAACTATCAAATAAAACATTGAAAACCTAATCCATACTTCAACTTAAATAAAAGAAAAATTGAAAAAAAGAAACAAAATGCTTTCAATTTACTTATATTTATAATGTAACGGAGAATAGAATAGTAAGCTAGCTGATACATCCACTATTTAAAAACAAATATGTATATCAGAGTAGAAGGGCATATGAAATGATACTTTCCGAGGTTCTTGTGAAACGTCATTATGTCAGTAGCGTAATATTCCTTCTGTACCTGCAACATAAAAATCACAGTCAAGCAAATAGAAAGTCTAGAAACTAGAAACGAACAACATACCAACAGAGAAGGCATTGTACAAGATATAACCTAAATTATACAAATAAGTGTTTGTTGGCACAAGTTATCGATAGTAAAATATACTAATAAGTTCTTGTAGTAATGAACCTTTTCAAGTTCTGTAGAAAGCATATCTTACGCTCCAGCGATTTGTGCCTCTGCCTCCACTCCTTCATATCAAAATAGAAACTTATCAGTACAAGATTTATCCTTGGTTTTATCTTGAGATACCACCATATATAAATAGCTTATAACCTTACCATTCAGTTGATTACTAAATACTTCTTAATGGTGTCGCTCATAAGTAAATTTCTAAGTAGCTGCACCAAACAAATCCAAAGTTCACAACTTAAAACTTCAACTAAAGAATGATAAAAAGTTCAATTCTAACAGTTTAAAACTGGAACTGCTAAAGCATTTTTTGAATAGAATCTATTTAAACATTTAAGATAGGAACATTCACATAATACCAAATACAGCCATACATTGTCATCCTCGGTGCACACTGCATCCTCAAATGGAGTAGAGGCTGCAAATCGCATTTCAAAGTTCAAACTACATACACGAAGCAAGAATATTATAGTTCATCTAAGTTTTAGTAGTTACATCTCAATCACAACTACAAACCTACTTTGATGAGATTTTCAACTCTTAGTCTTGGTATGCATACAAACCAATCAAATTTTTAAAACTTCTATTGAAGTTACTCTCAAACTAAAATTTCTACAATTTAATCCAATTCAACTTTTCAAAATATACACACAAACAAAGCGCATTAAGTTTTAATCACTGGATATAAGCTAGCAATCACAAAAACAAAAACAAAAAAACAAAAATTAAAAAGCAAAGAGTAGAGTGAAAAGAGAGCTAGTCAAGAACCTTTCAACTAGGGGTGCAAACGAGCCGAGCTACTCGCGAGCTACTCGAGCTCGGCTCGAAAAAAAGCTCGAACGAGCCGAGCTTAAACGAGCCAGAGCTCAAGCCCGAGCCTAAAAACAAGCTCATTTAGTAAACGAGCCTGAGCCCGAGCTTCACTTATCGAGCTCGAGCCGGCTCGCGAGCTTAAACGAGCTTTCTGTTTATATATTTTTTACTAAAATATTAAACATATATTTATATAATAATTACCATTTATATAAATATAAAAAATAACTAACTTATATGTATAATAAAAATTATAATTACCATAAATTAATTAATAAATACTAAACGAGTCAAGCCCGAGCCGAGCTCGAGCTTTAGAAATAAAGCTCGAATCGAGCCGAGCTCAAGCTTTCATATGTTAAACGAGCTCGAGCTGGAGTCTGGTTGAGCTCGGGCTTGGATCAGCTCGTTTGCACCCCTACTTTCAACTAAGTCAATATTAGCACGATATCGTCAAAACAGACTAACTGAAGAGCAGAGCCCACCACTTTACACCCCTCCATTTATCCTCCAGTGAAAATGGGATCTGAAAAAAAAAATATTAGACCTAATTAGTAGTTTGAATTGATAAAGTTGCCTCCATTGCTCACTGAAGAAATGCAAGGTGGATCATCTTGAATGGAGAGTTTCAACTTAGATTATGTCAGTAAGACTAAGTATAACAAACTAACTCCATATCTAGGTAACATTTTCTTAGAGCCTTATGAATAGATTTCCACAAACAAAAACAAAATCAAATCGAACACAAGATTATTATCCATATACTGGTTGATAACAATCATCTACAATAAAATATATGTAGCCGAGTCAACACGCAGAGCAACTGAACAACCTAAACAAATGAGCCATAAGACATATTTCTAGTTTTTAACATTAAAAACAAAAAAAAGTGTACATGTTATTACGTGAGTCACCAACAAAAGGAACTCAAACATAGTCACATTCAATAAATAAACTATACCAGTTAACTAACATATTTACAATCTGGTCTCTTTAATATTAACTAATGATTTGTTTAATACGCCGATGACAATCTAAAAAAGTACCTTCAGAAACTCTCAGTGAATCCAAATACATCATATAAGTAACTCCATCATACCTAAACCAAAATAAAACATCAAAACATTATGTAACCTATCATTAAAAATGGTTTATGGATAAACACCTTAAATAACAGTAAACAATAACAGTTAGATGTGTATTGTTACAGCTAATGAGTTTATATTAATTTAAACTTTTATATTAAGCCCATAAGCTTAATTAAGTTGATAAGATAAGAAGTTGTTGGAACTAAGTTTATTAGCTTTTCCAAAATTTAGTAAGCCGATTAGCCACCATCAGTTAATTAAATATATTAGTTAACAAGTGTTAAAATAAACTATACTAAGTGTAGTTAGGTCACGCTGGGGATTTCATTTACCTATTTGAGAGATTCTTCATGCCAGTTGCTTATTTACATCATAAACTAAACCAGTTATCCTGTTGCTTTCAAGAACCAAATGATGTTTTGCTGAGTCATTTTTATCAGTTAACCTATTTGGTTTCATCATACTTTTAAGAGCTCAGAGCTGTGACATTTACCTTATAAACTAAAACAAAACAATCATCTCCCCTGTAAGATGTAATCCCGTTGCTTTGAAACTTCACTTGTCCAGCAAGCCTGTTTTTAGAAATGATGGTTCACAGTCCAGCAAAACAACAAAAACATATCATTCATGGGTGAAAAAATGAAATACAATCTCTCAGAGAAATCTGAGTTCTTATATTTTATTGATAATCTTACATGGGTGTAAACATAATAACCACAACTTTCAACAGGTTGCAGCGTATTTCTGTTCATATCACCGCCAATAACACAGATTCATCACTTCTCCCTTTTAGGTTTGCATATAAGAATCTACAAATTTCAAGTATCAACAGAAATATAGGCACGACTGGGTGCGGGATGTCTTGGGGGACATCCTCAAACGGGCGGGGATCTCGGTGAAGAAAGAAGCCCCCGTAAACTTTTTGACAGATCCGAGGGAAGGAAGATCCACATTGCGCCCCGCGGACGTTTTAGTTTTCGGGTGGGATGCAGGTAAACACGCTTGTGTTGATCTTACCGGGGTTTCCCCCTTTGTAGGCTTTCGGGATACAGGTTTTGTCCCTGGTCAGGCGATTGCAAGGGCGGCAGCGAAGAAAATGGACAAACATGCAAAAGCCTGCGAGGATAATCAACATTCCTTTATCCCTTTTGCCTTTGATACCTTTGGCTCGCTAGCCCCAGAAGCCATCAGATTTCTTGAACGGGTCCAACGGGTTGTTCACAGCAACATTTCGTCTCCTAGAGATCGGGGTTTCGTTTTTACTAGGTTAGGTTTCGCTATTCAAAAGGGGGTAGCGGCGCAGCTTGTTGCCCGCTTACCGGCTATCTTGGTGTAATTTGTTTCATATGATATAAAATATAACATATAATAAAAAAAAAAAAAAAAAAAACAGAAATAAATTATCAAAAATCCATAATCTAGTAAAAAAAGCATGTGAAATAGAAATCGTTTTGGTTAAAGCATTGCATCGAGCAGTTGGTATGCATCTTCGGACCTTTTACTTTAACAAACTTACATGAGATTTCGATTGGAACATGAGGCCGCTGGTTGTGGTAGAGGTAATTCAAGGGGGTCAATTGCTAAGGTAGAACCACGGCAAACAACTGCGATGAAGAATTACAAATGGGTTTCAGCGGGCAGAATCAAAACGCCATAGGGCTACTACGAGGCTCTGCTAGAAATGTGCGATTGTCATAGGGCATAATCGTGGAGGCCATTTGAGTGGAGGGTTATGGTCGATTTAGGTCAGAGGAGATAGGACCTCAACCGTTTCAGGCTAAAGTGGAAGGGAGGAAGCAAATTGAATTTTCTCAGGGAGGGAAATAAAATTTTCTTTTGTGAAAAGTCACAGTTGGAGGGAAACTTAAATATTTTTACAAAACCACATTTGAGCATTCACATTCTAACTATCAAATTACGTGAGGAGGGGTTTTTATATTATAAAGAGTATAAAAAGTGGTTGTGAGTAGAGGAGAGAGAAAATGTTACTGTTCATCTGTATATTTGGGGGGACACTGTTCACCCGTTATAATTTTTTAATATATTTTGAAAGTGGTTGTGAGTGGAAGTGAGAGAAAAATGTAATGAAAATATTATTTAATTGAAAGGAGAGAGAAAAAGTATTTGTTTTTAGTAGAAATATATTTATATAGGAGTTGTTTTTTAGCAGAATGTATGTATAACTTGATTTTCATTAAGCATATAAAATATAAGTATATAAATTAATAATAAATAGTTAGTTACCTTATAAAAGTTAATTATTACTGTTCATTTTCAAATGGTTACTAATATAATATAAATATAAATAAATGGTTACTAATATAAATAAATATACATATATAAAGTATTAATAGAGCATGGTGCACCTTAATAAACAGAAATACATAAAAAAATTAGTGAAAAATGTAATTGAGATGTGTGACTTGAGATCTGTAAAAGTTAAAGAAAGAAAATGTAATTTTAACAATGCAATCTTTTATAATAAGAGTTACAACTTGTTTTATAGAATTTACCTTGTATAATTTTCCCAATACAATATCTCTAACAAAAGTTGCAAATTTCAAACAAATTTGCAATCTTTTAATAAAAAAAGTTGCAATTTATAATAAAATTCGCAACTTTAAATAAAAAAGTTGCAAATTCAATATACTTATGCAACTTTTTTATGAAAAGGATTACATTAGATCTTCTTATGCAACCTTTATTTTCAACTAAGTTGCGTTAGAGTCAAATGCAACTTATTTGAAAAAAATTGCTTCTAAAAGGTTGCATTAGGCCTTTTTTCTAGTAGTGTTGCAACCAACTTGACCCATTATTAGTTTTCGTTAATTATGATTTCTTGATTCTATTCATTGGTTATTTTGTAGATTGAAAAGTTGAACTTAGTTATCAAGGAGCTCGTTAAGGAAAAATATGAAGAAAAAGAAAGGTTCAATGGAATTATTGCTGGGTTGTTGGTTGACAAAGAAAAAAATAAGGTGGATAAAGATGCGTTGCTTGATTGGATGTCACAAATTGAAGCTATGTTAACAGCTACAGTTCGAAGATAGGCTATAAACACTTAGTTTTGAATGTTTAGAACACTTGGTTTTGAATGTTTCTCTTATTAGGATAATTTTAGTTAGTTTATATTTTAGTTGGTATTTTTTATATGCTTTTAAAAACAAGATGTTTTATATAATTTTGGGATTTTATTAGACTTTTTTTATATTATTTGTAGTTTTATTGATATGTAATTTTGATGAAAATAGCAGGGAGAAAAGAAATCTGAATTAAAAACCAATATTCCACTAATCAGTATGGTAGAAAATAAATGGTAGCAAATGGTTGCAATTGTGTAAAAAATGGTGGCTAAATGGTGGCAATATTAGTGGCTAAATGGTATCAAAACTAGCGAATTGTGTGAAAAATGATGGCTAAATGGTGGCAATATCGGTGTTAAATGGTGGCAATATAGGTGGCTAAATGGTATCAAAATGTGCAAAACCCGATGGCTAAATGGTGGCTAAATGGTAGCAATATCGGTGCTAAATGGTGGCAATATAGGTGGCTAAATGGTATCAAAATGTGCAAAAACCGATGGCTAAATGGTAGCAATATCGGTGGCTAAATGGTGGCAATATCAGTGGCTAAATGGTGGTTAAATGGTGGCAAATCAGTGGCTAAATGGTATGAAAACGCGTCACAACTCGGTGGCAAACAAGGCGGAACGTAGCAAACATAAAGTGGTGGCAAATAATTTTGACCAATTTTGTGGTGGTAAAATAAGGTAGCAAAATATAAAAATGGTGGCAATTTGGTGGCATTAGGGCAATTGACACGGGTGTTTTTGTCACCGTATTTTCGGTGGCAAACTGGTGACAATAAGGAAATTGCTACCATTTTGTAACCAAAAATTACATGACAAAAACCATGTTTTCTAGTAGTGACAGGTTTGGACATGTTATTACACTAATTACTAAGTTATAGCAATGATCAAACAGGTTATATATGTTCTAGATAGCTAATTATGCATAAATAACATTTTAAGCATTATGTTGACTTTTTAATTAAAAGTTTGACCCGACATTAGACCTTGTTAGAGTGGTGATCAGGGGAAACCTTTTTGAGGTTTTATTACTGTTGGTGCACTTGTGTCTGTACTTTGTCTGTATTTCGTCTTGATACAAAACGATGTCTTTGTTAGTCTTGTAAGTTTGACCAAGTCAACCATCCTCCTGGTTTGACTTGGCCAAACAGTCATCACAATGGTTGTAATATGGCTGTGTCGAAGGATGTGTCATCGAAGGATTGTTTATATCCTTCGATGAGCTCGAAAGATGACCTTCGAAGGATAGACCACGAAGGATATCATCCTTCGAGGTCTATGTGATCCTTCGATGGGTTTCTGGTCGACAGATGATCTTTCGATCAGTCTGTCTGATCCTTCGACCAGACAAGCTGTGTCGGGTATAAATACCCATGTAGTGTGTTCACTTCATTTAGAGTTCGAAAGTTAGACATTAGAGAACACTCAGAGCAGAAAACACACACACACGAGAGTTAGAGAGAGTTTACAGAATACATTTGTAAACCTTGTGCTGTAACAGACCTTTCATACGTATTAATACAAGAGGTGTTAATCGTTGAGTCTTGTGTGTTTATCATTGTGCTTGTTCTATCTCGGTTTGCATGCTAGCTTGGATTCCGCACTCGCTAGTGTGTTAGACATAACAAGGAATAGGTTAAACCTCAACCTCCGAGGGACCTACAAGTGGTATCAGAGCCGTGGCTCTTTTCCTTGTTAAAAACCGGGTTTTATACAAGCTTTTGGAGTGTTTGGACAAAACTCACTGTTTTTGGCATCCGTTCTTACTGATTTTCTCGTACTTCTTGTCGTAAAAACGTGTCTAAACTTACCGGGTGGGTTAAAAGACGGGTTGGGTAACTTGAAAACTTGTTTTTAAGTTGTTTGGTCATTTCCGGCCAAAATTCCGGCATACTCCGGTACCGGTTTCTGGGTTGAACCTTCTGTTTTTAAGCAATATTTTATTGTTTCAAAATCTGATTTTGGCAGAAAATCATGGTCTGACCATACCTCTGCCGAAAGATTTCACCAACCCATCACCTTTTTCACCAACCTGTCACTCTTTGTCAACTGTGTCAGAGCAGTTCGAAAGATATCCTTCGAACTCGAAAGATCATCTTTCGATCAGTGGAGGTTCGATAGATCATCATCCTTCGAACCAAGGAATCATTTCGAAAGATCATCTTTCGATCAGTGGAGGTTCGATAGATTATCATCCTTCGAACCAAGGAATCATATCGAAGCATACATCTTTCTATCTACAGTTCTTATTCGAAACACCAGGATCCTTCGATTGGGGAGTCTTTCGAAAACAATTGTTCGAAACTCAACAGTAATCTTTCGAACACTGTTGATCCTTCGAACAAGTGTTGATCTTTCGAACTTAGTCTGTTTTTGTTTAACAACTTTGTGATTTTCAGGTATTATTTTTCTTGATCAAAAATGAATTCGATGTGGGGTGTTCCGGTAAATGCAGAGATGTATTTTGGTACTCCGGCTCCGGATTCGGGTTCGCAAGCTAATGCTACATCTACCGGTCAATGGGCTTTTGTATCAAATCAAGCTCCAAGTGTTCAAAGCATTTTGCTAAGCGAAAGTGAAACGGGAAGTTTGAATAGGCCTCCAAAGTTGATGCACTTAAGTGAATATCCGGGATGGTTTGATAGATTTCATACATACGTCCTTGGTCAAAATACAGAATTGTGGTTGCGTTTCATCACAGATTTTGATCAAACAATAGAGGTTGCCGCTTCATCTGCTGCTACGTTTGCCGATCTTACGGAAGATCAGAAGAAGGTCTATGACTTAGAGAAGAAAGCGTATGCCATTCTTACTCAGGCATTAAGCAAAGATATTTATCATCAATTTGTCAGTTTCAAGACAACGAAGCAGTTGTGGGACGCATTGAAGATAAGGGGCGTAGGAAATGAAGCAACACGTCAATTGAGAAAAGATCTGCTAAAGAAAGAGTTTGATGGTTTTTCTTGTATGCAGAATGAATCTTTAGGAGATTTGACAAGTCGATTTACTCATTTGCTGACTGAATTGGCAAATATTGGGGTTGTAACAACTTCAGCAGAGATAGTGAAGAAGTTTGCAGATGCACTACCACCTCAATGGAATAATTTCTTAGAAATCATGAAGTACAATGGTACTTTGGATACAACAAGCTTCAGTGACTTTGCTCAACTCCTGGAAAACAAGAATCAGGAAGAAACTCTCAAGGCAAAAAAAGTTCCAGTGCCACAAAATCCTGAAATGTATTATGGAGCTTCTAGCACTTCTACAAAACCTTCTACACACGCTCCAATTCAAACAGCATTTGTGTCTAGCACTAGCTTGTATGGCACTCCTCCTCCAACAACGGACATGTATGGAAATCTGCTTCAACCAGTTCCTCAACCAGTTCCTCAACCAGTGCCACAACAGCAAAGCCAACAACCTATCAGAACAACTGATATGTATGGGAATCCACTTCCTCCTCAACAGCAAGCGTGTTATGGAAGCACATCATCTGCTGGTCAACAATCAAAGCCAAATACAGTACGGCTCGACACCTCAAGCTTTTCTAAAGTGAGTGTTGAAGTAGCAAAGGAACATATGGAGCTGCTAAACACTGTGGTGAGCGCATACTGTGGATTAGTGGAAGGTCAGATTGGCAACATTAATCTGACTCAAGAAGACTATCAGCAGATTGATAAAGAGGAGATGGAGATGATGGACATCAAGTGGGCCTTTGCCAGTGCTGTTAGGCGAGCAAAGGATTTCATGGAAAGAACCGGCAGAACCAGCTTGGAGAGCAAGAAAGACACCAAGTATGGGTTTGATAAACAGGCTGTTAAGTGTTTCAACTGTGGTGAACGGGGTCATTTTAAAAGGGAATGTACAAGACCATCTCAGCATGGAAACCAGAATCCCTTCAGAAATCAAGGCAACCAGCAGAACCAGAACAGGAACAATGTTCGTACATTGGTACCTGTCAACAACCAAAGCCAAGCAGGACCATCAAATGCCAACCAGGCACTTGTGGTTCAAGTAGATGAAGGTTGTGATTGGTCAATCCAGTTGGGGAATGATACTCCAGATGGAACAGCTTGTTTTGCTGAAGTTGTCAAGGATCTTAAACACGCCAGTGGTGGAGAATCTTCCACCAATGGTGGTGACTCTTCTGAGGATGAAGACTCTTCTGGTTACAGTGGAAGTTCAGATGAAGAATCCTCGAGTTCAGGCAATGATCATTTGGATGACACATCAAGTGTGTCAGTCGATGCAGAGGTTGATGAGATATTGGGAGAAGCTGCAGCTGGAAATCATCGGAGATCTATTTTGGTGGATCAAGCTGCTTATTCTTCGTCTTCTCTCCATTCAGCCTTTATGGCTAATGTCGACAGTTCATCAAGTCAGGTATGTGTCGATGAACCCACTGCTGATATCTGTGAAAATTGTGATAGTTTGCATGTTAAATGTGCTGATTTGGATGCAAACATGTCTGAGTTGCATGGCAAACATAATGCTTTACAAGCTAGTTTGTTTGACTTGCAAGACAAACATGTTTCATTAAATGATAAGTGGTGTGAATTGCAAAGCAAACACGAGGCTTTGCAAGAGAAATATGATGTGACATTCATCCACAATCAAAAGTTGATCGTTGATCTTTCCAAGTGCACAGAAGCCAACATGTTTTATGAAAACCATGAAAAGGAATTTAAGTCAATGATTGAAACGTTAAAGAAAGATAAAACAGAGCTGACAAAAATGGTTTCCAGAAAACAAACTGACATTAACCTGTATATAACTCGTCTTGAGGTTATGCAAAAGGAAATGGCTTGTGTTAAAACAGAAAGTGAGGCGATCCGACTCAAGTTAGACAGTTATTTGAGCTCTAGCTATGTGTTGGATCACATCATTGATGTTCAGAAAGAGAAACGGGATGTCACATGCATAGGTTACAAGAAATGTCCACCACCCGTGAGAAACAATTTTGATGCACTGCCTGATGAGGAGTATAGAACTCATTTTGAACCATCTATTCCTTTGGACATTGAGGAATTTGCAGCAGGACTCGGATACAAGAAAGAAGTATCATCAGATTCGGATGTGTCAGCAGATACATTTGTAACTGCTGAACAGAATCAGGATCCTCCAGTTGTGATTGAGGATGCTGATTCTTCTGATGATGAGTCTGATGATACTGATTCAGCAAAGTCTGATGCGGTGATAAACGAAGAGGACATACCTCTTGAGAATCATATTCTGTGTGATCCTCCTGCAAAACCCGCTAAGACTGTTGCAATCGAGTCCTCGTCTGAAAAAGGGTCGGAGAGTGTGGATTTGCTGTACACTCTTGTTGGTGATAATAAAATTTATTCAGACAAAGATTTTCCTATTAAGAATGTTAATCAATCATTAATCAGTAAAGTTTTTGAGAATTCAACAAGTAAGTTTTTGGGTAAGAAAGGATCACACGTTGTGGTAACACAGTGCCCTCCTATCCCTAAGGCTGAAGTTAGAAAACAATTTGGCAATCAGAAATTACCAACAGTGCAAAAACAGCAAAATCATACCAAACCAAAAGGTAAAACACCGACTCAAATTCAAAGGAAGCCGAATCAGAAGAAGAAGAAGAATGTGAACTTTGTGAAATCTAAGGGAACGGACAAAATTGCAACGTTTGAAAACCAATCTAACTTAGATTTTGTCAAGAAAGCAACAGTGATGAAAAGGAATGAACCAAGTAGTTCAAAACCTAGTACCTCGGGATCACAAAGTTCATCATCGGCAAGACGATCACATGATACTTCGGGGTTTGTTGAACGAAGATCATGTTTTGAATGTGGTACAATTGGGCATATCATTCGAAATTGCCCGTATCTTCATAAATTAAAAGCCAAAGAAGATGATCCCCGTGAACTCAATCACCAAAGGCGATCGGTTTCTGTAAAACAAGATCCCCGACTTGTAAGAGAAAGGGAAAAGAAACAGAAACGCCAACAAGTCAAGGTGGTTGAAAAGGCACTTAAAAATGAAGTGGTTCAAAAACAAACGGTTCCAGTTAAACCAGAAAGTTCAAAATTTTCTAAAACTTCAAACAATCAAACTGGTAAATCACAACAGACATGGAAACCTAAAATAACCACAAGTTCAGGGGGACCATCACAATTTTCGAATCATCAAAGAATAGAGGTTATTGTTGTTGATGAAAATGGAAGACCCAAGACCACAATGGCTTGGGTCCCCATCTCCAACTAACTATGTGAGTTCATGTGCAGGGTGTTCCAGGAGGAACTATCAGTAGTCATTGGATTGTTGATAGTGGGGCATCCAGGCACATGACAGGCGACATGAAGCTTCTCTACGACGTCAAATCTATTAGAGGAGGTTATGTTGCTTTTGCTGGAGATAAAGGCGGATATATTACGGGTGAAGGAATGATTACCAACGGGGTTGTTAGTTTTGATAAGATCAACTTTGTACAACAACTTGATCACAATCTTCTTAGTGTTTCTCAAATTTGTGATAAGCAGTTCTCAGTACACTTTGATGCAAATGGATGTTATGTGCTGAAACCCGGCTTCAAAATTCCGAAAGAATGGATTCTCTTGTCGGCTCCAAGGATAAATGATCTGTATGTTCTTGATATGAGTCAAGCTATCACAACGTCTGCACAAGCAACTTGTTTCGTTTCCAAAGCCACAGAAAAAGACACAATCTCTTGGCACAGGCGAATGGGTCACATTCACTTACGCAAAATGAATCATTTGGTGTCAAATGAATTAGTGAATGGTGTTCCTCTTAAAAACTTCCATCTTCAAGACGTCTGTGTCTCGTGCCAGAAAGGAAAACAAACGAAGAAGCGACACCCGACAAAGAAAATCAACACGGTGGTTGTTCCTCTTGAACGTTTGCACATGGATTTGTTCGGTCCTGTCAAGCACAAAAGCATTAGGAATGATCAATATTGCCTCGTGATAACTGGTTATTATTCAAGATTTTCGTGGGTGGCGTTCATGGCACATAAGAGTGAAACCTTCGGTATTATCAAAAACTTGATCATTCAGATTGAGAATCTTTATAACTTGAAGGTTAGGCGGAGACGTAGCGACAATGGTACTGAATTCAAAAATCATGCCATGGCGGAGTTTTGCACTTCAAAAGGTATTCTTCACGAATTTAGTGCAGCTTACACTCCTCAACAGAATGGCGTCGCTGAACGTAAGAACCGCACATTGATCGAGACTGCTAGGACTATGTTGGTAGAGTCACAATTGCCGATTCCATTCTGGACTGAAGCTGTGGCCTCTGCATGTTATACGTTGAATCGAGTCCTTACAGTCAAAAGGCACAACAAGACCTGCTTTGAGCTTATTAACAAACGGAAACCAGATTTGTCATATCTTGAACCGTTTGGAGCTCCGTGCACAATAATCGATCCTAATGGAAAGTTTGAGGCAAGAGCAATTGAGGGATACTTTCTTGGGTATTCCACCCCGAACTTAAGAGTCTGGAATCTAGAGACTAAAAGGGTCGAGGAATGGTCTGAAGTCAGAGTACAAAGGCACACTTTACCAGTCAAATGTCCTGGTCAGCCTTGGATGTTTGAGTACGATGACTTTTTCAATTCGATCAATGTTGAAGCAGTTGAAGAAAATGCTGCAGCAAGGATGTTTTTCGAGAGTGACAATGCAACAGATTCACCGTTGGTTCGTCCAATTCTTGTCAATCAAGAACCATCTTCGGTGAACAATAATGCTCTCGACAATGAGGATTTTCATGATGCTACCGAATTGAACGAATCTTCAGAGGATGATGAATTTCTAGATGCAGATCAAGAAGCTCCAATTACAGCAGTACATGGTATTTCAGAAGGTACTCCTCCAGTGGATATCCCTAGAACAGCTGAAGCTACTGCATCATCCTCTTCGTCAATTCCGGGCCTTGAATTGATTGTTGATCTCAATCTCAACAATCTGGGTACAAACATTCCAGTTCGAGATAATCCAGAGACAAGGATTCATAATACCCATCCTCAACAAAACATCATCGGAAATGTACAAAGTGGCGTTCAAACAAGAAACATGTTGCGAAACAACAACAATGCAGGCTTGTATGCAACTATCCGAGAATCTGGTCAACAAAATGATTGGTCTTTCGCGTGTTATGTCTCACAGGAAGAGCCAAGAACTTGGAAAGATGCTTTGAAAGATAGCTCTTGGGTTGAAGCGATGCAGGAAGAACTGCAACAATTCCAGAAGCTTGGTGTCTGGAAACTCGTAGAGAAACCTGCTGGTTACAAGAAGATTGGTACCCGTTGGGTGTTTAAATGCAAAAAGGACGACCGTGGAATAGTTATTCGAAACAAAGCAAGGCTAGTCGTTCAAGGTTTTCGTCAGATAGAAGGGATCGACTACAACGAAGTGTATGCACCTGTTGCACGTCTAGAAGCAATTCGGATTTTTCTGGCTTATGCCTCATTCAAAGGTTTCAAGGTATACCAGATGGACGTGAAAAATGCATTCTTACATGGTGTGGTGGAAGAAGAGGTGTACGTCGAACAGCCTCCAGGTTTTGAAGATCCTATTCATCCCGATCGGGTTTGGTTGCTCAACAAAGCTCTCTATGGTCTTCATCAAGCACCGCGAGCTTGGTACGCAACCTTATCTAATTATCTGCTGGAGAATGGATTTCGCAGAGGTCTTATCGATTGTACTCTTTTCATCAAAGAACAAGATGGAGATCTTCTACTGGTACAGGTATACGTTGATGATATTATTTTTGGTTCTACTAATGATGTTTTGTGTAGGGATTTCGAGCGTGTAATGCAGGATAAATTCGAGATGAGTGCTATGGGGGAAATGACTTTCTTTTTGGGCCTACAAGTGCAACAAACCGAGTCTGGGATATTCATCCATCAGACTAAATATGTTGGTGACATCTTGAGCCGGTTCCAGATGTCTGATGCAACGCCCATCGGTACCCCATTGCCACAAAATCACGGAATTACTCCAGACTTGAAGGGTGAATCTGTTAGCCCCTCATACTACCGCGCGATGATCGGATCTCTTATGTACCTCACAGCATCAAGACCAGATATAATGTACCCAACGTGCCTGCTTGCCAGATATCAAGTCAACCCGAAGGCCTCACATCTTGCAGCTGTAAAAAGGATTTTTCGTTATTTGAAGGGTTACCCTGACACCGGTCTATGGTACCCTAGGGATAATAACTTTGACTTGATCGCATTCAGTGATTCTGATTTTGGCGGATGCAAAATCGACGGCAAATCCACAACGGCTGGATGTCAGTTTTTGGGAAATCGCCTAGTCACATGGCAGTGCAAGAAGCAGACGTGCGTCGCTACATCAACATGCGAAGCTGAATACATTGCTGCCTCAAGTTGTTGCTCCCAAGTCCTATGGATCCAACAACAAATGCGCGACTACGGTTTTGAATTCCTAACTACTCCTATTTACGTTGATAATTCTGCTGCCTTACAAATCACTAAAAATCATGTGCAGCATTCAAAGACTAAGCACATCGAAATTAAGTATCACTTCATACGTGATTGCTTTGAGAAAAGGCTAATCGATGTTGCTTACGTCCACACCGATGACCAACGTGCCGACCTTTTTACCAAAGCATTTGACAAATCAAGATTTGACTATTTATTATTGGTAAACGGCATTAAGGTCAAGCAGGAGTAAAACCAACATCGGAAAATCATTTTTGTAAATACCTTTGTGTTTTAAATTTGTCTTAGTTTATTGATTTTAGGGGGAGTAAATCCAAATTTGAAAATCCAAAAACATTGAAAAATTTCAAAAACACAAAAACAATAGAAAAACAAAAATGAGTTTCCTGGCGAGCAAAAGAGAAAATGATAGTACATCAGTGGTCTGTCTAAACCTCTTTAAACCTTAAATGAAAAACGATAAGCAGCTCTATATAAGATGTATCGGTAGGCTCACAATCATTTTAAAGTGTGCAGGGTGATATAAACTTAAATCGACTGAAGACCAGGTGGGAACCATTCATTGGCATATGGTCTTAGTACCGAAATTTCGTTTGAGAGATTGCCGAGGTTCTGAGATATTCGGTCTTTATGCTGCTTATCATCTGGGTATCATGGTTGTATCTTTTTCCGAAAAATAATGGGGACGCAAGTCTAGATCTTCCATGATACTATACATACGTGTACATATTGCATTCGACCTCAATAAGTGATAAACAATCACATGTCCAAACAAATAAGTGATAATATATCACAGATTCTTTCCGGGAGTCAAGTTCGTCTCTCTGCTGTACGAAAGTACTGACCTGTTCACGGACTTGCTCCTGTGCCCTCATGCATATGAAAATCAAGTTCCTCATCAATAAGTGACTATATCACATAGGGCTTGTTTTCAAATCAAAATAAGTGAGATTCTCACATCATATACGGTCAAACAGATGATAATCGGTATACTCACCGGTAAGATGAACCCTCGTGCATACCTTGATACGGGAATGTGTCGTGATGTGGATGAACACCGGTCGGTAAGTATAAATCATACCTTAACGTATCCCCTCGCCATGATTACATCTGATAAGTTGAGCTTATGTGGACAACAATACCGATAATTGTTATAGGATGCTTATCTTAATGTTAACTAATTGAACAACAAGAGCGTTTTGGCCTGACCGTACACTGATATGATTCTCTTACCCTCGAAACTCGCAAAAAGAATGTCTGTAAATATTTATTTAATACTTTCATTTTCCGCATCTTTGTATATATTTATTTACTGCTTTCAGTCTTTACATTTGAAATATTCAAAAATACCAAAAAGATTTTAGGTGTGTTTTAATGTAAACTTTATAAAAATCCAAAAAGATTTTATTTCTGTTTTATTTTCGATCGTACGATGTTGGAGCTCGAGTCTTCGTTACCTGAAACCTGAACGAAAACCGAAACGACTGAATCTTCATAAACGGTCGAAATTTGCAAGTTTTGAAAGTTAAAACTTAAAACTGAACAATTTGTTAAAACTTTCAAACTGTCGGACGGTGTTTGATTGAACAATGGTCACATGTGTGTCGTTTGCTTATGATATTCCAAGCAGTTGTTCTCATTACGCGTTTAGATTTCTTGCATGTGCAGATTCTAAAGGCAAGGAGAACATGGTCGATGACAAGCTTCGGAATGAAGACACGACGTGAAGGCACTCAAATGATGAAGATGATCGAGTTGCCGCTGACCATCATCAACACCACAAGGATCTCAATTCATAAAGATCAAGACTTTCACGAGCATAACTCAAGGGGGAGCTTATGTTAAGGGGGAGTTTGTCAACACACTTCCTACATGAAACGGGGAATTTGTTGATACACTTTCTTCTTTCAAGACGTGAAGACTTTAAAGATCCTCCGACATTGAAGACTTGAAAGGACGTCAAAGACTTGAAGTCACAAAGAGCCAGACAAAGCTACAGCCAAGGGGGAGTTTGTTGGTGCACTTGTGTCTGTACTTTGTCTGTATTTCGTCTTGATACAAAACGATGTCTTTGTTAGTCTTGTAAGTTTGACCAAGTCAACCATCCTCCTGGTTTGACTTGGCCAAACAGTCATCACAATGGTTGTAATATGGCTGTGTCGAAGGATGTATCATCGAAGGATTGTTTATATCCTTCGATGAGCTCGAAAGATGACCTTCGAAGGATAGACCACGAAGGATATCATCCTTCGAGGTCTATGTGATCCTTCGATGGGTTTCTGGTCGACAGATGATCTTTCGATCAGTCTGTCTGATCCTTCGACCAGACAAGCTGTGTCGGGTATAAATACCCATGTAGTGTGTTCACTTCATTTAGAGTTCGAAAGTTAGACATTAGAGAACACTCAGAGCAGAAAACACACACACACGAGAGTTAGAGAGAGTTTACAGAATACATTTGTAAACCTTGTGCTGTAACAGACCTTTCATACGTATTAATACAAGAGGTGTTAATCGTTGAGTCTTGTGTGTTTATCATTGTGCTTGTTCTATCTCGGTTTGCATGCTAGCTTGGATTCCACACTCGCTAGTGTGTTAGACATAACAAGGAATAGGTTAAACCTCAACCTCCGAGGGACCTACATTTACCCACATAATTACCAACTCATAACTACTTTTAATTCGAGATATGACTGAGCCATTATTGACTAATCTCGAAGTCAAACCGTAATTACGACGGTTTGACTTCTAGCTAATTAACCTAGCTAAACTCAATTAGAGAAGAAGAAGAATACTTACTGAGGTCCTATGCACGAGATATGATCACTAGGAAGCACGCTTGAGCTCCAGAATCATCCACAAATGCAGGAGAAGGTGTGAGGAAAAGTTGTGAACTTGGGGTGCCTTATATAGTGGTTTCACTCACCATAAGAGCTTGACAACTAAGTCTATGAGTGCCCACAATCGATTAACATGTGTCCTAGAGGCTTAGGGGGTGTTTTAGGGGCCAGGAGAAGTGGAAAAACGGGTAAAGGTCGCGAAAATACGCAATGGCAGACAATCAGCAACATTTGCGGAGCTGGGCACCCCTCGCGTAGCGCGAGGGACCCGTCGCGCGACGCGACCCCCCCTGCAGATCAGCATTTTGATTTCATTTGCTAATCAGTCCTTGGCTCTTCAAAACTCGAATAGGTACTGCTATCTTGCACTTTAAACCCCCACAATCGATCTACTAAGGCCTTAAAACATATACCCACTTTGCCAAGTCCCCGGGTAACTTTATTTTCACCCGAAAAGTCCTAACTTTCGACGTTTACGCGTTAACGCTTCGCACACGAATTTGATCATAACTTTCTCATACGTTAACGAAACTTATGAAATTTTAATCGTGCATTCTAGTGAGCATAATTAGCCGTTACAAAGCTTCGGGTTTGCCAAAAGGTCACTCAGAGGTATAACTTAAACATGTTGACACATTTAGCCCCTGTAGTTTGTAATCTCTCACTTTTTGCTTCGTATGATCCATGATTTATTCGTTTGAAGGTATGAGCACCATGTAGGGTTAATGTACATTATATTTATTCACAGTTGACATTTAGAATACGTATATTCACATACTTTCTATGTTTGTCAACTTTAGTCCTTCTATAATATTTCTTTCACACGTTTAAACATTTGACACGTGTCTACACATTATAGGACGTGAATTTTCGAGGTGTTACAGGGATAAACCCATGTTTTACAATGGTAGCCTTAATAAAGATAATTACATAAAACAATATTTCTTAATTTTTAATTTAATTAATAAAATAAGCCACTTCTTGATGCCTTTCAGTGCCGTATCCATCTTTTACTCCAATCTACTGTAATTACCTGAAACGCGTTTTAAAAAGGTTTTGTCAGCGGGAAATACTGAGTGAATCATTCTATTTAATAAAACGACCTGTTTGTTATAATTTACAGTATTAAGAGCGATTACAATGTTTCTGATATCAACCAACTACCCACGGTATTTGTCACTCGACCGGATCTGTGACTATGGTCATATCCCCCATTGGCTGCCCCAATGGTGACGATTATCAAGTAATGTATACAAAACCCCACATACCGGCTGTAACTTGGTGATTACAAAGACTTAATCCCCGTAATTATAACTTTGAAAATAACATGCTTTTATAAACAAATTTGATAAAAAGAGAGAATGACTCACAGATAATTATGCAGATTCATACGACCACAATTTAGTCTACAGATAAGCCTTGATATAGTGCAGATTTATACAGGCAGAGCTTATCCTATTGATTTAGCCTTGTAGCCTAGTGCATACGAACTAGGTAGGTAACTTAATACAGCATTTACGATAACTCACGAGATCAAATTCTCACAACGAACGACAAAGTGCGATACTTAAACATCCATCTAATTAACGACGAACGACAAAGTACGATACTTAAACATCCATCGAATTAACGACGAACGACAAAGTATAACCCTAATGTGGGTGGCACTTAAACATCCATTGGATATATTGATCGGTCGGAAAATGAATCGTAATAGCGATAGAGTTAATACCCTGTATCGTAGCAGCACCCCCTCTTACTAATTAGTGTTTTTGAGATTGTTTCTAGTATAACTCGATGTACAGATTGAATTTGATCGTCACTCGAACATCAGAAAGCAAGTCCCGAAGCCTTCTATTTATAGCCAGAAATTGACATCCCTTGCGCACCGTAACACCAAATCTCTTACGGTCCGTAACAACCCTTGCGCACTGTAACACTAATTTCCTTATGGTGCGTAAGGAACACCTAAGCACTATAGGTTTGCCACGTTTGGAACTAGGCCTGCTGAGTCAACAGATTATTTAATTTCAATTTCGACAGCAATATATTTAGATAATCGTCGAGTAGGGAATACCCCCCTGAGTTTTAGGGGCTCTGATCCTGATTCTGATTGTTCTGAAAATTTTAGGGTTTGTGCAGAATCACTTGGGTGTCACAATTAGGGTTTCTTTTTTTAGACAAAATATAAATAATAATAAATAGTACTTTTGATGAGAGTTGTTATGATTTGGGATATTTTTGAATATAATTATATTTATAAAGAAAAAGGGAATAAAATAGTGAGAAAAGAAAATGAACTCACTTTGTAACTTTAGGGTTCAACTAGAAAGCCTCCTATATAAATTTTGGGTATAACTTCTGAGCTATAAAAAAAATATATAGTTTACTCGTGGTAAGTATAGTACCCCTAATTCAATCTTATCCCGATGTCCGAGACAGAACCCAAACGAACTTAGTCGGGCAGAGCCCTGACATGCGTTATGGGGCTCAGATCAATTGGAAAGGGTAGCGGTGATCGGGAGTTAACACACTTAAAACAGGGTATGGCTTTATTATTATTATTATTGTGTAAATAATAAAAATATATTGGAAGAGACAAAAGGGGAAACGCTCGAGAGAATAAGGAATTCACAGAAATATCGAAAGTTTATACTCCTATTTATATATGAATGAAGTTACTTATAACTGTCCACGTATCATTCTTAAAACAGATGTTGCCTTCATATTTATTCTTCTGTGTCTCAAATTCTATGAAGACACGTCTATATACAAATTCAAAGTGAATTTGAATTGTGAGTTATTTATATATTTATTTTATATTTTAATGTACACGTAAGTGTACATCTATTTTTGTTTTAATTTATATTTTATTTTATATATATATATTATAATTAATTTAACTGCTTCACTTATTTGGCGCGTATAACTTCTTAAATATGATGTTTTTAGAAAACAATAATTATGTCATTCGAACGAGAATATTTTTGTCTACATTTGGGTCTAAGTTTTATAAAAATAGAGTAGGTTCAAAATATAATGTATTTTATAATTATATGATTCCTAGGACCATCTAGGAACTTCATATTTCTGACAGTCGACTTACCAATAATCTACCTGTCTAATGATATAAGTTTTTATAGACTTTTATTAGAAAGGTCACCCATATACAAGCTAATTAATTAGTATAATATTTCAACCAACTATAGAAAATAGTTTTTAAAACTATTTGGGTTGAATATTTAGTTACTATTTACTAGTGGTTAATAAATTTAACCAAACCTATAATTTATATGATAAAAATAGGGATGTTATAGCCTATTTCAATAATATGCACGTTGCTAGCCCTACACCACAAGTATACTACAACAATACGACGATACCGCACCATATGGGGTTCACCACTTGGAACACACAACAACCCGGTGGTTTTCAAAACGTTGGAGGATCGAGACAACAAAATGGTAAAAAAAATTTAGATATTTTTTTGTAAAGAATATGTTTTTTTTTTTTAACTTTGTTTGTATTCCATCTAGTGGTTGATTTAGATGACGAAGAAGTTCCGGAGACCCAGTTCGATGTCGGTCAAAATGATGTTGAACCTCAAAAAACGAAACGTTCACACAAGAGGAAAACACCGGGTGAAGAACGCTTGAAAACCAAACCGATACCATGGACTTCCAACGAGGAAATGAGCTTGTCCAAGGCTTGGCTAGAAATAACCGAAGACCCGAGATGTAGTAACTATCAAAATGAAAAAACATATTGGTCTCGTATTTACAACGTTTTCCTCAAGTTGGAAGATCAAGAAGATGGATACCGTGATCCCGATGGTATCGGCGCGAAGTGGCGTAAAATGCGTCCTTTGATTCAAAGTTTCAACCAAATACACACTCGCCTAAGTAACTCGCGTGTGCGCCAAAGTGGTTCCGACGATGCGATGCTCCACGCAAACGCCCAAAATGAATTCCGAGCCGAACACAAGAAGGCGTTTCCTTATCTTGCTATTTGGCAATTTTTAAGAAGGAGTTCGAAATTTCACATAGTCATCGCCTTCGATCCATTTAAAACTCGTGGCCAACCGTCGGCTAAGCGGTCAAAAACCTCATCCTCAAACGACCATCAAAGTACCGGGTCGGACGCTCGGTGTCAAATAAATCTCAACGACATTGAGGAAGATTTCGAAGAGCCACATGAAGAGGCCGATGCGTTTCAACCACCACAACGGCCGGTTGGCCGAGATAGGGCCAAAAAAGCCGCCCAACCGTCTTCTAGCGGTGTACGAATCGACTACACCGAAACGTTCGAAAAAGTGACCAATAAGTTAGACGGCTTGTTGCAAACGAGCCAACAACGGATCAACTTAAAAAAAAGAACACGGGGAACGAAAGCTAAAGCTGAAAGAAAGTCGTCAAAAAGCACTTGATTTGCAAATATTAACATCCGACACGACAAACCTTACTGGAGCCGAGCTCGCTTTAGCCGAACAAATGAAGCAAGAAATTCGAGAAAAATATAACCTTTGTTGATTGTATTTTTTTATTTTTGTTAATGTATTTTTTTTAGTTGATGTATTTTTTATTTTATTGAAGTAATTTTTTTTATTGAAGTATTAGTTTTTATTTACTTTGATCAATACTTTTATAAAAAAATAGGACTTTTTTTATATCTTTTACATAAAAAAAAAGACAAAATAAATCAATCCACGTGTCGCAAGTCGCCCCACCCAGCAAGGTTGCCCCACTCCCCCTTTTTTGGTCAAAATCCTCTAATATGACGTGGCGCCACGTGGCGCCACGTGTCGCAAGACGCCCCATCAAAAGGATGCTCCACTCCCCTTATTCTTAAATAAACCAATATAATAAAAAGCTTCTAAAGGACTAATTCAATGGTGCATATCATCACGTGACTCCTTCAAACTTTTTATTTTCCTCATGCAAATTAAACCATGAACAATTTTGCATGATTCATATCTGTGACCCGATAACGCGCCGACCTGTGTGACCCGCAAACAAACCGAATAACCCAACAATTTTATCATAGTGGTTGGTTTTTTATTCAAGTGAAAAATAATACTTTAAATCAAGACAGTGAACTGTAGAAGCATGTAGCTTAACACAAATTATTTTTAATGTATTGATCATAATAATGGTGTTAGAAGTTTTGAATCAAATTCAGGTGATAAGGGTTTAGTTGGTTTTAATGTATTAATCATGATGATGGTGTTAAAGTTTTTTGTTCCTGAGTTTCAATCTCGGTTGCTATTTAGGGGATATTAGAGATGAAATCATTCCAGGATCAAAGTTTAGATTTTCTTGTTACTCTGTGTTGCTGGTTATGTATAATCTAAATTGAAAATTTCTTGATATGTTATTGTGATTATTGTGAAAATGTGTGGGTTAACCTTATACTCTTTGTAGGTTCAATGCTTGTGTGTTCTTGATTTGTAAAACATGTGATTTGAAACCTTTATAGTTTAAAGATTGGTCAAAATTACCATTTGTGTACCAAATTTACAGGTGACCTATATTGTATTTGCTTATCTGCTTGACTGCATGATTCTTCCCATACTGAATAAACAACATTATAATAGATATTTAAATACCTACTGTTGAAATCCACTTATGAATGATTCTTCAATAATTAATATATGCAAATGTAGGCTGATTGATCTTGACAACAATGATGATGATTAAATCCCGTAGACAAATGAATAAGTTAAGAAGAAACCAAAAAATTACCAACAATATCTAAAGTGTGGCTTGATTTCGAAAAGTTTATTATTATTATTGTAATGTAATACTCTAAATCTATAAGTAGAAAATATTTAATTGCATCATATATTATCCTATGGACGACTTCCAACCTGATTGATAGACTCTCCTTTGTGCTAACCAACTTTTAGCTTGACTCATTTGACCTATTTGAGATAAAAACACAACACAACCTAAAATAGCCCTCTAGAAGTAAAGATGTCAGAAATAAAGCTTATACATGTGATGGAGCATTCCATAAGCATTGTTTCTCCCCTAAATACTAAAACAGTGTACACTCTAATATAGACCTTTGACATTGTGACAACACACGGCCAACCAGAACTAAGTACCTTGATGTATTGATGAATTATTGAATTTATTTTCTGAAGATTGTTGAGATGTTACAAACAAAGGCCATTATAGTTGCAAAATACAGTCACACTTTACCTGTTACTGCAAATAGAAAAAGAGAGATTATTGGTATAAGTAAGAGAAATTATGAATCAAAATAATGATGCAACAATTAAAAAGTATTACTAATGATGCAGTTCAAGTAAATTCTCATCTTGAGCATGATAAGGTTAGTAGAACATAATCAATGCCAATTACGTTTTACACATAACTAATCCCACATGATCGAGTAATTATGTTTTACACCGACAGTTCGACTTAGTTTGTGATGGTACTGGTGGATTCGCAGTTGTGTTGGGATGGTCCTGGTAGGCCATGGCAATAGTGTTGAGATAAGAGGGATAGATGGTGGGGTGGTGGTGTTGACAGTTGTGTGGTGGTGATGGGTGTTATAAATGAGGGATTGTTTTTATAATATATTTTTAATGCGTAAAATGACTAAATTGTCCTCATGTGCAAGACACATATCATATTTAACTGAAAATTTTAACTTAGTTAAGGGCAAAGGACGTAGAGTGTAATGTGTTTTGCAAATAAAGGATTGTGACTGTAATTATTGAAGTTAAAAGCTATCCGTTGCAATCAGGTACAAACATAAATGACGAAAAATGTAATTTACCCTATTTATTATAATATATATTTTTTTAATATGTAAAATGACTAAATTGCCCTCATGTGTAATGCACATGCCTTACTTAACTCAAAATTTTAACTTAGTTAGTGCTAAAGGACCTAAGGTGTTATGAGTTTTCCAAATAAAGGATTATGGCTATAATTAGTGAAGTTAAAGGTCATCTATTGCAATACGGTACAAACATAAAGGACGAAAACTGTAATTTACCCTAATAATAATAATGTGGCACCTGTGTAGTTTAGTTAGGGTTGTTCATAAGCCAAGCCAAGCTGAGGTAGGGCAAGCTCGGGCTCGACTCGATTATAAACCGAGCTGGCTCGGCTCGGCTCGGATTTGAAACCGAGCTGAAAATCTAAGCTCGGCACGGCTTGATTTGGCTCGAATTTAAAAAGAAAAATTAATTCATAACTCTAAAAATTCAGTTTCTAAAATATTATTCAATACTTCAAAAGAAAATATTCGAAATAAGTTCAGCCTAATAAATTACAAGCCAAAATCAAGTTCAACAACACAAAATAAGTTTTATATTTCAAGAAATACAATATTAGTTCATTAGCATGGTAATCAACCTTCAAATATGTCATAGATATCAAATTACAAGCCTAAATACATGTAAATAATAGTCACTTTTTGTAATATATTATTTGTATATAAAAATAAAATATATTATAAGTAAAATAATTTGAGCTAAGCCGAGCCGAGCTACCAAAGGAGCCAAACCGAGTTAATCCTCCTTAAAACATTGGCTTAGCTACATAAACATGCAACTTTAGCCAATAAATCCTATTCTTTATTAAATAGGTTTTCTCCTTTTACATATAAACAACACGGGTAAGGTTATTGTAAAAAAGGTTAAAAGTATGAGAAGTGTGAGAAATATTGTGGAGATGACATGTGTCTCCAATCTAAATTAATTCAAAAGGGATAACAAGTAATTTTATTATTGATTCAATTAATTTAAAACCTTCCATAACCGCCACCTTATTTATAGGAACATGATTTTTTTAAAAGAACTCTATAAAAACACTACGAATAACACTACAACCATCATTTAACACATATATAACACCATTTAATAATTATATAACACTATTCAATAAGTATATAACACAATTCAATAAGTATATAACACTATTTTAAAGATCTCTATAAAAACACTACGAATAACACTGCAAATCACCATTCAACACATATATAACACCATTCAATAATTATTTAACACCATTCAATATGTATATAACACCATTCAATAATTATACAACATCATTCAATAAGTATATAACACCATTCAATACGTATATAACACTATTAAAAACACTGCAAAACACCATTCAATAGTTCAAAACACTGTAATAAGTACATAACACTACAAAAAAAGATATAACACTATAAATCACTATAACACATGCACTATGAATAATATATAATACCATATTACCCTATTATAACTCTGTATAACACTACAACCGCGTAATGGTGGGCTTCTGGAACAGAAACGACACGATGGAGGGTGGTCGGACCGATGGCGGAGGTGCAACAACTTGAGTGATTCTCAGTGGGAACCGATCGGAGCAGGTGGGTGGCTTGCGATGGTTGGTCGGTGGTGTCCAGCAGGTCTGATTCAGAGATGTCGATGCTGCTGTATCGATGATGATGATGATGATGATGATGATGACGATTCGAGATGTAAACTGATGATTATGATGATTCGAGATGGATTGATGATAATGATGATGATTCGAGATCTTTGATCTGGAGAAGAAGGAGGATTCAAATTCAAAGGTCTGGAAAGAAGAAAGAGGATTCAAAATTGTAGGGATTTGATTTACAGTTTCCTATTTCAAGTGGATATAAAAGACTCTATTACCCCTACAATTTTCAAATCAGTCCAAAAAATAAAACAAATTTTACAATTTGATCCCTATTGATCTGAACCATTAGATCAAAGATCTAATGGCTGAGATTCTTTCTTACCCTTCTCACACTTTTGGTCTTTTTTACAGAAACCTCAATCTAAACGACACTAGCATACACCTGGAACATTAATTACGGTATGATTAAACAAATATATATCTATTGCATGAATAAAAATAATATCCTAATAACTCCCAAAGAAAACCTTGCTCTCTTTATCATTTTTCATGTCAATTACCTTATCTCTCAAATTAGTGTCAACCAGATTGTCTATTGACTAAATCATAATTTTGGAATTTAATACAAAAACGTTTGAATGAACATGGATTATATTAAAATTTTGTCAAATTCACTCTCCTATTAAACTGTAAAATTATCATCTCCTCACACATAGTATAGGTCAGTAAACCTAAGTGTATCAAAACAGACTAATCAATATCATATCAGTTTCTTTAACCAATGATAAATAAATATTGATGCTAAAAGATATAAAATGAGATTGGGTTAAATAAGAAAGATGTAGTATGAGCAGGTTAACTTTTAGTTTGGATCAAAATGAGTAGATTTTGTATTGGGATAACCCATAAATAATACTTTTCTATGGGTATTAGTACCTTTATATAATTAAAGGACTTTTATATTAGAGTCAATAAATCACATACCATGAGCATAGAGCCGGCAAAATCTCTTTAAAATTAAAGCCACATAGCATCCAAATTATTCTTTATACGTGTGAGCTTCAACGACTGCCACATACCTAATACATAAATTTGTTATTAGGCCAAATTAAAAAAAAATTAAACAAAAAAAAAAAACAATGTGGAATGTTGATGGCAGAAACCTATTTGAGAAACATAAATATGACACACATTAAAGTGAGAAAATAAAATGTGCATTAAAAGATCTCAATTCTACAGTTTTTAAAGCTATCAAACAATTAGTATGGGCATAAACATATAATAAAGTGGTCATGTACGTACATGAGAAACCCAGTATATCATCAAAGATCATATCATTTTTCCCAAATTCACATCACTTTAAATTCATAAACACTAACATCAAACACACGTAAAATGCATTAATGAAATAAAATAAACATCTTTTTACACATAAAATAAAATTAAAGATTTTTTACATACCTGATGATGTTCTTCTAAGTTAGTACAAATAGTTGTGTTAAGTTTTTTAAACAATTGTCAGCATATATTTCAAATCAGTCATACGAGTTTTGGATATGTTTACACTTTGAATGAAAAGGCATTCATCAGGAGAAGACAGTAAAACTGAAACGCCCAAAATTTCGCAATGGTCAAACGTCATGTAAAAACACTAAAATTTTGAACTTTCGTAATTTAATATAAGTTTTGACCCATCTCTAACATATTTAAAGTATAAACTTTAATCTTACTTACAAAAGACAAACATTTAACACGACGTTTACAATCCAAAATTAGTCAGACCCATTGACACTAAACATAAACCGGAAGCGCGTAAAGGGCATCATGGAGTGTGTTCGGTTCGAGCGTAGCATGCCGTTAGAGTACGGCTTTACCTACATTACAACAACAAGAACCAAAATTAATTCTACATGTATGCACAACATTTAACTTCCAACTATAAAATTCACATTCCTTATTTTACTTCCATAATCCAGCCCATTCTCATTAAGTTATTTATATAAACATTCTTCAATATCTTATTCTAGTTGTTTGGCGTATTCCCTACGTTTCGACTAGATAACACTCCAACATACATTTTATTTGTGCGGCTCGTTCATACGGTTCGACTACATAACATTCCAACATACATTCAATTCGTGCGACCCGTTTATACAGTTTGACTACATAGCATACCAACATACATTCTATTAGTGCGACCCGTTCATACGTTTCGTCTAGATAACATTCCAACATACATCCTTTTAGTACGACCCGTTCATACGGTTCGACTAGATAACATTCCAACATGCATCCTTTTAGTGCGACCCGTTCATACGGTTAACATTCCAACATACATTCTTTTAGTACGACCCGTTCATACGGTTCGACTACATAAAATTCTAACATACAATCTATTAGTGCGACCCGTTCATACGGTTCGACTACATAACATTCCAACATACATTCTATTAGTGCGACCCGTTCATACGGTTCGACTACATAACATTCCAACATACATTCTTTTAGTGCGGCCCACTTGTACCGGACTAGTATATATATATATATATATATATATATAGTGTGAGGTTCATTGGGGAACACTAAAAAAGTGGGGAACCGGGGAACACTCTTAAAAATTTAACTTAACATGTTAAAAATTATTTTTTTAAACATCTTTTTCGACGCTTCTCCTTATATATACTAGTAGAAGCATTTTTAATAAAAAAAATCAAAAACTAAAATTATTAAAAAAAAAAACAATCAAAAAAAGGCTAAAAATGGTTTTTTTAGAAAAATTATTTTTTTACTCGACTAGTTTCTCCTCCTTTTTATAAAGAAAAGCGCTGAAAAAAATTTAAAAAAAAATTATTTTTAACATGTTAAGTTAATTATATAAGATATAACTGTTTTTTAAACATTTTTTTATATTTTTAGTTTTTGATTTTTTTTATCAAAAATGTTTCTACTTGTATTTATAAGAAAAAAGCGCTGAAAAAAAATTAGAAAAATATTTTTTTTAACATGTTAAGTATAATTTTTAAAAGTGTTCCCCCGTTCCCCACTTTTTTAGTGTTCCCCAATGAACCCTCCCCTATATATATATATATATATATATATATATATATATTCATTCTAGACATAACATCCTTATTCTTTGACCCGTTAGTGATGGGTCTATTACATGACCATTATATAACGCATTACGAATACCACAATATATATCAATAAACATTACTACAAGTAAACTTTAATCGTACAAGTAACGTACCTCCGTCTTGTGAGGCTTGAGGTTTCTGGCCGCTTAAACTTTCCTCCTTTCCTCCTTCACGCCTACATTCAACACATTCATTCTTTAATTCTAACAATCCATTCTATTTCATACAAAGATTCCTCACATTCTAAACTTTAAACAATATCAATAATCGTCATAATTCACACATTTATCAACTAATGCATTTCATCGAGCACTTGGTGTGCATCTATCAAAATGTTTAGAATCTACAACTTATCATGTTATTATATACCATTTTCTATCTACACAAAATTTCATACTCAATATCACAAATTTCTTCAACGATGATCGTTAAATCTACAATCATGACAATTTGTTAACATAAGTCTTATCTAATACTTCATAATCTACAATCATAACTCAAAACCCACTTCATGATTCATGGGGATTTTCTATAAATTACATAAACCCATCAATTTGATACAAATTAGCAATCACATATGTTTCCTAACAAGGGTTCCATATTCAATTTCTCATTATACATACTTGACACATAAGATATAACCTCCTTCACATCTCATTACATCAAAACTCCACAAACTTACAAATTATGACTTACCTCTTGTTAGACAAGCTTAGATGATCTTAAATCAATGTTCATGCATAAGATTTGTGTTGATTTGCCACTTCAATTTGTTAGATTTTACACTTTTGATTAAAGTGAAGTTCTTCCCCTTCCTCCTTCTCTCTAAAACACGCCCACACACACCTACCTCTTCCTGCACTTTCTTTTTTTCTAATTTATTTACCATATATTCACTTCTAGTCCCTCTAGTTTACTTCATGTTTTTCTTTCATTCATAATGTTATTAATTTTTTTTAACAATTCATAACTAGATTAAATTTATTATTTTAGACATCATTCATCATACTAAAATATTCTAAACAAAATAAAACAACTTGGTCACAACATCTAACTTTTTGGGGTGTTACAAAAACCATCACGCCAGACCAAAAAAAGGATTTTAGAAAGAATTTAAATTTACAATTACTAATCATATGGCTTCAAAAACGATTCAAAAATCAGTGATCACACGAAGCTTCCACCTTGTTTAACAAACTAATACGTATCATCATCAATAGCAAAATCTGTCATTTTGAAAGCTATGGAATACCTCAACGCTGGTATTATATTGAAACGTAACGATGAAATTTTTTATCATGGGGAATATAATTTCTTTTAGCCGATACAACCAGCTTTTAACCTCTTCTGAGGGTGTTTGGGAGCTTCAAACGAATTAGGAACTTCAAGATCACAGTCATAGTTCACATATAGATTAATAAGCATATGGTGAAGTGAGATAAAGAGAAAACATTTCGAAAGAACGCCAAAGTGTATTTTTAACGCAGAAACCACCAAAAGGTTTCATTAAAAAAATGATCATTTATACAGTATAGATTTTGTAATTATATTTGACAAACTAATTATTTACAAAACATCACAAAAAATTGTAACACCTCGTAAAATTGTGTCCAATGAAGTGTTGACACGTGTACTAAACCCTAATAAAGTCAAACGTGGACTATGAGGGACTAATTTCATCAAAAATCGAAAACCTTGAATATAGAAGGACTGAAAGTGTCAACATGCCTAAACTAGGCCTCTGAGTGACCTTATACGGAGTCCGTATTCTCAAATGAGCCACTTGTTGGACGAGAGGAGTCGTTTGCGTAATTATGAGAAAGTTTGCGCGTCGAAGGGTTAAAAGTGTCAACATGTTAATTCTTACCTCTGAGTGACCTTTTAACAAACCGAGAGCTTCATAATGTTTGATTATATTCTCGGGAATGCCTAATATTGGCCATTCAAGGTTTTATGCCAATAAGTGAAGTTACACGCAAGTTTGCGAGTTAGAGGGGTTAAAAGCGTCAACATGTTTAATTATACCTCTGAATGACCTTTTAACGAACCCGAAGCATTAAGATATGCAATCATACACCCGGGAATGTTTAATATGGGCCAAGGAAGGCTTTCATGTAGTTAAACGATATTACGCACACCTTTGTGCGTTAAAAGGACTAAAAACGTCAACTAGCAAAACTACACCATAAAGTGACCTTTTATCGAACCAGGGGCTTCGTAATGTTCGATTATACTCTCATGAATAAATGATAAAAATTTCACGAGGTTTCAATATCGTTATGTGTTATTTACGCAAATTCCCAAGAATAAGGGTTAAAAGCGTCAACGAGACGAAACTAGTGTTTTCGGTGATCGTTTAGCGAAACCGGACCTAACGGTGTTTGGTTATACTTCCAAGATCATCCACAAACTAACTAAAAGGGTTAAAAGTGCCTAAAATAAAAGATACATTGCAATATAAGGTTCAGGGACTAATTCTGCGAAGTTTGAAACTTGGTTTGCTGGTCTCTTATGGCGTCGCGCTGCGCGACAGCACCCCCCTTTCGCCGTCGCGCGCGGCGACGACCTTATTTTGACAAAATAAGCATCCCAGCTGCAGGTTGCCTTCTTCCTTGGTTTTCAAACAAACCAAACTCTAATTCTATGGACATTTGATGGTTTTTAATACCACTTTGGACACTTGTGAAGATCCTAACACCTGGCGTGATCTAGGATCACTCCCTTCAAGTATAAATAGAGGCTTTGTGTTGCCTCATTTCCTTGCTCATTCACAAATCCTTCTCTTCTCACTTGCTTAAGCTTTCTTGAGCATTTCTTGGGATTCCTGATAAAAAAGGAAGCCCTCCTGAGTTTAAAGTTCAAGCTAGGACCCTTCGTAAGTGTCCTTAGCCACTTTAGTTCGGTTTTTATGTGTTTAAAGACTGAAAGTCAAAGTTGCCGTAAAACGGCTTTGACTTTCGGCTTAGACCTTATTGGTCCAGCCATTGTTCGCAACGAACATGGCTACGTGATCGTAATTAGGTAGGTGTTAATCCCTCAAAAGGGCACCTCCTAAGAATCACGTTTGCTTGGTCATTTGACGAGTCAACGTGTTACTAATTTAAAAGTTAAACGGCTCAGTTTTTGAAATATTCACAAACTAAGTTTAAACATGTTTTAAAATGTGTTTTAAAACTTAAATAATTTGGTAATAATTATAAGAGCATGTGTAAACATGTTCGACTCGTCAATTCCAGTTTTAGGGTTGGTTCGCAACCGAAAGTCGCGGAGTTTGACTTCTGCTTTGACTTTCGTTTATGAACCGAATTAGAACTAGCATGCTACTAATTTAAGGTCCCGTTATGATCGTAGTATGATGTAGTATAATCCTCTGAGGTTATGTTACATGATCATAATAGTAATCTGAGTTTTATGCGAGTTTCCGTAATTATGCCATACTTTGACTATTTTGCCCTTTTATTTAAAAATGAGGTTTTAGACACCAATAAGCTATCAAACAACTTAGGTACTGATATGTTAACAGGTTTAACATATTTGGATGCTACGAATCTGATCATCAACTGAGTTTGCGGATATCGTCGTAAATTATGCCATGAATTAACCAAAATGCCCTTTAGGCGCATAGATCAGTTTTAAGCATAATTTATCACACCAAAATCATTTCCTACTGACGTAATATCATAATTAGGATATTTTGGGATATCAATTCTGTTTATAGATTGAGTTTATGCACGAGTTCTTGAATTATGTCCTTAAATGACAATAATGCCCTTTTCGCACCTAAAATGGTTTTGAAAGCATATTTTTATACAAAATCTTTTGGCTACTGATATGTTATATTAATTAACATATATTGGACATATAAACTTGATCATAACGTCAATTTTCCTAAAATATCGCAAATATCGTCATTGAACGACTTTAACGCCGTGTCGGCGCGTAGTATGGTTTTAAACCATAACTACCAACCAAGACTTGTTACCTACTGATTTTATAAATCATTTTAAATATTTTTACAGTAGGTATATGTTATAAACTCATATTCCCAAAATTAGCTTTCAAGACTATGTGTGAAATTACCAAAATGCCCCTACGGAGCATAGTTTGGTTTTAAACTATAAAACACACATATGCTTGATATCATACTGATATTATATCATAAATAAAGTGTATTCAAAGAATGTTTATGATCGTAACATCAGATTGTACTCAAGTTCCTTTTATACGTCGTAAAATGTCCAAAACGCCCTTACGAGGCATAGTTTGATTTTAAAACCTAAACGGGCATACAAGTTGATATCCCACTAATATTATGACTTGTTTAAAGTATATTGGCATATGGAAGTTGTTCATAACTCATATGGTTACTCGTTATCGCTTATACGCGTACGGTTAGACTTACGTAACTAGTTTATGTAAGTTTGCCGAAACGGGTTTAACCTTATCATTTTTATCTCAAAATCCATAATGTACTTAGTTTACCCATATTATACAAGTTTTCATACTTGTTGGGTCTAAATAACATTCTATTCCGGTCATCGCTTAATCTAGCGTATCGTACCGTTTTAGATACTTTAAGCTAGCCGGTCTAAGTCTACGACTTAAATAAGACCGTTAGCATCCTGAATTGGTTATATATTACCATCACTCCAGACTAGAGCCACCAGATAAAAGCTACATGCAATTAGTTAGATTGGATACGACTGAGTTATTTTGCTGTGAATCAAGTATTAGCTCAGGTAAATACTTTTAACTTATTTTCCTTTATACGTGCTTGGGATACGGTATTATAATAATACCGCTTGGTCGGGTATGAAATCATTTAATCGGATTGTGATTAATAAATTTAATAACACGTTTTAATCTGTTTTGTTTGATAACATAAACATTGGAGGTTAATACGACCGTGTCCTGGATATCCTCGACTCATTTCATTTGAAAATGGTCACGACCTATGCACGGGGTGTAGGCATACACCTGACAGATGCAAATGCTAAATAACCCACATGTTCGAGATAACTCCTTTGTGGGTTCTATAAGTGGTGAGTCGGTTAATCATGGCCGGCTTCCAAACCGGCCCCATATGTATGACAAACATGTAAAACTGTATACAAGATTTTATTAAAGATTGTCCCAAGTTATAAATGGTTTGTGCCATGTGCACTTAAATCAATTTTCATAAGCTCTTTTCAAATGAGTCGGTTAATTATATTTACCAGTGAAAACTGGCGTATTTTCAAAAGACTAAGTGACAGGTACTACACATAATAGGTTGGGAGCTGCTCGGTGTCGAAATAAAGGATCTTGCAAATCCTTAAAGATGCCTTAAAGTCTGCTAAACTTCATTTTATACATTCCGTAAAGATCCACCTGTGGATTTGATATTACAGGCTCGTCTATAATAAATACTTTGATAGTTTCAGACATTTGAGTTTGTTATATTATTTTTATATTCCAAGACTTCTGCTGTGCTATAATTGTATTAATTGACTATGATGATATCAGCTACGTCACGATACTCCCCTCCGGGCCCACCGATAGTATATGGAAATATTGGGGTGTGACACAAATGCAAATTCATCTACCAGCATATCAAACGCAGATGAATCTACCAACACCATAAACAGATTTCGAAACTAATATATTGAAACCTTGTTATAGATCACAGGCATTTAATTTGAAAAACAAAGAAGTCCAAATGGGAGGCAAGAACTCACAACCATTTTATTTCTAGATGATGTCCATGGCAAAAACTCACAGGCCGGTAATTTACATCCTGAAATTTTGGTTTACGCATTTCATCAAACAGTTGATGTGCGTCTTTAAACATTCAAATTTTAAACAACACAGCAAAAAAACATTAGCCCTAAATCATAAACTACATGAGATAGAAACTCACAAAGATCCAATATCAACACTTAGAAAATAACATATCTACTTGTTTCGATAACCACCATAATAAAGTAAAATAAATAATTTCCCCTAATAGACTCATATGACTGAATTAGTACTTTAATCACAGAGACCTAAAGGTTGGATAACATATTCGTGGTTCTGGTTCGAGGAGCTCGTTGCTTCAATTTACCAGCCTCCAAATTGAAATCGTCCTCTTCTAACATCACTTAATTGCAATTTAGATTAAAAATAAAAAAAATAAATGTCACATGCATCATTAAAATAAAACAAAATCCAAACAAACCTGTGTTGAAATAGATTCAACACAAAGTGTCGATCTTCAATCTTCAACAAAGAACCATCGCTTTTAGGGTTTGAAGAAAAGAAGAAAATTAAGTTAGGCTAACATTGAATTGCAAATGATACGATGAGACATACCTAACCTCACCTCTGAACACATAGAAAAGAAGAGCAGAGAGTATCGATGTGTAAGGAACGACTGTGAATGAAAAGTAGGGTTTGCAATCTTGAAACATTAGAAGTTATAGAGAGAAACTGCTCAAGAAAAATAAATTAAGGTTTTCAATTCTAGAGAAAGAGATAGAGAATGAATACATAAATAAATTAGGGTTGCCAAAAATAAATTTTCAAAAATAAACCTTCTAGAGAGTTGCTCATATTCATTCTCTCCTAAATCACCTTGAGGTTCCACCACAACATGCGAAGTGTCCCAAATCCGTCTCATTTATTATATTATATAGATATAGATTTTAGTCCTTTTAATTAGTTAATTTACATATTATAGTTTACACGTTATTATTTACCTTGTAAAAAGATTTGACAACCAAAGAGCAAAGTTTGAAGCCACGATGCGGCGTGTTTTGGAAAAACTTTTCTATTAGAGTACTTCAGGATCTATAGAGACAAGTACTAGGTTTCTGTTACTTTTTTATCATTGTAATTGACAACTTTATTTTTATTCTATTGTTATTTGAGTTTCGACATATGTTAAATTATAACACAAGATCTATTATAATTATGATATTGTGTTGATGTAATTGAGATACTATTGCATATTAATAAAAGTTTTAGTATTTTAAACAGTGATGCGATAGAGTTGCATTTTTTTTTTAACGGTGACTTTCATTTTGAGTGACCAAATGTCACACCGCCTAATCGGCGGCCCTAGCCAAGTCTGCCCAGACTTACGTTGTCTTTACAGGGCCCACGCTGGGTTGGCCAGAATTGGTTACGGCGTTCCCCCGGAAACCGTACTGCCTCCACACGAGTTGTCTCGCAAGAGTTGCATTTGACAGTAAAAAAATGTTGCATTTGTTCTAACTAAAAAAAGGAAACTCAGGTAAGTGATTTTTTATAAACATATGCATAAAAAGAACATATTTCATTTAGCTCCTTGATGCCTATCATAACTAGTTATTTCGGTTTTCTACTAACGGCTTAAACTATAGCTAATGCAACGTTTTCAAAGCCTAATGCAACATTTTATCGGGGTTACATTAGCCTCATTTCCTTGTAACTTCATAATTATATTAAGAGTAAACTGCCATTTTGGTCCCTGTGGTTTGGCTAGTTTTGCCATTTTAGTCCAAATCTCAAACTTTTTACATCGTCCCTGTGGTTTGCATTTTGTTGTCATTTTAGTCCAAAATTTAAAAACCCTATTTTTTGACTGTTGCAACCTCCTATTTTGTCTTTTAGTTCAGGGGCATTTTGGTCATTTTGCTTTTCATTTAACATTTTCTTAATTCAAAAATTAATATATATATATACACACACACATACATATACACTTTGCTCTCTCTCTTCTCTGAACTACCACCACACCACCACCACCACCACCACCACCATCCCACTGCCGCCAACACCACCATCCCCATGAACTCTCTCTCTCTAAAACCTGCACATCTTTCAGATTGATGAACACAACAATCTTGCAATTCAGCAATACACTCTATGATATCAAGATCTGAAAATTCAGCAATACACTCAATATCAGATCTGAATAATTAAGCAACACAACAACGTTCAGCAATTCTACGTCTTTTTCAGTACATCAGACGCAAACAAAACCTACAACTTGTGTTCTTCTTCGTTGCAACAGCAAACAACAATACTGACCTGTAACTTCGATAAATTTCTGCAATAATCAAACCTGTAAACTATACGATTCTCACAAAACAACAACCAAATCGATTTGACTTCCTACTCCTTCTTAATCAGAAACAACAATCTGCAAAACCATTCGATCAACAACACAAAAACCTGCAAATCTTTCAGATTGATGAACACAACAATCTTGCAATTTATCAACACAAATTCAGATCTAAAACTTCCGTGTCTCAACAAATACAACTCAAACTCAGATTTGATATAAACATATCAGAACTAACAGACAACTTCAGCGATTCATCATCATAACCAAAAACCTCAGTCATCAATCATCATCAATTTCACCGCCTGAAACATTACCGGAAGAGCAGAATCAGTCGCCGGAAGAGCAGAATCAGTATGCTGCTAAGTTTATTTCTAGTTAGGGTTTTATTTGGGGATGATGATGATTTATTTGGGGAAACTTCGAACCTCCTTCATCAGCGAGAGAGAGAAGAAGAGAGAGAGAGCTGATTATGTAGGGTCGGTGGTGAGAAGGGGGACGACGCTAGAGTGGGTGTGACTGTTGGATGGGACGACGCCGGAGTGGCAGTGGTGAGAAGGGGGAGGAGGTGGTGGTGCTATAGAGAGAAAGAGAGAGAATAGAGAGAGAGATGTGATTATGTTGGGGATGATGATGATTTATGCCCCCAATATCAGATCTAAAAAAAACTAAACATAAATGACCAAAATACCCCTGCACTAAAGGACAAAATAATCAGTTTTCAACAGTCAAAGTAGAGAGTTTTTGGATTTTGGACTAAAATGACAACAAAATGCAAACCACAGGGACCCAGATGTAAAAAGTTTGAGATTTGGACTAAAATGGCAAAAGTGCCCAAACCACAGGGACCAAAATGGCAGTTTACTCTTATATTAATTTTAGAATCCTTACATGCATGATCATGGTTTGTTTCATTTAACCAGATATAATGTCCCAAAATAATGGATATAGGGAGTTTGATTTTTTGTTATATCTGTAATGATGGTAACCGAGATGGATTTATTTCATTCAAATTATCCTATCGGTGGATCGTTCTGTCGAGCTTTCAATGTAATGAATAACATGCCGTAATTAAATTGCTACAAAAAATTGATAAAAGGTTTAAATTATTCCTTGATACACAAAAGTTTTACACATAAAGAGCCGAAATTGAAAAGTAAAAAAATGATTACAATACAAAATGCTAATATTTGGTGTCATAAGGATGTGAAACTAAAAGCAAGTCATTCTTCCGCTTTAAAGTAGCTCCAGAGGACTCCAACATATCAAAATTTTCATATGTTTGTCCATATGGAAGTTCCCAATCGAAGTGGTACAATAGCATTGCGAGCGGAAGCTCCACATTAGCCAAGCCTAAGAGCATGGCCGGACACATTCTTCTTCCGGCCCCAAACGGGAGATATTCAAAATTTGTTCCCATCATGTTAACAGAACTCTCTCTAAACCTCTCAGGATTGAAACTTTGAGGGTCAATCCAATAATCTGGATCTTGTCCAATCATCCATGTGTTGATTAGAACTTTAGTTTTGGCTGGTATATGGAATCCTCCGATCTCACAACTCTCCCGACACTCTCTAGGTAACAAAAAAGGAAGAGGAGGATGCAACCTTAAAGTTTCCTTAATGACTAGTTTAAGGTAGTCTAGTTCTTCAATATCTGATTCGTGGATTTTAGTCTTTCCTTTAAGTACGTGTCTGAGTTCATCTTGTGCTTTCTTCATCACCCTTGGATTCTTTATTAGCTCTGACATCGCCCATTCGATTGTCACGGAAGAAGTGTCGGAGCCTGCTATAAACATATTCTGTGCCATAGTTTTCAAAGTCATTACAAGAACACATTCCCAACTCCCTAACTTGTTGGCCCGTTTATATAAACGGGTTACACGAGTCATAGTTCGGTTTTTATTCATATGTAAGTGTAAGTGATTAATTCTTTAAAATTTTACTCAATTTTGATCCTAGAAATTCTACCTTCTTATATGTTTAACCATAAAAAAGAACTTTGAGGAATTTACTAATGTCAGGAATTTAACCTTATTCATTTTGTAAAGTTTACATGCTACGATTTTCTTCTTTTTTATGACATATGTTTTTGGTTTTTTTACGTGCATATTTAAAATCATATTTCTAGAAATTGTTTTTATATATAGAGAAAGAAACATGATGAGATCTAAAATAACTAGTCAGTAGTCATTATATGTTAACACTATAAAGTAAGAAAAAAAATAAACTGACCAGGATGACGCCTTTGATGTTGTCAAAACTTAATGGAAACTCAAGACCACCTTCATCTTTGAGCCTCAATAGAACATCAACAAGATCTTCTTCGTTCGCATGGTCACTAGCTCTATTGACACGACTTTCTCTGTGCTCCGATATGATGCTTTCTAAAATCACATCCATCTTGTTGTGTATATTCAATATCTTTTTCTTTGTGCCAGTTATTAGAGGCAGTATTTTGATAGACGGAAAGAGATCAGAAACATCAAAGCCACCAGACAACTCGATAGCCTCTTGAATCAATGCAAGAAGCACGGCTTGATCCTTGAATCGGCTCCCAACACTAAGCCTAGTTACAATGGTGTTAATCATGGTAAAAATCTTGTCAGAGAGGTTGATTGTTTTAAATCTTTGTGTAGCAATGGAATCAACCAGGTCCCATGACTCTTGTTCACGGATAGATCGAAACGATTGAACTTTTCTTGCACTTAGAAGTTCTAAGACACATATCTTACGCATTTGTCTCCAGTAATCACCATAAGGAGTGAATGCTATGTCCTTGTAGTTGTACGACACGATCTCAACAGTAAAAACCTTGGCCCTATTTGCAAAAGAGATATCATGAATTTTCAAAATCTCTTTTGCCAAAGTAGGAGATGAGATTATGACAGCAGAGACTTGGCCGAGTTGTAGACGAACAATTGGTCCTAGTTTTTGGGCTATGTTTCTTAGAGCTTGATGTGGTGGTGCTCCTAGGAGATGATGAATGTGGCCAACTAGAGGGAGCTTCCATGGCTGTGGAGGAAGGTTTTTGTTTGAATCAAGTGAGTTGAAGCTTTTGAACACAATGTTTATTACAAACAAGAGGAGGAGGCCAGTTAAGAAGAAAAGAGGAGAAAATGGAAAGTGGATATCCATAACTTTTTATGAATTCAAGGCCAACTCTTAAGGTTTATATAAACTGACCCATATATGAACAGCCAAAATAGTTACTTTGACCAAATTCAAATATTAGACATTGTCAAAGCCAAATCAAAATAGTATACAAATTTAAAACTAAACGAAATCAACATCGAACAATTTAAAACAAACAATTCTTGGTACCGGTACTGATATCTATTTTAATAATTTTTAATCGATGTAAAATTCACGTCCATATCCTTTTGGTCATATCAAAGCTTTATTTTTTGAGTTTTCTCTTTCGGTTGCTTTTAACAAGTATCGGTATTCTATCAGTACCGAACTCATACCGACTAAATTTCCACCATGTAGCATGAGGGAATCTTGATTATTAAGCTTGGAGACAAATATAAAACATACTATTTCAGTTATTTGTAACACCCCAAAAATACTAAATTCAGTTATCATGTTTATAATGATATTTACATGATGTGTTATAACTAGGAATGTTCTATCCTAGTTAAAGCTTTGTTATCTAGTAGTGGAAGTAATTGGGTTTAAACCAAATAACATAAGTGTGGTAACTAAAAATATTTAACCTAGTTAACTACATGCAATATGTTGATAAATGAGTGAATGGTGCCTTAGTCTTAATATAAAAACCCAAACTTGAGGGGCTAAAAGGGGAAATTAGAATTTACATGGATTATATGGAAAATAAAACACTACACACACATAGTGTGTGCGTGCGTCGATCAGAGGAAGGGAAAAGGGGGCAACCCCTCTTTGATCTTAGATCACCAAATTGAAGGAAAATTCGAACTTCAAATTCGTGCATGAGCATAAATTATCGATCACCTAGACTAGGGGATCATAATGTATGTTTAAAAACCTAGATTGGTGAAAGTTATAACTTGAGACAAGTAGAATACTTGTAATTAGATTGTTGGATTATGATCCAAAGATGAAATTGAGTGTATATGTATGCTTAATTTCATTAGACATAATGAAATTATGAAAATATTTGATGTAAGATTTCTTGTAAGTGATTAACAAGTAGTTTATGAAGTGGGTCTTGATAATATGATGAAGTTTATGATATACTTATGTTTATAATCATCATGAATGATAGTAATAGAAAGATACTTGAACAATCTATGAGTTTAAGTACATGTTCATACTTGCCATGAAATAGGTTTTGTAGGATATGTTGAAATAGATGTTATATCCGTGTTAAAAGATGCTTGAAATCATGATGTATATATAGAGGTTTAAAGTCTTTGGCTAAGTTCGATGTTTGGGTAAATTCCATACATGGAATGCAATGGGTTGTTTCATGGTGATGAAACAATCTCAAGTTCTTGTATAATATTGATATATTAGCATACAATGATTGAAACTATGTTAACTTGATATTAACAATTGCATGAATTTGCTTGAGGAATTTAGTTAAAATGATGGTCCAAAAATAATGTTTACCGGGTATTTGACAGAATGCCTAAATGAGTTTGTTGTACTTATTAGTGCATTTGCATATGTTAATAGGCAATTGACTTTTAAAAGTCAAACTGACCTATAATAGAATCAAATAGTAATTTTTATATAAAGTTCGTAAGGTGGGATAGTCGTGATAAATGATGACTAATCTAACTATCTTGCGAATGATAAATGGTAGTTTGACGCTTGACAGGCTAGGTGGAAGCTTGGGAAGGAACGAGTCAAACGGATCAAAATACGCAGGAAAAGCGTAATCGGACGCAAGGTAAGTAAAGCTTACATTTTTTAAATAGTACATCTATTCATGTATTGGTTAAGAACAAGGAGACCAAGCATTGGAATAAGTCTTGAAATATGACATTCCGACGCAAATCGATACGGGTCGGGACGAGTAAAAATGGTAAGAAACCATATTTGGTGATAAACAATAAGTTTTGGAAAGATACCATATGTTGTAAGCCATAATGGGTAAAATGGTAATTTGGTCACATGATGACGAATAAACAATGTGTTTTGTAAAGACACCGTATGGCGTAAGCCATAATTGGTCAAACGAATAAAGAAACTACTTTTAAGAAATATGACCACATGGTGTAAACCTTAATGGGTCAAATAGGCGAGAAGGTAAATAAATACCTTCTTACAATAAACAAATACGTGGTTTATCCAAAATGCAAAAAGGGTAAGTTAACAAACAGGTACAATTGTCTTTTGGGCCAAACGGGTCAAATGGTGATGCTATTGAAAATAGAATTTAATGCTTGTTCGTTAAGTCTATACTTACAGGAAAAGTTTAGTGCATGATTATGTATTGCCAAGAATTAGCAACAAGAAAAGTAATGTATTAATAACGGGTCAATGCTTTGACCCGAGCCAGGTATGCGTAAGAATTTAAACTCTCGTGAGGGCTTGTGGTCCAACGAGAGATAATCGAGTTATGGACGGACATTGGATTACCTCGAGTGAGGTATATCTAGTAATTGAGATGTGTTGTTAAGTTGTTTGTTTGTTTGCTTTGGCATTTCGGATCTAATTAAATATGTTATAAACTCTTATTAACTTACATCCTTTATGATTTTGAAATCTAGGTGGTCGTTATGAAGTCTCGGATGTATAATCAAGTCTCATGAAGAACCGAACACAAAGATCAAGCTTCCGTGTTTCCTTTTAGTCATTTCGTGAAACCAAACAACGTTAACATGTAGTAAAGTTTTTAATACTTATGAAGTTTTATCAAACTTGAAATTACGTATGGACATGTATTATTATTATTGTTGTTATTATTATTATTATTATTATTATTATTATTATTATTATTATTATAAATGCAAATCCCTTATAAAATGTATGATTATTAAGTAAGGGTCTTACATTATTGATATGTGCATTTAATAGTCATTTTTAATTTTCATAAATACGTTAAGGGTCTTACATTATTGATATGTGCATTTAATAGTCATTTTTTATTTTCATAAATACGTCGGGTATATTATAATATGATGTTTAGGTGTATTATCACGACACCATACAAAGTTGATGAAATAAGAGGACGACAAACTATGATATTATGTCTAATACAAATTTTAAAATAGACAATTGTCAACAAGCCATCTTTAAAGAGTCAAAGTTATGGTCATAACAAGCCATCTTTAAAAAGTTAAAAGTTATGGTCATATGACATCTTTAATTTTTGTCATTTACGTCCATTATAAATAAGATGTTTGGTGTATTATCAGGACACCGTATAAAAATTTGGAATCCTTAAAGAAAATAAGAGGATATCTAATATAAATTTTAAGAACACAAACGTCAACAAGCCCACAGAAGGGTGAACCTAGGGGTGTAAATTTTTAGATAGGAACCTGACACAAAATTTACGGGTTTGGATTTAGCCTAAACGAGTTTGGGTCAATTTCACGTTAAACCATGAACTTGTTTAGCTAAATGGGTCAGGTACGGGCCAACCTGGTCGGATTAGTGGATTGACCCGTTTAACCAATTTATATTATATTATATATTTTTACAATATGTTTTATGCCATAAATTATATTGGGTGTGTGTTTTATGCCATAATTATAACCTAAAAAATTGATATAAGATTTTATAATTTAATTGTAATTGTATTATATAAATTTGTGTTCTTTTAAGTAAATATTAATTTGCGGAAAAACCATTAAAAATAAAAAATTTGGGTTGAGCCAGGTCGTGTTCGAGCCAACCCGTGAATATTCGGGCCGTGTTCGGGTTCATATGTATAACATGGTTTTCGTGTTCGGGTCATGCTCGGTCCGTCTAAAATTTTCATGTTCAGGTGAGATTGAACTCGCTAACACGACCCATTTAACAAATATAATTTATTACGTACCAATGAAATTATTTTCATTTGCTTTAAATAAAGTTATATCCAAAAGATAAATAACAACAATAAACTTGGTCCACACTTCTAGTTAAAAGGCCACATCATTCCAAACTACCACTATTCTAAACCCTATCTTTTTCCTCCAACAATAAACTATTCCAAACCTCCAACTCATTATTTTCATTTGCTTTAAATAAAGTTATATTCGTTACTATTTTTTTTAATTACCAACGGTCCAAAGGAACCCACCTTCGCCTTGTCCGCTTGAGCGGACCATCCTCCTCCAAACCTTCATAGTCACCATGCTCCAATGCTGGTCATCCGGAATTGTCTTGATTCAAGGAGCGGACTGCTCCAATAAACCAATTGTTGGATATGCTCGTACTATATGTAATGTAATACGTAATTTCAGTCATTTGAAGAATATATATAGGGCAGGGTTCACGTGAGAACCACCTTTATTGCGAGAACCACGAGAACCAATGTGAACACAACAAAATAAACTCACTACACCAACAAAAACCTACCCCCCCCCCTCCCACCTCTAAAAAAACCAACCCCCCCCCCCCCCCCTCTCCTTCCTCAAGCTAAATGCTTAAAACTAAACCCACAAAAAAAAACCTAAAAAATCTAAAAAACACACAAATTGTTTTTAGTATTTTTTTATTAAAATCGTTACTTTTAGTATCCAAAAAAATTTATTAAGAGTAAATTACAAAAATCGTGTTTTATGTACGCTACTTATTGCAAACTGTGTCATTTATCTTTAATAAGCACAAAAACCGTACTCGATATTTTCAAACTCTAACACATTATGTCGTTTAGCCCTAACTCAGTTAGTTTATTTGGTTAGATATCACCAAATGGACCCCTCATGGGTGTGTTTTAGTCATTTTACCCAAAATACTAAAATAGCTAATTATAAAAAACAATAAATAAAATAATTATGTTTTAATATAAATATATACACAGACACATACATAGTCTTTCTCCCCCTTTCTCTCTCTCTCCCTCTCTCTCTCTCTACAACCACCACCACCTACTCTGTAACAACCCTCCAAAATATTTTTCGACACCCTAATATAATTTAAAGGGTAAATTGCACTTTTCGTCCTTTATGTTTGTATCGAATTGCAATAGATGTCCTTTAACTTCAATAATTACAGTCACAATCCTTTATTTGTAAAACCCATCACAACCTAGGTCCTTTAGCACTAACCTAGTTAAAATTTTCAGTTAAGTTTAGTTATATAAGGGTAAGTTAGTCCTTTTACCTAATAATATTTCAAGTATTTAATAAAAAAAGACTTAACATTTTAAAACTTATAAAATGTGAAACAAACCCCCAAATTTCGATCTGCATATCACAACCTTCACCACTTCAATCTATCTGTCTCTCACCCTCTCTAAGCATAAGCATCCCGGCGCTTGAAACCGCTCTCTCTACAAATTGAAAGCAAACCTTAAATTTCATAACCGGCGCCTGAACCACTAGATCCGGCGTTTGACGCGATTCGGGTTGGGGATTTATAGGCAGCGATGGCGGTGGTGTTTATGCAATGGTGCTGGTTAGGTCAGACGGCACTCTGAAAACCTCAGATCTGAAATCCTTTAAACACCCCGGAAACCCTTTAATCTGAAGCACCCCTCTAAACACCATTGAAACCCTCAGAACTGAAGCGGACGATGATAGTGTAGAGGGTTTCAGATGTGGTCGAAGCTGAAGAACACAGTGGTGATTGATTTGTTGCGAGATTATTGTGTTTTGGATAAGGGTTGAATTTTTATTTGTTTATGTTTGATTTGTTTGGTTAGTAGGTTTTAAAAATGTTAGATTGCAAATTAAATTTCATTGTAGTATGTTTGAAAATTGTTTATGTATATGAGTTCTCTGTCACTGCAGTTGAATATCATGAAAATTTCATTGAGTTGAGTTCTCTGTCACTACATTTTGAATATCATGATGAATTGATGATGATGATGGTGGTAAAATTTTGTTTTTGTTATATTTATTAAATAGTTTTTATATACTTTACTAAACTGCCCTTATGTATCCAGATTTAATTAAAAATTTTAACCAAGTTAATGCTAAAGGACATATAGTGTAATGAGTTTTACAAATAAATGATTGTGACTGTAATTATTAAAGTTAAAGGGCACCCATTGCAATCCGATACAAACATAAAGGACGAAAAATGTAATTTACCCTAATTTAAAATACCCCTATATGTCTCTAAATACACCCCGTATGTGAAAACTGAGCCCAAAATACATCATGCCATCAAAAATAAATAAAAAACAAGAAAAATGAGGTTCACGCGGGGCGCGTAAGCCACCTCTTGAGCTTACGCGGGCCGCGACAACTCTAGGGTCAGGTGAGCCCCGGTTTTGACACGTGTCAAGCAACGTGCTGAACCTAGTCATGACCCGGATCACCTACGCCTAGCACCCCCTATTACGCGGGCCGCGTAGGCCTAAGCCTAATCTTACGCGGGTCGCGAGAGACTCAGAAATCAACCCTATATAAGAAGGCATCGGGATTTCGTTTTCCGTCGCTCAATTCTTTTCTTTCTAAACGAATTTCTGAGAAGTAGGCATAATATACGGGTAGTATATCCCCCTAATTAACGAAGTTCTGCCCCAATGTAAGTATTATAACCCCGGTTACGTATTAGATACGCTGCCCGATCGATCCAGGGTTCCATAACGGCTGTCAGGGTTCTGCCCGACGTAGTCATTGGAATGCCGTCTCGAGGAGGGTATTACTAATGTAAATAAAAGGGTTATTTTACTAACGCGTGTACATTGTATAAATTATAGATTATCACCAGGAAACCCTTACAGAAAACCTAAGTCAGCAATGTGAGTAATCTCCTTTTTGTAAATTGTTTTTACAAAACCTTAAATGTTTTACAATGCTATTAAGTAGTGATTGAATCTTTGTAGTTCTTCAATTACTGCCGGTATGTTGGGGTTTTGTATACAAAATGTGGAACACGTTACCATTGGACAACGAGTTTGCCAATGTGTAATATGACCCACCAGTCAGGATTGACAATACTGAATGAGTAATTGTGTAGAAATAAACAATGTGATTGCTCTCAATACTGTTAAAGATAAGATGTTTATTGATTAAACTGGGATTCACTCACCAGTATTTCCCATGGACAAATGTTTTTAAAACGCGTTTCAGGTAACAAAATGTAAAAGCCAATTAGAAGAAAGCCAGCTGGAGAGCACTGACGACTTGGAAAAATATGGCTATAAAAGTTACCTAAAAGACGATGTTTTAACTTCAATAAAATAGGGTTCATCCCTATAAACATGTTGTAATAAGAAACTTGGGTTTTACCCATGTGTTTACTATTATAAAATATGGTGGTTTTACTCTGATAAACATTTCCTAACTACGGTCCTGATGAAATTTCCGCTGCCAAATTGAATAATGATAAACAAAAAGGATACCACCACAACTGGTCTCGCGACCGCCCGTTCCCGGGACAAATAGGGGGCGGGGGTTGCGACAGACGGTGGTATCAGAGCTAAGCCACTGATTCAGTCATAGAATTGTTCTGCTGACATCAATATATTATTTAAATTGTTAGGAAATTAATTATGAAAATATGTGCATATCTGTATTTTATTGTTATGTGTCATTTGACTATTTGTTAGTTTTCAGTATGAGTGATCAAGGACCCTCAGACGCGTATCATCAATTGTCCGAGTCACCTAGAAGTGAAGGTACCTCTTCACATCCTGCCCTCTCTGGGTATGCCGCTGATAATGAAGAAGGAATGTTTGTCTTTAAGGCTCAGTCTGAAGAGCCATTCCCTTAGAAAAAGAGAGGATGGTTCAGTAAAGGAGCATTTGAGCGCAGGAAAAGAATGTAAAAGTTGCAAGAGCAGAGAGTCCTAGCAGCCGCTAAGCAAGAGTCAGATGCCCATACACAGGAAATGCTTAATAGAAGCCTATCTAATTTCCATATCCTAGCAACAACTGCTGCTGACCCAACTCTGGAACAACTAGTAGCCCCACAACCCTTACCTTTATTCCCTACTCAGCCGATGGAGATAGAGAATAACCCTGAAAATCAAGTAGAAATGCAAGATTTCAACCCTGAGGAGATACCTAGGATACTAGCCCCTAATCCCTTAGACCCGGATTATGATCCATGGTTCGATGATCATAGGGATTATGTGTCGCGCTATCACCTAAACGATGAACCCATGCCGAACTTAGCAGCCTATCCAGGTCTGGACCCTCTAGATCCCTACTACTACGACAACGATGAATACATTAGGGAGATCTTAGAGAATCCTTACCCTCGGGAGAATCCCATGCCCCAGTACCCAGACCCAGTACCAGCACCTGCACCCCCAATGAGTGCAGATAATGTGCATGAGCTTCGAACTTTCAGAGAAGAAATCTTGGAGAGTAGTGAAAGGATAAGGCAGGTAGGAGAGCGACTCGCCTAGAAATACGACGAGCGCAATATGGATTACTGGATGAACCCAGACCAGTAATGTCAAGGTGGAGTTGGTAATAATAATAATAATAATAATAATAATAATAATAATATATATAATAAAAATAATAATAATGAATATATATATATATATGTGTGTGTGTGTGTGTGTAATAATAATAATAATAAATGTTGTAGTATAGACCACTTTGTGGTTAGCGATGTAAATTCGCAATGCTCGACGCTTTTGGTTAAGATGTGTGTTGTGTGGTTGTTGCCCAATTTATTAATTATTTTGTGATATTAATAATTGGTAAGTGTTTAAAATCCAGATGGACGACGAGGTAAACCAGGAAAACCAGAATAACGATAACCAGAGTAACATTAACTTGGTTAATGAGAACCCGAACAACAACAATAATGGAAACCAAGTGGATAACAGTGTCATGCAGCATATAGTGGCACAAGGGATAATAGATGCAATGCCATATATTATCAAAACGGTTAGGGAAGCCGAAAATAAAAGTAAACATGCTAGTAAGCGAGCCTCTGAACCTGAAAACAGCGTGAACAATGGACCCGTACTTCAAATGCCCATTCCCAAAAAAAGGAGAACCGTGTCTTACGGTTGTTCTTATAAAGAATTCTGATCTTGTAAACCAATAGAATTCTCGGGCAATGAAGGGGCCGTTGCATCTCTACGCTAGATAGAAAAGACTGAGGCAGTCTTAAGAATAAGTAAATGTGCTGAAGATGATAAGATAATGTTTGCTTCAAATCTGTTTAAGAATTTAGCACTACAATGGTGGAACACTATCCTCCAGTCTAGAGGAAGTGATAGAACTTACAATATGGGATGGGAAGAATTTAAAAACATGGTAGAAAGGAAATTCTGCCCACCTAATGAAAAAGAACAGATAGCAAACAAATTCCTAAACCTTAGGATGATTGGAGTAGATAGTAAGGATTATACTACATTATTCTTTGAATATGCCCGAATAGTACCAACCCTTGCTTCACCTGAACCAGTTTTAATCTCCCGTTACATCTGGGGATTAATTGGGGAGATTAGACATGTAGTCAAGGCAGCTAGACCTAAAACCATAGAAGAAGCTGTAGAACTAGCCAACACCTTGATAGATGAATTAGCCCGTACACAGAAGAGGATCAAAGGAGGAACCTAACCCAGAAGCTTACCCAAGAATTCCGCTCTGGAAATTCTTATCGTGGGAGAAATGTAGGTTCTACCTTTGCACCCTACTGAAAGTATTGCAAAAGGAAGCATTCAGGAAGATGCTCCATATACTGTAACTTTTGCAAAATATCTAGACACAAGGGGGAAGACTGCAGGAAAAAGATAAGCAACAGGATATGCTACAACTGAGGAGAACAAGGTCATATTAAGCCTAACTGTCCAAAGATAGCTCCAGCCGCGAATACCAAGAATACTAAAAATGCTAGAGCATTTGTTCTAACTGCAGAAGAAGCAAAGATGATCCCGGATGTGATCACTAGTACGTTTTTAGTTAATGATGTTTTTGCTAAAGTATTATTTGACTCTGGTGAGAACCAAAGTTTTATTAATACTTCATTTTGCAAACTTCTTAATCAATCATTAACTAAACTTCCACAAGAATGTCTAGTAGAGACAACAAATGGGAAAACCATTAAGATTTCTGAAATCTTGTAGGGAGCAAGAATAGAAATTTTAAATCAGAAATTTATTGCAAATCTTTACCCCATGAATCTGGCAGGATTTGATGTTGTTTTAGGAATAGATTGGTTAATAGCCAATAAAGCCAGTATTTTATATGATCAAAAGTCAATTCAAGTAAATTCACCAAGGGGTGAAAAGATCACAATTAAAGGAAATAAATTCTCTAAATCCACAATATCCCAGTTTGATTTCTATAATCAGTAACACTAAAGGAAAAGAATTAAGGGATATTCCCATAATATCCCAGTTTTCAGATGTATTCCCAGAAGAGCTACCAGGGCAACCTCCAGACAGAGAAGTTGAATTCAGAATCCATTTGATACTAGGAACCGCACCAATTTCCAACGCACCTTACCGGTTGGCACCCGCAGAAATGCAGGAATTAAAGAAACAGTTAGATGAATTATTAGAGAAAGGATTCATACAGCCAAGTTCATCACCCTGGGGAGCACCGATTTTATTCGTTAAGAAGAAGGATGGATCAATGCGTATGTGCATTGACTACCGTTAATTGAACAAAGTCACGATTAAGAATCGGTATCCATTACCAAGAATTGATGATCTGTTTGATCAATTGCAGGGAGCACGATTTTTTCTCAAAGATCGATTTAAGGTCAGGATATCATCAATTAAAGGTACAGGAAGAGGATATTCCTAAGACCGCTTTCAGAACAAGGTATGGCCATTATGAATTTACTGTCATGCCATTTGGTTTAACCAATGCCCCAGCTGCATTTATGGACATGATGAACCTAATATGTAAGACATATTTGGATAAATTCATAATTGTCTTTATAGATGATATTCTTACTTATTCTAAAAACAAGGAAGATCATGCAGCGCATCTGCACACACTTCTAAGTTTATTGAGAAAAGAAAAGTTCTATGCTAAGTTTTCGAAGTGTGAATTTTGGTTAGAGCATGTACAATTTCTTGGACATCTAGTCAATCATGAAGGAATTCAAGTAGATCCCACCAAAATCGAGGCGATTACCAAATGGAAAACCCCTGAGTCACCAACTGAGGTTAGAAGTTTCTTAGGATTGGTCCGTTATTATAGAAGATTTATTTGAGATTTTTTCTAGAATAGCCATTCCTTTAACTAAGTTAACTTGTAAATCCGTTAAGTTTGATTGGGGATCAAAACAAGAAGAAGCCTTTAGAATTCTTAAGCAAAGATTAACCCATGCACCCATACTAGCGTTACCAGAAGGAACCGAAGATTTTGTAATCTATTGTGACGCTTCCAAGTTAGGTTATGGATGTGTATTAATGCAACGTCAAAGGGTTATAGCTTACGCTTCTAGACAACTTAAGAATCATGAAGAGAATTATTCAACTCATGATCTAGAGTTAGGAGCTATAATTTTTGCTCTTAAAATCTGGAGACATTGCCTTTATGGTAGTAAGTTTACCATATTCACTGACCATAAGAGCTTAAGGTATGTTTTTGGACAAAAGGAATTGAATATGAGACAAAGACGCTGGATGGAAATGCTTAGTGATTATGATTGTGATATCCAGTATCATGCAGGAAAAGAAAATGTAGTAGCTGATGCTTTAAGTCGGAAATATCATGAAAAGCCAAAAAGAGTATGTTCTCTTAAGTTAAATCTGCAAATAGATTTAAATGATCAGATTAGAAAAGCACAAGAGTCAGTAATCAAGGATGATATTGAAAAATTGAAAATCTATTTGCATTCCTTTCATAGTACATTGAGAACAAGGAACAGATGGAATTTGGAGATTCCATAAGAAAAGAATGTGGATACCTAAATTAGGAAACCCACGTCACCGTATATTAGAAGAAGCCCATAAGTCTAAGTATACGATGCATCCTGGAAATGATAAGATGTATCAGGATTTAAGGAAAAAAATTTGGTGGATAGGAATGAAAAAGGATATAGCAACATATGTTGCACAGTGTTTAACCTGTTCATAAGTCAAAGCTGAACATCAGAAACCCTCATGCTTATTGCAACAGTTAGAAATGCCTGTTTGGAAATAGGAATTAATAACAATGGATTTTGTTACTAAATTACCCAAAACAAGAAAAGGTAATGATACAATCTGGGTGATTGTAGACAGACTAACCAAGTCAGCTCATTTCCTACCAATGAAAGAAACTTTCAGTATGGAACAGTTAGCTAAATTATATGTAAATGAAATAGTTTCATTACATGGAATTCCTCTATCAATTGTTTCTGACAAAGATAGTCGTTTTACCTCTCATTTTTTGACAAGTTTCCAAAAAGTAATGGGAACCAAGTTGAATCTAAGCACAGCTTATCATCCACAAATGGACGGACAAAGCGAAAGGACAATTCAGACAATGGAAGATATGCTTAGAGCTTGTGTAATTGATTTCGGAGGTAATTGGGACGATCATTTACCATTGATAGAATTTTCTTATAATAACAGTTATCACACAAGTATCAATGTTGCACCATTCAAAGCACATTACGGACGAAAGTGCCAAACGCCAGTCTGTTGGGCAGAAATTGGAGAAAAGCAACTATCTGGACCTAAGATAGTACAAGAAACAACAGACAAAATCATTCAAGTCAAGGAACGACTGAAAGCAGCACGAGATAGACAAAAGAGTTATGCTGATAACCGACGAAAGCCATTGGAATTTCAAATAGAAGATAAAGTGTTATTGAAAGTCTCTCCCTGAAAAGGAGTGGTAAGATTCATCAAAAGGGGAAAGCTAAGCCCCAGGTATGTTGGACCTTTTGAGATTATTAGAAGAATAGGACCTGTAGCTTATCAGCTACAACTGCCAGAGGAAATGGCAGGAATACATGATGTATTTCATGTATCTAATCTCAAGAAATGCTTAGCTGATGAATCGCTAGTAGTGCCTCTTAAGGATATAGAGGTAAATGAACAGTTAAAATTTGTAGAAAAACCTCTACATATTGAAGACAGGAAAGTTAAGAACCTCAAGCACAAGAGATTAGTTCTGGTCAAAGTGAAGAGGGACTCCAAAAGAGGACCAGAATATACATGGTAGCTTGAATCAGAAATGCAAAGGAAATATCCACACTTGTTCCAGTAGACCTCGAGGACGAGCTCTAAAATAAGGTGATGAGGATGTAACAACCCTCCAAAATATTTTTTGACACCCTAATATAATTTAAAATGCCCCTATATGTCTCTAAATACACCCCGTATGTGAAAACCGAGCCCAAAATACATTATGCCATTAAAAATAAATAAAAAACAAGAAAAACGAGGTTTAGGTGGGGCGCGTAAGCCACCTCTTGAGCTTACGCGGGCCGCAACAGCTCTAGGGTCAGGTGAGCCCCGGTGTTGACACGTGTCAAGCAACGTGTTGAACCTAGTCATGACCCGGATCACCTACGCCTAGCACCCCCTATTACGCGGGCCGCGTAGGCCTAAGCCTAATCTTACCCGGGCCGCGAGAGACTCAGAAATCAGCTTTATATAAGAAGGCATCGGGATTTCGTTTTCCGTCGCTCAATTCTTTTCTTTCTAAACGAATTTCTGAGAAGTAGGCATAATATATGGGTATTATATCCCCCTAATTAACGAAGTTCTGCCCCAATGTAAGTATTATAACCCCAGTTACATATTAGATACGCTGCCCGATCGATCCAGGGTTCCGTAACGGCTGTCAGGGTTCTGCCCAACGTTGTCGTTGGAATGCCGTCTCGGGGAGGGTATTACTAATGTAAATAAAAGGGTTATTTTACTAACGCGTGTACATTGTATAAATTATAGATTATCACCAGGAAACCCTTACAGAAAACCTAATTCAGCAATGTGAGTAATCTCCTTTTTGTAAATTGTTTTTACAAAACCTTAAATGTTTTACAATGCTATTAAGCAGTGATTGAGTCTTTGTAGTTCTTCAATTACTGCCGGTATGTTGGGGTTTTGTATACAAAATGTGGAACACGTTACCATTGGACAACGAGTTAGCCAATGTGTAATATGACCCACCAGTCAGGATTGACAATACTGAATGAGTAATTGTGTAGAAATAAACAATGTGATTGCTCTCAATAGTGTTAAAGATAAGATGTTTCTTGATTAAACTGGGATTCACTCACCAGTATTTCCCACCGACAAATGTTTTTAAAACGCGTTTTAGGTAACAAAATGTAAAAGCCAATTAGAAGAAAGCCAGCTGGAGAGCACTGACGGCTTGGAAAAATGTGGCTATAAAAGTTACCTAAAAGACGATGTTTTAAATTCAATAAAATAGGGTTCATCCCTATAAACATGTTGTAATAAGAAACTTGGGTTGTACCTATGTGTTTACTATTATAAAATATGGTGGTTTTACTCTGATAAACATTTCCTAACTACGGTCCTGATGAAATTTCCGCTGCCAAATTGAATAATGATAAACAAAAATGATACCACCACAACTAGTCTCGCGACCGCCCGTTCCCGGGACAGATAGGGGGCGGGGTTTGCGACATACTCCTACCACCACCACCCACTCTAGCCACTGCCACCCAGCCATAACCGCCACCCGGCCACTGCCACCCAACCACAACCACCACCTGCCTCCGCCGCTACCGCCGCCATCAGTTAGTTCCAATAACGTTTTGTTCTTCTTAATTTGGTTAACATTTGTCATCTAAACAAAATTTTCTTCAAAACAAGCAATAAAAGTCACAAAATTCCTTAAAATAAACAATCAAATATCAAACACCTTAATGCAATACACTTAAAACAATCAACAATTCAACAAACCTGATGTAACTTATGAGTCTCCCTAGGCTTCGTTTGCTCGGACCCGACCCGCTCCCCCCTTCCATTCTTCTACTGTTCTCTTTTCCTTCTCGACTGAACAAAATTCAAAATTTAAATTCACATTCAACTCAATTTAAATGAATTATCAACTAATCAAACACATATACACAATTAACCTTGGAAGGGGTAGGATCAGATAAAAACTTATCAGGATCGAGTCCGTACTGTTTGAGCAACTCTTTCTTCTCCTCCGCAAAATTAGACGATTCTTTAACGGTATGATAACGGTGAAGATTCCGATGAGTAGTACAGTACAAATTGCAACGAAACTTTGTTTGTAAATATGTTGCAGAGAGAGAGAGAGACTTAAAAGGAAGTAAGTTTTTAGGAATCTTTTTATAGATTTAGATTTCGATTGGAGTTGTTTTTATCAGCATCTTTTAACCCATGGTAATTACTATGGTGTGTAGATACAATAATAAGTCAATAATAACATAGTCTTCTCATTCCAATTGAAATCGTGTTCTTCCGGCGACACGGCGAAAGCTTCCTGCCGTTATCGGAACCAACCGACGGCGGTGGTTACGACGGAGGCGGGTGGTGGTTGTGGTTAGGTGGTAGTGGTCGGGTGGCAGTGGCTAGAGTGGGTGGTGGTGGTAGGGTAGAGAGAGAGACTATGTATGTGTCTGTGTATATATTTATATTAAAACATAATTATTTTATTTATTTTTTATAATTAGTTATTTTAGTATTTTAGGTAAAATGACCAAAACACCCTCATGTGGGGTTCATCTAGTCATATTTAACCATAAAAACTAACTGAGTTACGACTAAAGGACATAATGTGCAGGTGTTTGCAAAAATCGAGTACGGTTTTTGTACTTATTAAAGATAAAAGACACAGTTTGCAATAAGTAACATACATAAAACATGATTTTTGTAATTTACTGTTTTATAAATGAAAAGTAGCGATTTTTTATAAAAAAATATTAAAGAAGAAATTTTGTGTATTTTTTAGATTTTTATAGGTATTTTTGGTTGTGTTTACATTGGTTCTCGCGGTTCTCGCAATAAAGGGTTGTTTCTAGTGGATCCTTCTCCATATATATATATAGTCTGAGTTTCATTGGGGAATACTAAAAAAAATGGGGAACCGGGGAACACTCTAAAAAATTTAACTTAACATGTTAAAAATTAATTTTTTAAACATCTTTTTCGGCATTTCTCCTTATATATACTTGTAGAAACATTTTTAGTAAAAAAAATCAAAAACTAAAAATATTAAAAAAAACCAATTAAAAAAAGGCTAAAAAATTTTTTTAGAAAAATTATTTTTATTCGACTAGTTTCTCCTCATTTTTATATAGAAAAGCGCTGAAAATTAAAAAAAAATGATTTTTAACAAGTTGGAGTTACCTGCTGAGTTAGGTAACGTCCATGATGTGTTCCATGTGTCGCAATTAAAGAAGTGTTTGTCTGATGAAACACTTGTGGTGCCGTTTCAAGAGCTAAAAATCGATGACAAGTTGCAGTTTGTCGAAGAAACAATAGAAATTATGGACCGGGAGGGCAAGGTCCGTAAGCACAGCCGTATTCCAATCGTGATAGTTCGTTGGAACTCAAGACGTGGACCGGAGTTCACGTGGGAATGCGAGGATCAGATGAAGATTAAGTACCCACATTTATTCCCAGATGACAAGCCCAAGTCTGACAAACCTAAGTCTGGCACGACTAGTGAATTTCGGGACGAAATTCCCAATCAAGTTGGGGATGATGTGGCACCCGCGGAAAATGCACAGTCATCTTGATCTAACACCGCACCGTTTTGGATTGCTTGTCAAATTTCGGGACGAAATTTCTTTCAAGTTGGGGATGATGTGATAACCCGAGATTTCAAGTCCTTTCATTTACATATCTCTTGTGTAACAATCCTGTTTTGATAAATTGTTTATGTTATGTGAAGTGTTATTGCTTGAAAGATTAGAGTTGTAAGGATTGTTGAATTTGAACTGTTATGTTGTTTGTAAATGAGAGCCTAAGACTTTCAAGTGTTTCGCCACTTAATACTCGCGACGAAAGACTAGACTTTCGTAATCACCGGCCAACCGACGAAAGATGGTGTTTCGTCGGGGTGATTATTCGCCGAGTTGGGCTTCGGCCCAAACGGAACCAAAACACGCTGCATTCACTATTTAAACCTAAACATGCACAACCCTAGACTCTTTCTAAACCTATCAACGGCAGCAAACCCTCTCGAAGCATATCATCTTCTTGGTCTAATTACCCTAGCTACTGTATCAAGGTTAGTGTTTTGTTTGTTCATTGGATCTATATCCGATACGTCGACTTATGTTGCAATGATTAGGTGTGAATATGTTGGATCTTATGTGCGTAATGTTTATCGTTCAATAACCATGTTATGTAGTTAGGGTAGTTCGATGGAATCTTGAATGTTCTTGTGCTTCCTTATGATTATTGTTTGGTTAGAATGATGAGCAGATGATTGGTTGAATAACTGTTATAATGATCATGATCATATGAGTATGCGAATTGTTAAGACACTTGTTGCATGATTATTTGGGGAACTGGATGATTGATCGTTGATCATGATGTAAAGGTTGATGATGATTAGAGTTCTAGAATATGCAGAACTGTAAATGATTGGATCTGTAACTGGTTGCTAGACGAACATGTAGTTTCGTCACATCTCTTACCGACGAAACATAGGGCCTTACGTCGACAGCCGTCCGACGAAACATAGGGTCTTTCATCGAGATGCATCTCGACGAAAGTTGATCTTTCGCCACAAGAAGTGTTTCGCCGTGTAAGTCTCTAAAGTGAACAGTAGGAGCCTGTGATGTTATTGATGACAGATACTTGTGTGTATGTATGATCCATGATGCATGTCAATGGTAATAAGAAACTTGGTGCGATTAACTGGTATAACAAACTCACCTGCTACGTTATGTGCTAATTATGACATTCGCATGAGTTGTGAAATCATATTAGAAAGTTATACTGGCCAACTGATATACTGTGAACTATTGTGTGTGATACAACTTGTGTGAAAGCAATAACTTGTTTAATCGTGAAACTGATATTCATTGGTAACCACGGTAGGGTTGGTTGATTAACTTGGAAACGGGTAACTTAACAAACCGAGCAAACCAAGGTGAGTTCACTGCTCTTTTTCCAAGCATGCATCCCGGGGAGGGACATCTTGTAAATATTCCGGGGAGGAATATTGGGTAATGGGTTTGACTGGAATGTTAAACCGGAATGTTGGATAATACACTCACTCCTATCACCTTAAGTCCCATCTTCTACCAAAATGGTTGCCGAGGAGGCAACGAGGTTATTAGTTGATCGCGCTATTAGGTTTGGCACCCTCACACCGTACCGGGGAGGACGGTCGTGAACTAATTACCTTTTACCACTTGACCAATGTGTGATAGCGCATTGGGGTTTGGACAAATAAATCTAGAGCCATCTGCGGTAATCGAGTTAATAACAACATCAAATCAAATCATTGAATTGTCTTACACTCATATCTGGTAACTAAAACGTATTAACAAACTTTGAACTCACCAGCGTCGTCTGACACACTTGTCTGCATGCTTGCAGGTCATTATATACTTGATTATGGACTTGCTATCTGGGAGTGCTGGAGTGGTCATGGGTCGAGACTCTTGGATACTTGCTTCGTTGATTATGAACACATGTTTTGAAACACTTGATTTACAGTTTACATTATGCTTCCGCTGAACGTTTATTTTGGTTTAACTTGTGACTTGAACTCATATTTTGAAATGAATGGAATGTTTTATTTAAATATTATGCGTAGTTCAATGTGATTGGTAGCTTGGATCCTGGTACGTCACACGTCCCGCGGTGATTCCGCATGTGGTATTTTGGGGGTGTGACAGCTCTCATACCACATGTTGATTATATTGTTAAACATGGGTCAAAGTTATAGAACCTAATCATGTTTATTCAATCATGAATATAATATAAACATGAAATTAGTAAAACTTCCTTGTTGGAACAAAGCTTTGAGATAAGAATGATGAATCCACGATTCCTAGTATGGTACCTTGTGTTGATGGATCACATTAGATAAAATTGTTCATGGTGTTCTTAAGGAATTTTTCTTACTTTTTTTATCAATACCAATGATCAATATATAATGATCATGAGTGATGGTAGGTTATGAAAAATTCTATACATTCTCTTATTAAAAGGTACCTAAAGGGAAATCTTAAATGCCCCTTTAAACTATTCAATATTTATAATTACTACCATCAAGTAATTGTCGGGGACTAGATATGTCATATTGGTAACATTACTCAAATGATCCGTAAGGCCACATCAACTAGTTATTTCTAACATTGGTAGCCGCTAGATTAGCAGCCCTGGCAGATATATTCTCATATTCGGTACATGATGGTCAACATACTTTGACTTTGTAGGTTTCATTTTATTCACAAGTTTACGGAGTACTAGTACAAGTATTTCCGTAGATTAAGATAAGAGGCTTTGTTTATATGCTTTGGTTTAATTATCTAGGCATGTAAGTAGGGGCGGAATTACCGTTTCCATATGTTTTAAAAACCGGTAAATACCGGCCGGTTATACCGGTATTACCGTTTCCAGATGTAAATCCGGTACGAAACGCCCCGGTAAATAAGTGAAACGGCATAAGGTTTGTACCGGCAGTAAAATCCGGTATACCGGTTTGAAACGTAATACCGGTACCGGCTCAGGGTTATTTTAGTTTTGGTTGTTACTTATTTTTATTATATATGTTACTTATCTTACGTAATTTTTATATATTATGATTATTCGTAACTAAAAGTTCATATTTAATATTGTATGAAAGGAAAATAGTTATCCTCTAGTTGATGTGGATGCCGATAATAGTGAATTTCATCTTTTATGCGATCGTGAACTTTATTCAACACCCAAATTACTTAAACATATCGTACACTTTCACTTAAAAGAACTTGTTGGAAAATTGAATGTTTTTCGATTATCTTTTGGATTATTTTTTATTAGGATTTACTTTTGGATCATCTTTTAATATTTAATCATGCATTTTTGGATTAACTTTTGAGTTGATGTACTTTTGGATCATCTTTTAATATGTAATCATGCATTTTTGGATTAAATTTTGAGTAGATGTTGTAATTTATGAAATTATAGAGTTAGTTAGTCAACCCGGTTGAACCACTCGGTACAACCTGGTTCAACCGGTTGAACCATTTTTTAGCCTAATCCGGTTTGATTTAAAAACCGGTTTTTAAAACATTGCCCATAAGGTACGGGTCGTGGTCCACGGACCCCAATGTTTTTTTTTTTTAAATAGTAGAACCGGTATATTAAATTTTTCAAGGACCCCATAAAATAAATTAGTTGGACCCCATAGTATTAAAAACAAAGATGGTATGGTGGTAAATCCACTTGTGTTCTAACAAATAGGTCTCAAGTTCAAGTCTTACATCTCTTGTTTTTTGGTTTATTTTTTCCATCAAAATTAAACTAGTGTTTTAAAACAGCAAAACCATCCATTGACCCTCTAATTTGCTTGTTTAAAATGATATATTTAATGTCTCCGAATGATTTTATTTAACATTTGATTACCAAATAAGACTTCCAACGTATAGTGGCGTTCAAAAAAAAAAGTTTAAACAAAATTTTGAAGTTATGTGAAGTAGTTGTGTTGTTTAGGTAGCTATTGATTTCAAGCAACTTATTAATCACCATAATTTGATAACTTGATTCTTAAAAATGGTTCTTAATAATATAGTGGTTTCATATCCACTAAATGCTTCTATATTATTTCCTAGCCCTGACCCGACCCGACTACGATAACCGACCTGAAAATTGTAATATTTGGTTGTGAAAAATTCTAACACAAAAAAATGGACCCCAGTGAAAAAAAAATCATGAGTCCGTCACTGCATGTTAGGATAACACTAATGAGTCAACACCTTAATTATGTTGCTGCATATCTGTATTTTTGTAGCGATTATTATACTTCTCTTCTGATGTCGCTTTACTTTAGTTTGTGCTTTGTAGCTTTTTTGCATTTTCCTCTATTGCTGTTACTCAAAAAGGTTTTTCAGCTTGTGCAATACATTTTTTTAAATTGATTAGGTACTTGAATGAGCAACATATCAGTTCTATTTATTAAAAACCACACCAGATAAAAAATAGTACGCAAATAGTTTTACTTATATGCATAAACTTATAACACGGTTAAAAGTTTTACTCACTATATGCAGCTAATATTTCTCTTATTTCTTATCTTATAGCTACATTTTTCTTATGTTTATGGTCTTATAACTGCACTTTCAGTTATGGATCCAGGGGCATTTTGTAATACTTAGAAAATTTATTTTCATGATTTTAATGATGTACTTCATATCCAGAAGTTACATGAATGTATTCATATTATCTTTAACCTTTAAAAAAAATACAAGTAAATACATAGCATATATGTATAAATAAGTGATTAGTTTCCCCTTATTTTTTTTTCGATAAACAGTTTGATGTTCTTTTATAAATAGTGAGATTTCAAAATAAAAACACCAAAAAGCCGTTAAAACACCTAGGTGGAGAGGGGGGTCTTAGGTTCAGGTCCCACAGACGAAAGGGGATTAAAGAAATTAGCCGTTTAAAAAAAAAAAAAAACACTTTCTATAATTTCAATTTTGGGGCATTTGGTTTGATTTTCAAGTGATTTTTAACCATGGTTGTAAAAATTCCGACTAGTCTCCGATTAATCACTAATCGGAGGTTCACCGATTAAAAAATCGCTAGGCGGTCAATGGTGGTCCTATTTTAGCCAAAATTTGGCCATACGCCGGCTAAATTTCGACCAAACCTTATAAATTTCTTCCAATTACTTAAAAAAATGGGTCAATAAAGGGTTCAAACATGTTTACTTTAGAAAAATGCATATAAAAATGTGTGTGTGTATATATAACTAAAAATTAAATATAAAAATCTCGATTCGATTAATTCCGATTAATCCCGATTAATCGCTAGTCAGTACCCCACCGCCCAACTAGCGCCTACTGATTCTTACAACACTGTTTTTAACTAAGTTGGTGATTGATTTGGTATAGTTTACTGAATTAACGGGGTAAACGTTATGTAAGATCGGATGAATATATTTGAAAGATCTCATCTATTTTGGAACATGAATGAAGACTGTCATTCTTGCATGACACATCCAAGTGGGAAAATATAGAATGATATATTTTTGTGGAATATTGATGCCAATATTGGAAAGAACCTCAATGGGAAAGTCCATAAAATACTTTAAAGTAGAACCTATGTGTTGACAGTTGACCAGAGCTTCTTGAATGTGACCAGATTTAACTAGATGCTGAACAAATAGTGAGTCGTTTTTTATGTGTTGACAGTTGACCAGAGCTTCTTGAATGTGACCAGATTTAACTAGATGCTGAACAAATAGCGAGTCATTTTTTATGATTAATTTGTAAGGTTTTAAGTTTGGCCTTTTGGTTTGTTTAGGATACGTGTGCTTCACGCCGGCTCAAAATATAGTAGGCCCAAAGCGGATAGGAAAATTGAGGCTCTATCTATAAAAAAAAACAATAAAAGAAAATAATTGTTTTAGATCCTATTATTCATATATCATCTCAGTGTGTAAACATAATTATAGATCATAAATCTCAATATCAATAATCTTAAATCCAAGATCACAAAGCGTTTGCTTTATTTCACCCCCCCCCCCCCCTCCCACTTCCCCTTTGAGCCGGCCGTGCTGAATGCCTGAATCGTGTGTATGTGTATATTCAGTTAAATTTTTTGGGTTGTTTGACAAATGTGACGCGGGCTAAAATTTAGTTTTGTTTCAATTTCTAGTTTAATGACTTAAGTTTGATATTTAGAAGAAAAAATCAAAATCACTTCTTTGAGTAAAATGCCAAATGATCCCTGAGTTTAGTTCACTTTTGTTACATCAGTCCAAAAATAAAAAAATTTGTATCGGATCTCAGAATTTTTGTTGTCATTTCCATATAAAGGCTGGGTTATAAATTTATGTTAACCTCTCCCTTATTTATCATTTTCCTCATTTAAATGAAGGGTTTATTGGTCATTTTAACTCAGATTTTATTTTAATTAAAAACCCCAAAAAAACAAAATCAAATTTATTAAAAACTCGAAAACTTTGTGAAAGATATAAACATAATAGTTAATTGCAAAAATTAGCAACTAATTTTGTTTTAATTTTTAAGTTTGATATTTAGAAAAAGAAATCAAATCACTTCTTTAAATCATTAAATGTGAGAAACTTGATAAACTTGATTAAACGTCTAAGTATTTTTCCTTAACAAATTTATAATTTCTGAGGACCAAATTATAATATAAAAAAATATTCTAAAGATATTAGGTTACTTTAAAAAAAATGCTTTAATATATTGTATCGTAGAAAGGAAAGAAAAGAAAAAGGGTGAAATGTGTGGTATGTACACATCCATGAGAATGCTTAGAGACAAAGCACCAACCAACCAATTATTTTTCTCACCTTCGTGATCAAATAAGAGGTCCCCTCTATTAATCCTTAGATTTTTAAATGGTTTTTACAAAACCAGTAAACTTTAAGACTTTGATGATACATTTTTTTTTATCTCCCACTACATAAATTATCTTTCATAAGATACATGCAAGTGTTCCGTAGTGATTTTATATTTTGATACCACACTAAGCACGTCTACGATATCGTCGGTGTTGATGTTGGTCTTTTGATTCCACATGCCATAGTCGGTTTTGACTGGTGGTTTCACGATGGCACATCGGATCGACTATGAGATAATTGTTAAAATTTGATCTTTTGCTTGTTGCGTTGAAATTTTATTTGGCAATTAACTTTTATCTTTAGATTTTTAAAATCATAAAATAAATGTATAATAGAAATGTTACCAAAGATTACTTTTGCATAGTTATAACCAGGGCCGGACCTATGTGGTTACTCGGGGGAGCGCCCGCTACCGCTAGGCGGGGAAAAATTTGACCTTTTTAGTGTAAATTTTGGAAAAATTTGACGTTTTTTCGATTTCGTTACCGCTTTTCTTATAAAACGTTACTGCTTGGCGTGGATCCTAGATCCGCCACTGGTTATAACGATGACAAATATTTGTGGCATTTAACCTTTGCAATATTGAACTCTTGTTTAACATTTCAAAATTAAATTTGCAATAATTGATATGATGTGGGGAAGTACAATAAATCAAGAACAATAGTACTCAAATAGGGACCTATATCATACGATACATTTGTATACATTATCTTTGGATCTATCAGTTAAACTTTGAAAATGGCTAGACCTTTTAGAATTATATGATTTTGGATTTCTTAGTTATCAATAAAATTGTCTAAAAAAATGTTAATTTTGATAAATAAAATAAATATATACATTATACATGGATCAATGTTATAGATCTACAATGGTGATGCTGATAAAGATATAAAAGTGTTGCTTATGGTATGACATTTTAGTTCTTTATAAAAGCAAAAGTAAACATATAAAGATCTTCAAAGTTACATTCACACTTATTTACCTTTTTTACCTTGAAAAGAATAATAATGGATAAGGTAAGTAAATTGTATTGGACTTATTATATTAATCCTATACAAACATAATTTTGACCTCCAACCATCTACATAAAACCTACTTTAATTTATTCATACTTGAATGCTAAAGTATTTCATCTTCTATACAATGTATTTATTAAATTATCTTATTTTGTTTCTAAATCAATAAATAAAACACTTACTAATTAATCCAGAAAAATAAACAATAAAACTACTAATGATTAATATATATAATTTTTAATTGCCTTATTTAAAACTAAGTACTATATACAATTAATATATTATAACCATTGTAAGTAGTTTAATTTTCTATTATAGCTTTGTTTTAATGAATTGTGTAGTCTATTTTTTATTTTTTGTGTATCTTTTGTCCATCAAATGGCTTCTAGGGTGTATATTTAAAATTTAAAAGTATGATTAATGGATATGTGAGTTTGTCGTTCAAAAGAATGTATATGTTGCATGTCTAGTATATTATTGGTTTTTTTTTATAAAAGAGTTAATAGCCAAAATGGTCCCTAAGGTTTGCTTACTTTTGCCACTTTAGTCCAAAATCTAAAATTTTTAAATCTGGGTCCCTGAGGTTTGCATTTTGTTGCCATTTTAGTCCAAATTTCAAAACCAGTTCAAATTTCTAAAAAAAACTGATTTTTTGTCCTTTTCTGAATGGTATTTTGGTCATTTTAACTATTAATAAACCCCAAACACCCCTAAAACTCACTCTCCACACACACACACTCTCTCTCTCTCTCCAAACACCCATCTCTCTCTTCTCTCTCTCTCCTCTCTGTCGAACACCACCACCACCGTGAACTCCACCACCACCACCACCACCATCTTCAAAAACCCAGCCGAATACCGCCGCAAATGGCCATCCGACAACCAGCCACCGCCTCACATCGTTTATAAATAGGAAACCGATCTAGTCGCAAACCTCATCTCTCTCTCCCACTCTCTCCTCTGTTTCATTTTCCGGCAAGAAACGAGAGGTTCCAGCAAGTGGAATCGACATCCAATACCGACATCCCCATTCGCCAAACTTCATCGTGTGACGGGCCACCAGACTCACCAAAGAACCCCCACCGGCGTTACGTATTTCCGGCGATATACATATCCCATACCTGTTCAGCCGAACACCACTATCTGACCACCACCAGCAAGCACAAACAACCAAAAACTCCACAGTAACGAATTTTCAAAAACCAACATAGGGGGTTGAATTTCTCTCGCAGTTTCAGGTAAGATTGATATAAACTTTGTGTGTTTTCATGAATATCTGGAGTATATCGAAAAATTGGGAATTAGGGTTTATATGGAACTGTGAAGCAGTTGATAAAGACGATGATGGATAATGACGGTACGATGGTTTGTGGTGGCTGTCAGCGGAGGAGGTTGTGGTAGTGGTAGGTGGGGTTGATCTGGGTTCTTGATCTTGAGAGAGATGGTCTGGTTCTTGATCTGGGTTTTTTGACAAAGAGAAGAGAGAGATGGGTGTTTGGAGAGAGAGTGAGTATGTGTGTGTGTTCAGAGTGAGTTTTAGGGGTGTTTGGGGTTTATTAATAGTTAAAATGACCAAAATGCCCTTTAGAAAAGGACAAAAAACCAGGGTTTTTTTAGAAATCTGAACTGGTTTTGAAATTTGGACTAAAATGGCAACAAAATGCAAACCTCAGGGACCCAGATTTAAAAATTTTGGATTTTGGACTAAAGTGGCAAAAGTGAGCAAACCTCAGGGACCATTTTGGCTATTAACTCTTTATAAAATAACTGAACTTTATAAGAAATGTAATTAACAATTATATAAAGTACTTACAATTTTGTAGTGATCTAAACTATAAACTTAACAAACAAACAAATAGATAACTAAAATGATCAAATAAAGTTCACACAAGAATTATAATTCATCACCACCATAATCATAATCTACCAAAACTTCATTACAATGAATAACATAGAGAACTCAAACCATACATATAATGAATTATAATCACACGTACCACAATCATGAAAAATAAAAATAAGAATGCCATACAAAAATTCTATCTCTACCTCACTCTATACGTAAATAATATTAACAACAACCATGATCGAACACCTTTCATCAGAAACTAATTAAAAGATCAATGCCAAAACAAATGCCGATAGAGCTGCGACCGCGGTAGGGACGAAGAGGGTGGTTGCAGCTGACATAGGAGCCGGAGTAGGAGGATCCGCGGCAGAGACGGATGAAACGGCTACCATCATGACCACGGTTATGGCGAAAAGCTTCATCGTCATCTTCATGATTAATGGCTTGGGATTACTTTGAGTTTGAAGATGGTGGAATGAAGTAGTGTTTAGGGTTGTATGGATTTTATAGAAGAGTGAATATTATGTGTGTGATTAATAACAGGCAGTGGGAAAAGATTGTGACTGCCGTTGCCCGTAATGTGTAAAATCCTTTTTCAGGGTGTGGTGTCGATATCACACAGCTGTAGTTAGGTGGGATTTTTTTTATGAGTTAACTGTAATTTTCTCTATACTTTGTTTACAGGGCCGGCTCTTGGGCCGGCTAACCCGTGTCGACGTCCGAGGCCCAATCTTCAAAGGGCCCGAAAAGTATTTATAAGTTTTTATATATTTATTAAATTATATATTTACTATATTCGACTGTTTATTATGTAAAAATTGTTGGTGGTGTAGTGGAAAAAAACCATCTCAAGGTAATGTATAGGTCTCAAGTTCAAGTCTTTACTTCAACACTAAAGTTTTACTTTTTAATTCATTTCCTCTTAACCACGATTTTGGGCCCAATTCTTTTTTACGCCCGAGGCCTAAATTTTTTTGAGAGTTTTCGGGGACGGCTTTGTTTGTCTAAATATGTTAGTTCAGGCCAAATTTCAAATTTGTATCATTTACGTCTTTGACATTCTTGAAACATGTCAATTCCGTCCAAAAAAAATGAGTTAGTTGTCATTTCCGTCTCTGTGGTCTGTCCAATTATTCGATTCAGCCTTAGTTTTTTGGACAGAACTGGCATGTTTCAAGAATGTCAAGGACGAATATCAGGGGGGGATCTAGAGCTAATTAGGGGGTTCCCAGGAACCCGTTCATTTCGCAATTTATAGTGTTACGTTATATAGAAAATTCTAAAGGAACCCTTTAATATTTTATAGGGGGACCTTATAAGCAAAGCCATAGATGGTAAACTGGTTCAGCACGCGCCTCTTAAATTTGAGGTCTTGAGTTTGAGTCTTGTAAGGGCTTTATTTTGAAATTTTTTTATTATTTTGTGTCTGATTTGGATAAGGTGTTTGGAAGTTGCTGAGATTAATTAGAATCAAGGGTCTTGGTCTTTGTTTCTAAACTAGGAGAGACACCCGCGGTACGCGGCGGGGTGTCTGGTAAGAAATGTGACAAACATATTTTTTTACTAAACTGTCACATATACGACATTACGAAAAACAAAGAAACTACATATTTTGTTTTATTCCTAATAAAAAAATGACTTATTTCAAGTACAATTCCATGTTTATTAAAAATTTATATCTGAAAATCAAAAAAAAAAACTAATGGTGGTTGCACGTTGGCTTTAATATTAACTTTCCACCAGAGTAACAACTTGCTTGTTAGTTTTTTCACATTATTAATCTAATATTGAGAAATAGTCTGCAATTAAAAATAAATAAAAAAAAGGAAACTAAGTGGATGTCATATGACATACACTTATTGGCTCCACCACTCCTCACTAACCACTAAAAAGAGAATATTAGGTGACATGCTTGCGCTACACGGTGGGATGTTTGGTAAGAAAGATGGATTATACTTCCTTGCACTTTTCATTTTTATATCAAACTATCACATTTCGTTTGTTTTGTTTTGTTTCTAATAAAAAATGTTTTATTTTAAATACAATTCTAGTTTAAAAATAAACAGGAAAGAAAAAATAAGGTAAAAAAAAGAAACATTGTAATTTAGGGGAGATGGATTATACTTCCTTGCACTTTTCATTTATCTTAAATCAAATGCTTTAAAAAATAGAGGGTATTGATGCCAAATGGCATCCACTTATTGAAGCCATAAAAAATTACTGTACATTCTCTTTGTATTTGTTAGATATAGAATTTTATTAATGTGCCAAATTCGGATAGATGGTTTCTTGAAAAGGATTGTTAGTGCAAACTTAAAGTAAACATGCTAGGTTGGATCAATAACTTTTATTTAACATACAAGAGGATCGATTTATTTCTTTCGTGAAATACAAATTTGTCAAGAGCTAGAAAGTCATTACATGTTCTAATCATACATCGCCTAATTTTGAATTACAGTTACACCCAAATTGTTCCAATTTTCTACCGAGTTATCTTCCATTTGTCCTCTATGTTTTTTTTTTCATTATTGTATCGTATTTTTATTATGCGATGAACTTACCCGACCCGAACCGTCAAACCGACCCGTATTTTTTTATGCTCGGACATATGCTATTGGTACACTTAAAAAAGTGAACCCCTTGGAAAAAATTCCTGGATCCGCCACTGACGAATATTGTACAAATTTGGACTGAATTGGCAAAAGTGGACAAACTATAGGGATGAAAACGGCAATTAACTCTTTTTTTTATCTTTAGAACTTTTTTATACGAATTACTAGATCAGAACCCCGTGTATTACACGGGCTGAATAAATATGAATTTATATACTAAATAATAAAATAATATATCTTTAAAAACTTTGTTTATTACATGGATTGAATACATATAATTTTATATACTAAAAAATAAAAAGTTATATCTTTAAAAACCCCTTGTATTGTTGTACAGGTTGAATAAATATAATTTTATACATCAAATAATGAAAAAAAAATACTAAATAATAAATTATTTATATATTTAAAAAACCCCGTGTATTGTACGGGTTGAATAAATCTAATTTTATATATCAAATAATAAAAAGTTATATTTTTAAAAACTCATGTATTACGCAGATTGTATAAATGTAATTTTGTATAGTAATTTATAAAAAAAAAATTATATCTTTAAAAAACCTCGTGTATTACACGGGTTGAATTTATATATCAAATAATAAAAAATTATATTTTTAAATACCCCATGTATTACACGGGTTGGATAAATGTAATTTTGTATAGTAAATTATAAAAAAAAAGCTGTATCTTAAAAAACCCCGTGTGTTACACGGGTTGAATAAATATAAATTTTTATAGTAAATAATAAAAACTTATATCATTAAAAAACCTCGTGTAATACACGAGTTGAGTTCTGATTAATTTCAGATTTTGATTTACTGCATTTTCTCTCCTATTAAATAATAATAATTTTTCTCTCCTTAAAATTACATCTCAAGTCATATTCTTATTTTTATAGAACATATTTAAAAAATATTTAATATTTTATTTAAAATAAATATATTTAAAACATTTACTGATTATAAAAAGTTAAATTTATTTAAAACATATTACTGATTACAAAGAGTCATAGACAATTTAAATATGTTACCTAAATTTGGATGTAAAAGTATAAACGTAAATATTAAAATAAAATCTCTCTGCGATATAATAAAACTATAATGTAACCTATTCCTATATCTAAGGAAATATATTATAAAAATAATAATTTAATATTAATAGTATATTTTCTAAATAAGTTTTTAATCTATACTATATCTCTACGTATATCTCATAATTATATATATTAAATAGTATATTTCTACGTATATCTCATAAATAATTATTTAATTTTAAATAATTATATAATTTTAATAGGCTAAAAAATAGATAGCTCCAATGAGTGACATGTGTCCTCAAAGTGTTATTCAAATCGTGCAATACACGAGTTTTTAAAAGATGTAACTATTTTATTACTTAGTATATAAAATTATATTTATTTAACCCGTGTAATACACGGGGTTCTAACCTAGTTCTATATATAAGAGTTTAAGTAATTACAAGTGTTAAAACACTAGCTACAACCTTTATATCCTTTGAAACCCATCAAATGCTCAAATCTCTTTGAACTTTTGTATTTTTGACCATCTCACATCCGATGAGAAAGCAATTTTGAATAATAAAATGCCTATAAAAGGCCATTTGCTTACCCAAAGAATTCTTCATTCCATTGTCAAAATGTGTTTTGAGGCTTATTCATTTGGTTAATGGTAAAACTAAATCACTTATGGTTGATTTTTAGAGTTATCTTTTGATTTTGTTGAGTAAAAAGTTTAACAGGTTAAAAATTATTTATAATTGGTTCGACCCTTTAAAAGTTATAATTAATTTTGTATATAAAAGAGTAAAATGCCATTTTCGTCCTGAGGTTTGGCTACTTTCGCGACATGCATCCATAAGGTTTTTATTCCGCATTTAGGTCCTCGTGATTCCAAATCTTGGGCCTTTCGTCAACTCGTTAATTGCATCCAAATTTCCTATTAACTTTTTGCAGAAAGACTAACATACCTTTGTTTATATACGGTTTTTTTTCAAAGATAAATCTACAATGGAAGGTGGTCGGTGGTGGCGACAGCGGTGGTGCGACAATGGATTAGGATCAAATACAAAGGCTCCTAATTGTAAGAAGGGTACAAAGGCTCCTAAAAAAACCCACTACAAAAAAAAAAAAAAAAAAAAAAAAAAAAAAAAAACCTTAAACATCCACCACCACCCAAAAACCTAAACCCCCACCCACCCCCTCCCCCATCACCCACCCAAATTTTTTTTTTTTTTTTTTTTTTTTTTTGCCGGGGGTGGGGGTTTAGGTTTTTTGGGTGGGGGTGGGTGTTTAGTTTAATGTAGTGGGTTTAATTTTAGGTTATTGTACGCTTGTCACTCTATAAATCCTTCTTACACTTTTTACAATTAGGAGCCTTTGTAAAATAACTTGTCCCTTTACTCTATACATATAAAAATTACCAGTAATCTTTGTAGTAAAAAGCAAAAAATGATTAAATAAACTAACATATTTTCCAATATTATCATCAAACCTTTAATCCTTTTTTCTACTGACTAGCAAAGAGTTTGGGCCAAAACAACATTACAAACAAAAAGTACACCAATCTTTCCAAGACAACGTTTTAAGGGGGACTTATTTTTAATTCACAGGTAGCCGAGCTTCATGTCTTCCACAACTTTTGCGATGCACGCCTCTTTGAGAAGACTCTTTCATTTCTCATCTTTCATATACACCAACAGGCCGTGAAAATAAAGATGAAATTTAAAGACTAGCTTCTCAATTCCCATTATTTAGGAACTCATTGTACATTTTTTCCAATGTTTCTGAAATAAAAAAAAATAATAATAATAAAATATTGTTTAAGTAAATAGAAATAGAGAATAAGATGAGGAGACAAAGAAATTTACAACTAAATTACAGGGATTGAGATGAGGAATCGATTGTAAATGCTTAACTTTAAAGTTTAACATAAAATACTTGACCGTACTAATTTTTTAAGTTTTAACAATGTATCGGGCCAACACACAAACTTACAAGAGACCGTTCCGCTTAATGTATTCACAATTTTAACCCGAAACTAATCAAGAGCTATTTAAACCGAACCGAAAATCACGCAATTTTATTTTAGTTTCGTGTCACATCAACCCTTGTTATGATTAAAGTATCAACCCAAATGAGAAGGTAGAACAATGTTTTCACAAAAATAAAATAAAAAAGACCATAGGTTGTTTTCATTTGTCAATTAGCAATGGGCCTCACGAATTTTGGCATCCATTATCGCTTATCTTTTATTGAGTTGCTATCACACTTCTGGTCAAACATTGACCCAAGTAACGCGTTTTTCTTCATTTCACATTCCAATATAGACTAAAGTATTTCTTCAAACAAATGGCTAAGAAAATAACAAATTAATTACAGATATATTTAATATTTAAATATATATATCAATACATATAATAAAAGAAACCAAGTTTTGACACGTGTCACTTCCTTGCACTTTTCATTTTTATATCAAACTATCACATTTCGTTTGTTTTGTTTTGTTTCTAATAAAAAATGTTTTATTTTAAATACAATTCTAGTTTAAAAATAAACAGGAAAGAAAAAATAAGGTAAAAAAAAGAAACATTGTAATTTAGGGGAGATGGATTATACTTCCTTGCACTTTTCATTTATCTTAAATCAAATGCTTTAAAAAATAGAGGGTATTGATGCCAAATGGCATCCACTTATTGAAGCCATAAAAAATTACTGTACATTCTCTTTGTATTTGTTAGATATAGAATTTTATTAATGTGCCAAATTCGGATAGATGGTTTCTTGAAAAGGATTGTTAGTGCAAACTTAAAGTAAACATGCTAGGTTGGATCAATAACTTTTATTTAACATAAAAGAGGATCGATTTATTTCTTTCGTGAAATACAAATTTGTCAAGAGCTAGAAAGTCATTACATGTTCTAATCATACATCGCCTAATTTTGAATTACAGTTACACCCAAATTGTTCCAATTTTCTACCGAGTTATCTTCCATTTGTCCTCTATGTTTTTTTTTTCATTATTGTATCGTATTTTTATTATGCGATGAACTTACCCGACCCGAACCGTCAAACCGACCCGTATTTTTTTATGCTCGGACATATGCTATTGGTACACTTAAAAAAGTGAACCCCTTGGAAAAAATTCCTGGATCCGCCACTGACGAATATTGTACAAATTTGGACTGAATTGGCAAAAGTGGACAAACTATAGGGATGAAAACGGCAATTAACTCTTTTTTTTATCTTTAGAACTTTTTTATACGAATTACTAGATCAGAACCCCGTGTATTACACGGGCTGAATAAATATGAATTTATATACTAAATAATAAAATAATATATCTTTAAAAACTTTGTTTATTACATGGATTGAATACATATAATTTTATATACTAAAAAATAAAAAGTTATATCTTTAAAAACCCCTTGTATTGTTGTACAGGTTGAATAAATATAATTTTATACATCAAATAATGAAAAAAAATACTAAATAATAAATTATTTATATATTTAAAAAACCCCGTGTATTGTACGGGTTGAATAAATCTAATTTTATATATCAAATAATAAAAAGTTATATTTTTAAAAACTCATGTATTACACAGATTGTATAAATGTAATTTTGTATAGTAATTTATAAAAAAAAGTTATATCTTTAAAAAACCTCGTGTATTACACGGGTTGAATTTATATATCAAATAATAAAAAATTATATTTTTAAATACCCCATGTATTACACGGGTTGGATAAATGTAATTTTGTATAGTAAATTATAAAAAAAAGTTGTATCTTAAAAAACCCCGTGTGTTACACGGGTTGAATAAATATAAATTTTTATAGTAAATAATAAAAACTTATATCATTAAAAAACCTCGAGTAATACACGAGTTGAGTTCTGATTAATTTCAGATTTTGATTTACTGCATTTTCTCTCCTATTAAATAATAATAATTTTTCTCTCCTTAAAATTACATCTCAAGTCATATTCTTATTTTTATAAAACATATTTAAAAAATATTTAATATTTTATTTAAAATAAATATATTTAAAACATTTACTGATTATAAAAAGTTAAATTTATTTAAAACATATTACTGATTACAAAGAGTCATAGACAATTTAAATATGTTACCTAAATTTGGATGTAAAAGTATAAACGTAAATATTAAAATAAAATCTCTCTGCGATATAATAAAACTATAATGTAACCTATTCCTATATCTAAGGAAATATATTATAAAAATAATAATTTAATATTAATAGTATATTTTCTAAATAAGTTTTTAATCTATACTATATCTCTACGTATATCTCATAATTATATATATTAAATAGTATATTTCTACGTATATCTCATAAATAATTATTTAATTTTAAATAATTATATAATTTTAATAGGCTAAAAAATAGATGGCTCCAATGAGTGACATGTGTCCTCAAAGTGGTTTCTTTTATTATATAGTATAGATATAGATTATGTTTTATCAAGTTTTTTATCTTTAGAACTTTTTTATACGAATTATTATGTTTTATCAAGTTTTATTATTGTAACACACCAACACCCTAAACAAATTTTATATTGCACGTATACAAGAGTAATGTTGTGTTAAATGTTCATAATATTTTTTCCACTAAAATATTATCGATGTGCTTTGGATGTATTCATTGTGAATTAGATGAGAACTCTACAGTTTATGCTTAATTGAGAGCAATCATATAGAGTGACTTTTTAAAAAAACTCTGGGAAAAAAGCTAATGCCTAATCTTCATTAGTCATTTAGTTGATATGTGGAATATGTCAAAGTATGTTTTTTGTCGTCTCTGAGGAAACACAGACTTACTAGAGGAGGGGTTTGACCCGCTTTCTACTAGAGACCGAGAATCACACTTTTGTTCTTTCTCTCGAACCTAGATCTACAATGGAGAAGAGAGAAAAGTGGGGATGTAGAGACGGTCGGTAGTGAAAGAATTCCCTTTTTTCTGCTACCAAAAGTGTGTTTTCCCCATATCTCTTCGTCTAATAATGAGGTGAAGATCGACCTTCTTATATAGGAGACATGGGCAACCCTAACCTCAATAGGTCAGACCCAGTTAGGGGTTGTCTTTACAAGCCCACAACCTAGTGTAGTGTAAACTACAACGCGAGTTAGTATGCAATGATAAATAACATAATATAATGCGATAATGGAAATGACCGATCATTTAAGTCGGGTCCAATACAATACCTCTAGAGTCTCTACGACTTAAGTTCAGAAATATCTAGGAATATAAAATTTTCAATTGTTCAACGTACGAAAGATGTGTTAAAGAACAAAATTCAAATTTATGCTAACTAAAAAAATTGGTAAAGTGTACTTTTCGACATTTATTAGTCTTATTATTCGATTAGTCATTTTATTATATGTGTTATGAAACAAAAAGTTCACTAGTTTTTGTTTACAATGAAGTATAGAGTAAAGTTTACATACAAAGTGTTTTATTGTACAAAATGTACGAAAGACATGAAAAAACCAAAAAATCACGGTGACATTTTCGTAATTATTTACTCGTAGAGTAATTATCAAATTACTCTACAAATGATCTTGTAGAGTAATTTTGATCTTGTAAAGTAATTTTGTAAAATGTTATTGTAGGGTAATTACGCTACAAGATCAAAATTACTCAACAAGAACATTTATAAAATTACTCTACATGATCAAAATTACCTTATAGGATCATTTGTAGAGTAATTTTGATAATTACTCTACGAGTAATTAATTACAAAAATGCCACAGCGTTTTTTCAGCAAAATCTTCAATTCGTACGCTTTGTATGTTAAAGTTATTTGTTTTGATCATGACCGGCCCTGGGGGTGGGCGGGGAGGACCACCGGCCAGGGCCCGATATTTCGAGGAGCACGTTTTTTTATGAAAAAAATCTGATATGTATACGTAAAATATTTTTTTAATCAGATACATCCATACAAACACCAACATAGCCCCCCTTAAAAAACTATTCTTATGGTTTAGATTAGTTATTAACCCCTTTGCCATTAGGTTTAGACCTTTAGTGAGTCAAATACCCAATTTTGTTAAGGCCTAAGAGCACATTTTTTCGAGCTCGAACAGGGTACATGAATTCTGAGGGCCGGCCGTGTATTTGATAATGAAGTATATCATGATATGATATATTCCATAGTGTAGAAAATACGTGGCATTTATGGATTTTCTAGTTTCTAAATGGATCAAATTATGTTACTATAAGAAAACGCTCTAAGAGATCTTAAGAAACCAGATGAATAAATTTTATTCGAGGCCATAAGAAAACGCTCTAAAAGATATTAAGAAACCAGATGAATAAGTTTTATTCTAGGCCACAGACAAATACCGCGCAATGATCAAGATGTATCTAGTTTATATAATTACAATGGTGAATAACGAATGAAGTGTATATAAAAAAATATAAGGATGAGGTGGGTTAACAAGAGAAATTTATAAAACATGATTTCAAGTTTAAGAATATTAAAGTTTTTGGGTGTGTGTTCAGGTTGTCTAGTAGTTGATCTGGAATTTTAAAATAGTGTTTTGATTTATATTATGTTTGTTTTCACGATTAAATGAAGTTTTTTTAGTTCTTTATTTGAACTATAAAACTTATATTAGAACGCCCGTAATGGGGCGTTTGTTTTAAAAGAAAAATTCAAAAAAAAAAACGCGAGAACACGCCCTCAAATCACTACACCCCGGCGTTTTGGGGCGATATTCGACAAAAAAAGGCCCAAGGCGTTTTTTGAAACATGCTGAAGGGGCTTGTGGCAATGGTTGACTGACCAATGGGGCATTGTGGCATTATTTAATTTAAAAAAGAAATTGTGTAATTAATGCAAGGAGCGTTATTGTGCATTATTCCCACTACGCCACTTTTGCAAAAACGCCCAATAATGCCCCCATGCTGACTGAACTGCCACATGGCAGAAAACGCCCTAGGGTGGGAACATTATTCAACAAGGGTCAATCTATTTGGACACCTTATCTGCCTATTTAGACACCCTTTGCCTCGTATAGGCCTATACGAGGCGTATAGGGTTACATCAAAATCAGTGCCTGACTCATGTCACTTCTGGTTTGACCCCTTCAAGACGCCTCGTATAGGTCTATACTGGGCGTATAGGACCCTTCGTATAGGCCTCATATGTGACCCTTTGCCCCTTATATGCCTCGTATAGGCCTATACTGGGCGTCTTGAAGGGTTTTTTTTTTTTTTTTTTAACAAACATTTTATACAATATTAATCGTTTTAGCAAACTTTTATACAAAAACAAGTTTTTTTATTTTAAATAATTAATATTAGGACCCCTCGTTGGTTTTTTTTAGTTGAAAAATAGATGTTTTGGTAGGGTAATTTGATTGTTTTTTGAGGGTGATGTTTTTTGAGTAAAAAAATGGTGTATAGTATAAGTCTAGTATAGGTCCCATATAGGTCTTGTATAAGCCTATAGGCCTAAACGGGACCTAAACCACACCTATAGTCCTATACGAGTGTTGTATCTTATCCAATAGTCTAATATCGTATTGTATTGTATCGTATCATATCGTATCGTATAGTATAGTATAGTGTAGTATAAGTCTCGTATAGGTCTTGTATAAGCCTATCGTGTTGTATCGTATCGTATAGTATAGTATAAGTCTCGTATAGCTCTCGTATAGACCTATATGGGACCTATACGAGACTTATACTATACACTATACGATACAATACGATACCATACTATACTATACGATACAATACGATACTATCGTATCATATAGTGTAGTATAGGTCCCTTATAGGTCTTGTATAGGCCTATCGACGTATACGGGCGTTGTATCGTATCGTATAGTGTATAGTATAAGTCTAGTATATGGCCCCTATAGGTCTTGTATAAGCCTATAGGCCTAAACGGGACCTAAACCACACCTATAGTCCTATACGAGTGTTGTATCTTATCCAATAGTCTAGTATCGTATTGTATTGTATCGTATCATATCGTATCGTATCGTATAGTATAGTATAAATCTCGTATAGGCATTGTATGGGCCTATGGATGTGGTATCGTATCCTATAGTATCGTGTTGTATCGCATCGTATCGTATAGTATAGTGTAGTATAAGTCTCGTATAGGTCTTGTATAAGCATATCGTGTTGTATCGTACCGTATAGTATAGTATAAGTCTCCTATAGGCATCGTATAATTAATATTAGTGTTATTATAATTAATATGAGTTTTTTATAATTAATATTAGTGTTATTGATATTAATATGAGTTTTTTTATAATTAATATTAGTGTTATTATAATTAATATGAGTTTTTTATAATTAATATTAGTGTTATTATAATTAATATGAGTGTTATTATAATTAATATGAGTTTTTTTATAGTTAATATTAGTGTTATTGATATTTAAAAAGAGAAAACAAAAAAAAACCCTTCAAGACGCCCAGTATAGGGCTATACTGGGCGTCTATTTGGACCAAAAGACCATTATACCCCTGAATTAGGCCTATACTGGGGGCAATTCAGGGGTTTAATGGTCTTTTGGACCCTTCGTATAGCCCCAGTATAGCCCTATACTGGGCGTCTATTTTTATTTTTTTTTTGTTTTTTCTTTTTAAATATTAATAAAGAAAACAAAAAAAAATAATAATAGACGCCCAGTATAGGGCTATACTGGGCGTATACGAGGGGTCCAAAAGACCATTATAGCCCTGAATTAGGCCTATACTGGGGGCAATTCAGGGGTTTAATGGTCTTTTGGACCCTTCGTATAGCCCTATACTGGGCGTCTTGAAGGGTTTTTTTTTTTTTTTTTTTAACAAACATTTTATACAATATTAATCGTTTTAGCAAACTTTTATACAAAAACAATAAAACTTTTTTTAAAAAAACAACTCAAATTACCCCACCAAAACACCCATTTTTTTACTCAAAAAACATCACTCTCCAAAAACAATCAAATTACCCTACCAAAACATCCATTTTTCAACTAAAAAAAAAACCAACGAGGGGTCCTAATATTAATTATTTAAAATAAAAAAACTTGTTTTTGTATAAAAGTTTTGCTAAAACGATTAATATTGTTAAAATGTTTGTTAAAAAAAAAAAAAAAACTCTTATATACGCCTAGTATAGGCCTATACTAGGCATATAAGAGAGGCAAAAAAGACCAATTTACCCCCAGTATAGGCCTAAATCAGGGGCTAAATGGTCTTTTTTCCCCTAGACGACCAGTATAGGCCTATACGAGGCGTATACGAGGCAAATAAGACAAAATATGACATAATCAGAGATTCTCTTGGAAATTGAAAAAGGCTATACGCCTCGTATAGGTCTATACGAGGCGTCTTGAAGGGTGTCCAAATAGGCAATAAGGTGTGTAAATATGTAGACCCTTCAACAAACGACTACGTATGCTATTTGCTGTATACCAACTTGTATATTAATTGTCTTTACCCAAAAAAAACTTGTATATTAATTGTTGACTTTTAGTCTTTTGCTATAATTTTTTAATAACTAGTATTAAAGTCCGCGCGCGTTGCGCCGCGGGTGCGGCATGCTAAACCGGAACGTTCTATAAGCCTTGTTAGGTATAAAATAACAAAGATGATTAAAAAGTCGCAACAAATTGAGTATTTCTTATTTAGTTTCACCAAAATAAACCCAATGATACTCAATGATATTTCGAGGCTTCCTTTGAATATGTACACACTATACACATCAATGAGACCAAGTGAACATCAAGTACTCTTTACAAACCAAGCTACATCTATAATTGAAAGTCAGTGAACCATTTAGCAGCCTCGCCTCCCTCGTCCAGTGCCAAGACAGAACACTTCTAGACCAACACTCCATCAGACCACAAACCTTGTTTTGCCAACTGAATAGTAGCAACAATAGAGCATAGAGTTGGTGTATTCTATTCTTCATAATAGTGATAATTTGGATATATGCAGAAAATAAAAGTTTAGTAAGCACTTTAAAAGTGAGTAATCCTAAGTTATGTAATAAGCATTTAAGTACATGAGATTGTAGTTGGCATATACGCAAATAATATATCGACCAAATTTTAAATGCCATAGTTAAAAATATCATTAGAACTTATCTGAAAGAATGTGTGCGCTCTCACCTCTTATATATGGCCTAAGTTGCTCTTATTATCTCCATGTACACATGCTAACAAACTTTGAGAGATCATCATCTCAACAGTTATGCTTTCATCTCAATAATTACACTTAACAGGGTCCAGAAGAAGGGGTATTGCAGCGTAAATCGACTTAAGAAAAGGAAAAGAAAAAAAAAACTGGTTAAAGTTCAGAGGTGTTAAATACAGCATTCTACCAGTTTCCCTTATTATGTTATTTTATGTAATTTGATTATTAGCTTGGGGTAAACTAAAATGAAGATAAATGACTAACCAAAAACCAAATCTTACCCAAACAGTCAATGTTCCGGCCCCTTCCATGTCATCTGGCGATCACTGTTCACAAACAACACAGAACGATCTGATCAGTCAATGTTATAAAAGTGATAAGGCAAGGCCATTTTTATATATCCTAAAGTAGGGATGAGCATTTGGCGCCGGGTACCGGTACCGATCATTTTCGGTACCGGTACGGCGGTACCGGTACCCTGGGTTCCCGCTTTTTGAGACCGGTAACGGTTCGGCACAGTACCGATAGTTCCGATACCATGCTCATCCCTAATCCAAAAGATGATCCCATTTACCACAAATCACTTTTATACCCAAAATTGATTAACATTAAAAAAGAAACCACTTAGGCTATAAAAAGAAAATTTAAAACATATGTAAACTCATCAAAATCAACAACTGCAAAAACTTTAAGCAATCAAGAAATCTGACAATATGCCAAGAGTAGAACTTCTAAACTTTTTTTTGCATATAATTCAAATAAACAGTATGTATTCTTTAATCTTAACCTGACTATGAAACTCATAATGCTTTTTTAATATATTATATATAGTAAATAGATTAAATGGATCCATTTAATCTCTTTTCTAGTATTTAAATGAAATTCATTATATAGTTAATAGATTAAATGGATTCTCTTGATCTTAACCTAACTGTGTAACTATTTATGACATCGACAAATGCTTTTTTTAATCATAAACTATCTATTTATTTTTTCGTCAAGTTGCTGAAACAACATACACAATGATGAAGTGAATGACAAAAAGAAACATATACATGTAACATGGACTTACAATGGGATAAGGGGCAGCGTCTTGCTTGCTCATGATCCTTAGGACACTTGTTCCTATACCCACAACCATCTTAGCGGTCCATTTTGGATAGGCTCTAGCCGGCGCCCCAAGTTCATATTCCACTCGCCCGTATTCCTTCTGAATCTATCAAAATTTAGCTTGGTTATGCTAGTAGCTAGAGGTAGTGATTCTGACCCTTTAATGTAAAATGTACATGCATATATAATAATTAATAAGCATACATTTTATAGCAACTCTAATTAGTAGTGGCAATTTTGACCAGTTTCTTATAAATGGGTTGATTTAAGTTATGTTTTCTTGCTAAAAGTACAAACAGGTAAAACAGTTATGTTCCTTCTCAAACATGTACAATAAATAATAGTAATAGCTTGAAAGGAATCAGGTCGAAAGTCAGACAAAGTGTATCTTATAACATATAACCTACTAAATGTTTATCGGGGCAAAAATCTTGTAAACATTAATTCATATTGTTCATAATCTCTTACCCATCTCAAATCCCACATTCAAGCTAATATTAGGGTTGTTCATGGCTTGGTTTAAAACCGCGAAACCGTCCAAACCCTTCGTGGTCGGTTTTTTTATTTACTTTCGGTCGGTCGGCTTCAAAAAGTTTAAATCGTAACGAATGGTTTGGTTTGCGATTTTTACCAAAAACCGGCTGTATAAAACCGAACCGGCCCTATAATTTAACTATATATAAATTATATTTTTTTATATTGGAAATATATAACTATTTATAATTTTTCTTATTATATTTAGATAATTGGGATCTTTTTGTTTTAGCCTAGCATTAGCCCATTGTAGTGTACATCTAGTAGCTTCCTCATTTTGATTTAGATGTATTTTGATGCACTTGAACGTTTGTTTTGAGCTATTTGGATAGTTGATAAATTGATACATGGTTGTTTTTTTTTATTACAAATTACAATTGAAGTTTGGAGTAGTTTGTTTTGAATAGCTTATTGAAGCTTTCTTTTGTATAAACAAAGCTTAAATTCTTGACATATTGATTAAATTATGAGATAGCTTGTCATTTAGTAGTTTTATCTTTTTGAAATCCTGTAATCCTATATTAAACAATCTGATTAAAATTTGGACAGCATGTATTTTGACAACTTACATTTGAATTATTTTGAACCTGCATAAAAAGTCCTAAACCATGAAACCAAACCGCAGCCAAACCGTAAGTAATGGTTTGGTTTGGTTTGGTTTGGTTCGGTTTTTATTTTCAACGGTTCGGCTTCGGTTTTCTTTGAGCAAAAACCGTTACTAACGGTTTGGCTAACGGTTTGACTCAAAAACCGTCAAACCGGACCGTGAACACCCCTAGCTAATATATTTATAATCGAACCTGAATCACATGTTGCAAAAACTCTTCCTGATGCTTGAGACCATAAGGGCCGACCAGCTACCCGTTCCACCACCGGCGATTGGACCAGTGCCGCCATGATTCTAGGTCCACCACCACCACTGCATTTATATGTTATTATGTTATATAAGAAGTTATAAGTTACTAAGTTTATTTTGTGAAAGAAAAAGCCAAAAGAGATGTACCCAGTTGCGATTAAGGAGCAGATTGTTGTGTTGGAACGTTAGATCTTGATGAACTTTCTCAGAAGAAGTGATTATTTCCAGATTTCTGTAGTGGATACCGACACTTATCCCGATCTCTGCAAACACCTCCCGATCTTGCACCATGATCGGCTTCAGATCCATTGTAGATGACAACACCGATTTCACTCTGCCACCTCTCTATAAAATTGTGGGTGAAGAACAACCAAATTTAAAAACCTAAATCCATGGTAAAAAGCAGAGGACACGTATAAGGACACACGTCAAAACCTAAGCCTTACTTTCCATATACAAAACATTATGCAGTAGGTACAACCAGTACTGCACTACAATGTTTTAAATTAATAATATATATAAATATTTTTACTTCACAGTCTTTTTTAATAAAGAGAGTTACCTACCAATGTTAACTTTTAGTCTTTTGGCTATAATTTTTTAATAATATTTTTACTTCACAGTCTTTTGCTATAAGTTTTTTAACAATATTTTTACTTCACAGTCTTATGCTATAATTTTTTAATAAAGAGAGTTACCTACCAATATTAACTTCTAGTCTTTTGCTATATTTTTTTAATAATATTTTTACTTCACAGTCTTTTGCTATAATTTTTTTACTTCACAATTTGGGTTAGTCGGGCCTTTTAAAAGGCAATGATAATAAATTAATAATACCTACAAAAAAGGCTGTTACTTGTTGGTTTGATTCGGTTAGAAATGATAATAAATAATAACTAGGGGTTTGCCCCGTCCCGCGTTGCGGGGCATTAGCCAAATATTTCTCTATCATAACATGTTCGTCTGTGTTTTTGTTACCTGTACATACTACTTATAACACGATCTCAAAAAAATTACACTAAGTCAACCAAATAAATTAAAACACTATCATACTTTTGCTTAAGGAAAACAAAAAGATAGAAAAACTATAATTTTAAACTCGGGGCAAAATTGTAATTTTTCAGGATAAATGGGCGTGTGTCAGGAAGTCGCCTAACACGAATAAAAATTACACCGAGTCAAACAATTAAAATAAAGCACTACCAAAATTTTCTAAAAAAAAACTAAAACGATGGCATAACTGTAATTTTACACTGGGGACAAAATCGTAATTTGACTGGAAAAGCAAAGAAAAACGATGCCAAAAATGTAAATTTAAATTGAGGGTCAAATCGTAATTTGGCTGGGGGGAAAAATAATGGCAAAACTGTAAATTTAAACAGGTCAAAATCGTAATTTTTAACCGAGGGCAAAATTGTAATTTTTAGTTGGGGGCAAAAGCATGATTTTATTATGAACTGGGGTAAAAACGTAATTTTGAACTGATGGCGAAATCGTAATTTTAAAGCGATGATAAAATCATAAATTGGTTGGGCCAATTGGGGAGTTCCAGGCAGCTGCCTGGCAATACTCCTCCATCTTGTGTCTGTAGTTATACACTGGGGGCAAAATCCTAATTTGACTGAGAAAGCAAACAAAAACGATGACAAAAATGTAAATTTAAATTGAGGGCAAAATCGTAATTTAGCTCGGAAGAAGAAAACAAAACTAATGGCGAAACTGTAAATTTAAACGGGGCAAAATCGTAATTTTGAACCAGGGGTAAAATCATATTTTTTCACAGGGGGCAAAAGCATAATTTTATTTTGAACTGGTGGTAAAAACATAATTTTAAACTGATGGCAAAATCGTAATTTTAAAGCGGGAAAAAATCGTAAATTGGTTTGGGCCCAAAAGGCAAAAAAAAGTCTAAAAGAAAAGAAAATAATAAACCACTGTTCACGGAAGTTGTAAAATGTAATAGAGTTAATTTGCTGATTTAATTTAAAGCAAATTACTTGCATTGTTGTGTTGTTACAAGATTTGATGAGCTCGGTACCAACCGCTACCGAAAATACCGTTACTGAAATACCCAAAAGTGGGTAGAGGTACAGAATATACCTGATACGGTACGGTTCGGTACCGGTCGGTACTGGTACGACACCGGTATTTGAAGGTAAAAACCGGTGAATACCGATGCCGAACTGGTACAAAAAATACACTGGTTTGGTAAATCGGATGCCGGTACCAATACCTGATACCATTTGCTAATTTGCTAATGAATGTTACTATTTATTCCTTTCAAATTTTAATATATTTTGGTGAATACCTACAAACATGGGCCATACAAATGGGTTAGGACAAGATGACCTACTCTGGCCCATTACTGTACGGGCTACCTTTGGGTAACAACCAAGTAACTAACCCATATGCATTTAGAATCATATGCAAGGACCAAACAACCAACGGAACAAACGAGTAGTTAATTAGTGATGATTCCCGGTTAGTGATCATCTATGTTCTCTTTGCGGCTTGGAATCGGAAACTGTGAATCACAGTTTCATTGTGTGCTACCTGGCCACGGTCCTTTGGCAGAAGATAAGTTTGTGGTGCAATACCCCGTTTCCTTATGCCTTCTCGTTTCATGACATATTGGAGGTCTATGACCACTGAGGCTTGAAAGGATGCTTACCACGACATAGTCATTATTACTTGTTGGAGGTTATGGAAAGCTCGGACTGAGTTGGTTTTCTCGGGCAAGGCCGTGAAGATTGAGGACATTTTTAGCGATGTTAAGGTTGTCGGGTTTCGTTGGTTCAAAAATAGATTGAAACACAAAGTAGTGTCTTGGGAAGAATGGTGCAAATTTGTATTTATGTAGTTGTTGTTGTTTGGCCGCCCGATTTTCGGGTTGGTGTCGTTAAGGAAGTTCACCTTTCAAAATAAAAGTAGTGACGATTCCATATGGGACATGGTTACTTAAACATTTTCTTCTTATAAATACTGATTTAAATACATGTGATACATGATTACAACTCACCTGTAAACTTTTCACTTGCATATCGTAATCAAACGTCTTTGTATTTGGATGTTTGTGTCCTGTAACCTCCTTTTAAGACTTAAAAACTGCATGTACTTCATGACTTATCGTATGGCTACAACATAAATGGTGTAACTCTTGGCTACAACAATAATCGTAAGCTCCGCCTAACAAAATATATACAATCAACATAGTGGTGGATTGATATGCACAAAATGCAACATATAAATTATATCAAATAAGGTATAAAATCAACCATTTTTAGTACTAATGTTGGAAAAAGTGTGTTTCTTTTTATACTTTTGATTTTCAGGATTAAAAGAGCTTAAATATACAAAAAGAACAAATTAAAGGCAAAAACCAGCATAAATACAAAAGAAGGAAAGTTGATACATCATATCGACCCTCCGAGCTGCACCCCAAGACCAAAAACAACGAATCAGAAAACAAGCACGGGGTCGTGCCACCAAGGCATGAGTCTGTGTCCCACTCAAGATTCCCGAAAGAAAAAGACAAACAGAAACAGACAAGAGACACGGGGCTATGTCCCATGGACACGGACCGTGGTCAACTCCCAGATTTGCAAATTTTTAGTTAAGTTTATTCACTATGGTCAATTCATGTTTTTTATTTAAATGTTTAATAAATAAAACCAAAAAAAATTACATATAGACTTCATCTTTCCCAATTTCCTAACCCTAAAACCTTAACCACTACATCCTGCCACCACCAACTCATCCTGCCGCCATTACTCCGGCCAACTATTAATTTTTCAAGCACTGTAACCCTTGTCTTTTGTAAGCTTTAACCTTTTCTCTAACCTGCTCGCAATGCAGATTCATTAGATGTTGTCGGTGTTACTGCACTGCAACTAGGGTATAAAAAGTTTTTTGCTTCAACTGATGATTTATAAAGGAAGTTTCAAGATTTGGATCGCCATTACTATAACTTCTTCTTAATTAGAAATTTTTGCAATATGTGGTGGTGACGAGATTTGAGGTGGTGACGGGTAGCAGGGGCGGATCCACAGCCAAGAAAGGGGTTCCTAGGAACCCGTTCGGTTCGTAATTTATAGTGTTAAGTTAAATAGAAAAGCCTAAAGGAACCCTTTAATATTGTTTAGAGGAACCTGTAACCAAAATTTAAGAGTGATAAACTGGTTAAGCGTGTGTTGTTTGTAGTTGTTGTCTCGAGTTCGAGTCCCATCAGACTCCTTTCCTCTTGTTTAATTGCTTTTTATCCCTCAAAACGAGTTAGGGCTTTAATCTTTAATGGTTGTGCTGTTGTTTACTCTTGTTGATTTTTACTTTCAGTTGGTAAATGTAATGCTATTTGGTAGTTAACTGATTTATTTTTTTACTAATTTGGTAGTTAACTGATTTATTTTTTTACTAATAAGATGGTTCATTAAGTTAAGTATTAGATAAATAAAAGTAGACAAATGGCTAATATATCATCAATTGTGATCCCTTTTCTCTTGCGTTTCCAAGTTCGAATTGCACAATCCACTAATCGTTTAGCTGGTTTTGCCTTGTCCACCGCCGATGACACTATCTCCACGGGTTTTTCATTTGAAATAACATCCCATACCTACAATGACACTAGCAGATCAGATTATATACAACAAACTAAAAGCTTTTAGTTTTGTGCATTGAACGTACCCCATCTGAATCAAGGACCATAAATTGGTCTCTTCTGGTTATATTTTGGTGTATGACTTGAGGAACCGAAATAAGACCGAATTTTTTTTATACAGTAATCGCCAAAGGCTCGTGACATGGCCAGGCCAGGCGATTCCTTGTTTGGCTGCCATACATGGTGAACACCAGGCTCGTCCTCTAAGCAGAAAACGCGTCCGTTGCACTCAACTATCCGTTCAGCCTCCTCTGTACATAAAATGGGTTAGGCAATAACTTTAAAACGCTATGACCCATTACCCAACCTATTTGATCCTTCTTCAAAACATGTCTAAAACATATTGTTAAGAGAGCTACTCATGAGGTAGATTTGGCTTGAAATCAACCGTAAGCTGTACGGATACCAAGTAGCCACCTTCGGTCACCATAGTTAGAATTGCTCACGAATCTCTAACATTCGCTACCACAAGACGATCACCCTGGAAAAAAGGAATATTACATTGAAACATCTATGTTTTAAATTCATTAAAGGTTAAAAAGATCTTGAATCAATTACATGTCTAATGCCTGTCAACTACAGTTTATATAGGCAACGAACAACACTTAACGCTTTAGCGACTCTAAAATGTTGTCAATAATAACATGACGATTTGTTTTTCATTATTGTATCGTATTTTTATTATGTGATGAACCTAGCTCGACCTAAATTTTCGAACCGACCCGAAAGTTTTGTATGTTCGGAAATATAAAATTGGAACATTTAAAAAGTGAACCCCTTGGAAAAAATTCTTGGATCCGCCACTGACGGGTATGGGTGGTAGGATGAGGTGGTGGTTAAGATGTATAAGACAATTCAAACAAAATTTCATAGGTATTTTATTTAGCGGACCATAATATTGTATTGGCTATTGGTTAAGATGTATAACACAATAGATGATTGAACATTCATTTGTAGTAGTATAGGTATACTAGATGCTTCGTAGAGCCACGTTAGATAGAGATGCTAGGTACGATAAGCCCTTGATTGATGAATTTCTAAATGTCATCAATTACGGAGTAGTGGGTAATCGAAACGGAAGATACATTGAATTTGCTTCTTCAATTGATGAATTTCCAAAACAATTGGTAGAGGGCATTTGTTTGTAATTGAATTTCAATCAGAATGCAGGTAAAGATACCTACGATTATTGTTGGAATAACGAGAAGAGATAAGTCGCATAAGCTTGAAGTCTGATAGTTAATCTAACGAATGCACAGAACAATACAGAGGTATATTGAGAGTGAGAATTTGTGAAAGGGTTCCAAAGATGATTCTTATTCGATGTCAGTTTATATAGTTCCAATAGAAACGACTTTTGGCAATGATTTGAGTTAAACCTATTTAAGAGCCTTCAATTCGATCAGATTTATGGTATTGATGCGTAGGGCATTTGGTGTTCTTCTACTAAAATGTATTGTAGATGTATTGAAAGCGTGGCTTTTGTTGTACTCCTTTTGGTATTGAAAGACTCTGGATAGATATGTTGGGGGCAATCGGTAATCAAAACAAACGTAAAACAGTACTCGAAATATTTTTGTGGGAAGGACTCGCCCACGACGGCTTTTTGTGTTTTTATTGACTGAAACTTAAAACTCATATGAAAACTAATACAGGACTCAACATTATATACTAACTTCTAACTGTTGGAAACAATTTGCGAAATCAGCAATATACAAGAAGAAAGAAAGAACAGAAACTGTGTCGTGCGTAATCACACTGCCTTGAAAGCGATTTAGGCACTACCGTGGTGCAAATAGTATATTCACCGATCGCTCCCCAAGGTTAACACAGTTTTTAACTGATTTTCTTATGCACTCAAGATAAACCAGAGATGGAGATTTATGGAACGAGTGATCCGAAAATTGGGGAAGAAGCCAGCGGTTTTTGGAAAGTGTAAAAACCGTGTAAAAACTGCCAGGTAACCAATTTAATTAAAGTAATTAAATAAAGAAAATATTTATAATATCTTTCCTTTTTACCAACGTGAGATAAATGATGTTTATAACCTTGGATGGCTTTCAACTCCAACAATCCCCCACAAAGGCAGACAAGGCACTTCACCTCTCTTCAGATCACAAGTTGGGTTATATTGGCACTTAAGTGTAAATATCTTTTGATTTGAATTTACACGTAGTGAAGTAAGGCAACGACAAAATACCATCAAGTGAATAACTCTTGAACTGGATGTTTCTGGTCGAGACCCCCACAACACATACCGAGCCCGTTGTTCCATGCAACCTCCGCGATGCTACAATGCGCTTTCATAGGCCATGCGCAAACCTTGGGACTCATAAGTGCTCTAAGGAGATAGCCCATATCTCCTATAGAAGGCGGCCCCACCTTCACACTCACGTAGGTGATTTCGATCTTAAGTCTACATCATACATAGACCAGCCCCAACAAGGGTGATGAAATCATTAAGAGCTACAAAGCTCAGCCTCAACACATAATCGGTAAATCCATCAGGTCCGTCTCAAAAGGACCACTCATTAGGCAATGGATTCAACCTCAAATTACAACACTACCACACGTCATAGAGATGGAATGTAGTGCAGGTCAGGACTCATATGGCTTCGTTTGACCACTGTGGGTGCCCACCATATTATCCTAATTATTGGGCCTAAGCCCCATCTCCCTCGACGTTGCTAGGACCATTCTCTTTGCTAGTCCCTTGGTTAGTGGATCTGCCAGATTCCTCTCAGATCTCACATATTCCACAGCTATAACACCATTTCTCAGCATATATTTTACTGAACTATGTCTTACTCTTATGTGTCTTTTCTTGCCATTGTACACATCGTTTCTGGCAATACTGATAGCTGCTTGTGAATCACAATGAAGGGAAATAGGCGTTGCCTCCCTTCCCCATTGAGGAATGTCTGCTAAAAGGCACCTTAACCACTCCGCCTCTTGCCCTGCCAACTCAAGAGCAATAAACTCCGACTCCATAGTGGAACGTGCAATACAAGTCTGCTTGGAGGACTTCCAAGAGACTGCACCGCCACCCAAAATAAACACATAGCCACTAGTGGAACTTACTTCATCATTATCAGTGACCCAATTTGCATCACAGTACCCTTCTAATACAGCAGGAAATGTATTATAATGCAAAGACAAGTCCATGGTACCCCTGAGGTATCTCAAGAGTCGATGAAGTGCATTCCAATGTTCCTCACTAGGGTTGTGTGCATAACGACTAAGTCTACTAACAGTGTAGGCTATATCTGGTCGGGTATAATTCATTAAGAACATAACACTTCCTATAATTTTAGCATATTCAGGTTGTGATATACTCTCATATTTATTTTTCTTAAGGTGCACACTAGGATCATAGGGAGTTCTCACAGGCTTCACATCAAAGCAATCAAATTTTTTAAGCATTTGCTCAACATAGTGAGACTGACTCAGAGATATTCCATTCGAAGTCCTCTTTATTTTAACTCCCAAAATCACATCAGCTTCACCCATATCTTTCATCTCAAACTTAGATGATAAAAATGATTTGGTTTGATTAACATCATGCACATCAGCACCAAATATTAGCATGTCATCTACATATAGACATATAATAACGTAACCTGATTTAAGTTGTTTAGAATACACACAAGAATCAGAATTATTCACAACATAGCCATCATTTTTTAAAGTAGTGTCTAGTTTTTCATACCATTTCTTGGGTGCTTGTTTCAAGCCATATAGGGATTTTTTAAGCCTACACACCTTATTCTCCTGACCTGGGACCACAAACCCCTCAGGTTGAAGCATATAAATTTCCTCATCTAGGTCCCCGTTCAAAAAGGCTGTTTTAACGTCCATTTGATGAACCACTAAACCGTGGATAGCAGCTATAGCGATAAGGGACCTAATAGTGGAAATTTTCGTCACAGGAGAATAAGTGTCAAAATAATCAAGACCTTGCCTTTGAGTGAACCCTCTAATAACAAGTCTGGCCTTGTATTTATCAATGGTTCCATCAGGCCTCATCTTTTTCTTAAATATCCATTTACTACTTATTGGCTTATTCCCTTTTGGTAAATCAGTTAGTTCCCAAGTATGGTTAGATAGTATAGAGTCTACTTCATTTTTAATTGCCTCTTTCCATAAACTAGCATCAATAGAAGTTACAGCTTCTTGATAAGTCTTGGGATCATTTTCAATCAAGTACACAGAAACAAATTCATCATTAAGCATATCGACATGAAAGTTCTCTGTTAGAAAGGCTGTAACAAAATCAGGCCCAAAGCTTGTCTCGGTTCTACGCCTTTTACTCCTCCTAGGTTCAAGGTTATCTGTAGTCTTATTAACAGAACTAGAGGACGGTATATCAGTAGGCAATATAACTTGAGATGGCATAACATCATGAGATTTTTTCATAGGATATTCATTTTCAAAGAAATCAACATCCGCATCACTTGATTCAACTATAGTTTTATCACTTAACAACATGAATCTGTAAGCTGAACTGTTTTGAGCATAACCAATAAACACAGAGTCTACAGTTTTAGGTCCAATGTTCACCCTTTTAAAGTCAGGCAGCCCTACTTTCGCTAGGCACCCCCACACTTTGAGAAATTTCAAGTTAGGGGCATATCCCTTCCACAATTCATAGGGTGTTTCATCACGTCCTTTGTGAGGAACTCTATTAAGCACATGACAAGCAGATAAAATGGCTTCCCCCCACATTTTATCAGGTAAACCGGAACTTAAAAGCATAGCATTCATCATATTTTTAAGAGTTCTATTTTTTCGTTCAGCTACACCATTCTGTTGGGGTGTATAAGGGGCACTAAACTCATGTATAATACCATTTTGCTCACAAAATTCCTTAAGAGTGTTGGTATTGTACTCGCCACCCCTATCAGACCTAAATCTTTTAATCTTTCTTTCAAGTTGGTTTTCAACTTCATTTTTGTAGATCATAAACATATGACCTGCCTCATCTTTGGACTTCAAGAGGTAAACTTTAGTATATCTTGAATAATCATCAATGAATGTGATATAGTATTTTTTACCTCCCCTACTAGAAGTATTTTTAAAATCAGCTAAATCTGAATGCACAAGTTCTAGTAATTCAGTGGCCCTACTAGTTACATTTTTAAAAGGCTTTTTAGCATGTTTGGCTTCCACACACACGTGGCACTTAAAACTTTCACATGTATTTTTTTACATGAATTTTACCCGCAGTTTTAAGTCTTTTAATAGAAGAGAAGCCAACGTGACCGAACCTAGCATGCCATATATAAGGGGACTCAGCAATATAAGCAGAACTAGATGCAATATCAGAAACAGAAACAGTGTTCAGTACAAATAATCCACCACTGAGATAGGCCTTCCCAACAAAGTTGTCGTTTTTCGAAATAACAATTTTATCAGCCTCAATAACCTGTTTTAGGCCAACCTTGTTGAGAAGTACCCCAGACACAACATTCCTACGAAGAGAAGGAACGTACAGTGTATCAGATAAGGCTAAAGTTTTTCCAGAAGTAAGTTTTAGTTTAACCTTCCCTTTGCCGAGAATTCCAGCAGTAGCCTCATTGCCCATGTAAACTTGTTCTCCATCAGTTAGTTCTTGAAACTCTGAAAATAGATCCTTATTGTTACAGTAGTGTCGCGAGGCCCCAGTGTCCAGAATCCACTCAGTTCTGTTTTCCACCAGGTTCATTTCAATCATTGCTGCAATGATCTCTTCTTGTTCAGCAATGTTCACTTGAGCAGCATCGTCAGTTTTCTGATTCTGGTCTTTCCTTTGATAGCACTTATAAGCTTTGTGACCAGGTTTTCCACAAACATAGCACAAGCCTTTTCCCTTCTTGAATTTCCCATCAGCTTTCGAAGTCCCAAGTCTCTTGCTTTCTTTCCCGCGGCCTTTAAACTTTTGTTCCTTTTCTTTTCCTTTAGACCTGTCCCTTTTCTCATGTCTAGAAGATTCAATCAGGTTAGCATTAGAAGCATTTAAAGAAAGGTTTGAAAGCTTATCTTTGAGACGATTAGCCTCTTCAGTTCGCATATGGCTGATTAGATCTTGTAGAGACATGTCTTTCTTTTTGTGTTTAAGATGGTTCCTGTAGTCACTCCAGGATGGGGGAAACTTTTCTAACAGAACATTTGCTTGCAGTATTTCACACATCTTCATTCCTTCGGACAAAACAGCAGCAACTAAATTTTCATAGGCATGAACTTGATCCATGATAGGCTGATCATCAGTGATTTGGAATCGCAACCAATTTCCCACCACATACTTTTTCCTTCCAGCATCATCAGCGCCATATTTTCTGTTCAAAGTGTCCCATATATCTTTTGCGGACTTGAATTCAATAAACAAATCGAACAAACTATTTATCATGTGGTTTAGGATATGACCACGAGCAGTTTTGTTGTCTTTTTCATACTTTTTGACAGTTTCAGCACTTGGTGTGGATGAAGAGCCAGAGTCCCCATCGATGCGTATTGGAGTAACCAATGGTCGTGATTGTTGAACAGAATACTTGGTGGGATCTTCATGAAGAACATAGTCAATCTCCAAATGTTCGAAAAAGATCAGCAGTTTTTTAGACCAACGACGGTAATTAGTCCCGTCGAGTGGTTCGAGTTTGGACATATCAGGAATGTATTTTGAAAGAGCCAGATTCGCCATTGAAGAATACGAGAAATCGCTTTCAAATTGTTGGAAACAATTTGCGAAATCAGCAATATACAAGAAGAAAGAAAGAACAGAAACTGTGTCGTGCGTAATCACACTGCCTTGAAAGCGATTTAGGCACTACCGTGGTGCAAATAGTATATTCACCGATCGCTCCCCAAGGTTAACACAGTTTTTAACTGATTTTCTTATGCACTCAAGATAAACCAGAGATGGAGATTTATGGAACGAGTGATCCGAAAATTGGGGAAGAAGCCAGCGGTTTTTGGAAAGTGTAAAAACCGTGTAAAAACTGCCAGGTAACCAATTTAATTAAAGTAATTAAATAAAGAAAATATTTATAATATCTTTCCTTTTTACCAACGTGAGATAAATGATGTTTATAACCTTGGATGGCTTTCAACTCCAACACTAACTTGGCATGCAAGCCAATGAATTATATCATAACTAAACTAAGACTCCTAATTTAATTCAAACAAGAAATAATATAATATTCCAATAAAATAAACTCCATGCAAACTGTTCGGCATTAGTAACTTTCACGCACGCACTTTTCGGAACCGACATACCGGGATTAACCTATCAATCACCCCCTTAATCCTGGTTAGTCCCACCAAGATCAATGACTCCTAGCAGCTTCCTCATCTCTTCGAACTTTAACCTTGGTAATGCTTTAGTGAGTATATCCGCCTTTTGTTGATCACCTTCAACATATTCAGCCCGAATCTCCCCGCGTTCTATACATTCTCTTATAAAATGGTACCTAGTGTTTATGTGTTTACTCCTCCCATGAAACACCGGGTTTTTCATAAGAGCGATGGCTGATTGATTATCAATACGGAGTGTAACAATATTTTCTTCGTGACCCATTAACTCACTCATCAACCCTCTCAACCATAATGCTTGGCACGCCGTTGACGTGGCTGCCATAAACTCGCTTTCACAAGAGGATAATGTAACACTTTTCTGTTTTTGCGAAACCCATGATATAGGAGCATTTGCATAATAAAACACCATCCCAGTAGTACTCCTTCCATCACTTTGATTTGTGGAATGGCTACTGTCACTAAAACCTTTTAAAACTTCTTCTCCTTCTTGTGTATATTTAAGTCCATAATTCAACGTCCCTTGAACATATCGCAAGATGTGTTTAATTAACATCATGTGACTTTGCTTCGGTGTTTGCATATAACGACTAGCGACACCGACTGAATAACTGAGATCGGGTCGGGTATGAGTGAGATACCTCAAGCTTCCAATGATGCGTCGGTAATGTGTAGCATCCACTGGTTCTCCCTTCTCATCTTTATCAACTTGCAACCTAGCTTCCATGGGATACTTTGAAGGATTACAATGAGTCATCCCGGCCACGGTTAAAATCTTCTTCGCGTATCCGCTTTGCTTCAAACTTATACCATCTTTTGATTGCTTAACTTCAATACCAAGATAGTACGACAACGGTCCGAGATCACTCATCTCGAACTCCGCTTTCATCTGAGACTTGAATTTATCAAGTTCAAGAAGACTTGTGCCGGTCACGATTAAATCATCTACATACACCCCCACAATAGTTAACATCGATTTCGAGCTTCTTTTATACACCGCTTGTTCTCTTGGACATCGAATGAAACCAAGTCCTTTCAAAGTTGAGTCAAGTCGTTCATTCCATGCTCGTGGAGCTAGCCAGGTTACCAAACGGGCACCAAGCAATCGGTCTTAAGTGGGTCTACAAAGTTAAAAGAGATGCCGCGGGAAACATAACGAAGTATAAAGCGAGGTTAGTCGCAAAAGGCTATGTTCAACAATACGGGGTGGATTTCGAAGAGGTGTTTGCACCCGTTGCACGACTTGAAACAATTCGATTAATACTAGCTATAGCCGCAAGAAAAGGATGGGGTGTTCATCATTTAGACGTTAAATCTGCTTTTCTTAACGGGGAGCTAAAAGAAGAAGTATACGTAAGTCTTATTTCTTTCAATGGCCTCTATCTCTGTTCGCATGGCCAGAACCCAATTTTGATCATCTTTTGCAGTTTTGAAACTCTCTGGCTCCTCACTAATTATGTCTTCATGCAATAAAACAAAATCATCAAATTTTTTTGGTATGGTAGTTTGTCTCGTGGACCTCCTCAGATTGCTACCTTCTTCTAATTCATTATCACTTTGAGCTTGTGGAAAATCCAAAACTTCATCATTAAGTGGGCCAGTTTCATTCGCCACTACTGTTTCAGGTGTGTCATGAACTTCTAAGTTTTGTTGGTTTTCGACAATAAATTCAACCCACTCGGGCCCAGTTCCAATATTATTTTCACTGCCTTGTTTTTCCCATTCAAACTTCCTACTTTCTTCGCATTTGGCATTCCGAGTGACGCATAGTTGTTTATTTACGGGGTCATAAAGCCGATAACCCATAGAATCTGGTTCAGACCCTAGGTACACCATCAGTCGGCTTCGATCATCAAGTTTCTTTACTCCGACGGGTGGTACGGTCATGTGTGCCACGCAACCGAAAACCTTTAAATATTTAAAATCTGGTTTATATCCTTTTATGGCCTCGTACGGTGTTACCCGTTTTAGTGCTTTAGTAGGTGAACGATTCAAGATATAGACCGCTTGGAGAACACCTTCTCCCCAAAAATTTTGTGGTACTGACATTCCCTTCAACATACTTCGTGTCATGTTTAATATCGACCTGTTACGTCTTTCAACCACGCCGTTCTGTTGCGGCGAATAGGGAGCCGTCAACATGTGTTTGATACCGGTTTCTTCACAAAACTTTGTGAAAGCTTTATTAACAAATTCACCTCCCCTGTCACTCCTCAAGGTCTTGATTTTAAGTGAAGTTTGAAGCTCCACCTCCTGTTTAAATTTCTTAAAAATAACAAAAGCATCACTTTTGTTTTGTATAGTGTAAATCCACATAAACCTTGAATAATCGTCCACAAGTAGCATAAAATATCGATTTCCTGCTAGGGTTGGTGGCGATATTGGTCCACACAAATCAGTGTATACCAATTCGAGTGGCTTGCTTGCTCTATGAAACGTTTGTTTTTGAAACGGCAATCTGGTTTGTTTCCCGGCCAAGCAAGCATCACACACTCGCGCTCCTCGCGCAATGTGAGGAAGTTCTTCAACCATGTTCATGGTTTTTAATTGGTTTATAGATCTGAAATTTAAATGACCAAGTCGTGCATGCCAAAGCCAAGATTGGTCATTTAATGAAGAGAGTAAACATACCGGTGTTCCAACGCGTAGTGATATCTTGTACAACCTGTTTGCACTTCTGGGTACTCTCATCAATATGCTTCCGTCTTCTTCGTACAGCCAAAGGTAATTATTTTCCATCCATACTTTGTTTCCGGTTTCCGTTAGTTGCCCGAGACTTATAATATTGCTACATAAATCCGGAATGAAGTATACCTCCGTCAAAACACGTTGCTCTCCATTCTTGCAGTCAAAAATTATCGAGCCCTTTCCTTCTATTTTAACCTTCGAGCCATCACCAAACTTAACCAGCCCCGTGACATGTGTGTCTAGTTCAGTAAAGTGTGTTTTTATCCCCGTCATGTGGTTCGAAGCACCGTTATCAAGGTACCACACGGTGTCGTCACTAGAGTCGTTTGCATACAACTTTGGATGCATTTTTTCCTCATTCAAGAGGACTTCATCTGTATGCGTCTCAATTTTAGCCATCATCAAAACAGGTCCAGTAGCTTCAGTGGCATTCAAGTTTGCTTCAGCCTTTTGTTCTTTTGTACATTCCCACGCAAAGTGTCCGTGCTCGTCACAATTATAACAACGGACCTTACTTTTGTCTCTATTTTGCCCTTGATCTCGTCGATTGTTACCTTGATAATTATTTCGACTATTTTGCCCTTGATCTCTTTGGTTGTTATTCTGATAATTATGTCGACCTCGTCCTCCATTGGTTCCACGACCACGTCCTCGGCCACGATAATTGTTTGAAGATTCTTGGTTCCTGCCATGCCCTTTACGGTCGTTGTTTCCATTAGACTTCTTTTGGCTTTCTGTTTTTGTAAACAAAAGCTTGCTTTGATAATCACCTTCGTTCGCGGCGTATAATTTTACCCGGTCCTCGAAAGCCTTTAATCTGCCGATTGCTTCTTCAAACGGCATTGTTTCAAGATCCTCCGACTGTTCGATTGATGCAACGATCGGCAAAAATCTTATCGGCAACGAATTAAACAATTTTCGTACTTGTACCTCCGGTTCAAGTGTGGTTCCAAGATTATTAAATTTACCCTCGATTGCACTTATTTTTGCAGCGAACTCATCTATCGTCTCGGTATCTTTCATCTTCAACATCTCCAACTCAGACCTTAACACATGAATCCGAGCCTTCTGTACTCTGTCTGCCCCCAAGAAACGAACCCGAATTGCCTCCCATACTTCATGAGCCCTTGCATACTTTGCGACTTGCAAGAGTATATCTTCTGGAAGTGATTGGAACAAGATTGCCATCGCCGTTTGATTTTTCCGATTATCAACGGCTCCTCTGGTTACTGGGTCGATTGCATCCGCCAAACCATAAGCGCCCAGAATGGTTCGAGCCACGACAGACCATGTTGAGTAATTTGTTGAAGTTAGTTTCGGACATTGAAGACTTACATTCTGATGTTCACGCACGTTTGCTAGTGCGTTTACGGCTTGATCTCCATCGGCCATAATGAACGCGGAATCGAACTGATATGGTTAAACACCCCACAATCAAATAATCGATCCTTCACTGTGATCTGGTTATTCTCCCCAGATCAGTTCTCCCTTCGGTTTGGTTATGCACCCCAAACCTACTATCGGCCTGCTTCCGTAATCTTCACGAACACCAAATCGAATGAGCCTAAGATCGATATGCTCTGATACCAATTGTTGGGGGCAATCGGTAATCAAAACAAACGTAAAACAGTACTCGAAATATTTTTGTGGGAAGGACTCGCCCACGACGGCTTTTTGTGTTTTTATTGACTGAAACTTAAAACTCATATGAAAACTAATACAGGACTCAACATTATATACTAACTTCTAACTTGGCATGCAAGCCAATGAATTATATCATAACTAAACTAAGACTCCTAATTTAATTCAAACAAGAAATAATATAATATTCCAATAAAATAAACTCCATGCAAACTGTTCGGCATTAGTAACTTTCACGCACGCACTTTTCGGAACCGACATACCGGGATTAACCTATCAAGATAAGCAGGGGTACGTTAGGAATTAATTCAGGGTATAGAGGAATTTGTGAATGAAACCTTTTACATGCAATCTTAAAATATGTTTAAATTACTTTTGTGCCCATTCTTTCTCCTTAATAATGTATTATAGATAAGTTGTACGTGAATTTATAAGTTAGTAGAGAGTTGTCGTATCTTTCATACTTTCATCATAAATTACACATTTTATGAGGATACACAAGCGAAAAGCTAATACATGAATTACGATTACATATCATATCCGTTTGACTTAATACTTATATAAAAAATTATGATATGCATAAAAATAAGTGCATTTTATGATTTTTTAAACAACTTTGTATTAACCAACTTTCCCAAGTATCATATTATTTTTATGTGGTTCAAGTTATTCTATAAAGGCTTCTAATTGTAAGAAGGATTTATAGAGTGACAAGTGTTCAATAACCTAAAACTAAACCCACTACATCACCACCAAAAACCTAAACACCCACCCCATCACCACCACCACCCAAAAACCTAACCCCCCCCCCCATCCCCACCACCACCAAAAAACCTAAACCCCCACCCTCCACCCCCTCGGCAAAAAAAAAAAAAAAAAAAAAAATTTGGGGGGGGGGGGGGGTGGGTGATGTGGGGGTGGGGGGTGTTTTGGTGGTGGTGGATGTTTAAGTTTTTTTTTTTAGTGGGTTTTTTTGTGTAGTGAGTTTTTTTTAGGTTATTGGACACTTGTCACTCTATAAATCCTTCTTACACTTCTTACAATTAGGATCCTTTGTATTTGATCCTAATCCATTTTGATGTTATTTTCTAAAACACAAGTATCAAAATAAAGTTCATTATATCTTAACTTTTTTAAAGAAGAGAACCACTTAAGACTCTAGAGCATATGCAATGAGCCAAGGAGGATCGTCAACTCAAAAGCTATGCTTTGCGAGTTAACTAAAAAGTGTTAGTTAAAATGTCACATCATTGTTACACACGCATTGATGCTTTAACTAACCCATCATTTAACAAGCACATTATGGTTTAACTAACCTATGATTTTTTTAGAGAGCTCCCGCGGCCCTTTCTATCTCGATTCAAACACCCACCAACATCTTTCTCGCTTTCATGCTCGTTAATGGGCTGACGCTCCTCCCTTTGGCGTCGTCCTTTCACGATGGTATTTTGAGGTTTGGCGCCAAAGTTGGGTGAGGTGGCAGCCTAAAGACGTTGATGTGTAGGAGAGAGGAAAACCATAAATTATATGGTCACAAGTTGTCGATGAGAGACACTTACCACTTTCCACTTATGTAAGTGGGAGATATGAGAGAATGTATAGTTAGTGGGGCAGTTCTGAGTAGGGATGCATAACCAACCATCCATTTTACATCCGACGGTCAACGCTCCACATTGATTTACCCGATCTAATAACTAATCTTCTGAATTTTTTTTACAAAACTTTTTTTTAACGTTCCACTAGTTAATAATGCTTATACACCAATTCAAAAGAAACCCAATAAATATGGGGAAAACCCTCATGTGGGAATCGAACCCAGTATCTAATGGTCATAAGACTTATCCAACTCCTAAGATGCCACAAGGCTATAATGTCATGAGTTTTTTTTTACAAAACTAAAAATAGTTACTAAGGTCGAGTGTAGTGGGGCGCCATGTGGGGTTTTTTTTGGGCTATAACGCCCCATAGCACCCGCCGCACCACGACAGGCGGCGCTATGGGGCCAAATCTTGGATGCAGCGCTATGTCCATAACGACGTGAAGGATTTGCAAATTTTTACCACCACTCACACACATATATACGTACATATGTATGTATAATTGAATGAGTTATTAATTAATTGAATAATGATGAGGTAGGGCTTTATGACTACGGGCACTAGTGATATAACGCCCCATAAAGCTCTTGTGTGACGTCGCCCACAAAGAGGTTTTATGACTGCACATGGACTAAAGAAACAAAACTACCACTAGGGTGGAAAAATATGGTTAAAAAAATCACAAGCCCCCAATTTTACGGGCTCTAGTGATGTAACGTCTCATAAAGCTCATTTGTAACGTAGTACGACACGTGTTGCATAACGTCCATAGGTTTTGTTACTTTAGATAGACTAAAGAAACAAAACTACCACTAGGGTGGAAAAATATGGTTACAAAAAAATCACAAGCCCCCAAACTCCTCTTTGTGTCAACACAACTCACAAACAAGAACACGAAACTGGCCTATCAAAACTCCCATTTTTCCCACAAGTTAAATTAAATTACCCATTTGGATAATTCATTCATATCCTTGAAACCCTAATTTAAACCCATCATCTTCACCATTTTTCTGCTCTACTCACACAGCTTTGCACCTTTAATCCCTGCCTCATCTTTATCTTCTGTTGAATACAGACTGTTTGCTGCATAGATTATCAAGTGGGTATTCTTTATATTGTTTGTAATGTTTATTAAGAAATTGGGTTTTCAAGAACAATTATAAATCTTGATTATTAAAGATAAAGATTGTAACTTTATTATCTTTGTAATTGTTTTTCATCTGGGATAAAGATTGTAACTTTGTTATTCTTGTAATCTTTTATTCTTTGCAACTGTTTTTCATCTGGGATTTTGTTTAATTTCTCATTTTCTTGAATGGTTTTGAAATGCAGGCTGATTTGAAAGATTAAATATTGGGTTTTCAAGAACCGATAAAAATCTTGATTTTTTAGAGATAAAGATTATAACTTTGTTGTTCTTGTATCTTCTATAGTTTGTAACTAATTTTCATCTGGGATTTTGTTTGATTTCTCATTTTCTTGAATGGTATTTGACTTTTGAAAAATGCAGGCTGATTTGAAAGATTTGATGCTGGTTTCTGCATAGATCTTCATGTGGGTATTTTTTAAATATATTGTTTCTTATTTCTTTTTTTCTTTTGGGTATTATTATTTCTTAGAGTTAATAGCTAAAATGGGTGTTTCAGTTTCTTTTTAAAGATAAAGTTTAAACATTCAGTTTATCATGTTCTTGAAATATTATGAAATTCCTGGTGATTTGAAGCATAGATCTTCATGTGGGTATTTTTAATTTTTTTGTAATACTTTTTTGCTTTTGGATATCATTATTTCTTAGTGTTCATAGTTACAATGGTTGCTTCAGTTTCTATTTAAAGATTCAGTTTTTCATGTTCTTGAATAATTACGAAATGTAGGGTGATTTGAACTTTTGAAGCATTTGATGCTGGTTTTAGCATAGATCTTTATGTGGGTATTCTTTATTTTACATTTTTGTATATTTGTTGGTTTTGGGTGGTGTTGTTTTTTAGACCATGTGTTTTGCGCCATGCGGCAGCCCAGTTAGCGATGGGGCATTATGGGGCGTTTTCTAAAATAGGTGTAGTGGGGATGTGGGCATTTTGGTGTAATAGAATTAAATAAAAAAAAACCATAAAAAATGTTATTGGACAAATGGAGCATGGAAACAAGTGATTGGCCAAAAGAATTGAAGCAGGGCGTTGAAAATAAAACGCCAAAACCAATTTTTGTGAAAAAAACGCCCAGGGGGGCCGTATATGGGCGTGGTTGGGGCGTTTTCTTCTCAAAACACGCCCAAAAATACACGACTACGCATGGTCTTAGGGTTCTTGACTAAATTAGGGGTTTTACTTGTTTTTCAGAGATAAAGATTGAAGCATTGGTGTATTATTATATTTATGGATAAGTTACAGTGGGGAAATAGAAAGAGGCTGAGATGTGTAAAAGTGAAAGAATCAGATGGAAATGGAATTGTTGTGCAGAAAAAAATCACATCTCAACGTGTTGATCGGAGGGTTGTAAATGAACAAGATTCTCATCATCATTCTCTTCATTCTTCATCTCCTCAAAGTCTCAACAGGTAAAAGTTTCTAATTTATTTCAACTTTAATATCTATATCATAGTTTTAAAAAACGGCTGAGGCGTGCGCCTCAGGCTCGCCTCGAGGCGAAACGCCCAAAAAACGATTCTTCAGGGGGTTTATGTTGTACGTGCGCCTCAGAGGGGCTGAGGTGCTAAAAAGGGTGCGCCTCAGGGGTTTTTGATACTTGTTTTTGATGTTTTTGATTTTTTGTGTCAATTTCAAGCAATTTATGTCTTTTTTATGTGTGTTTTTGATCATTTTGATGAATTTGATGATGAATTTAGTTAGTATTATTATTTTTATAAGATATATAATTTTTATATTTATTTTTTAATTCCGCCTCGAGCTTACGCCTCAGTTCGCCTCAAGGCTTATGCCTCGTGAGGCGAAGGGAAAACGCCTCAAAACTCGTTTCCGTTCTTTTAAACCTTGATCTATATATATATTTGTAAATCTATATAAACCCTCATATGTAGCTTAACTTTCGGTTAATTTTGTGTTTCTTGAAGAAAAATCTAGATCTATAGCTCTTTGCCTATTTTCAGCTAGAAGATGATGTATTAATGTTTGTTTTTATTTTATTTTTTTGGCTATGTTACTGATTAACAAGTGAAAAAGAACATGGGTTTTGATAAAAAGAATCAATCTTTATATGCAAATATTCCATTGGTTTCTTCAAATTCATAAAGAACTAGAATTTCGACCCGTGTCGTGTGCTGCGGCGGCAACGTCGTGTTTGTGACTTTGTTCACACGTTACGTTCGTGACATTAACGTCATTAGACATAGATAAAAAAAAAGTATAATGTCTATAGGACGTTGTGGTGTAAAGTTGTAAGTAATTTAGATAGCGGTGTAAAGTCGTAAAAGTAATTTAGACATTAGCGTGGTTAGACATAGATAAAAAAAAAGTATAATAATGTGTCGCACGACACGTTACAGTGTAAAGTCGTAAAAGTAATTTAAATAAAATGAGGTTTCAAAGTAAAAAAGGTTGGCGGGTCAAATTTGTCAATTACCAAAAGTCAGAAAAGAATGTATAACTTACTAAAGATGATGTATAACTTACTAAAGATGATGGTTAATAGTGTTTCATGTCAGAAGTTTGAAAGGTATTATTTATTCTTTTTACAAAGAAGTTAACAAACAAAGGTTTAGTAAAAAATAAAAAACGTATATTATATATAATACTGGGGTTAAGTTGAAATATTAGAATGTTGAGGGTTTAAGTTGAAAGCTTTATGTGTTAAACTTGAAAGTTTACAAGTCGAGGGGTCAGGCTGAAAAGGATGCAGAAGATGAGGGGTGAAGTTGTAAACTACAAAGAAAGTTGAAAAGAAGAAAAGAAATAATTTTAAGTGTATATAGGTTTTGATGATTTTTATGTTTTTTGAGTACCTCTTTGCAGCTTGAAGATTTTGCAGAGATGTATTCATAATTTTACTTTATTTTTTCATTTTTTTGGTTGTTTTATTGATTAAAAAGCGAAAAAGAACATGGGTTTTGATAAAAGAATCAATCTTTGCATGCAAATCTACATGGGTTTTTCAAATCCAATCAAGAATTTGATGTTTTATATGTTTTTAACAAATCTTCACAGAAAAAGAAAGAAATATATCGATTCTGTGGGTCGTGTTCTTGCTTTCTAATTGATCTTACGGTTACCAACAGGAAGGCAATGTCAGCATTATCGTCACCCGAAAAGGAAGATCGATATTACACGACACGCGGATCAACCGGTGTCGGGTTTGACGAGAGTAGCAGCAGCAAGAAAGTGTTAACAATGGAGCCGAAGAAAGAGAGTAAAAAGACCGTTTGGCCCCGACTGTACACTACATTATCAAGCAAAGAGAAAGAAGAAGACTTTATGGCCATGAAAGGGTGTAAACTACCTCAAAGACCTAAAAAAAGAGCCAAAACCATTCAAAGAACCTTGCTTGTATAATTACCTGATTACCCTTTTCATATTTTTGGTAGTTTCCAAAAGAGTAAATGTCATTTTCATCCCTGATGTTTGGCTACTTTTGTGACTTTCGTTCAAAGGGTTGTTTTTCCGTGCATCAGGATCCAAAAGGTTTGAAATCTTGTCATTTTCATCCGATTCGTTAACTCCATCCTTTTTTTTAATGTTAAGTCAGCCGTATTTTTGTCTTTTTAGACATTTTTTGTGATGATTAAAGGGTTTGGACTTGGAGAAAGTCAACAGAGGTGGATCCTTATTTTTATAGTGTTTTTTTATTTTAATAAAATGTCTAGAATTACAGAAATGCCCCTCATTTTAGGGAGAAAAACGGATGGAGTTAACGAGTCGGATGACAATGACAAGATTTAAACCTTTTGGTTCTAGATGCCGAAAAACAAACATTTACACAAAAGTGGCCAAACCTGAGGGACGAAAATGGCATTTTATTCTTTCCAAAATTTTGTGTTTTGATTTGAATTTTTATGTTCTTAATTGCAGTTGGTAAGTCCAGGTGCATGGTTATCTGATCTATGTCAAGAAAGATATGAAGTTAGAGAGAAGAAGACTTCAAAGAAGGTTGGTCAACCCTTTTGGTCAAATCTTGCTACAATGACTTGTACATTTTGTATTAAAAGTTATACATAGCTTAAGGTGGAAATATAAGGTCAAATTAAGAGCAATATCATGCTAGAATATCTTGCAGTATGCTTGTTAAAAGTGTTGTGCATGTGCTTTAGATTTGGTACCATTTTGGTCAAATTTGATATAGTGGTGTTTTAATGTCTTATTACATGTACTCTTATGTATTAAAAGTTATACATTGATTTTTTTTCAGAGGCCCAGAGGATTAAAGGCAATGGGAAGCATTGAAAGTGATTCAGAATGAGATTTGGGATAAAAGATATTGAATTTGATTGTTTTTTTAAGGGTTTGGTAAAAGTTTGAATGAGAAAACTCTAATCTTTGAGTTTTGGATAAATTTGTTTGGTTATTTTAATATTGTGTTAATTTAATATTCGCTTTAATAAATAGTAATTAATATCTTTAAAAAAAATAGTAATTAATTTTTTGATTTTAAATTAAGTTAAAAGTTATACAAATGGTCCATATTGTACCCCTAGATTTTTAATTTGATCATAAAAGGTTACACATTTAGTTTCAATGATATAGGATTTTGTTTTTATTTTTATTTTTGTTTTTTATTTTTATTTTTTTTCAATTTTTTATAACGATTAGTTCGCACACTTTCTAAGGGAAGTGGGAGCACCCTACTCGGCAACGGCGGACCCACATAGAGTGGGTCGGGATCCCTGGACCCCAATGTTTTTTTAAAAATATAGTAGAGCCGGTATATTAAATTTTATAAGGACCACATAAATACAATTAGATAGACACCATAAAAAGAAAAGGAAAGCTGATGTAGTGGTAAACCCTCCTCTTTACCAACAAGAGGTCATGGGTTTAATCCTTGTATAGCCTGTTTTTATAGTCTTTTTTTAAATCTAATTTAAACCTCGCTTTGACCTGACCCGAATGAGGACCAACCCGAAAATTTTAACGTTTTGTTGTGAAAATTTTGAACCCCGAAAAAAATGGACCTTATTGGAAAAAATCTTGAGTCCGCTACCACTACTCGGCCACCCCTCCGAGTAGTTTGTGTTGGTTCAGGCCCCTTCAAACACGCACTCAAAGCACTATATGCAGAAAAGGTGAAGATGAAGAAAACTTGAAATATATTATCGAATGAAAATGGGGTACATCACTAAATAAACAAATACTATCCTATTTATACGAAGAAAACAAGTAAACAACATAAATAAACAAAACTGAGTCCATGTCCTTTTAATCAGCAACAAACAAAATCCATGTTTCACCTCAATGGTCAACACCTCGACGGCCATTTTAAGTCCAATGGATGCGGTCAACTTCTGACCAGACCAAGTCTTTTAGCATGCAAACTATTGATGGCATGTGACATGTTAACCCGCGACCTGTGATCCGTTAACCCGTGAATAAACCCGATTAACCCAACAGTTCGAGTACCGTGAATAATTATTCTTGTATTTCATTACCCTTGAGTGGTGTATAAATCCTGTTTCATTTGAAAAACAGTCGGGTTATAAATCAAACCAGGTTGGTCAACAAAAAAATAAAAATCGGCTTGTAAAAAGCTAGTTCAGGTTATAAACCGGTTTAGGAGGGAAAATGTTTGAACCTATTAAATAGATTGGGGTCAAGTTTCAGATCAGGTCCGGTCAAATCGGTTTCAGAGAATAAGATTATGAATTGACGGGTTAAATCGTGTCCAAATCGGTTTAGGTCAAACTGACTTTTTAGTGAAACGGGTTGGGTTATAAACTGGTTTGAAAGGCCCATAACGGCTTCTTTTTACACCTTTAATTACATCTACCAAACGCCCCTTTAGAAATTAGTCTGAATGGAAATCGGTGTAGTTGTTGATTGATTTAACACTTGTATAAAACGTGGGAGTTATTATTGGTTTCACTTCATATTCTATTGGTATTCGATTTGATAAACGGCAGTCATTTTTAATAGGGTTATTGGATTTTGGGTATGTTTGGTAAAAGTAGTTGATAGTTGAAAGATGGTGGCTGGAAGTTAGTGGTAGAGGCTAGAAGCTGGTAGCTGTAGTTTTCTAGATATATTTAGATGTTTGACAAAGTAGTTGGAACTTTTAATAAAATATATAAAATGACTAAAATGGACATAACTAAAAACTTCATTATTTTTAGAGGTTAAAATAGTTATTTTTTCATTAAAAGCTTGTAGCTCCTTCTAAACGCTACTAGTATGAGCGTTTAACCAAAAGCTTCAAGCTCCTAAGCTAAAAGTTTCAAGCTCCTTCAACCAGGGGTAAGATCAAATAAAAAGTTTATTTTGCCTAAGTAGGATGAGAAGTAATCTTAACCATTCATTTTTCAAATCAATGGTTAAGATGAAAGTGTAGGAGAAAGGAGAAGTGCAAGGGTATCTTGGTAAAATCCTATTTATGGATTTTCCCTCTCCACATGCAAGGCACATGCATATTCCACCCCCATTTTTTAAACGTTCATAACTTTTTTATACGACATTATTTTTTCATAAAAATTTCACCGTAAATTCGAACATCTTTTTATCTTTAATTTGAGTACCATATTACTATATAAAATATGAAGACTAAAAAAACCCACTAAAATGTGTTGTATTTCTATGTTGTATAACATTTTTTTGTGCTGGATTTTTGTACTATATTTTTGTGCTAATTTTTTTGTGCTAAATTTTTTTGTCTTAAATTTTTTTTTCTCAATTTTTTGTGCTGGATTATTTTGTACTATATTTTTTGCTGAATTTTTTTGTGCTATATTTTTTGTACTAGATTTTTTGTGCTATATTTTTTTGCACTAGATTTTTTTGTTGTATTTTAAAAAAACAAAAGGGGTGTCACATGTCATTTTTACTCCTATTTATAATGACCAAAATGCCTTTCATTTCTACTTATTAGGAGTCATGTCATCATAATCCTTCTTAGGCTATTTAGGCAAAATCCACTTTTTAGTGGATCCTTCCCCCTTCAACCAAACAAAACTTTTTATTGAGTAGGAGATTTTTCTTAAAAGCTCTTAAAAGTTTCATGCCAAACATACCCTTTATCATTTCTGACTATTGAGTATTGGCCGCTGTCACTTCTAACTATCACTTTGACTCCCACCACTACACTACAACCAGTCAAAATTATGATTTTGCCCTCTATTCAAAATTGTAGTCTTGCTATCGTTGTAGGTTTTGACAAATTACGATTTTCCTCCGGTTCAAAATTACACTGTTGCCATCGTTTTAGTTTTTTTTAGCAAACCGGCTATGGTATTGTTTTGTTTTAATTGGTTTACCCGATGTAATTTTATTCCTTTTAATATTTCGTCTTTTATCCTTTTCCCTTTGCTACCGTGACGAATCAACATAGGGGAATAGTGATCGTTTGCTATTAGTGGACAAACGTTGCTACTCCTGAATTTTAATAAAGTTACTCTACAATTCCTAAACTTAGTTAAAAAAATTTCATTGACGACCATATTTTTATCTACGTCTCAATTTAATTTTATTGAGATTGTGTTATGATTAGTATGTACAAATATACGAAACATATACGTACATGTTATAAAATTCATAAATATTTCACAGCCCCAAAACGCGAACAGGGCATAAAGCTAGTTAACATAATAACATAATAATAGATTGTCAAGAACAGGGGCGGACTCAAGCCCACCCCAAGGTGGGCGGGCGCATCCCCGGGGGAAAAAATTAGGGCTAAATTCCGTCGAAAATCCCGTCCGCACCACTTGGAATTTTTCGTCCGCACCCCTTGGAATTTTCGACCGCATCCTTTGAAATTTTTCGTCCGCACCCCTTAGGTAAAAAGTGTTATCAATATATATTTAATTTTTTTTTAGTAAACTCTTATTTTAAAAAAAATATATATATACTACCTAAATTATATAACTTTTAATACCTAACCAACTAAACCCAAATACCCATACCTTTACCCACTTATAATTCCTAACTAGCTAGCCCACTACGTCTTAGCCCATTAAACAAACCCAACAATATTTTAAACTATAATAATATAATTAAAGCCCAAAATCTTAAGAAATTCTATCCAGCAGCCGGCGACCACCGTAATTTGCCACCATACCACCGTCGTTCGACACCAAATCTAACCGGAATCCGAACACGGGTAAGTTTCTTTGTTATTTTGATGATTTTGGTTGATATTATAGGAGAAAAAAGGGTAATACAGTTGTTAAATAGGTTTGAAATTTTGTGTGTTTTGACGTTGTTTATGGTTGTTTAGATGATTTTTAGGGTGATTATGTTGTTTATATATTTTTAGGGTGATTACAACTTACGTTATGATTTCTAGGGCTTGAATAGTTGAAAATTAAAATTGAAACATTATGTTATGGAGCGATGAATTTATGTTATATAGAGAAAGAATTGCTTAAGAAATTAACTTTAGATGATGTTTTGGATAGATTTCAAAAAATGAAAACCCGTAGTGCGTCGACGTTTTAATTATGTTTGTAACAAGTTTTGACATGTTTTTGATGATTATATAAATTTAGTTTGATGTTCGTTTGTTTTACATGACCCGACCCGATACGAACCGATTTTTTTACTTATATACCTAGTGGCCTAAAATTTTTAAAAATGTTCCGCACCCCATGAAAAAATTCATGGGTCCGCCACTGGTCAAGAATAATAAATGGTTCCTTCCTTTTAATAAACTTTTGTCGTTAAAAAAACGTAATACCATCAAACACCCTTCTTGAGTTACGTTTCAAAATGAAAATTTAGTGAATCACGATACTCATATTGACCGTAAATTTTACCCTCTCTCTTTCAAGAATATAATCATGTTATCTATGTTGAGTTGTTGACCATAAATGTGTTGTCTTCGTCAATAAGCAAGAGACTAATATTTATATTCATAGTGAAATAAATATAAATATAAACATCTACATCACGGACATTCCAAATTTGCCTCTTGTATATTACAATTTTATAGTTAGCGTGTAAAGGGTGCATGCCTAAAGAAATTAGGTAAAGTTTTCTCTCACCCAATCATGTTGTGCCATGTAATTTGACTCTCATTTTTGCCTATTGTCCAAAAAACATAAGCGGTGCATGTCTAAAATGAGATTAGACAAGCCATTTAAAAAAAACAAAAATATATGATTGGTTGATTTGGGTATGGCCCCCACCACTTCTCCCTCTCCTTCTCTTTGCCGCATGCGGCAACTGCTCGCCGAAATCACATCTTCATAATCATAGCCGATCGGCACAAAGGGGGTGGCGGTGGACATGTATCTCGGCATGTGGGTTGCCGATGGATGTCTAAACCCACCCCGTACACCCTTATAATTCACTATTTTTTCAACACCGAAACTTATTCAATAATAATAGGACATTGATGTAGGTATTTGTTTTTATGTTTCTTTACGTGTTTTGGTATAAATTTCGTTAAAAACAAATTTGTAATTGCAATAGTATTTTCTTTTATCGTATGGTATAGTGAGTAATGATACCGTGACAAACTAAACTGATATCATCGAAACAATATCGGTAGTATATTCCTTTTTATGATTTTTCTTCCGATATAAAACACCTCCTCTTAGTCGAAACAATATCGATAGTATATTTGTTTTTATGATTTTCTTCCGATATAAGACACCTCATCCTAGGTATATATCTTTCAATTTCGCTTAACATATATTACACATGAAGATAATTAAAAGTAAAAACAAAATAAAAAAAAAGTATGTATTTTTTTATAGAGTAAACTGCTAAATTCGTCCCTGAGGTTTGACTCAAAATGCTAGATCAGTCCAAAATCAACTTTGTTTGCTAAAACAGTCCCTGAGACTAGTTTCTATTGCTATTTCAGTCCAATTAATAGGAGTTAATTGCTAAATTCGTCCCTAAGGTTTGACTCAAATTGCTAATCTAGTCCAATCATTTTCCTTTCATTGGACTGAAATAGCAAATGAAACTAGGCTCAGGGACTGTTTTAGCAAACAAAGTTGATTTTGGACTGATCTAGCAATTTGAGTCAAACCTCAGGGACGAATTTAGCAGTTTACTCTTTTTTATAAGATGAAGCCATAAAGGTACTCTTTATTAAATTAGATTGGACATCACTTGGTAGCGGTTCGTGGTTGAACTAACATTTGATACATAATAAAATGACACGTGTGAACTCACAACCACGTGTCAACAACACAACATATTTTCATCGTCACCTAATTTTAGTTTAGAGTCCAGTATCTTGGGCTGCCTATTTTGACCCTTTAACTTGACTTTTGCTCGTTTTCATCCTCCAATATGCAATCCTAACAAACTTTTTATTAGTTGAAAATGTCAAATAAAATGATTGAAATACTCTCAGTTAAAATCATGTTAGTTTTTTCTAATTAAGAAATGCTCCATCCAAGATCCTAACTTGCCTTTTGTATACTTTAAAGAGTAAATTGTTAAAATCGTCTCTGAGTTTTGGGTATGTTTATCATTTTCATTCAAAACAACATTTTTGTACCATATAGTCATTCACTTTTGAGATTTATTGTCATTTTCTTCCAAATGTTTGATAGAAAAATAAAGCAAATTAGATGTTTGGATGAAAATGACAAAAAATCCCAAAAGTGATGGACTGTATTGTACAAAAAAGTTGTTTTGGTTGAAATTGTCAAACATGCCCAAACCTCAAGGACGATTTTGGCAACTTACTCTACTTTAGAATATACTATACTAATACAGTCCCAAAAGTGAAGGACTATATAATACGTAATAATATATACGTATATCACATATTGGAGCAAGTTTGATAATAAGATTGTTTTAGGGGAACACCAATCGAAGGGGTGTCCGTGTAAAGATCCTTGATGAAGATCAAGTCAATGTGTTTGTTATCTGATTTGGGAATGAAAATAACATTATTTGAGTGTTACTATTCTCGCACTTAGAGGCAACTAAACTTTTCTGATGGCTTAAAGCAAACTTTAAGACTAGAATTTTATAAAAAAAATGTGACATAACCAAAAATGGGGCGTGTTTTTTTTTTGTGAAATAATAGCATAAGTATAAAATTTATTAGTTGATGCTAAACGGTGAAGCCAATAACTTACCTTTATAACATTTATTCGCCTATCAATATAAGCATCAAGATCTAGATCTGATCAGAAAGAAAATTTACATTTATAACATTTATTCGCCTATCAATATAATAATAGCATAAGTATATAATTTAACTAGATAGCATATAACAATTATACCATTTATTCGCCTATCAATATAAGCATCAAGAGCTAGATCTGATCACGAGAAAATGTTTTAAACCAGTCAAAAACACGTATAATTGTACAAGAATGGAATAACTTAACATCAAGGGCATTTCTAACTATATCCAATTGGTGATATCTCATATGAACATAAGAAGCTTATCCAAATAAGTAAGCCATCTGGTTTGTGATTAAAAGGAAATTATTTCGATTAAGCAAGAGAAATATGCTTAATCTGGTAACTAGAATACGAAGCTATATGAAATCTGATACAAATAAACAAGCATTCAACATCGTGAACCTGGCAATGAAGAATACTTAACGTTCTCTGCAGACGAACAACACGATCCAAACGTAGGACACCATCCGTTCTAATTCAATAAACAAAAGAAACACGTACTCTAATCTCATCCAACCCTTTTCACAGCCAAAACAATAACAGACTCTTTGATCTTACAACAACGTATAATCCTTTCAAAATATCACCAGGGATGACACTTTTAATGTTCAATGGTGGTTCCGACCAGTTCCATGGCGCTGGTTATACCATCGTTCACAACCAATGAAATTAAAAGGAAATTATTTTGATTAAGCAAGATAAATATGCTTAATCTGGTAACTAGAATACGAAGCTATATGAAATTTGATTCAAATAAACAAGCATTCAAAATCATGAACCTGATAATAAAGAACACTTAACATTCTCTACAGACAAACAACACAATCCAAACGTAGGACACCATTCGCTCTAATTCAACAAACAAAAGAAACACACACCCTAATCCCATCCAACCCTCTTCACAACCCAACCAAAACAATAGCAGACTCTTCGATCCTACAACAACATATAATCATTTCAAAAGATCACCAGCGATGACACTTTCAATGTTCAACGGTGGTTCCGGCCAGTTCCATGGCGCTGGTTATACCATCGTTCACAACCAAATCCAAATCGACCAGTTCCAACAACTAGGGTTTTCACTTTTCACAACCATCTCCATCAACCCCAAACATCCAACCAGCGACAATTAAAGTTGAAACGACAACGACAATCGGTGATAGCAAAGGGGTCAAATTAGCTAATTTTCTATACTACAAGGACTTGAAGAGTTGAAGAACACCACCCCATATGCATATATATGTATGTATCTATCTCTTCTTCCCGATCTATCCTCGTGATCCACGCATCCTCAACCCTATGTTACCTGCAACTCCTCTGACTTCTTCCTCAATCTCAACCGTTCATTTTCGCACCCATTTCTAGGTCGATTTCCCCCAAATTTATCAATCATTTCATCATCAATCACCATCATTCATTAATCATCACAAATTCATTGAAATTTTAACCTAATCACCTTCAATTTGTTTGATGCTTGCAGGCTTTCTGACTTCTGATTGGATCGAAAATTCGAAATTGATTCGTTTCGCTCTGGATTCGAGACTGTTTATCGATCTTTGAGATCCTAGGGTTTCGGTACCGGATCAAATCGAGGTGAATTATTGACCTAATTTACCTAATTAACCTAATTTTGGATTAGGTTTTCGAGATTGAGATAAAATCGTTTCATCATTCATCATGATCATTGATTAATCATATTCAATCTCGTTGAATTTAACCTAATTAGCTTCAATTGATTCGTTCTGAATTCGAGACTGTATATGAGATCGTAGGGTTTCGGTATCAGATTGCCGGTTTTCATACGTCGAGTTGATGTGAATCTGTAACCTATTTTTGAGATTAGGTTTTTGAGATTTGAGATCGAGATTTGATTAAACTTATCAATCAAGTTATCGTCAATCACGATCAGTGATTAAATTTTCTTCAATTTCGTTGAAATTAACCTAATTAGCTTCGGTTGTTTAATACTTGCAGCCTGCAGGCATTCTGATTTGATCGAAATTATTTCGTTTCGTTCTGAATTCGAGACTGTTAACAATTTTGAGATCGTAGGGTTTCTGTAACAGATTGCCGGTTTATATACGTCAAATTGAGGTGAATTGTTGACCTAATTTTGATTTAGATATTCGCGATTTTGAGATCGAGATATAATCTTCAATTTCGTTGAAATTTAACCTGATTAACTTCAATTGTTTGATGCTTGCAGGCGTTCTGATTTGATCAAAATTGATTCGTTTCGTTCTGAATTCGAGACTGTTCTACAGTTTTGAGATCGTAGGGTTTCGGTTTATGTAAATCCGTTTGATCGAGGTGAATTATTGACCTAATTTTGGATTAGGTATTCAAGATTTTGAAAATCGAGAGGAATATGAGATTGCCGATGGTTGATTGTCGTAGTTTGATTGAATTTTGCCGCGCCTTTGAACAACACAAGAACATGACGGTAACAACGAATAACAACAATCATTCACGGAGCAACAGGAAGAGCAGAAACGGTTCGAATTCGATTAATCCGTTATCGCATCCGTTTTGTGACCGATCTCCATTCGCAGCGCTGGATATTCTGATGCTGATTCTGGTGCTTGGAGCACTTGGATTTCTAATTATACCGTATATTAATATTATCTACCGTGAATCCGTTGAGATTCTGCCTTTAGTTATTGAAATTGTTCAAGAAGTGATCGCTGATGCTCCGATCGCGTATGTTATTGGAATAGTGGCGGCGTTTAGTGGGGTGATTGCCACAATTGCTGCTTGGGAAATACTTGAAGTGAAATCGAGGAAATGTGGGAAACCTAAATGTAAAGGGCTGCGTAAAGCGGTTGAGTTTGATATCCAGCTTGAGTCGGAAGAGTGTGTTAAGTATCTGTCAACAGGAGTAATGGCGGATAATGATGTGAAGCCGTTGGAATTAGGGCAAGATCACAAGGAGCTGGAGATTGAGTTGAAGAAGATGGCACCTGTTAACGGCCGGACTGTTCTTATTTTTCGAGCACCGTGTGGATGTCCTGCTGGTAGATTGGAGGTATGGGGGTCTAAGCGAATTCGTAGAATTAAGAAATAAGTTTATCAAATTTCCCTCTTAGATAGAATAAAGATTTGCTGATATATATTACAATAAGTGGATTCCATATGTTTTACCAACTGTTATAACTTATATCATGTTTAGATCAAATGAAAGAAACATCTTATGATTATCTGAATCTTTAACATCAATTACATATACCTTTCTTGAAGTTTATACCATTTGTTATGTTCTTGATGATTCGTTTATGATTGCATCACTCGAATGTTAGTAGTTGATCCGCATTTGTGATTTGTGTTCACCCTTTTCTATATTGGCTAATTGTGAACATCTATATTGAGGCATCTAAGCATCTTATGTGCATAGGTATTTATGTTGATCAATGTAAGGTGCCTGCATATATAGAGAGCGATTGATTCAATCTTTGTGCTGTTTCATTTCTTGCTTTTGTTCTGGGCTTGGGAATCAATCTCATTGCCTTCGTTGCGTATAAACATACTTCACAGTATGCGCCGATTGCTAGAAAGAGATGAACATTGTTGGTGATGGTCATAGATATAATCACAGTGTCTTGCTATTAAATCCTTATCATCCGATTCGATTTATGAAGGACTATGAATCACATTAGTAAATTGGCTATCGAGTCTTGCATGTCAAGTTGATTGATATTATAGGACTTCATGCACTCTACACGTGATTTCTTACTCTATTAACGCTGTCTTAATTATGGATTTATGGTCGAGTTTGGTTTTTGATTTGACCTTATCACATAACGAGCGACGTTTAATTTGGTGTATTTTAGTTGATATGTCTTTTTGATGCTTACTTGTTTTCTCTATACATACTATACAAAGCTTTCTATACGAAGTTGAACATGCTAGAATAAATACGGTAATTAACAACTCAATTCAAACAATGATATGGAGGGTCTATGGTAGTCGTTCGATTTGTTCACGGTAAATAGTGACGGATGCTACCGTAACAAACTCGGTGTATATGATGATCGGAGTCTTATGGCAAGAGATATGGGATCTGTGGTATTAGGTTTTAAGTAATGATGATATTCAATTATCCATGGTGACAATTAGAGTAACTGTGATAGGGATTTACTCAGTTTATGATCTTGTAGAATGGTTTGAGAAGCAGGAACCTGTTGACGTAAGTCTCGCAACATGGGTGGTCGGTTTGTGTAATAGGTTAAAATGGGTTCAGGCAAAAATTAGTTCAAGTCAAAATGGTGCGTTTTTAAAGAAGTATTAGTTTGGTTCTGGTTAAAATGAGTTCCGACCAAAATTGGTTCACCTTGAATCGGTCGTTAGAAATAAGAAGGTATTAAACTGTGTTCATATGTTGTATCTTCTTTTGTGGCGGCTGGTGGCCACGATGGAGGTGTCAGCGTTAACAGTGGATACAATAGTGGCGGCAAAGGCCGTGGAGATGGCGGTGACGGTTGTGGAAACGAAGGTGACAACAGTAGTTGATTCAATAGCGGTAGCCGAGGTGACGGTGACGGTTGTGGAAAAGATGGATATCTACAACCAACTCTATTAACTCCATAACAACCCAATACCCATGCCCTTACTTTCTTCCTTCACACTCTTCATTTATACATATAGATTAAAATTCTACAATGAAATCATGATGTAGAGTACAAACAGGTAGAATTGGGGATATAGAGGATCAGCCTGAATGTAAATTAGAATCACGGTGAACGATTGAATCTTGTCGTAAACACGAAGAGTGTTCAGAAGATACTATTAAGGTAAAAAAACATGGTTACTGTGATAGGTTTCTTGATGCATTACATATGATTAACAAAACAATATGTTACCAGAATATATGATCTACTTCACTTTTTAAAGAGAGGATATGTGTATGCATGTAGATACACTTCACGCCGATACCAATGCTATTAGATCTTCATCGGTGATAACCTGTTACATATAGGAAGTGATTAGTAAATGCTGTAGCAGGCAGATCAATAGAACTTGCTTTCAACTATAGTTAAACACTCAGACTTCTGAGCTAGATTAACACTTGGTACCGCGGAATGAAGAATATTTACTACCTTTTTCATTTCAGCCATGGATTTAAAGCGCAAAAATAGATCATTAAGTTCCGTTTCATCGATTTTGTAACCAAGCTGAAGTAAAAATGAACTAATATTTAATGCACAGCACAACAACGGAGCCATATACTTCATATACAAATGAATAAGTTCGACATGCGCATTTTACCTCAGAAAGTTTAGATTTCAAAGCATGGCGTCCACTATGCAACAAATAATAGATGACATTCGTTAGACCAGACCAAGGATTAGATAGAATATACTAGTTACGGTTAGATAAACTATATAGTTAGGATCTGTATAATTAAGAATTATGATTAGATTATGTTCTTTTTGTAATTATCATTATCGTACTCCTATAAATGGTTGATCAACAATACATGGTATCAGACCTTTAGGGTTCTCATCATACCTAAGTTTTCCAAGTATAATTCCAGATTCATTGAACCGGTGAAGTCCAATATCTTCAGGTGACATGATTTCTTATGTGCTTTTGTTCTTTAGGATTCCGTCTTGGTGTATTCCACTTTGATGTGAAAAAGCATTCGCGCCAACGATAGCTTTGTGTGGCTGCACCTTCATTCCACTATACTCTTCCACCTAAATAACATAGGTGCTAAGTCAATCATGAGCTAAGTTCTGAAATAGATTATTGAATAATACCATCTTGCTAGCCATGACAATATGTCTTGTATCGACACCGGTGTATAGACCACCCAACAGTTCCTCTTTGCATTTGATAGCCATTACAACCTGTGCTCAGTGAAAAGAACTTTCAACCCCCTCGATCGATTTGGTTAAATTGTCAACTAGAAACAAGAATAGCTCACCTCTTCCAAAGAAGCATTGCCAGCTCTCTCTCCAATTCCATTTATTGTCACTTCTACTTGTCTTGCACCCGCGTAAGCCCCCTGGCATCCGCATGCGTTAGCATACACGCGAAGACATTTTTTTTTTGTGTTTCTAGGTGTTTTAGAAAAATCATAAGTGAATCTACGAGGTTTCTATCATTTGGCAAGCGAACTCCTCGAATATGCTGAGATGGCAAAATTCAAAAAAAAAAAAAGTCTGCTCCTTTGACCAACGGACTCCCAAGAAACCAAATAAAGTTCAAAAGCCTCCTAGAAACGCTTATGATTTTTCTAAACCGCCTAAAAAGTAAAAAAGAAAAGTAATAAAATCTGCAAGCGAAACAAAAACAATGAACATAAGAAGAGAACAAGTGTGTATATCTTTCTTTACCTCTAATGTATTGGCAGTAGCAAGTCCTAGATCATTATGGCAGTGAGTGGAAACAATAACATCCTCAATGCCAGGGGTGTTGGCTTTTATGTCTGTAATGAGTTGCCCGAACTCGCGAGGATAGTTATAGCCAACAGTATCAGCAATATTAACAGTCGTTGCGCCTGCTTTAATAACTTCGCCTAGGAACGTGTATAGGAATTCCTTCTCCGACCTATTAACAAACATAACACAGATTATAGTTTATGACTTTTGAGGATCATTTTAATTTATAATCAAGTAAAAGAGTTGTAAACTTCTGAGAACCATTTTACTTTGCAAATGAATAATTACTCTCAAGTTTGAAAGAAAAGTTATGATTTGTTGGTAGATTAACAAGATTTGAATCTTGAAAATTTCAGTTCGTTAAGAATATACGAGTTAGAGCCAAGTTGACTCGTTTAACTTCAAGCCCAAGCTCGAGTTGGGTCGTTTAACTTGGTGCACAAACTCAAAATTAAGCAGGCTCAACTCGCTCGTTAAGCAACCCTAATTAACAATATATAATAGCCAGGGTCGGCCCTGAGCATGGGCCGAGTGGGCGATGACTCAGGGTCCCGCAAACCTCTGCGTTTAATTTTAAGTGGGCCAATCTATTTTAATACTCAGAGTTACAACCATTTTAAAAGACAAAATTTAAACCCAAACTAAATAATTAACGGTAAAATGGTCCACTCAATATTAAAAGGCCAAGATTTCAAACAATGAAGCCTATATATTAATAAAAACATCTACACCACTTTTGTTTTATTTATTTTAAAACAATTGTCGTTGTATTACGAGTTTTTACTTTTTATATAAATGTGATTGATGACTTTATCTTATAGAATGGTTAGGGCCCGGCTTCTTTTATCTCATTGAGGGCCCAAATTTTTTTGAACATTCTCGGAGATGGGCCTGATAGTAGCTTACCTTCCAGCATCTTCCGGGCAGAATTCAATGTCATTACAACCCAAACTGCTAGCATACTCAATTGCGCTCCTTGCTTTCGCAATCACTTCTTCCTTAGACATCCTAAGCTTATATTTCATATGAATCTCGCTCGTCGCTAAAAACATGTGTGTTCTAGGGAATTTAGCATCCTTCAAGCACTCCCAAGCCTTATCAATATCCTCTTTGGTGCACCTTGCCAAAGCACAAATGACCATATCGCGACCATCATCATTTGTTGTATAATTCCCAAACTCGTGTGCAATCAACTTAATAGTTTCTAGATCAGCTTTGTTGGATGCAGGAAACCCTACTTCAATTATGTCAACACCAAGTTTAGCAAGTTGGCGTGCAATGTTGATCTTTTGTGTCGCGGTCATGGTAGCGCCAGGAGATTGTTCACCATCTCGGAGAGTGGTATCGAAAACACGAACATAGTTAGGGTGCTCAATATGGTTTGGGATGTACTCTTGATGGTAAGAGCACAAGATTGAGAAGGATTTTTGTGTTTGGGTTACCGGAGGTCTAAAATTAGAAAAGATAGTGGCAGGACTGCTGATAGTGGTAGCGGTAGTAGTAGTGATAGTCTGTGAAAAGAAACTAGCTATGTGGGAGAGGGATGTGGCCATGGATATGAATTGAAGGAATTAGAACACTACAAAAATTTAATAAAATGAGACAAGGTTCACAATTTAAATAACATGCCAGGTGATGACCTAGTTAGATGTCATTTAACATCTTTTGGTTATGTAACTAGACTTTCTATTCCTTCTAGATATTATTAGTAAAGATACTAAAAATATTAAACTACAATTAAACTTAAAACTTGACCAATAGACGAAAATATTGTTGATCATCACCCGCATTAAAAAAAAAAAGCGAACGCTTTAGGCCATGTTTGCCCAACCCCCAATTTTTTTTAGGTCTTGATATTAATTTTTGGTAGATATCAATAACTTGTTCAATGATGTTACCAAGTTGTATTCTACTTGCCCAAATTTTTTATTTTATGTCCTCATTTTTATAAAAAGGATGGTCTTTAAGCAAAAATTCAAGTAGATGCTTTGAAAATTGAAAGTAAAAAACTGAATAATTTATATAATGAAGTAATCTAAATTTTAAAAATAAAAAATCAATATAATATATAAGAATATGAAAATATGAAAATAACTTAACCTAAACACACACATAAAGTTAAAACATAGAAAATGCCCTAAATTTATGCTCGCTTTAGTCTTCCCAAAATGTTGAGCATGAAGACATCGACTAATAAGTAATAACTGATTGATATTTAGCGACGGATCACTCATGTATTTATAACAAACGATTTTTTTTTCTTCCTTAATTACTAAGGGGCTGTTTGTTTACCTCTTAATGAGGCTCTTAATGGTTCAAACATCTTACTGGTTCAGCACTTAATGGTTCAGACTGTTTGTTTCATGAGCAGATGTCTGAATGGTTCAGACATTTGCCTCTGAATGGTTAATATTTATACAGAGTCTGAATGGTTAAGACCTCTAATCTGAATTGGTCAGACATTTGCCTCTAAACGGTTAGCATTATATAGGCTCTTAATGGTTCAGACCTCTTACTGGTTCAACACTTAATGGTTCAGACCTCTTACTGGTTCAGCACTTAACCATTCAGATGTTGTCAAACGGCCCCTAACATAAAAATATTTCCAAAAAGTAAATGTTAAAAGAGAGGGTACTTACTAACATAAATATTTCAATAAAGTAAATGTTAAAAGAGAGGGTAGTAAATGGCATTTTATGTCTAGAATCTCACTCTTAAAAAGTCGTATGTTAAAAACCGATGGCTTGTTTGCAACAAAAATTTAGATGATGGTTTTAGAAGTCGTATAAATGTTCCATAAAATCTATAAATCGAATATTAATAAAAGACTCCAATTATGCCGCATGACATTCTCTCCTTTAGCCTAATAGTTTTACTTATTATTTTGTTTAATAATATTTTTTACTAGGTTATTTCCCGTGTGATACACGGGTGTAACAAATAAAACTTGTATAAACTTTAAAGTTACAAAGCAACTGAGATTACACATTAATTTAAATAACCGACATACATATAATTTATTAGAATTAAGGCACAGACTCCGTAAGAATATAAATGTATTAAGAGGATACACAAAGAATTCATAAATTTGTAAATATTTTTTTAGTAAATGTGTGTTGTTGGTGTTCTATTTTGTAGATCATAGATACCAGAGTTCGAGAAATTTAATGCTAATATCTTGTTATAGTTTGTTGTTTTAGGTATCATAAGACCATGTGTAGTGGTGAAGAAATATAATGCCCCCACCATGGGGCATTATCCGACACGTGTCATCCCAGTCAGCATGAGGCATTATAGCATAAAGTGGTGTAGTGGGACATTATTCCAATAACGCCCATATTATTTTTAATGAAAAAAAAAAAAGTGATTGTCAGACATGTGGGGAACACTAATTGGCTAGTCAAACTTGATTGGCATTATTCAAAAGTGATTGTCAGACACATGCAAAAGCCATTTAACCATTTCAGCGTTATAATTAAAACGCTTTCATGCAATTTTTCAAAAAATAACGCCCTAAAACACCTAGTGTAGTGGGGGAGGGGGCGTTTTGGGGCGTTTTTTTTCAAAAAATTTTTAAATGCTAAAATGTATAGGGACACAATTGTTACACTACATTGTTAAATGCTAAAATGTATAGGGACACAATTGTTACAAGTTCATCTCCAAGTAGCCAGACGTAGGAGAGAGAGAGAGAGCTAGTGAGAAAAAAGAGAGGGTGAAATCTTTCTTCTCATACAATACCAGACGGTTACATGAGAGAGGACGTTTGTCTTTCCTTGCTAATTTTTTTTATGTTCATTTGTCTACTAAAAACACTAAAGTTATTACACCTTAACTTTTAAATATTTTTTTACGCATAGTTCAATCCACACTGGTTTGTTTTGAGTCCAATCTCACTTTAACAAAAAGAAACCTAATTGTTTTTAGGGTAAATTACTTTTTGAGTCCCTATGTTTTATAGGTTTTAACTAATTAAGTCCAAAAGCAAAAAGTTTAACGACCTGAGTCCCCATAAGCATTTTCTTTAACCATTTGAGTCCAAATTTCTAACCCAGTTAGAATTTTATTGTTAAGTTTTGTTAAATGACCAAATTACCCCTATAAAACACAGGGACTCAAAAGAAAAACAATATATAATTAGGTTAAATGCCTACATTTCACATCTTAGGGGGCGTTTGGTTCGCGGAATGATTTGGAATTGGAATTTGTATAGGAATTAGAATTTGAAGGAATTGGATTTGGAATTTAAACATTCCAATTGGAATTGGAAATTGTTGGAATTGGAATCTCAATTCCATTTTTATTGTGTTTTGTTGTCAAATGAATTGGAATTCATCACCCCGACACCCACAACCACCAGTTCAGGTCGAAACGGTTCCCGTCGAAACGGTACGGGTCGAAACGGTTCACGTCGAAACGGTACGGGTCGAAACAGTACAGGTCGAAACGGTTCGCGTCGAAACGTTACGGGTCGAAACGGTTCGGATCGAAACCAGTATGGGTCGAAACGGTACGGGTTGAAACGGTGCGGGTCAAAACGGTCGAAGATTCCAATGAATTTACTTTAATTCCTTCACATATAGGAAGGATTTTGAATTCCTTTAGTTAAAGGAATTTGAAGGAATTCATGCCTAATTCCAATTCCAATTCCATTGTTAACCAAACACATGAAGATTAGAATTGAGATTCCAATTTCATCAAATTCTGTGAACCAAACAACTTAAGAGATGGAATTCAAATTCTAATTCCCTTAAATTCCATTGAATTCATGTGAACCAAACGCCCCCTTATAAAACCGCCGCCGACACCACCGTAATCTGCATGCCGAATATATCAATACGTTAATACCAAAATATAAAGGGAAAATCACGAAAATAGCCAAGTCAACGCCGTTATTTCAATTTTGGCCATGTGACACCCCTCGCTGAGCCGTTTCAGCATCTTGAAACGGCACAAGATTCCCCTTTAACGGCCAGCCATTCCTTGATAGCCACGTGTCCGACAAAGCCTGTAACGGCTTGAGGTTGCTTCTGAAGACGCCACGTGTCCGACATTGTGGAAAGATCTTAGCCAAGCTGTAACACCCTAGATTCTAATTAACAGTTTATCTGTAAATTACCAACAATTAGATGCGTAGTTAAGACTACACATATTGTAAAAATGCGGGTTTATTAAAACTTTTACACGTCATAAGTTATTCTACATAACGTGGTTGAATTCGTTGTTTAAGATTTACAATTTATCAAAGTGCGGAAGCGTGCGTCATTATCGTGTTCGGTTCTTCGCTGAGCTTGATCGTCTTCCGGCATCCCAGAAAGTACCTACATTTCATAAACATGAAATGCTTTAGTCATACGGTATTTAAAACGCATCTAAATGAATCCGGAAACTTAAACTAAATAAAACAAAATTCTTGTTTCTGGGTCCACCGTAAATTACGGTGGGACCGTAATTTACGGTAACCCCTGGGAGTTTATCCTTCCACCGTAAATCAGACTTTAACCACCGTAACATTCTAAGCTCCACCGTAAATTACGGTGACACCGTAATTTACGGTGGCACCTGCATTTCAACCCTTCTATTTTGCCGTTTAAAGATACGAAATCTTTCGTATCTTTCAAACCGTTTATCCGTTTGACCTACCGTTTCTTCCTACATGTTTGTAATTTGATTCTCCATCATATGGAGTTAAAACCCGACATTCGGCTTAACGAAATTTAAGACCTTTAAGTCTTCGGCTTAGTACTCTTTTACCAAAATTTGACCCGTTTACGCATTTTATCAAACAAACGTATTTGTTTGATTCCTATATCACATACAACTCTTTAATTTAATATTACCTACCATTATAGGTTCTAATTATAGGTTTATTACACAATTTAAACCCATTTTCACTCGTATGCTTATTTTGACCCGTTAAGGATATTTTAAGCACTTTTAAACTCAAATTTCGCTTTTATTCCAATCTAGCGTTGTAACCTATATTTCTTATCTAGTACTCTTCCATCACAACTAAATGTGTGTTGGATTTAAAGTAGATATCTATGTGTTCCGGATTTATTTCCCTTGAAATATCATTTTACGGCAAAGACTCATATGGAGTCTTTTAGCCCAAGAATTACATCTTTCACTACCTATACTCGTTCTAAACTTTTGTTTAATCATAAAACTCCTTTCCAAACAACCTCTAAGGGTTGTTTGTTCAATTTAGCCTACAAGGGCGTTTTGGTCGATTTCGATCGATTTCGGTCCTTCTTTTACAATGAAGGGCTATCACCAATTATTCGACCAAATTAACACTTTTCATACATCATAAATATGCGTACCTGGCTCGAATCAACAATTAGACCCAATTTTAATACCTTGCTTTATATTCGCTAATTAAGAACGATGCGAATATCCATTGGATGTCTATTCCTGTAAGCATATGACTCGACAAAAGAATCATTAGTCTATATAGTCAAAAGGTGTTGTCTACACCTTTTGACCCGTTTGGCCGAATTGACCATTTATCTTTGCGAGATGATATTTATTATCATCTCCTCTACATGACTCGTTCCGTTTAACACCATACGGTCATTTTAACTTATAAACCGTTTATTACCTTCGACTTAATATAACCGAATTATCGATTTACTTCTTTTTAAACCATCAACATGGCTTCTAATTATGCTCGACTATCTTGTTCCGTACGTCTACACGCCGGAACATCATACCTCGATTTTGTATTTAACTTATTCATAACTAATACGATAAGAAAATATTCTGAAGTATAAGACTAGTGTAAGCTATGCTTACCTTGCATCCGAATTATGCTTTTCTGCCATTCTTGCTTCGTTTGACCCGCTTCCTTTCCAAGCCTCCACCTAGCTTGTCAAGCGTCAAACTATCATCATAATTCGTAAGACGGTTATATTAGTCATCATTAATTATGACTATTTCATCTTACATATTTTTCTATCACAATAACCATTCGATCTTATTAATGGTCGGTTTGACTACTAAAAGTCAAACGCCCCTTAGCATATAAATGCACATTCAAGTTCTATCTATCAATTGGTAGCTAACATGATCTTGTACACTTAGTTACATGAACATGGCTACCAAATTTCATCATAACATTCAAACCCATTTCAATCATGTATGAACAAGTTCTCAAATCACTTAATTTGTTTGAGTGCCTTGTTTCTATTATCCATTATGATGATTTTAAACATAAACTTATCATCATCTTTACTATTACATAAAAACCCACTTCCTAGTTTACTTGTTAATCACATATAAGTGATATTTACTTCAAGTTCTTCATGATTTCATTATATTTAACAAAACCCACTTCTAGTTACTTATGAACTCTTAACAAAATCTCTAATTTGTTCAAGTAGTTCATTCATATGAGTTAGTATGATGTTTATAAACACCATTAGAACATCAATTTCATCAATTCAACCAAAACCCACTTAGCTCATAATAGGGTAATTATCAAATCCCTAGTTTGACAACAATTCATCAAGATTCCTACTAGGGTTTGTTTCTAAACCAAGATATAATCAAAATAACACTCATAGATTCAAGATTCATTCCAGAATTTCGATTATGATTGTTCATCATAATCTCAAAGTATCACCAAATCATAAATTTCAACATACCTTGTAATCCCCATGACTAGGTGATCACGAATTCATGTTCATGCAGTGATTTGGCTCTTGATTTGGGCTTCAATTTGATGAATTTCTGTGTTTTAGGGTTTGAGCTTAAGAGCTCTTCTTGGCTCTGTGTTTTGTACGACCAGAACACACACAATGGTGTGTGTTTTGGTGTTTTTAGATTTTAATTAATAAAACCCATTTTCCCCCTTTAACCATTTTAGTCCCTCAACTTTATCCAAGTTTATAAAGGTTTCTACATCAAGTTCCTCATTATTTTTAAGACTCTAGACTAACTAGGTTGATATTCCTAGTTATTTAGTGGGTTTCGGGAGTTATAACCCGTTTTATTTTAAGTCCCGTTGACTCGGGCTCTTATAAACTCAATTCATCAAAACTTTGTTTCGTTTGTATCTAATATTAGGATTTCTTATTAAATCCCAAATATTTACCGGGTTATTTTTACTACTAGCGGCACTTTACCCGTCTTTTAGTATTAATGTGGGTTAATTATCAAACCCGTTTTCGGGGTGTTACAAGTCTACCCCCCTTAAAGAGGTTTCGTCCTCGAAACCTTGCTTATCTAGTTCATTGAGTTTCTAAACCCAATGCGTTTGACTTGAGTAATCTCTTAAACATTACTCCTACTTTAACCAATTGTTATCATTACCAGAAAAATTATGGTAATGTCTTTTTGGTTACATAACCTCTACGTATGTCATATGACATAATGCAACTTCGAAATAACGTAGTCTCGTTATTTCCACTAGTTCAGTTAACTTAGCGATATTCATCGCTTTCATATACTATCGAATTCTTTATGAATCCATTACTTTGACCCGTTTTAAAGTTCTCTAGTGAAATCTTTCACTTCTAGCAACAATTTCTTTTATTCGTGAACTTATAGCTTTATGATCCCTCAAATAAGTGATCAATATTTTCTGTTAGTGAGGTCTCATGGGCCGTCACTTTATCTCTTGTATCTATATACCTTTGTTGTTTACTTGACCGAGTCGCCAAACTTTGGCCACTTAGTCTCATAGGTTTATAAATTATGTTTATTCTACATTACTCTTCGTAGTGAATAATGTGTTAAACAATTTCTTAATTTGAGTTTCGACCTTAACTGATCTCACTAACTAGACTTATCGGTCCAGTTAATTTGTACCCATCACTCGGGTCGTAATATGATTACTTCACATTACTTCTCTTGACCGTGATCGCGTCACGTCATGTTTAGGTTTGTTCCAACCTTTCTTTTCGAATGTGTCGTCTTGCACTTATCAGTGTCAAGACTTATATCTTTCAAGCTTACTACTTATTCGTCTATCAGAATTCATATTCGTAAAAACGTTATTTCTTACTAAAACCGAAGTTTTAGTTTTAGGATCTTCTCTTTAACTTCTGTCAATTATCCATTCCAGGACATTGACAGTCCAAAATTTATTCTTTTACAGCCTTTGTTTTATGCGGGGATTCTCAATTTATTCCCTTGCTTTGTCTAATTAACCCGTAAGTTTTATCGCTTTGCCCTATAGGCTATTTTATTAGACCTTCACCTCTTAAAGGCTAGGTCCTTATAATCTATTTCTTTTTAGTCGTAACCCGTAGGTCGTATTAGTCTCGTAGACTTTTCCATTGTTTATAACCCCAAGGGTTATGTTGATCCCGTAGATCATTCTTTACGCATGTCTATATTGAAATATATATATAGTGTCAAAGCACTCTTTTTGTGTTTGAAAATCATTTGTTTTCACCCTTGAACTTCATTCGACCTTGACCGTAGTCTAAGGCTTCATTTGTTTACTTCTGGGCTAATCCTCCGACTTTATGACTTCTGACGTTATTTACGCGTCAGTTTGTCTCAAGCTTACCGTTATCCGGCTTGCGCTTACTTATGCCATTAAGCATTTATACTTTATTCAACCCGTTCAACCTCAAAATGGTTGAATATAATTATCAAAATTTCTGTTTACGAAATTTTATGGTCTTTTAGTCATAACTCATAATCCGAGTCTTTTGACTTTAATTTCGTGTTCTCGTTTCTCGGTTTACGCATGTGTTTAATTCTTACCCATCAACCGGGTGTTTTACCGAAGTCGTTATTAGTGCAACCCTCCCGGTATGCATTAAGACCTCGCTTCATTTTTATATTCCGACTTTGTCTTTAAGTTGGACGTTTTACAAAAACGACCCGTTAAGGGACTCATTTGAAATTTCCGGGTTCGAGCGTAAGTACACTCCCTCCCAATACTTGTCTAATCATGCTTGTGTTTTCTGGGTTCGAGTGTAAGTACACTCTCTCCCAATACTTGTTTAACATGCTTGCGTTTTCTGGGTTCGAGTGTAAGTACACTCCCTCCCAATACTTGTTTAATCATGCTTCTTTTTCTGGGTTCGAGTGTAAGTACACTCCCTCCCAATACTTGTTTAACATGCTTCTTTGTCCCTTCACTCGGGCTCATTATCCTAATGTAATACGCTTCCGTCACTCGGTTGTGCGTTTACATTATTATCAAATATTTTGCTTATTTGATTCATTTGGGTACTTTTTACTTAGTCCCATTCACCCCGCACTTACTACATCGGACATAACTGCGCTCATTATAAGAAGCTCATGCTATCATGTGTTCACTACTTACTTGGCCAGAGTAAGCGATCAACACGTGGTACGCGTGACCTTATTATAATTACCACATCACGTCCCATGTAAGTAACTCCTCAAATTGTCTCCATGTTTATGGGTTCATTTGGTAAAACTTTATTTAATTGTTAGTTAACAATTATTAGTTTTAATCGTTTATCCTTGAACATGTACAATGTCCCTTTTTATAAACATTTATTCACATTCATTGATGTGATCCTTACTTTTCTCAATAGGATTTGTATTGAGAATACTTACTTGGATGATCACTCTCGTCCAAGTTTCTATATAAACTAGTCTTGTTATTCATTTGTTATTCATCATTGTGAATAACACATTTCCTATTAAATTTCTCTTGGAAATCAAGTTTTCCAAGTTCTATCATATGTGTATGCAACCGTTATTACTTACGTGTTTGTTGCATATAACGACTCGTGCAATTAAATTTAAAAGTGTGCACCTGGTGATGCTTGCCCTAACGGGCTTCTCTTGTCATTAGTCTTGTTCGCGACCGTTACGCGATTTTGGTCCTTAATGAGTATGCTCTTCCTGTCATACCTCGGACCGTTCCATCATCATATCCATAGTTCGTTTGACTCTCATCGTCTTCAAACGCAAGTGTCCTTCATTTAAAACATTCACAAAAGTTAGTAAAGTCAACTTCAATAATCGCCCGTATTATAATACAAGGCATTTTCTACTATACACGTCAACGCGCGTATTTCATCAACTATGTCAATCGTTTTAATTGGGGTAACGTGTATCACACGATAGCCCTATGTGTTGTTTACAACACTTTAGCATGCTAAGCTGTTAACATACTTGTACTTACCGGATTTGCGATCAAGCCTCGAACCGAACACTATTCTAATTAACAGTTTATCTGTAAATTACCAACAATTAGATGCGTAGTTAAGACTACACATATTGTAAAAATGCGGGTTTATTAAAACTTTTACACGTCATAAGTTATTCTACATAACGTGGTTGAATTCGTTGTTTAAGATTTACAATTTATCAAAGTGCGGAAGCGTGCGTCATTATCGTGTTCGGTTCTTCGCTGAGCTTGATCGTCTTCCGGCATCCCAGAAAGTACCTACATTTCATAAACATGAAATGCTTTAGTCATACGGTATTTAAAACGCATCTAAATGAATCCGGAAACTTAAACTAAATAAAACAAAATTCTTGTTTCTGGGTCCACCGTAAATTACGGTGGGACCGTAATTTACGGTAACCCCTGGGAGTTTATCCTTCCACCGTAAATCAGACTTTAACCACCGTAACATTCTAAGCTCCACCGTAAATTACGGTGACACCGTAATTTACGGTGGCACCTGCATTTCAACCCTTCTATTTTGCCGTTTAAAGATACGAAATCTTTCGTATCTTTCAAACCGTTTATCCGTTTGACCTACCGTTTCTTCCTACATGTTTGTAATTTGATTCTCCATCATATGGAGTTAAAACCCGACATTCGGCTTAACGAAATTTAAGACCTTTAAGTCTTCGGCTTAGTACTCTTTTACCAAAATTTGACCCGTTTACGCATTTTATCAAACAAACGTATTTGTTTGATTCCTATATCACATACAACTCTTTAATTTAATATTACCTACCATTATAGGTTCTAATTATAGGTTTATTACACAATTTAAACCCATTTTCACTCGTATGCTTATTTTGACCCGTTAAGGATATTTTAAGCACTTTTAAACTCAAATTTCGCTTTTATTCCAATCTAGCGTTGTAACCTATATTTCTTATCTAGTACTCTTCCATCACAACTAAATGTGTGTTGGATTTAAAGTAGATATCTATGTGTTCCGGATTTATTTCCCTTGAAATATCATTTTACGGCAAAGACTCATATGGAGTCTTTTAGCCCAAGAATTACATCTTTCACTACCTATACTCGTTCTAAACTTTTGTTTAATCATAAAACTCCTTTCCAAACAACCTCTAAGGGTTGTTTGTTCAATTTAGCCTACAAGGGCGTTTTGGTCGATTTCGATCGATTTCGGTCCTTCTTTTACAATGAAGGGCTATCACCAATTATTCGACCAAATTAACACTTTTCATACATCATAAATATGCGTACCTGGCTCGAATCAACAATTAGACCCAATTTTAATACCTTGCTTTATATTCGCTAATTAAGAACGATGCGAATATCCATTGGATGTCTATTCCTGTAAGCATATGACTCGACAAAAGAATCATTAGTCTATATAGTCAAAAGGTGTTGTCTACACCTTTTGACCCGTTTGGCCGAATTGACCATTTATCTTTGCGAGATGATATTTATTATCATCTCCTCTACATGACTCGTTCCGTTTAACACCATACGGTCATTTTAACTTATAAACCGTTTATTACCTTCGACTTAATATAACCGAATTATCGATTTACTTCTTTTTAAACCATCAACATGGCTTCTAATTATGCTCGACTATCTTGTTCCGTACGTCTACACGCCGGAACATCATACCTCGATTTTGTATTTAACTTATTCATAACTAATACGATAAGAAAATATTCTGAAGTATAAGACTAGTGTAAGCTATGCTTACCTTGCATCCGAATTATGCTTTTCTGCCATTCTTGCTTCGTTTGACCCGCTTCCTTTCCAAGCCTCCACCTAGCTTGTCAAGCGTCAAACTATCATCATAATTCGTAAGACGGTTATATTAGTCATCATTAATTATGACTATTTCATCTTACATATTTTTCTATCACAATAACCATTCGATCTTATTAATGGTCGGTTTGACTACTAAAAGTCAAACGCCCCTTAGCATATAAATGCACATTCAAGTTCTATCTATCAATTGGTAGCTAACATGATCTTGTACACTTAGTTACATGAACATGGCTACCAAATTTCATCATAACATTCAAACCCATTTCAATCATGTATGAACAAGTTCTCAAATCACTTAATTTGTTTGAGTGCCTTGTTTCTATTATCCATTATGATGATTTTAAACATAAACTTATCATCATCTTTACTATTACATAAAAACCCACTTCCTAGTTTACTTGTTAATCACATATAAGTGATATTTACTTCAAGTTCTTCATGATTTCATTATATTTAACAAAACCCACTTCTAGTTACTTATGAACTCTTAACAAAATCTCTAATTTGTTCAAGTAGTTCATTCATATGAGTTAGTATGATGTTTATAAACACCATTAGAACATCAATTTCATCAATTCAACCAAAACCCACTTAGCTCATAATAGGGTAATTATCAAATCCCTAGTTTGACAACAATTCATCAAGATTCCTACTAGGGTTTGTTTCTAAACCAAGATATAATCAAAATAACACTCATAGATTCAAGATTCATTCCAGAATTTCGATTATGATTGTTCATCATAATCTCAAAGTATCACCAAATCATAAATTTCAACATACCTTGTAATCCCCATGACTAGGTGATCACGAATTCATGTTCATGCAGTGATTTGGCTCTTGATTTGGGCTTCAATTTGATGAATTTCTGTGTTTTAGGGTTTGAGCTTAAGAGCTCTTCTTGGCTCTGTGTTTTGTACGACCAGAACACACACAATGGTGTGTGTTTTGGTGTTTTTAGATTTTAATTAATAAAACCCATTTTCCCCCTTTAACCATTTTAGTCCCTCAACTTTATCCAAGTTTATAAAGGTTTCTACATCAAGTTCCTCATTATTTTTAAGACTCTAGACTAACTAGGTTGATATTCCTAGTTATTTAGTGGGTTTCGGGAGTTATAACCCGTTTTATTTTAAGTCCCGTTGACTCGGGCTCTTATAAACTCAATTCATCAAAACTTTGTTTCGTTTGTATCTAATATTAGGATTTCTTATTAAATCCCAAATATTTACCGGGTTATTTTTACTACTAGCGGCACTTTACCCGTCTTTTAGTATTAATGTGGGTTAATTATCAAACCCGTTTTCGGGGTGTTACAAGTCTACCCCCCTTAAAGAGGTTTCGTCCTCGAAACCTTGCTTATCTAGTTCATTGAGTTTCTAAACCCAATGCGTTTGACTTGAGTAATCTCTTAAACATTACTCCTACTTTAACCAATTGTTATCATTACCAGAAAAATTATGGTAATGTCTTTTTGGTTACATAACCTCTACGTATGTCATATGACATAATGCAACTTCGAAATAACGTAGTCTCGTTATTTCCACTAGTTCAGTTAACTTAGCGATATTCATCGCTTTCATATACTATCGAATTCTTTATGAATCCATTACTTTGACCCGTTTTAAAGTTCTCTAGTGAAATCTTTCACTTCTAGCAACAATTTCTTTTATTCGTGAACTTATAGCTTTATGATCCCTCAAATAAGTGATCAATATTTTCTGTTAGTGAGGTCTCATGGGCCGTCACTTTATCTCTTGTATCTATATACCTTTGTTGTTTACTTGACCGAGTCGCCAAACTTTGGCCACTTAGTCTCATAGGTTTATAAATTATGTTTATTCTACATTACTCTTCGTAGTGAATAATGTGTTAAACAATTTCTTAATTTGAGTTTCGACCTTAACTGATCTCACTAACTAGACTTATCGGTCCAGTTAATTTGTACCCATCACTCGGGTCGTAATATGATTACTTCACATTACTTCTCTTGACCGTGATCGCGTCACGTCATGTTTAGGTTTGTTCCAACCTTTCTTTTCGAATGTGTCGTCTTGCACTTATCAGTGTCAAGACTTATATCTTTCAAGCTTACTACTTATTCGTCTATCAGAATTCATATTCGTAAAAACGTTATTTCTTACTAAAACCGAAGTTTTAGTTTTAGGATCTTCTCTTTAACTTCTGTCAATTATCCATTCCAGGACATTGACAGTCCAAAATTTATTCTTTTACAGCCTTTGTTTTATGCGGGGATTCTCAATTTATTCCCTTGCTTTGTCTAATTAACCCGTAAGTTTTATCGCTTTGCCCTATAGGCTATTTTATTAGACCTTCACCTCTTAAAGGCTAGGTCCTTATAATCTATTTCTTTTTAGTCGTAACCCGTAGGTCGTATTAGTCTCGTAGACTTTTCCATTGTTTATAACCCCAAGGGTTATGTTGATCCCGTAGATCATTCTTTACGCATGTCTATATTGAAATATATATATAGTGTCAAAGCACTCTTTTTGTGTTTGAAAATCATTTGTTTTCACCCTTGAACTTCATTCGACCTTGACCGTAGTCTAAGGCTTCATTTGTTTACTTCTGGGCTAATCCTCCGACTTTATGACTTCTGACGTTATTTACGCGTCAGTTTGTCTCAAGCTTACCGTTATCCGGCTTGCGCTTACTTATGCCATTAAGCATTTATACTTTATTCAACCCGTTCAACCTCAAAATGGTTGAATATAATTATCAAAATTTCTGTTTACGAAATTTTATGGTCTTTTAGTCATAACTCATAATCCGAGTCTTTTGACTTTAATTTCGTGTTCTCGTTTCTCGGTTTACGCATGTGTTTAATTCTTACCCATCAACCGGGTGTTTTACCGAAGTCGTTATTAGTGCAACCCTCCCGGTATGCATTAAGACCTCGCTTCATTTTTATATTCCGACTTTGTCTTTAAGTTGGACGTTTTACAAAAACGACCCGTTAAGGGACTCATTTGAAATTTCCGGGTTCGAGCGTAAGTACACTCCCTCCCAATACTTGTCTAATCATGCTTGTGTTTTCTGGGTTCGAGTGTAAGTACACTCTCTCCCAATACTTGTTTAACATGCTTGCGTTTTCTGGGTTCGAGTGTAAGTACACTCCCTCCCAATACTTGTTTAATCATGCTTCTTTTTCTGGGTTCGAGTGTAAGTACACTCCCTCCCAATACTTGTTTAACATGCTTCTTTGTCCCTTCACTCGGGCTCATTATCCTAATGTAATACGCTTCCGTCACTCGGTTGTGCGTTTACATTATTATCAAATATTTTGCTTATTTGATTCATTTGGGTACTTTTTACTTAGTCCCATTCACCCCGCACTTACTACATCGGACATAACTGCGCTCATTATAAGAAGCTCATGCTATCATGTGTTCACTACTTACTTGGCCAGAGTAAGCGATCAACACGTGGTACGCGTGACCTTATTATAATTACCACATCACGTCCCATGTAAGTAACTCCTCAAATTGTCTCCATGTTTATGGGTTCATTTGGTAAAACTTTATTTAGTTAACTGACCTGTTGTCCGTGCGGACTGACATGTCTGCCTCGCACTGTTTTCGAGTGTTTAACGGAAGGAATACGTTCGTGTTTTACTAGGGTAGTGTAATTTCGCGCTAACACTTGAAGTTCCGTCAATTCCGACTCGTTCTAACAGCCGGGAATCACCCCGTTCCATCAGATCTGGCCGTTCGTGATGGTTCTTCATAGTTAACTTGAAATCGCACAGATTTAGATGAGATTTTTCCTTAAAATATGTGGAAATCACCCGGATCTGAGTCGTTTATAGTGAACCGAGACCCCAACTTGAAGTTCATAAGAACTCTTGGTGACATCACCTCAAAACGCCTCAAATCCGTAGATTTCACGGTTAGAATTGGAGTTTTGAAAGATAGAATGATGTAGAATCGAGTGTAGATTGTAGAAGTACAAGTTTTAGGTTGAAATCTTACCGGAATCGCGAGGAAATCGAGAGAAAAGGGTCTTGGTGCGCGTTTGGTTGAACAGGAGCTGTCACATCACTGTTCAAGTGATGTGACATGGTATTTATAGGCAACAGAGAAGAGGAGAAGTGTTTTGGCCCGGATAGCCCATCCGTGCGGATGGCCCATCCATGCGGATGGCCCATGCGTGCGGATGGCTATCCGTGCGCATGCCCATCCGTCCGGATAGCTATCCTGACGCTTGGACTTCTCCGTTTTTGATCGTTTTGATAGTTTTCGAAGCGCGTACCTTTCATAATTAATTTATATTATTATTATATTGTTATTATATATATATATATCTCTAGGGGTCGTATTTACGTATCCATAATCCAAAGTTTCGATAAATATCAATCGGTTTCGATTCGAGTATGCGATTATTAGCGACGTTTCACGGCCATCAATGACGGTAGTATAGGTCCTTTCTTGACGTCATCGTGAACGTTATTTCGTGTATTGCCACAAAGACTGACGGGGTACCGTTTACTCGTATTGTCATCATCGTCATGACAACTGGAGCTACAACACTCACCCGAGAGTCCTTGTTAGCGTTAGTTGTTTACGTTCGACACATCACGGCCACTGAGGAGGGTAGAGTAGGTCCTCGCTCAATGTCTCCGTGAGTGTTAGTGTGATAATAGTGTAGTATAGTGATATTGTATTTCGAAAATATGCGATTTATCCTTCGAATAGCGTTATATGCGATATGGTTACATTATGATCCGAATCTCTGGTGCTAGGCGTAACGAGTATAACGAGTAGTAACAACGCACCAAAAGTGCGGGTTGTTACATTCGGGGTCCGGACCGTGGACGCCTTATCGTCCCGCTTTCGTGTGCTGCGGTTGGAGTGTGAGCGGTTTGACAGCTATTTCATGAAGGTCGAGAGAGAAATGCCGGACCTGGTTGAGGATGACCAGAAGGAGGTGGCATTGATCAATTACCGTCATGACGAGGGTCATGAATTCAAGCACGTCGCAGAGTGGGAGGCAATTAGGATTTGGTTTTAGATATATTATGTTTTGGTTTCTTTTTTTAAGTTATGTTTAATGTTTATGTTTGCAATATATATATATATATATATATATATATATAAAATTTTGTCTCCATAACAAAAAAAAATAAACTGTATCACAAAATAAAACAGTATTACAAAATAAAACAGGCCCAAGTATTATAAATTTTATTATTTATGTCCGTTAACAAACGATTTGGGCCGTCCACTTTTAATAATTTAACAGCTCCTGTTGGGCCGTCCACTTTTAATAATGTAACAGCTCATGTTGGGCTGTTAAAGGCTGTAATTTAACAGCTGTTGTTGGACCGTCCAAACGGGCCCAGTTTATTAACCAAGTTAGCTAACATTGTTAACTTTATTAACGGGTACAAAATTAATTTTATCAAATTAATTTTAATATTTAACTATTTTTATTTAACTTTTATTAACCAAGTTAGCTAACCTTGTTAACTTTATTAACGGGTACAAAATTAATTTTATCAAATTAATTTTAATATATAACTATTTTTATTTAACTTTATTAATTAGTTTAATTAATTATATTAATTTATAACTAATTAACGGTTTTAAAAAAGTTAAAAAACTAAATTCACGGTTCACATAGACAAACGGTTAAAAGTCATACATTAAGTTGCACGATACAAGCTAAATATTACAAAATCATTTCGTGAATTACAGATAAATTTTTAAAGTTTCAAACACTGAAAGGTGTTCAAAGTCCTCGTCGTAAAGGATTGCGTAGTCGAGCAGGGCCTCTTCAACAACCTCTTGTTCTTCCATGTTCGGATTATTTTTTTTAACAACTTTGCACACACATAAAAAACGGTTACATTTAAAGCGTAGAAAAGCAAGACGAGTCGTCAAGGCATCGACACTCCGGGACGTCTCTTGTAGGTGAATGCAAAAGTAGTTGAAAACCTGCCCCCAGAAAGCAGCATCGGAAACTGAATAAGTGCCCAGATCACGAGCGGCAGCGTACGAAACGACAGCAGCAATATCTTCCTCGTCGGTCCAAGACTCCATTTTTTTTAGTGAGAACTTTGAGAGGATAATGGGGTTAAATGGGAGGAGTAATGTATGTATTTATAGGTTTGAAATGAGAATGGAGTTAATATTAAATATTAAAACATATTAAAAAGAAGAGTTATTTTATTTAACAGCATTTGGGCGTGGCAAACACCGCCAAAAATACAGTTTATCAGCCATGAATCGTCTATATGACAAACATATTTTTTTTACGTCTCCAGTAATGTTAATTGGTTTGTCCGTAACGAGATGCTCCATAAGCATACACAGATAGACAGCTTCATTGCCTACGATTGACCTGTTAGAAATCACGTAGTTATCGTTTAGCTCATGAGTTATGCAGCATTCTGGTTTGCCTGTCTTTTTCCAATACTGCAAATGCACCAGCAAACCAGTTAAATACACCTTAAGCTTCGTCAACCGTGGAATAATAACTGCTCTAAATTTGTCCAGTCGTCCACAAAAGTCTTCAAAAGGGTACAAAACTAATTCCTGGGATGCCAACTCTAATCGTACCAACAGCCATTCGTTATTGTCAATCGGCAGTGGGATAAACACAAAATCCACGTCAAAAAAGGAAGGAAATGGGTTTTCTTTACCATTTCCATAACCAACCACGCTCTTAGGAACGGATTGTAGTAACGTGTCATAGAATTGCGGTGGAAGAATTGTCCACCGCAAATTTAACGTGGGATCCTTTTGTAGGTTTCTGCTTCTCCAAGCCATTAGTCTTCCAGTCCATCCCTCAATATGCTTTTAATGAATATTATATTAATACAAGTTACATGTAATAAACAATATAAATACAAATTTTGTTAATAAAAAAAGTTCTAATGAAATTACCGTTGCTGTTAGGTAGCCATTACAACGATAGCCTAACAGAGTGCCCCAGAATTTTTGGTCCAACTCCACATAACGACTGAACACAGCTAAATAACAAAATGGGGCGTCCCCATTACTGTAAAATGTTGCAACATCTTTTGACCAATTCTCAGATTCGTCGTCTGGAATTGCCCATCTTCCGCCTCTGTTCGGGTGTAAGCTTTGACGATTAGTTACAAAGTTGTTTTCTTCCGGCACCTGCGGCACAGCCGTTTCAGACGATGAAGTTTCACCCGATTGTCTAGGTGCTCTCCATTTCTTAAGAATCCACGTTGATGATTTACTAACTGGTTGAGAGCAGTATACATCACTCTTGTTTTTGTCAGCCATTATTTGTTTCAAGGGAGTTTCAAGGGGGTTTCAAGGCTTCTCAATGGAGGTGTAACAATATTTTGCGATCTTATTTAACATGAAATGAAATTTTGAATAAATTAATGGTTAAGCCGTTTCAATATACTGCTCGAGTCGTTTCAAGGCACGTGCTCCAATAAAGTAAAAAGTCAAGCCGTTACCATGCAATGCATGTGCCGTTTCAACACTCTCCAATAAAGTTAAAAGCAACTGCCCGAGCCGTTTCATGTAACTGCCCGAGCCGTTTCCAGCTTCTGTCGTTTCATGCTCATGCCGTTTCATGCTCATGCCGAGCCGTTTCCGCTGCAACGCACGTTCTACAATAAAGTAAAAAGTAACTGCCGAGCCGTTTCATGTTACTGTCCAAGCCGTTTCAGTTACTTTTTTATGCCGTTTCCAATGCATGTCCAAGCGCTTTGACTGCTCGTGTTCCAATAAGGTACTGTTCCCCGTCAGACGACATTCAAGTCGGGTCAACAAGAACGGGTCAGACGACATTCAAGTCGTTTCCCCCCATGTGACAAACACCAAAACACAACACTTTGAACTCACTTTGAAACTTTTCTCCACTTTGGACCAAAGCAAAGTACTTGAAGACCCAACGTTGAAGATCCGAAAGATCGTTGACTCGTCTGGGACCACTAATCACACTTCTTCGACATTAGTTGTGGGCCCCCCACTATGGACTTCAACCGACACGTGAACATGCCAAATGATTTCGGGAACATGCCAAACGTCCAAGAGATGGAAGAAGCTTTCATGGATCCCCCTTCATGCCCGGTAAAATGTTTGCGGCTTATTGAACAAAAGATAAGATTTAAGATTTTTATTTGAATTTGTGTACTTTTTTATTTATTTTTTCTTTTTATGTAGCAAATAAACATTAAAGTACGACAAAAGTGGTTGGTTTTACAAAAATTGCGTGAAGTGATGACTCCGGCGGTTGAAACAGCTATTAGGCAGACGTGTTTCGGTCCATATTTAGACAATAGATGCACCATATGTGATAGCCTTCTTTTATATGGCGTTGCACAACTGCAAATACCGACTCCTACTCCCCGTCTTGGTATTTCATATAGATTACGAGGGGAGCTATTTACATTCACTCCTAAACAATTTTGTTTAATAACGGGGCTACGTTTTGGGCACAGTTCTTGGGCACCTATAGACCATATGAACTCCTTTAAGAACAAATATTTTGAACCTGGATCAAATGTTAGTTTTGGGAGAATAATTACTTTATTCGAGAACATTAACCAGATTAACGATAATGACGCCACGAGGATATGTCTCCTCATGCTAATCGGTCAAGGTTTTTTGGGTTGGCAAAACACCAATGTTGTTGATAATTTGCTTTTAGACCTTGTGGATAATTTAGAAGCATTCAGACAGTATCCATGGGGTAATTATTTTTGGGAAAGTACTTATACTGCCATATATAATTTGCACAATCGACAAAAAGAAGACGCTAAAGGTTTTTCTTTGGCTGGATTTGTCTGGCCCTTAAAGGTACCCGTGAATGTCAATTAATATTGTTATTTCGAAAACCATATAAAATTTCAATATATTCTTTTGTGTAGATGTGGGTGTTGGAGATTTTTCCTGAATTTAAGAATTCAACGGAATGGTTTGAAGGTGAGACGATTCCAAGATTTTTGGGATGGAAAGAAGGCAAAAAGTTTATGAGGGGCACTGTGGACCGATTGCTTAAACTAGCTGCAAAGGTTAAAATTTTACATTTAATTGTTTTACTGTTTATAAATTTTTAATTTTTTGTATTTTTTTTTAGTAGCTTTTCATACCCAAAGTAATAAAGATTAAAAATTAAACATAAACATTTTTATTGTTTATATTAATAAAAGTAAACTGCCATTTTGCAAAAAATATGAGTTTTGGGCTAAATTTGCAAAATTGACAAACGAACAGGGACTAAAACTGGAGAGAGAAATATTATTATTTTATTAATTTTTTTTGTTATTTATAACATTGCAGAGACGTGAATATAGGCCATCTTTGGTTATATTGCCCACTGAAAATGAGTTGCAAAGCGCGTGGTATTTGTCTAGTTCAGATTATTTAGACGCTGATCGTCGGATGTATGCCAGTGCAATGCCGGGCGAGAATCCGGTTCAAATGGCCACGGAAATACCCATTCAAATGCCCACAGGGTTCACGGGTCCAATTCAACCAGAAATGCAGGCTGCCCCCGGTGTAAACACACAAGAACATATAGCGTCTGCAATAAACAATTTGTTTGGTGACGATGGGGCGAATGAAGGTTATAATCGGGCATCGGATCGACAGGAGATTCCACAACAAAATTTTGTTCCCCCTATGACCCCGTTTCGAGCAAATTACGAGAATGAGCTGATTTCACAATTTAGATCACTCATGGACGAGAGGCTGCTAGAGAACAACCGGAGACTGACTGATATGTTCATGTCAGAGTTTTCACAATCATATCGCTGTTCCCCAAAACAAAAAACTGTCAGGACTCCCGTACGAACGCCAAAAGAACAGGCACACACTCAGAGTGATAATGTAATGTGCTTTCTGAATAATTTTTTTTATTTTATAATAACAATATCTACTAATAACCGTTAATTTAACTGACATGCTTTGTTGTAGGCTGTTGCAGATTCATTTATCAATTACGATAATGCCGATAATGCATACCACGTCTCTTTGAGCCCCATGGTGAACGTACATCTTGTAAGTTTTTTCATTTTATATATTTTAATTACTGGTCATATTTTTATATTACCACTATAAATATATAAAATTTCAGTACGATTTAATTGTGTAAAAGAAAGTTAATTAAAATATATTTTATAAAGTGAAATTAATACGTATATACAATATTTGTAGAATGAGGATCCTGAATTAATCAAAATGAGACGATCCGAAAGGCTTGTAAAGCCCGCATCAGCTTTGCTATCCCCGTATGTGGCTTACAAAAGATTGAAAAAAAAACAAGCCCAAAGGTTAAGGAATGAGGATAGACAAATTGAGTTCATCAAGACGTGGTATCCAAATAGCGGAAGTAAACATCTTTCCCTAATAGTGGGGAATTCCGTCGGTCCAAAATTTTGGGGGTCGTTGCTGGGCCAGGAAGGTAGCGGCTGGTTAAGCGATGATGTAAGTAATGGCATCTGTATATAACAACCATAAAATAAATAAATTTATATTTTTTTGTATATTGTTTTCAAACTAACTTATCAAGTTTAACAGCATATATTTGGGTGGATGATCCATTTGTATCATTCAAGAAAAGAAAGTGATCGCTGGAGTATTCTACCCCCATATTTTCAGAATTATTTTCGATCGCGGTCCGTCGACCAGAACTGTAAAGGTTACTTCACTGGGCAGGTTGAACCTTTTCCATCAATACATACTGTTGACGAGGTAATGTGGAACGAACATATTAATTACTAGATAAATGTATTTCTTATTGAATTCATTTAATATTTTGCGTAATAATTATATAGGTTTACGTACCGTTGTTTATAGAAGGCCTTCACTGGTTTTTAGGCGTTTTCAACCTTGTACATTACAAGCTGACGATATACGACAGGTATTAACCCGATTTAACTGATTAGTACTCCAAAATACATGTTGCTAACTGTGTTAATTTGTTGTTGTTTTAGCCTTTTATATGCTATGGAAAAGGAAAGAACGGAAGTGGTGTGTCATATAAATTTTGTGTTTGACCATTGGCTACGAATTCATGGTTATAATGCCCACAGACCACTACCGTTATATTACCCCTTCGAGGTTATTTACGCGACCGATGCTCCTCAGCAGTCCGGACCTTTGGGAGACTGTGGAGTTTGGGTTTGCATATTTATTGAAAGGTTGATAAATAAAAAACCGTTGAACGATGATGAAGATACCCAGAAAACAGCGGAACGAATGAGACGTCAACTAGCTTTACTATTTTATGATTCCGTGTTACCCGATAGTACAAGTGAAGTCTTTGATGATGATGATGAAGATCCCGTAATTGTAGGATAATTGTATTGTTTCTTTTAAAAATTAAATGAATTTGTACTGCTGCCTATGTCTATATATATGTGTGTTCCACCTTTATACAAAGACATATGTGTTATAAAACATTTACCAATGACAAGCATTCCTCCTTCCGTACAACACACAGTTTGGATCAATCAACATGATCGGAATCGCCAGTGGTCTCCAAATGTTCTTGAATTTTACTACGATGGGGATAATACTACTTGCTTTTCTTCATACACGGGGACAACAGCACTAGGAAAAGCTTGGTGGGGGGGGGGGGGGACTGCTTGGATTTACTGGAGCGGGTTTTATTCAAAAAACGGTACATTAATAATAAATATTTTCGGAATAAAAATCAGTTTCATTATTTTTGTATTAAATAATTTACCGTTATTTCTTAGCACGTAAAAGCATGGTGTAACAAACTCATGTATGAACGAGAGATTGAAATAAATTCAAGAACGCTGTCATCAAACGATTATCGTTGGACAGTTCTACCTCCAAATTTCTTCGACATGTTAAATGAACAAGATATTGATGCAACCAGATACGGAGATGGTTCTACAGCAACATATCCTCCATTCTGGGAAATTGATACGGTATACTTAATCAATTTTTTTATTTTATTATATCCGTTTTTTATAAAGATTTTATATTTATTGTTCTTTTACTTTGTAAATACTTATACCATATATACCAAAGCACAAGGCTCGTTCTTACTCCACACCTATTTAAACACATGTTGCTCCACTACTCAATTGACATCCCCCTTTTTTCTACCTCATGGCGAATCAAGAACACACCATTCATCTACACATTCATATCAACGTCAACATTTCCCAAACATTTAACCACCCAAACCCACCCTCAGATAACCCCGAACCAAACAATTCCCAAACTCGTAACCCCCCAAACCCGGTGCAACAGCCAACACGTGAAGCACCAATTAGCGGTTCAGGTCAGTGTCAGGCGCTTGTGCCGTTACCTAACACCGATGAACGACAACGTCCTTTGGACCAGATTATTCCACAACAATGTTTGACGGCTACTGCTGACGAAGACTCAGAGGAGGAACTGGATTTTGAAAGACTGAACGACGAAGTGCGTTTTGAAGCTTATTTTGCGGAAATGGAAGAGTCAGACGAGTATGATTCTGAATCGGAAGACCATTCCGGTTATTAGTTAAATGTCAGTGTTTTTTTTTTTTAATAAGAACTTAAACATGTGTTTAAAACGTGTTTGATGTAATATTTACAAACTAAAAGAACAATAATATTTTTTTTATAATATTTTTATAATATTTTGTTTCTGAAGCGTTTTGAAGCCTATGCTTCCTGTTCGACTAATACAGGCATACAGCCCACGCGCCTCTATGCTTCCAGCCCACTGACAGCCCACGAGTCCACGAGCAGCCCACGAGTAGCCCACCAGCCTCAAGCCCACTAACAGCCCATGCTTAAATAAAACAAACCCACTAACAGCCCATGCTTAAATAAAACAAACAAATATAAGTTATAAAAGAAATAATATCTATAAAAGTGAAAATATATGTTTATTTTTAACAAGATTATTCACTTTTTGCAGGTATACATTCCTATACCGGACAAGGATCAAAATTGGTTGCTTTTTAAAATAAATCTAAAGTCACTAGAATTAAAAAAAAATTTGCCAATAGTTGTGACACGATTAATTGCGGAGACTCATTTTGCGTACACAAAAGAGTACATCAAATTGTACTAGAATTTGAATCTCTATTTTTGTGGTTTCTCGGACGTATATCGTACTGGCAACACTCACAAATATATGAGACGCGTGCCATGCAAATAGTAGGGGATTTCGTGTGGCCTGATCAAACAGATCGTATTGGCAGAAATGCAGGAGTCATCATATGTATGCTAATGGAAAAACTTGTTCGGGATCTTTCTTTAACATGGAACGAAGGAAACCTTCAGGATGCTTGTTTCAGATACAGACGATACATGGCAGATGAACTCTACGCCGGGCGCTTCACACTTGTTAATGTTTAATGGTTCTATGTATGCATGTAATATAATAAAAAATAATAACATATTGTAATGAAATGATTTTCAATATTAATTATTTGAAACTAAATAGACTTACTACGTTATTTGAGAAATTGAAATACACAAAATAAATTAAAGTATTAAAAGTCTCCCAGGTTAAAAGACGGATACATATAATTAGACGGAGATTGTGTATTAAAAGTCTCCCAAATTAAAGTATTATCAGTTTCTTTCCCTTTCCCTTTGTCTGGGCCTTTGCGAGTACGAATTTCTGACGACATGGGCTGCCGACAGACATCCCGATGATGACCATAGGAGTTACACCGGGAACAATACAGGGGAGTAGGTTCTTCCCCGCGGGATAAGATACGGTGGTTTTCTCGAGGACGACCGGCCTGGCGTTTTGTCATATGCGGCGGTTGAAGATTGATAAGGTCTTCTGGAGTCTCCCATTCAGATCTATGAGGAAGAGGATTAATCGCTTCTTCATAAGTTTTTTTATAGACTTCGTTTGAGTAACACGGGAAGCAATACTTACTGCAGTCGGTTTCACCTAAAAATTTTGACACGGCAATAACATGCCCGCAAGGTAAACCAGAAACCTGCCAAACTCGGCAACTACAACTTCCATTAACAAAGTCAACTAAACCCCCCTTTCCACTGTCTGCGACAGAATAACTGTTTAACCCAATCCCAGCAACTGTCCAGCTTCTAGACCCTTCAATTTTTTTAAAAATTTTCTTCTGTGCCCATTGTGTAAGTAAATGTTTTTCAGAAATACCTTGCAAGCGGCGATCGTAAAACCATTTTTGTACAGATTGCCGGAAGAACTCTAAGAGTTGCGTTACCGGCATTTTACGCGAGTGTCTAGATAAAGCGTTAATAGACTCCGCGCTGTTAGATGTCATATAATGATATCGATTGCCTAGGCAATGCGCCCTTGCCCATCTACCAAACCCAATACTTGTTAGAGTGCGACGTACCCTAGGAACGGCAAGACAAAGAGCATCGAATGACTCATTAAAATCAGACAATCGGTAGGATTTGCATGTCTTCCACCACAGCTTCTCATTTTCCTTTTTTTTTATCTGATGGTAAACGGAGGTTCATCATTAAATGACGACAGCATAACCCGTGATAAGCATGTGGAAAGACGTTTCTAACAGCTAGGTGTATAGAATTCGCTCTATCCGATATTATCGCCATGTCAGGTATTTCACCGATACATTCTTTAAGCTTAGACAGAAACCATGTCCAAGATTCACCATCCTCTGATTTTCCTATTCCATAGGAAATTGGTAAAATTTGGTTGTTTCCAATCCATCCCAACTGCTAAAAATAACGTCCCTTTAAATTCACCCTTTAGGTGTGCAGCATCAATGATCACTACCGGTCTTAGATTACGGATAAAGGTACGAATCTGAAACAAAATTATTTAAAAAACGTCAACAAGATGTATTTTGACGAAAAAAACAGAGACTGCTGTAACTTACCGCAACACCAATCGCGACAAAGACCATTTCAAACCGACGTTCGTCATCAGTCTTGATATGAGTGATAGAACCTGCATTTACCCGCTCTAAATTGTAACAGTAAAATGGTAGTTCTGCAAACGAATTTCTGCTTGTTCCTTGTAAAACCTCTAGCGCCAGACTTTTTCCACGTCAAGCTTGACTAGTGGTTATCTCAACTTGAAATCTTTGTCTAAAATCTTTCACTATTTCATTACAACGATATATTCTACCACTATCTTTTAAAGGTTCTTTTAAATAGTGAGCAACAACCTTTGGGTTTGCCTGACGAAGATGTGGGTACGTTAGCGTCTTCGAGCATGTGTGTTTATCGTTAAAACTCTTAACAAAAAACACCCCACTATCCCCAAAACTGTATGCACGAAAACGCCAAACGCATCCGTCCACCAAACATGACACTTCGTACCGTGTTTTAGAAGATCTATCTACTTTAAACTCAAAGCGTTCTAACAAACATTTTTTTCCCAACTCAAGTTTCATGTCTTCTTTGTTATTAAATACGTGCCCTTGTTCAAAAGTAATTGATGAAGATGGCAAACAATTTTCAAATGAATTATCAGGAGTTGGCTGGTAGTCGTTTAAAACATCATAGTTTTCTTCGTCGGTATATAGATTCAAATCAGGAACTGTAAATTTTTTTGGAGAAGAAAAACTAGATGACCCAGCACAAAACCCTTCAACGACATATAATTTATAAATTTCAAAAATATTTTCCATAGCAAAATTATAAAACATTTCAACATCATCATCGTTTATTATATCGATTGGATCACTAAAGGAAGACAAACGATACGATAACTTCGTAATGTTTGTAGAACTACACATGTTTGACACTTTACTTAGAAAACCAGTGTATGAAAGGTTGGGTTCAACTTCTAAACCACGTCTACTTGAATCAGCATGAGCAACATACTCCAACTTTCCGTTAACGATTTCCCACTTTCCGCCGGTGTATACAACCAAACGAATCTTCATAATTCTAAGTTGATAAGTTCCTTACAAAAGATAACCTATAAATCAGACAAATATATACCAAAATATAAATAAATAAAATAATCCATTGAACCGGCTCGGACACGTTGAACCGGCTCGAACCACAGCTATACCGGCTTGGCCAGGTGTACCGGCTCGGAGCAGTTGAGACGGCTTGGACAGTTAAACGACCCGGCTCGAACCAGCTGAACCGGCTTGGCATGCAGAACTGGGGTCCACGTGTGTACGGGTAACGGCTCGGCTGGAACCTAAGTACACGGCTTGGCTCGTGGAAAGAACTCGGCTAAGATCTTTCAACGGCAGCCGACTGTAACGGCTTGGCTAAGATCTTTCCACAATGTCGGACACGTGGCGTCTTCAGAAGCAACCTCAAGCCGTTACAGGCTTTGTCGGACACGTGGCTATCAAGGAATGGCTGGCCGTTAAAGGGGAATCTTGTGCCGTTTCAAGATGCTGAAACGGCTCAGCGAGGGGTGTCACATGGCCAAAATTGAAATAACGGCGTTGACTTGGCTATTTTCGTGATTTTCCCAAATATAAACTAGAAAACCCACAAAACAAGAAATTCCCCAAAAGATGATGACACCCAAATGGAAGACGAAGAAAAGGGTCGTAGTCTGGTTGTGACATGGATAAAAGATTAGAAGATTCTTTTGGCTTTCAAAATAGAAAACGGGTCTGAATTTTGTTATGCCGACGATGTGGAATAACAAAGGTTAACTTTAGGGTTCCATGGATGAATAGAAAAAAGAAAACGACAGAATGCTGGCCGGATACCAATCTTCTTCTCTTCATCATCTTACGGTGGCGGGTATGGAGGAGGTGCAGGGCTGGGTGTCTGGGTTAAGAGAAATAGTGGAAGAGAGTGTTTTTGGGCTTTTCATAGAAATGGATTTGAAACCCTTTGTATTTTCGATTCTCACTTTGAATATAACAATGAGATTGATAGCTCTGCCATATATTGCAATTAGGGTAGGGTAAGAATTCCGATTCTAGCACTTAAATTATATGCCGTTACCATGTTTGTTGTTACTTTTAAATTCTGTTTAAAACTGATCCGGTTCCGATATCCGTTAACTTTCACCAAACCAGAAAGGTTCCAGAACGGTGATCCTGGTTCCAATCGCTTAAACGTAATTTGTGTTTTTAAGATTTACTCTGAATTCTTGGACTCTTATAAAAGGATTGAATTTGCCTACACTTGATTAAACTTCGGAAAACATTTGTTGTTTGCAAATATCTTTTTTAACAAAAAGTATTGAATTCAAAAGTCAAATTTGAAGTTTGTTTGGTTTTTTGAGGGTGATAAACAAAAGGCATTTGAAGTTGTTGAATTCCAAAGTCAATTTTCAAATTTGAAGTTTGTTTTTTGTTTTACGGTGCGGATTGTTTTTCAACAGAGTTTTTAAGGGTAAATTTCTTTCTGAGTCCCTGTGTTTTATAGGGGTAATTTGGTCATTTAACAAAACTTAACAACAAAATTATAACTGGGTTAGAAATTTGGACTCAAATGGTTAAAGAAAATGCTTATGGGGACTCAGGTCGTTAAACTTTTTGCTTTTGAACTCAACTAGTTAAAACCCATAAAACACAGGGACTCAAAAAGTAATTTACCCTTGTTTTTATATATACATAGCCCAGTCCTACTTTAGGTTATCTATTTTTAGTCCTCGATTTCCTGCTTATAAAAATTTTTTAGATCCATCACCGTTTATAAGAAAGACTTTTAAAAAGAGCCTTGAGTCTTTAGTGCGTCTTGAGCCCTTAAAAGATTGAGTTGCCGTGATTACTAGGGGGTGTTCAGAATTCGAAAAATTCAAAATTCGATTATCAAGAATTCGTTTCGATTATAAAAATTCAAATTCGATTCAATTCGAGTCAAGTAAATCCAATATGAATATATAATTTCAAATTCGATTCGTTTCGATTCGAAATTCGAATAAAAATTATACATTTTTATTTATTTTTTTAATATATAATACATATATAACTTTGATTGGGCTATACTATAAATTATTTACAAAATTTATTCCATGTATTAAAATTACCTATTACCAAACCCACTACATGACCCATAACTAAATCATAAGTAACAAATCTATCAATAGCTTTCTAACCCTAAAAATATTAACTTGTAATGTGAATGGTTATTCCTGACTTCTCGTTTTGAATTTTCGACTTATGGTACTTTATTTGGAACTTTTTAAAGTGATACTTTAAAATTTATGTTTCATTTTGATAGTTTTTTACATGTTTTAAAAGAATCTGCATCAAATGAATTTATTCGAATTCAATTTGAATTTGAATTTTTAATCAAATATGAATCCGATACAAATTGGGTTTTTTATTTGAATACGAATTCGAATCGAATTGGGTAGATTTTAATCGAATTTGAATCAAATTCGAATTCAAGGAAAAATAAAAATTATTCGAATAATTCGAAAATTCGATTTAATGAACACCCACTACTCTCAACGTCCAAAATTTCCATGATCATTCCGGATTTTTATTGAAACACTCCGAATTTGCTTAACCCTATATCCAAGCAAACTAATGGGCCCACACTTAAGGGCAACCTGTAAGAGACTAAAGATGAGATGCGGGAATTTAAAAGGGCAACTTGTAAGACTAAAAATGAGATGAAGGAATTTAAAATTTAATACTTATGATTTTTTTTTGTGCTTTGAGTATGTTCCTAAACATGAATCAAACATGGCATTTGATTGTCAAGAACTCTTACTATCAATCTTGGATCCCGAGACTACTACACACACTCTAAGATGGATGATGGATGATAGTGGTGGATGTGGGTTGTAGTGGTGGTGGAGTGTGGGTGAAGTGAGAGAGAGGTGGTTTGCCAATGGATGCCTTTGAAGTGAACCAAACACCTCTATTTATACCCTGCACAGACACCGGACACGGCCCCGTGGCCATCCTTTTTCTCTTTCTTCATTAATTGCAATTTGTCTGCATTAGCTCCACACGGCCCCGTGTTCGCTGGGCACGGCCCCGTGTGCAGAAGCGTATCTGTACTATCAAGATTTGCAAGATTCTGCGAATCTTAGCGTTGACCACGACCCGTGTTGAGCTGGGCACGCCCCCGTGTTGGGAATAGAAGCTTCTATAGCTTTGTCCTTTCTGCAGATGACTGGCCACGCCCCCGTGTCCGCTGGGCACGGGGCTATGGTCAGCCTTCTGTTCTCTTGTTTTTGCTTGGGAAGATGTTGTCGAGGGGTCGGGCATGCCACGTTTATTCCTTTTCTTGTATTTATGTTAGATTTTGCTGCATATTTGTTCCTTTTGTTCATTTACACTCATTTAGTCCTGAAAATAGAAAAGGAAGACAAAAGCACATTTTTTCCAACATTAGTACTAAAAAAGGGTTAGTTTTATGCCTCAATTGATGTAATTTATATGTTGCATTTTACACACATCACATGTGTCTATGTTTCATATGTTTCTTATTCAAATCAACAACATGCAAAATGTACGTGTTGCAATGTGTTTCATATATTTGTATCTATTGTTTCATATACATGTATCTACTTGTTACTCGTTTTGTGTCTATTGTTTCTAATGTGGATCCATTGGCTGACCGGTTCCCCACGACCATGAGTTGAACTAGGTATCGCTAACATCATTTAGATTCGCTCCCCGGGGCTTGAATCTTATGTGTGTCTATTGTTTAATTATCATTATGTCGCATATCATTTTTTATTGTGGTTATTGTTGGTTTGTTATGGATATATCATTTACACTTGAGGTTGCAAGTTAATTTATTTTAAAAATAATAAAGCAAAAATGTTTTATGTAAACTTAGATCTTTTCACCAACTTTATGTTGACCTAAAAACTATTTTTACTCATGATATAAGTAACCAAGTGTGACTGAGTTGAAGATGAAAATTAGATTTTATTATGTGTTTTATGACTTTGGAATTTTGTATGGATTATTTAAGATTTCTATGATATGTGCGACATTTTAATTTAGACATATTTTGAACATTTAAACTTATAATAGTTGTCATGAGCTATGAAGAATCATCATACTCAGACCAATAATCCGCTGCGGGTCAGGATATGATATAAATCTTCTAAAGATGAGAATGTTAGGGGCGGATCTACCATTGATCAAGGGGTAGCCTCCGCTACCGCTTGGTCGGAAAATTTTTGACGTTTTTAGTGTAAATTTTTGAAAAATTTGACGTTTTTTCGATTTCGTTACCGCTTATTTATAAAACGTTCCCGCTTGGTCGGAATCCTAGATCCGCCACTGGAGAATGTCTTTTATTTTCAACTTAAAAAATAGTCATACATCTAAAGATGAAGATGTCTTTTGCTTTCAACTCAAAAAATAGTTATACCTTTACTTTTTCGGACCAATAAAGAAAGGGATATCATTTGAATTCTCTCTTCTATATTCTCCTTTGGCCTCACTTTCACTTTTCGGAACAATAAAGAAAGGGATCAAAATCATTTGAATTTTCTCTTATATCTTCTCCTTTTGCCTCACTTTAAGTATATCTCCGTTCTTTTCTGTTCACTTTGAAATATATATCCTCATATTCCTCTCATTCTTAAGTTTCAAACCATATAAAAAAAAAGAGAATAATGGTGGTGATACAACATGACCATCTCTTAACTCTTATAGATTTAAATCCAAAATATCCACACGACGAACAAGTATATGATGATGAGAAAGATTTGATTAGCAGTCAAGCCTTTCAATGTTCATGTGGTCGGTGCAATAAAAAAATCACCTATTTCCACAGGTATTTTTATAAGTGTAATCAATGTGACTACTCACTCCACAAATTATGTTCAGAACTTCCCACCACACTAAAACATGCATCCCATCTTGAACATACTCTTTCCCTCTTTCAAAATGAACCACGACAGAAGTGTCATGTGTGTGAATGTACTATTTGGGATAAACAACTTTGTTATTACTGTTCTCCATGTATGCTAAACATATGTTTAGCTTGTGGTACGAATGAGGTACACCACCGTACTATTTATCACCCTAGCCACAAACATCCATTAGTTCCTACAAGTAGGCCGATTTTGGTAGCATGTGACGCTTGTGGGGAGGAACATAAAGGGGTATTTTATCAATGTATCACATGTTTTCTATGTTTCATCCATGAGGACTGTGTTTTTGGTCTGAAAAGGTTGCTTATTCAACATGGTACATGTGATAAATTCTTTCATACTCATCCTCTCATCCTCACCTACGGATTTCCAAGAGTAGATCAACAAGCTAAATTTTATCCTAAATGTAGGGTATGCGACAAATCCTTTTCTGGTTATGAAAATCTTTGGGTCTATAAATGTGAAAAATGTAGATATTATACTCATTTTGGGTGTGCATATTTAAGAAGCAAGAACTCCCAAGAAGGTAATTCTAATTCTTACTACATTACTATTGGGATGGAATAATTATTGCAACACAATGTTTGATATTATATCTTTATTCCTCTGTATACTATTTATGTTAGTTTTTAGGGCGTCATTTAATTTATCCATAAATCCCCCCTTTCACTTCTATCATCCATTTACTATCATAGGCAAAAGATCAAATACAAATACTATTATCATACAAAACGTACGAATAGGGAAAAAGGTAAAAAACACGGTAGCATTTTCGTAATTATTTACTCGTATAGTAATTATCAAAATTACCCTAGGGTAGGGTAATTTTGATCTTGTAGGGTAATTTTGATCTTATAGAGTATCATAATTACTCTATAAATGATCTTTTATGGTAATTTTGATCTTGTAAGGTAATTTTGATCTTGTAGGATAATTTTGTAGAGTATCATAATTACTCTACAAATGATATTCTATAGTAATTTTGAACTGTATGTTGTTTGATAAACTTGCAAAGTAATTTTGATACACTTGTAGAGTAATTTTAATAATTACCCTACAAGATCAAAATTACCATACAAGATCATTTGTAGAGTTATTTTGATAATTACCCTACAAGCAAATAATAACAAAAATGTCATCGCGTTTTTTTTTTTCATGCCTTTTGTACGTTTGTACGCTAAGACTCTTTGTACCTGAACTTAACTCTAGTATCATATACGTATGTTTCTTTTTTTAAATAAATTTCTTTTAACACCTTAATTCTACATTTATTTTACACTTGCAAGGATTTGAACCCACAAGACCACAATAACTAGAACACTAGGTAATTATATCATATTAAGTCACCAACTTTAACCCTACTTGTTTGGTTGAACTTAATTTACATCCATTTTTTTCGATTCCTTGTCCCATTTTTGGATGAACCAATCACCAATCAAATTAGACAAGAATGTTTGAAAAACGCTTTTTTAATATTTTTTTTATAGAAAATTGTTTTTAGTTATCTTTTTTTTTAACTATTTTTTTCATTTTATGTTAGATATCACGAGCAAGCGTATATAAAACATGAAAAGACATCTAAAAGAAAATGTATTTTTTCTATAAAAAATAGACTTATATGATTTAATTAATCACTAAGCAACTGTTTAAAGATAAAGTAAACTAGTAAGAAATTAGAGTGTGTATGGATGTAACACAATTAAATTTTCTTTCTGTAATGTATAAATGGTTAAATTAATTGATAGAGGTGTTAATTATTTAGTAACCACGTATCTTATGTACTATATATATCAGCTGCCAGTCGTATAACCCCAGAGAGATACAAAGATGATCATGGTGGTGTTCTCCATCTCCCGCTCTCTGAACAAAACTACGACAAAGTCATAGACTTCTTTTTCAAAGAAGGGAATTATGAGAGCAGCATAACTCATCATAGTCATCAACATCCGCTAATTCTTGTTGATGCGCAATGCAATGACGTTACAACTATGACTCGGAATGATGCATTATGCAATGCATGCTTGATATCAATCATGGAGAACACGACGTTTTACAAGTGCAAATTTAATGGCCAAGGATGCAACTTTGTTCTCCATGAGTGGTGCACCCGCTTGCCTCCTGAATTAAAAGGCCACAAATATCACCAAAAACACACCCTTCTTCTCTTGCCAAAAGCAGGCGCTGAGTTCCTTTTGTTCAGGTGTGATGTCTGCGACGATGATCATCGCAATGGGTTTGCTTACTCGTGTGTTCAATGTAATTACAAAATTGATGTTTTCTGTGCATTCACACGTGCAAAAATCACACATAAATCTCATCCAAATCACCTACTTTCAACCACTTCTCCGTTTTATATATATAGTGAAGTCGACTATTGTCGTATGTGTTTGTCCGGTTTCGCGGAGAACGATGCAATTTCATTCGGTTGCAGACCGTGTAGGTTTAATCTACATGCTGGGTGTGCTTTGTTATTGCCCGAGACAATTAGGCACAAGTACGACAAGCACCCGCTGAGCCTAGCTTATGCCCCAGTTGAAAACCATGAGGGTGATTATTTCTGTGAAGTTTGCGAGGAGGAACTTAATCCTAATGCTTGTTTCTATCATTGCCATGAATGTGTCCAGTCCATACATACGACTTGTGCTCCGTTAGCACCTCAAAGCAAGCCATACCTTTATGGTGGCTTAAGGGTTCTTCGTACTCATACAAAAACAGGAGGCGTTTATAAAACTGAGCATCACCCACACCCTCTTTCATTTCTCGTAGGGACAACAAGTGAAGGTGATTGCACCAAGTGTGGTAGATCAATGGTCTATTATTATATCTTAAAGTGTTTAGAGTGTAAGTTTGTAATCCATGCAAGATGTTAATTAACATAGTACCTCATTACTTGAGGTATCAATAAGAATTATCTATCTGTATTGCTGATAATAAATCATGTTTATATATATAGTTTGTTTATTATTATTGATAGTGTTTTAACATTTATGATTCCTAGTTCCTTTTATTGCATCAAACTGGTTGTTGTTGTTTGTTGGTGACGAAGTAAGCTTATTAGTCCGATGGATGATCAGATGGAATTTTTAATAAAGACGGAATTTAAATAGAATCTAATTATTATATCTTCTTCATCAAGATCTCTAGTGTTAAAAATTTAAAAATACTATACTATACTGCAACTTCAAATCCTTTTTCACCTGAATGTTTATTTGACTGATCTTATTATACATGCAGTTGAGGTTTGAATTTTGGTGTGTTGCATTTGGTTTTTGGTGTTTATTGTTGGTTATTTTTGTTTTAATGAGTTTTAAAATCTTTATTTTTTTATCGTTACGTATCATATTATAGCGTATCGTGGCGTATCGTATCACATTTTTTACTTTTTAATATTTCATCGTGACGTGTCGTATGATATCGTATCATCCTTGTACCGTATCGTGTCATATCGTAGTTGTATTTTGTATTATTTTTTATGTCGACGTATTCACAACGTGTGATAATATTATACATTATACGTAACAAAGCAAACCAATCTAAACAGTAAAAAACGTAAAACGTAAAACGTACAAATTTTAACGTAAAACGTAAAACGTAAAACGTACAAATTTTAACGTAAAACGTAAAAATTTTAACGTAAAACGTAAAAAGTTTAAAAAATCTGAATTTAAAAATGCTTTTAATAAAAAAAATTATGTTTAAAAAATAAAAACTAATATGATAAAGTGATACTTTAAATTTTATGTTTCATTTTGATAGTTTTTTACATGTTTTAAAAGAATCTGCATCAAATGAATTTATTCGAATTCAATTTGAATTTGAATTTTTAATCAAATATGAATCCGATACAAATTGGGTTTTTTATTTGAATACGAATTCGAATCGAATTGGGTAGATTTTAATCGAATTTGAATCAAATTCGAATTCAAGGAAAAATAAAAATTATTCGAATAATTCGAAAATTCGATTTAATGAACACCCACTACTCTCAACGTCCAAAATTTCCATGATCATTCCGGATTTTTATTGAAACACTCCGGATTTGCTTAACTCTATATCCAAGCAAACTAATGGGCCCACACTTAAGGGCAACCTGTAAGAGACTAAGGTTCTGTTTGTTTTTGCTTATATCGTCTGTAAAGAGCTTATGTCTGCGGGCGGGCAGACATAAGCCCTTGAAGACTGTTTGTTTAAAAAAAAAAGAAGATCTTCAAATGTCTTTTAATAGCTTAAAAAAAAGCTATGGATAATAGCTTCACAAACAAATCAGATCTTCACACACACCCTTCTTCTTCTTCCTCTTCTCCCCTGCCACCACCACCACCGCACCACCTCCGCCACCACCACCGCACCACCTCCGCCACCACCTCCACCACCACCATCGTCAAAACCCACCACCACCAAACCCATCACCACCAAACCCATCTGTGAGAGAGAGAGAGATCTGTGAGAGAGAGAGAGATCGGTGAGAGAGAGACCGTAGAGAGAGAGAGACCTGTGAGAGAGAGAGAGATCTGTGAGAGAGAGAGAGACATGTGAGAGAGAGAGAGATCTGTGAGAGAGAGAGAGACCTGTGTGAGAGAGAGAGAGAGACCTGTGTGATGGCGGAGGTGGTGCGGTGGTGGTGGTGGTTGTAGAGAGAGAGAGAGAGTTCTGTGAGAGAGAGACCGTAGAGAGAGAGAGAGAGGCGGTGGTGTGATGGCGGAGGTGGTGCGGTGGTGGTGGCAGAGGTGGTGCGGTGGTGGTGGTGGTGGTTGTAGAGAGAGAGAGAGTTTCTAGAGAGAGAGAGCAGAGAGAGAGAGCTTGTGTGTGTTGTGTGGTTGAAGTTGTTTTTGAAGAAAAAAAACAAACCCTCTTCTCCTTGCAGACTGTAGACATTTGGGTCACATCTTCTCTTGCAGATGCCTGCAAATGTGGTTCGCAGACTACAGACATTTTACATCTAAAAAAATAAACAGCACCTAAATATGAGATGAGGGAATTTAAAAGGGCAACTTGTAAGACTAAAAATGAGATGAGGGAATTTAAAATTTAATATTTATGATTTTTTTTTGTGCTTTGAGTATGTTCCTAAACATGAATCAAAGTCCTGTTTAATAGTTGTCGCGATGTGGGAGTTTTGCTTAAGAAAGTTAAAGTTTGAGATGTTTTTTTATAAGATTTTTCAAGATTTCAAGTGGTATTAGTAAAATTATATGGAGACTTAGAGATTAGTGGTTGAAAATAATGTTGCCATGATTGGGACATGGGTTAGGAATAATCACAATCAAAATCCAAATTAATGTGTTAACTTAGATTACAAATTAGCATCACAATGTCATGTACATACATCCTGCATTATGAGCCAAATTTGGTATGAATATGGTAAAATGCTTTCTAGTAGACTGTAGGGGTGGATCTTGTGACATGGAGGTCACAGGTTTGAGTCATGGCCTCTTGTAGAAATGCAAGGTAAGAATGCGTACATTAGGCCCAAGTTGGGGCCCAACTTGTAGAAATACGAGAACATTATGTGCTTTCTAGCAGATTGTCTCAAGCTTTTTAAGATTCTCTATTTGATGGGCTAGTTAGGTGCAATTTGATTTGAGGTTCAAAATGGGTAAAAATTTTAACGCTCAGAGAGAAACAAGAACAAGCTTTATTAACACTAGCAAACAATTTGATTGGATTGTTTCCCATTATTGGAGTGATACAATTATAATGTTAAAAGAATAATCAAAGAAATTTCTTAATATACTAACAGACTGAGTAACTACATTATGTTTCTTGGGATGTAAAAAAAACAAGAATTTTGGCCTAGATATTCTTCTCATTCTCCCATTTTGATATGCCATCCCTTTAAAGCTGGTTCTTTTTAAACTTTTCATAAACTCAAATTGATAACTAAGACTTAAACCATAATTGGTGTTGTAGTCACATTGTTAAGGGATGTTTTTTTTTTTAATTCGTAAAAATCATCTTATTTATGTTATTTGTTTTTAAATTTATCATGATGATGATTGTATCGTATTTTTATTACGTGATAAACCTTACCTGACCCAAACCGTCGAACCAACCCGTAAATTTTTATGTTCAGACATACGGTATTAGAACATTTAGAAAAGTGAACCCTTTGGGAAAAATTTCTGGATCCGCCACTGATTACATTGCAAAGTTGTGAAAGGTTAGTTTCGTAAAATATCAAGTTGGGAAGGCCAAACTGGTATGTAGGTGAATTAGACAAGTGTGAAGGGTCTTGATTCCTAATCCACTATCACAATCCAACCCAACCCAAACGGACCCAATCTTTCATTAAAAAATATTTTCTCTCTTCCACTTACACAACCCAACCCAACCCAACCCAACCCAACCCAATTCATTTTTTCACTCTCATTCACAACCCAACCAAAACCAATATTTTATTGAATAAGTATGCTTTATAATTAATTTTTAAATAAAGAAAAGAGAAGAAAACAATTAAATATTATATATTTTGGTTGCAACCCTTGGTTGAGCACATAACCAGGTCGTTCACTATTATTATAATTTTGATTAAAAAAGTGGCTTTGTTTTTTGTTTATTAGCCACATGACAACCGGTTGAAGAAAAAAATCACCATAAGAGTTGTAGTGGGTCGTCAAGGTCCTGGCCGAGTAGAAAAAAAGAGCCCTAAAAATGGCCCCCAGGAGATTATGGCTCATCCGCCAACTTACTACCCCTTTAATTCTCAGACTTCTATTGTGTTTTTAAATGGATTTAAATTTTAAAACATTATTGCATTTAGTTGATGTTACAATAATAAATAGTCAAGGGCCATTTTTGTAATAAATAGAAGTATAGCAAGTATGAGGGGATAATTGTAATATGTTGATAGTTAGAGGGTATTATTGTAAAGAAGTTAGTTAGTCGTTATTGTAGGTCGTTATATACCGAATTCAGTTCATAATGAGAATAAGCTTGGTTTGATCGAATTCTTCTTCTCTGTTTTTTGATTCTATCGTATCAAGTGGTATCAGAGCTGTTCAATCCTTGGACGCTCTTGATTTGAAACCCTAATTCAAAATTCGTGCCTAATTCAATCAATTTGATAACAATCAGCGTTCATTTCAATCGAAATTGATCATTTGTTAGGTCAATTTCCTTCAATTCAGTCCTGAATTGATCATTGCTTCGATCAATTCAACAGCATGGCAACTCGGAATCAATCGATGGAACAAAGAATGGCGGAACATGATGCTATGTTGCAGAGATTAGAAACTGCAACAGGGATGAATCTGAATCAACTGGAAACAATCAAATCATCGATGAATGAGGAGATTGATACAGTTAAGAATCAATTGCATCAAACTTCATTACAGTTGACGACTCAAATGGAAGAGATTTTAAGGAATTTGAAGACGATGGGAACAGTTCAAACAAATGGAATGGAACGTCAGAATCTGTATGCAAGAGAGCAAAGTCATCATTTTGGTAGGTTGACCAAGATCGAATTTCCAAAGTTCAATGGAACCAATGTTGAAGGATGGTTATGTAGAGTGGAACATTTTTTTTCTATTGACTCCACACCTGAGAATATGAAGGTACAATATGTTATCATCCATCTTGAAGATATTGCCTTATTGTGGCATCAGTCATTTGTTAAATCTAGGGGTGGGTCTATTGAGGGTATGCCTTGGAATGAATATAAAACATTCATTTCTACTAGGTTTGTTGTGGTTATGGATCAGAATGCTATGGCAGCTTTAGCATCACTGAGACAAACAGGGTCACTAGTGGAATTATGTCAAGAATTTGATTTAGCCTTAACAAGGGTCTCTATTTGTGATGAGTATGCTGTGAGTCTCTTCTTAAATGCTCTTAATCCTGAGATAGGTAATCCCTTGAAATTGCTAAGACCAAGAAACCTACCTGAGGCATACATGTTAGCCAGGCAACAGAATGCTAATCTTACCACATTACCCACACAACATTCTAAACCACCTTATAAACCTTATAAACCCTTTGAAAATCAACCTAAGTCTGCTATTGTCCCAGCTGCAAATACATCCTTATTACCATTACCATTGTCACACCCCAACCGATGGCGGAAACATCGGGATGAGACGAAGTGTGTATAGATTGCTAGAGACTTCATAACACTATGTGACAATATTTAATTTAATTCAAATTTCATTGCAAGTGCTAAATTGTCATACAATATTCAAAACAAAATACAACATTGTTTCAACAAATAACATAACATTAAAAGATAAATAGATTAAAGGTGTGTATCTAGTCCACCCTAAACTTGTTTCATCATTCATCCATACTTCAATAATCAACCTGCAACATGTATTAAAATAGAGTTTCAATGCAAAAGCAATGAGCGAGTATACAAGTTTGTTTACATAGCATAATAGAATAAAAACTCATATCCAATATAAACATTATAAAAATAGTTTCAGCCATGCTAGTTTACGCAGTCCAAGTGATAGCCCATGAATGCGATGCGTTACAGTACCTACCCCAAAGTTTCACGGGAGGTTAACGTTTAAAGTGCCTACCCCAAAGTTTCACGGGAGGTTAAAATGATACCTAACAATACCCCTCGAGCACAAATGGGAGTGGTGCATTACTCCTATAGCCTATGCATAGTACTACTAATTGTTAGGCGGAACTACACACAGAGATTAAACGTTTACATAGCACAAAATAGTTCACAAGTTTCATGTTTCATGTTTAAATGGATAGAGTATGTTTCAAATAAGTTTCAAGTGTCGAGTGTCTTGATATAGAATACATGTTGCATCCCAAAAGTGTTTAAAGCAAAAAGGGATTCGAGTATACTCACAATATCGCATAAGCTTTCCGATTATCCAAGTATTGACGAGCGCAAGATTATGAGGATGGAACACCGAGGTCATGCTATAAGGGTAAACGGGGGTGTATGAGTATTCGGAATTATGACGGGGAAATTAATTGGAATTTAGATATAGCTCGACGGTCTACATATATATATATACAAAACTTAAATCTAGTTTATCAAAATATTATAGAAGCGTTGCCAAAATAATAAAGATAATAATAATAATAATAATAATAATAATAATAATAATAATAATAAAATGAATAAATAAGTATAATTTATATTTATAGTTATGAAAGTTGTTCGAATTTGATACGTTTCCATTAGTGATTTGTTTTAAAAGTACATATATATTAACGAAAATCGGGCATAGTTTCCTCTGTTTTTGGACGAACCCGACAATCAAGTTGTCGATATATTTGTCAAGATTCAACAATTACAAACCAATATATGTATACGTCTACATACAAGTTATATAAAAGTATTTAAAACAATTATAGTCAATATATTCCATAAATATATTTGTAATAATTTTACAAGTTATCTAACAAAATAATACGAAGCTGGGTAAATAAGAAACCATTTAAAACCAATATGATGGCCATGCGTGGCCGCTTAGTATTCTAACCGAAAGGGGATTAATGGTGTTAAATGATTTAATGTCTTTTAATACCAAGCCATCGAACAGAACTACCAAGTTACAGTATATAATTTCTAATGAAATGATTTAGTATCTAATGGTTTGGAAGCAAAAGTGAATCGACAGGAGGTAAAGGCATACCGTCACCGGGATAGGATTCAGAACGAGACTGAATCGTTACGTGAACCCGAGCCTGATGTCAACCGGAGTTTGACCAACCCGAACATCGAACCGAAACTGAACTGAACCGAGAACCGGGTTGAACGATGCTGGCGTTGACTGCAGTTGACTGGTTGACCACCGCGAGCCAGTTGACTTATGTTGACCGAATCCGAACCCAAACCAAAACTGACCGAGTGAAACGAAGCTGAACCGGAGCATGTCTCGAATCCAAATATGAAATGAATGAGAACCGAAATAATATGAGTGTGTAACTTGAATCGAGCAAAATCAAACAAAACCGGTCTCAAAACTAACCTGAATCTGAGGATGAACTGAGACCTGAATCTTGAATCGAACTTGAAATAGGATTCGAAACAAAGCCGCGACTGACCTTGAACCAAACCTGCTCGAACCGAACTCGGACCTGAACGAGACCCGATTTGACCAGCTCCAACTGACGCTAACCGGAACAATCTGAATCCGAACTCAAAACCGAAAACCAAAACCAGAACGGATTCGAATCTGCTGAATCCGGGATCCGCATCAACCGAAACCGGAACCATCTGAACTCGGAATCATACCGGAATCAACCCGAATCGTCGAGAGCTCATCGTGGGGGGGTGTCGCCTGGATAAAAAGGGAACCGATGAGTGTGGGTGTGTGTGTAGTTTTAGGAGATGAGGGAGGTGTATCTCTTATGAGTGTGAGCAGGGATCAAGATGTAGAGGGGGAATGGAGAAGATGGGGTTTGTGTGGTTGTGTAAGACCTTGTGTGTGCTTCGTGGTCTGAAGATATAAACGAGAGTGAGGGAGTGAGATGTTAGGGTTTTTACAAATGAAGGGGAAAGAGTTTAGGTGGTTTATATAGTGCTAGGGTTTTGAGTGTGTTGGGCCTAAAGCCCAAAAGCGGCCCAATTACGTTTCGAGAGCCCAAAACTGCACCCGAGCTAGATAATAAGTCGTAGGATATTATTTTAAGGTCAAAGCTTCGTGAGATGATGTCAGTAGTTGATTTTGGGTCGTGTTCGTTTGTCGTTCGCGGTAGTTTCCGGCTCGTTTTACGATCCGATTTTGACTGTGGCTCTAAAAATAGAAAAACGGACACGTATTTACTAAAAAGTGAAAATATGGAAATACGGGGCGTTACAACCATCAACTAAACCAAGAACTCCATTCACTAGAAGTTTATCTACCAAAGAAATAGCAGAAAAGAGGGCCAGAGGGGAGTGTTTTGGTTGTAATGAGAAATTTACCCCAACCCACAAATGCAAAAATAAACAGTTGTTCTCTATTGAAGTGTGGGAAGAAGATGTAGATGAGGAATTGTATGAGCATGAGAGATTGGAACCTCAGATCTCATTGAATGCAATTATGGGAGTACCTTCCTATTCCACTATGCAAATTACAGGGTCTATAGGTACAAGATTGTTACATATATTGATTGACTCTGGTTCCACTCACAATTTTTTGGATGAAAGGATTGCTTATAGAATGAGATGCCCTATTAAGCAAATGTTACCTATGAGGATTACTGTGGCAGATGGTAACATCATGGACTGTCAAAAGATGTGTGAAAATGTTCAGTGGATAATGCAAGGAAACTGGTTCAAAACTGATGTCCTGCTCATTCCTCTTTCCAATTATGATATGGTGTTGGGCATTCAATGGTTACAAAGTTTGGAAGATATTACCTGGAATTTCAGGGAATTGACAATGAAATTCACAGTTAATGATAGGAGTTTTGAATTAAAAGGAAATAGGGATAAGGGTATTAGCCTGTGTTCAACTGAAGTCATAGGAAATATTGTGGGGCAATCCTCTAAATTGGCTCAAGGCCATTTGTTCAGTGCTCAAATGGCACCTACCATTTCATCAAATACAGACCCTGATGGCAATAATGATACTGCTAATAAAGCTATGGTGGAATCTTTATTACAGAAGTATGCTAAAGTGTTTGACAATCCTTCTTCTTTACCCCCAAAGAGGGATTGTGATCATCAGATTATTTTGAAAGAAGGGGTGTCAGTAATTGCTCAGAAGCCATATCGATATCCAGCTGCTCAAAAGGATATCATTGAGCAAACAACTCAAGAATTGCTGGATTTGGGCATTATTAGAGAGAGTACAAGTGCTTTTGCATCACCAGTGGTCCTAGTTAAAAAAAAGATGGAACTTGGCGCATGTGTGTTGATTATAGAAGGTTAAATGAGGCTACTGTTAAGAATAATTTTCCAATTCCACTGATTGATGAATTGTTGGATGAGTTGGGTGGTGCAACTATCTTTTCCAAGTTGGATCTTCGATCCGGATACCATCAGGTTAGGATGTATGAACCTGATATTCACAAGACAGCCTTCAAAACTCACCAAGGCCATTTTGAATTCATGGTGTTACCCTTTGGGTTGACCAATGCACCTGCCACATTTCAGGCCTTGATGAATTCAACCTTTAAACCTTTATTAAGGAAATGTGTCTTAGTATTCTTTGATGATATATTGATCTATAGCTCTTCAATAGAACAGCATTTATTGGATTTAGAAGCTGTTCTACAACTTTTCCATTCTAATTCCTTACTGGCCAAGAGAAGCAAATGCTTATTTGTTGGTTCTCAAGTTGAGTATTTAGGCCATGTTATCACCAGGGATGGGGTGAGTACTGATCCTGCTAAAATTGAGGCAGTTAAAAGTTGGCCTCAACCCACTACAGTTAAACAATTGAGAGGGTTTTTAGGCTTAGCAGGATATTGCAGAAGGTTTATCAAAGCTTTTGGCAGTATGGCTAGGCCACTTAATGATTTACTTAAGAAGGATGCTTTTAAGTGGGGACCTGAGGCTCAGGTTGCTTTTGATCAGCTTAAAGTAGCTCTTACTACAGCTCCTGTACTGGCTTTACCAGACTTTTCCAAAGTTTTCATAGTTGAGACAGATGCTTCTTCCAAAGGTTTAGGGGCTGTATTGATGCATGATGGTCATCCTTTGGCCTTTATTAGCAAAGGTATTTCCACCATACAACAAGCCATGTCTGTCTACGAAAAAGAGTTATTGGCTATTCTTATGGCGGTCAAGCATTGGCATCATTACTTAATCACTAAACACTTTATCATCAAAACTGATCAAAGGAGCCTCAAATATCTCCTTGAACAAAAGGTCAGTACTCCTTTACAGCAAAAATGGTTAGCTAAATTGTTGAGCTATGATTATGAAATTGTCTATAAAAAAGGAGGGGAAAACTTGGTGGCTGATGCTTTGTCACGGGTAGAGGGTTTGGCTTTATTTCATATGGCCATGAGTTCCATAGACCCTTGTTTGTGGCCTAGGATTCAGAACAGTTGGGCACAAGATGCCACTGTCCAGGACCTTTTAAATAAGGTGCAGCATCAATCAGGGGTCAAACATTTTTCTTGGGATGGGACTGTGTTGAAAAGAAAGAATAAGATTGTTATTGGAGCAGATCCACAATTGAGGCAGGATATCCTTAAGTTGTGTCATTCTTCTCCAATTGGAGGTCATTCTGGGTATTTTGCTACTTTACAAAGATTGAAGTAAATGTTTTATTGGAAAAAATGTGATAAAGATGTTAAGCAGTGGATCAAGGATTGTGAAATTTGTCATAAGGCAAAGTATGAAAGGGTTGCTTCTCCAGGTTTGTTGCAACCATTGCCTACTCCTACTTCTATTTTTTCTGACATTTCTATGGACTTTATTACGGGTCTTCCTAAGTCTGCTGGGAAGGATACTATTTTAGTGGTAGTTGATCGGTTTACCAAATATGGCCATTTCATTTCTTTATCTCATCCTTACACTGCTGCAAAAGTGGCCCAGTTGGTGTTTGATCATGTCTTCAAGTTACATGGATGTCCTAGCACTATTGTGTCTGACCGTGATTCATTGTTTTTGAGCCAATTTTGGAAAGATTTCATGAAACTGCAGGGTGTTCAGTTGAATTTCTCTACTGCCTACCATCCTCAGTCTGATGGTCAGACAGAAGTCCTCAACCGATGCCTTGAAACTTATCTTCGTTGCATGGTCATGGATGATCCATTATTATGGTCTAGGTGGTTGACTTTAGCTGAATGGTGGTATAATACCACTGTGCATTCTGCTATTGGCATGTCCCCTTTTGAGGCCCTATATGGTATACCACCTCCTTTACACATTCCCTTTATTCCTCATGACACCAAGATTGATTCTGTTGAAGAGTGGTTCCGAACTCGGGAAGAAAAGCTGGTTACTTTGAAGTCTAACTTGTGTAAGGCTAAGAATCGGATGAAACAATTGGCGGATACCAAACGTTCTGAAAGACAATTCAAGGTTGGTGATTGGGTATTTGTTAAGCTGCAGCCATATGTTCAAACGTCTTTGAAGAAGCATTCTTCTCAGAAATTGGGACCTAAGTACTTTGGTCCCTATTTGATTGTTGAAAAAATTGGCATGGTTGCTTATAAGCTTGATCTTCCTCCTGACTCACAAATCCATCCCACTTTTCATGTCTCCTTACTCAAGGCTGCTCCTGGTCCAGCTACAGTCATAAATCCTCTTCCTCATGTTCCTAGAGTAATGGTGCAACCTCGTGCTATTTTGGAAAGAAAATGGGTCAAGAAAAATAATCGAGTTGGTGTTCAAGTTCTAGTTCATTGGGATCAAATGCCTATTACCGAGGCTACTTGGGAAGATTTGGAAACTTTGCAACTTCGTTTTCCTTCTTTCCAAGCTTGAGGACAAGCTTGTTGTTGATCAGGGGAGTATTGTTACAATAATAAATACTCAAGGGCCATTTTTGTAATAAATAGAAGTATAGCAAGTATGGGGGGATAATTGTAATATGTTGATAGTTAGAGGGTATTATTGTAAAGAAGTTAGTTAGTCGTTATTGTAGGTCGTTATATACCGAATTCAGTTCATAATGAGAATAAGCTTGGTTTGATCGAATTCTTCTTCTCTGTTTCTTGATTCTATCGTATCAGTTGACTTTAATAAGGATTAGGTTTATTTGCTTGAATGGGCCTAACTAAATAGGATAAGTTAATGAGTTTAAAAAAACATAGAATTTTAACATCGAAATTTAATTATATGCTTTTGATTTTGATCAATTAAAAAAATAGGACCTCATGGAAGAGTGGGCCCTGGGAGGTTGCCCATCTCACGGGCCATCCTTGGTAGTGAGTGGCAATTTGTAGGGGTGCTAAACGGGTCTTGTGTGCGGGTTGGCGGGTTCAACCCGACCCGAACCCGAAAGTTTTACACGAACCCGAACCCGAACCCGAAAATCGTATCATACATATGAACCCGAACACGACCCGAAATTTTTTGGGTTGACCCGAACACGACTTGTTCAACCCGAATTTTTTTATTTTTTTTTCTGAAATTAATATATTAAAATTAAAATTTACTTAAAAACACAAATGTATATAATACAATTATATTTAAATTATAAAATTTTATGTTAATTTCTATTTTTAAGACATAATTATTATGACATAAAATACACATCCTATTTAATTTATGACATAAAACATACTGTAAAAAAATATAATATAATATAAATGTGTTAAAAGGGTCAACCCGACCAGGTTGACCCGAACCCGACCCGTCAACTTAAACGGGTTCGCGGGTTCAACCTGAAACTGACCATTTAGTATCACGTATACCATTTAGTTTTTCATGTCGAAAAAAAGTCGATAACCGACCCTAACTAGGACACACCTAACCCATGTAACCCGGACTTAGACTGTGTAACCATATACATGAAAATGTCAAATGGGTTGTCAAATTAACTAGTTTGGCAGGTTATATTTTTGGGTAATTATTTATTTAGTTGTAACATTAAATGGGTTCGTGCGTTGACCTATTTAATTGTAAACTTTTTAGCTTGTTAGTTTTTTTAACAGGTTACCGACCCGGTAACCCTTATCTGTGTAGATTCAACACTAACCACTTCATTTTCATGCCCACCTCGCGCTATGTCATGTCAGGAATTTCCACCCCTAAGTTGGACCTTGAGAGTTGTTGATTGTTTGACAATAGCAATAAAAAAAGTAAACAAGTTTCTCTTATGCAGTTTTACATGACATGCAATATAAAGAATTAGAAAGCTGTTTTCAATATTTACATATGTAATTCGCTTTGTATTGGTTATATTAAGTCCCGCCTGCAGTATGCGCATATAATGTATATATGTGTGGGACATCGGGGGGCAAAAGTGAAAGTGCACTAATTTTAACGTTATTTTACTAATTTCGTGAAAAACTTTGGACGGTTAATCATGCATCATGTGGTGGTGTTAATAGCTGAAAGACAAAAGGGTATATGCACTAATCTGTCTTTGTCCCAATTGCTGAGTGTTATTTGCCTTATGTCCAAGGCTTGATGCAAAACTACTATCGAGCCGGGGGTCTCACTGGAAGCAACCTCTCTATTCCTACGGGGTAGAGGTAAGGCTGTCTACATCTTACCCCCCTCAGACCCTACCTTTGCTTTGCTATTGATGGGATTTACCGAGTATGATGTTGATGATGATGATTTGTATTGGTTATATATATGTGTTCCATATTGATATGAGGCCTGTAACAGAATTGATCATAATCTAAAATGAATCCAAGGTACACAAAACTTGAACTAGAAACCTTTAGAGTTTGACTAAAACTACCATGCATAATTCAAAAATAGTCAAGTTATCACTCGTTAAGTATTTAGTTATACCAACAAGAACGAGATATAAACAGTAATATAATATAATTTCGGCTCGTCAGTATAGTAAATGTTTGTCTTGCGAAGTTTGGTTGCTTGGAAACCTTATGCATCATGAACTTGTTTGCTCACGCCGCCAAGTTTTTGGCGAATTTGATTGTTATGGGTTCTGGAATACTGGCTAGAGCTTTCGTTCAAGCATATTGTCTGGCACTTCAAAGTAAGTTAAGAATTTTTAACATCACAAGTTATGTGATCTTTATGATTTAATTCTACTTCCTGCGTAAACTCTGTTATATGATTTTGCACCGCGTTTTTGTTTGACCCTTTTTTATGTGATGTTGAATGCATGATATATGTTACTTTTTGGCAACTCTCAAATCATATGTGATATGTTTAAAGTCATTGTTGCTTTACATGATGAGTGTTATTGATCATGATGTTGTTTAGGCTCAGATGCATGATTGCATCACCTTTTAGGAGTGGTGTTACTTTACCTTTTTTTGGATTGTGGAATTTAGATCACTTGGCATATGTTCTTTATGCAATCATGTGATGTGCATACTCTAAATAAAGAAAACAATCATATAAAGAGAAGTTCACAGATCTGTATGCTGAGTGGGAAAGTGTTAATGCTGGCTTGGAAAAGTTCGGGCCAAAAGGGGTAATGGTGTTGGTTGAAACGGGTCGGGTTGGGTTAACCGACTCATATGCCCTTGTTTATTCACTTTCTTTAGTAAAGCGAGTTAGGAGCTTTTTTTATGCATTTGAATAGATACGTTAAACCCGTTTGTTCGTTACCTTTTTTTGATTTAACCCGTTAGAGATAAAACACAACCCAAAGTGACCCGTTGTTTATTGTTAGGTAAAAGTTTGTTTTACATTTTGTAATGTTGATTTAACCCGTTAGAGATAAAACAAACTATTTTGAAGTATTGTTTCCTTTTTACGCATGTAAGCCGAACAAACTTTATACAATTATACTTGTTTTATTGTTTTTTTTTTTGGTAAAATGCAGATGCATCAAAATCGGGTGTTGCTCAAGAAACGTTACAAAATGCCGTTCGTAGAGGAAGCAGGTTTATGACTGAACAAGAGTTCAGACAATTCTTGGCGTGAGCGAGCAGTCATCTTGGAAAGAAATTGCACAGGCTAGTACTTACTCATGAACGGGTCAAACGGGTCAGTTCACGTTTGTTTTACCTTTAAAGGGTAAACTAACATAAAAAGTTAGTTAAAAAAGGAAACTGGTCAAATGGGTTGAAATTCGTGTAGCCTATATGTCTGCATAAAGCCTCTTAATCTAAATTTAGTAGTTATTTTGCAAGAAAATTCTAAATTTATTTTGGGGATACCCCTGAGCAAATAATAAGATACCCCTAAATCAATTTTTTTTTGGATACCTCTGAACTTGTCTTCTAGATCCTCCACCACTGATTGACAAGAAGTTGAAATCTGCAACCCGTTGTGTTTAACGTTCGGGTAATGTATTGTTTTCTTTTCTAGAAATATGATAATCTATTTGAGCGGAACGCCAAGAGTTGGAGCTTCTATTTGCAGCCAAAAGTTCCCCGGGACAAGCAATGACTAGAGACAGTTTATCAAGCGAAAGATTACCCGGGAGACAATACAGGTTAAAACGATCAAAATGCACTTGTAACGCCTGTAAAGTTATATTCTGGTTGATCATTAGAAGGATAACTTTTATGTTCTTTAATCATGTCATGAGCAATTCATTATTTCTTAGCATTTTTATGTTGACTGTCCTAGTACTAGTAGAAGTAGAAGTTGAAATCTACTTTATAGAGAAAATGTAAAATTTACATTTCATTTATAAACTAGTGAGATTTTCCTGTGCTTCGCGGCGAAAATTCAGTTGGTATCAGTTCAGATCGTTATAGTAACGACACTCACTATAATAATTGAAAGAGAAAAGATTACATCAATCGAAACAATAAAAACAAATATTAATATTGGTACCAATGTTGTTTAATTGATATCAATTCGGTTCGTTTGCATTTTACGTTTATTTTATTTTAATATTTGGATATTTATTTTTTGAAAACGGATATTATGCAAGCTATTATACCAAACCAAATCGAAACCGGTTTAACAACATCTATATTGATACCGGTATTTATTTTTATTGTTCTTGATTTGAATAAGCTAATACCGTATCGCTACCATACCGTACCGAGCTGAACCAAACAACATCAATACTGGTTTGCATTAATTTTTGTAGTTTCTTGTTTGATAACAGATACTTTGATCGCATCTTAAAAGTCGTATGAAAAAAGAAGGATTTTAAAATCAATTAAAGTGATAAAACCACAAAATAATAAAATGTTGCAAAAAATTAATATTAGAAAAAATGAAACTGCTACTGTTCATCGTCACTTTGTGTTAATATGTATAATTAGTGGTTCTATTTCTGTTTCAGTTTTTAAAATCTAGTCCAATCATTTGGATAGTAATAAAAGGCTAAAAGCATTTAAATCGGGTCCAATTATTTGAAATAATCAAACAAGAATTTTGGACCATGTAACTTTGTAAAACATATTAAGTGTAATAATTGTATAAATATTATATCTTATGTTTTAATTGTAATACATAATCTAACCTTCATTTTTCTCTTCCACTATGGGCTTGTTTGGCTAAGCTTTTCAAAATAGCTTATTTGCTTATTTGCTTTTCTGAAAAACAAATAAGGTAATAAGCTGTTTTGAAAAGCTATAAAATGGAGCTTTTCAAAATGACTTATTTGCTTATTTGCTTTTCAGAAAGCAAATAAGCAAATAAGTCATTTTGAAAAGCTTAGTCAAACAGCCCCTATGTACATATGATGAAATCTACGTGTACAAGTACTTATTGCACTTTTATATATTATAATCATAAACATGCAATTATTGCCCATGGAATTGTAGCCTAGTGGCGTCTTTGAGGTGGAATAAGGCTCAAAGACGAGTAGGTCATGAGTTCGATTTTCACAAGGAGGTTTTTTAATTGGTGTATAAGTATTATCGCCTAGTGAAGATGGATATGATCGGATGATTCTGGTGATAGCATAGTAATACTTCAGTGGTCCGTTCGTGATCCAAAGTTGTTAAAAAACATGCAAGTAAACTTTTAATATTAATTATCAAGAATTAATAGATTTATAATTTTATAAACACCATTAACAAAAAGAAACAATAAATAAATTAACTTAATTTCGGAACTAAATAGCTTAAAATAGAATATCAATTTGAATTATTAGAAAAATTATAATATGTGGTGTAGTTATGAGCCAAATGATCATCACCACCCTCCAGGTCAGCGTCATGCCACCCCACCCCACCCTCATCCACCACCCTATATGGGACCACACTATCTTTCACGTCCCCCCCCCTCCCCCCTAAACCAATCAAAATCTCGTAATTAACTGAAAGAAGGTCATGGCTGTCATGGATTAAACCATGCGAACCAACATGGTTTGAAAAGGGGGTGATGTACCACGAGAATCATGTCTCGCATGACAATCCATGATCCAATCCACTACCCCATGCCCCATAGCTTAATTCTTATTAATTATTTAAATTGAACCAAGAACTATATTATTACTCTATATACGAAATAAAGTTGTTTTGAACATTGTTATATATCTTCTCATCCATTTGGTACAACTCTAATTGCATTATTCGTTTATGTTTTCGATTTACCCCTTTTTTCATACAACCCTGAATAGAAGCTTTCTTTTGCTTTACTATGTATGTTCTGGTGTGGTTGAGTTGTTGCTCAACTCTACTAGACTTGCGAACATGTATGTTTTCTTTTGTACTTGCACTAGTCTCATGTTTAAATAATTTGACCGGCTTTCATCAATTTCGTTAGCAAAAACGTTCTTTTTGTCAGCATACAACCTCTTTTGCTTCTGGTTGGTATTTTTCTACATCATTCACTAGCACGGAACTTAGCATCAATCCATACAACTTATACGCAACAACAACACACTTTTGCTCCATCTAGTTATTTTAGGGCTGACAGTAGGTAACCTGCTAAGACACGATAACAGAAAAGTACACCATGTGATTTTTTACGTTTTTAAAAATAATCAAAATTTGCAAGTTAGGATCCATTATTTCTCCTTCTAGCTGCATAAAATATACATCTGTCTTATAGACACTGGATATAAAATATTTAAACGAGTCGTATTCATGTTTAAAATTTTTGTTGTTCGCGTTATCAGATACCCCTGCTAAGACACGATTTGTCTAAGCTATTTACATTATGAACATAAGAATATTTGAAGAAGAAATATTACAAAATGAAAAAAAAAATCATAAATCTTTTAATCAAAAAATTATCTAAAAAAGCTACAATAGGTGCCACCTGGAAAAGTAAAAGAAAGACAAAAACAAATATTAGTAAAAGTTAATATAAAGTAAAAATAAATAAAATTATAAAAATTATAAAAAGAAACCATTTTTACATAAAGAAATCAATTTCTTGAACAAAATAAATCAAATCCCAGTAATTTCTCTGTATAATTTCCTCTCTTTCTCTCTCTATCTTCCCTAAATTGATGCACAGATTACACAGTCGCCATTAAAGTATAATCAAGACCAAATCCTCATCTGGGTTCATTATTTCGGATCCAATTTCGACTCAACAAGTGCCCTTTTCACTCTTGATTTCATTTGTTTGTTCATCTTTCAGATCCGCCCTCTTGAATTTGACCAGGTTTTGATGTAATCTTGCTTGTTTGGATCTGGGTTTGTTCTGTTTTTGTTGATTGATCTGCTAGTTTTTTCAGATCTTGTTATGTTCTTTAAATTGTTATAGAAAATTTTACATTTGTGATCCATGTGTATAGGGTGTCTGTAGCTTATATGTTAATGGTAATGTCTACAGTTTACAGTTTAGATTTTAGATTTTAGGGATGATCATCTGGTACAGGACAGATACCGAACCGATACGGTACCGTATGGTACCGACCGGTACCGACCCATTTTCGGTACCAATTCTGGTACCTACTTTTTGTGTTTTTTTGGGATTAGTATTTTCGGTTCGATACTGTGCAATATTTGGGTCCATTTACCTTCAAATACCGGTACCATATGGTCACTTTCGGTACACGTACCCTTTTTGCGTTTTTCGGGATCAGTACTTTCGGTTTCGGTTAGATACCGAGCTCATCTCTAGTTTAGATTTATGTATGGATCAATTTTTTGATATGTAGTTATTGGGTTTTCAACTAAACATTATCTTGTTCATTGGTAGTTTTTTTATAAGGTTATTGATTAATTGAGTGTGTTGGAGAGTTGAATATTTGATCAATCATTATGCTATATGTGTATGTACTTGATTGGTTACAATGTTAAAGATTCATGATAGATTGCTTGTATTTGAAGCTACATAACTTTTGACTGTTTTGAGTGACCCTTCTTTCACCTTGAGACCAACTTAAGGTTTTAGGAGGATAGTTAAGAGACATTGGTTTCATTATCACACCTGGTTTTAGAGCGCACGCCTAAGGCGTGAAGCTAGTGTGAGGCGACCGGAAAGACGTTGGGGCTACGCTACATGCACATGTGCATAAAAAATGGTCAAAATTAGGGTATAGAGGAGGCGGATACGTAAACACGACTAGAAGGCCTTGATTTCTTAAAATGGATCTTAAATTTTGATGAGTATTTATTGGTGGTCTCTTGATTTCTCTTGAATCTGAACAATATTATGTTGTGTGTCTGTTTAGAGAGCATTTGCATCCTTCTTCGGGACAATGAAGAAGGCGTTTGATCAAACCGTCAGGGACATGTACGTTCAAATACGATTCCAATAAGTCTAGTTAAATTTGTAACCACATTATGCTTGAATATACATTTATATAATATGTTTCATGCAGTAAACGAGGGGTTAACAAGAAAGTTCTTAAAGTTCCTTCAATTGAACAAAAGGTGAAGCTCTTTCTTTCTCCGTGTAATTTATGTTTAAATCTTCGTAATGTTTTGTACTTTTGTTGATGTTTTAATGTTCATCTTTTCAGGTTCTTGATGCTACAAGTAATGAGTTGTGGGGCCCCCACGGATCGCTTCTTGCTGATATTGCGATGGCTTCAAGAAACTAGTATGATACACGTCTTTTTTTGTTACAAAATCAAAACTACATATTTCTTTTTGCTTTAAATTTTCATTTAACGATTTATGCATATGCAGTCATGAATACCAAATGATCATGTCAATTATTTGGAAGCGTATGAATGATACCGGCAAAAATTGGCGTCACGTGTACAAGGTTTGGACTGTTCATACATGTCGGATATTATTACAAAAATATGTTATGTTTTTGAAAATCTAACGAGGGTTTGACTTTCATCTTTTTTCACCAGGGGTTGACTGTTCTTGAATACCTTGTAGCAAACGGGTCGGAGCGTGTCATAGATGAGATTAGGGAACATTCGTACCAGATAACGGTACAGTTTTTGAAACTTAATATTATTACCTTGTAATAACTTTTATCATTAGATTATCATTTTCTTTTTATTAAAAATTGATAATTGTTTTCTTTTATACGGCAGTCTCTGTCAAGTTTTCAGTATCTTGATCATAACGGTCGGGATCAAGGGAACAATGTACGGAGGAAGTCGCAAAGTCTTGTGGCTCTCGTGAATGATAAAGAAAAAATACAGGAAGTTCGGGAGAAGGCCGCTGCCAACTGGGAAAAGTGAGCTATTATTATTTTTATTAGAGTAAAATGCCAATTTTGTCCCTGACGTTAGGCCAGTTTTGCGACTTTCATCCAAAGGTTTGTTTTTCTGCATCTGGATCCAAAAGGTTTGAAATCTTGCCATTTTCATCCGGCTCGGTAACTCCATCCATGTTTCTTCGTTAAGTCAGGGGTATTTATGTCTTTTTTGTTAACTTAAAGGGCGATTCGGTCCTTTTCACTGTAAAAAGACTGAATTGCCCTTAAAGTTATCCAAAAAGACGGAAATACCCCTGACTTAAAGGAGAAAAATGCATGGAGTTAACGAGCCGGATGAAATTTTCAAACTTTTGGATCCGGATGCGGAAAAACAAACCTTTGGACAAAAGTCGCAAAATTGGCCAAACCTCATGGACAAAAATGGCATTTTACTCTTATTATTATTTATATGTTTTTTTTTTATATATTATTTGTGACACATGATTATAACATTCCAATCAGGTTTCACAACTCATCAGGAAGTGGGAAGTACAGGCCCGGATCGTATCCGGGTCCGGGAGGTTACGATGATAACCGATACGGAACTAATGAAGACCGGAATGGGTACGGGAGAGAAAGTGACGGTGGATATCGTTATGGTGAAGAACGTTACGGTCGAGATCAATATAGGGATGATGAATACCGAGGTAGAAGAAGTGTTGACGGTGACAGCTATAGCCGAAGAAGTAGAAGCTCCGATAGGGACAGAGAACGAGCTTATGAAGATGACGGACCATATTCTTCTAGGTACATGCATTAATATAACTATAGTCCTAGAATACATGACAAGAAAGTGGATCGAGATTGTGTAGAGCCGAAAAACTTTTTTGTTCAAAGATATTAACTTCCGTAAATGATTGCAGAGAAAGCAACGCGAAAGGTGAGGATCAATCTCATGATGGAAGGTAATCTAGTTATCCTCTACATACCCTTTTTTTATTAACCGCACCAACTTTTTAATAAAAACTTTAATATTGTGTTTTTTTTTATATTTTTTTTCAGGCAGTTTGAGCAAAAATCTCCTGAACAAAATCTCGGGGTCCCTCCTAGTTATGAAGATGCTGTGGCTGGTAACCGAAGCCCCGTTGAGAGGTAATTTTTTGGTTTACGCGATTGAAGAATCTTGTTTGTAAAGTTGGCAGTTTTGACATGCTTGCTAATTAATGGGTCGATTCGTGTGTACAATTTTTAAAAGAGTAAAGACGTAAAGTACACGGATGGTCCCTGTGGTTTACCAAAGTTTTGGATTTGGTCCCTAGCTTTTCAAAAGTACACGGATGGTCCTTATGGTTTGCACATCGTAACGCATTTACTCCCCAGCCAACAAATCTAAAGGTTTTAGCAGGTCCAAGTTGGAGACTAAATTCTTCACAAAGTAAAAACCACAGGGACCATCCATGTACTTTTGGGAAAAGATGGGGACTAAATGCGTTACAACGTGCAAAGTACATGGACCATCCGTGTACTTTTGGAAAGCTAGGGATCAAATCCAAAATTTTGGTAAACTACAGGGACCATCCTTGTACTTTACTCCTTTGAAAAGACAATGCGTAAACTTTTAATTCCTTTCTTAAAAAACAGATAGGACTCATATTTGTTGCATACTAACTGCTAATAAAAAAACGTGCTTGTTTTGACCCGCTCCAAAAGCTATCTTTTTTTTTCTCTTTTAAGTCAACCTATGTTACTGTGAATCTAGCGTTGACTTTTTTATACTATTTGAAGGAACGGAGAGACGAAATCTGTATCCCCGCCGCCTGTAACCACCACTCATGAAACCACTGTTTCTAGCACCCCGCCGGTTGCTCCTGCTGTTGCTCCATCGCCAGTAGCTGCTACACCTCCACCTGCAGTCACCCCGAATAATGAAACTAATGGGTTTGATGAATTTGATCCCCGTGGTTCATTCGGTTCATTTCCAGGTTAAAAAAAAACTATTTTCACCGTCCCTGTTTTAACATTTACATTTATATTTAGTCATTTTTCATACCTGAATTTATATTATTATATATAACAGCGGCCCCACCAACATCCGGTGGTACTGAAATGGATCTGTTTGGTACCTCATCGGACCCTTTCTCGTTGAATTCATTAGCTCTTGTTCCTGCTACAATTCCCGCTTCTGAAGTTAATGCTTTTACAAATTCAAACCCGACTGGTCAAAGTCAAACCTTTGTGGCTTCATCTTCAGCCAGTGGCCCTGGTCAGGTGTGTTTCACAAACGCATAATGTCTAAAATACCCTTTTTGTCTATGAATGTTTGATTATTACTTCAAGACCCTAATGATTTTTTTCTGTATGCAGCCGTATGATAATCCGTTTGGTGATGGTCCGTTTAAAGCTGTCCCTTCGACCGATGGATTTTCAGCCCCACCCCAGTCAACATCAAGCGTTGACCCGCCACAACCAGCTGCTCCGATGCCAAACTCCGTCGGTAACTTTGGATACGGGGGCGGGTTTGACCAAAATATTGATCTTCTAGCAGATCTCCTGCCACCATCCGGACCTTCACAAGCAGGTTTCCAAGGTCAACCCGGTCAACCTTCATTTCAAACGGGTCAACCTACACCGAACCAAGAAAGTCAACCACCGCCACAGCAGGGCTTTCCACCTCAAGGCGGTCAGTTTACGTCACAGCCTGGTTTTCCGCCCCATGGTGGTCAAAGTCAAACGACGGGTCTTGGTGGTTTTCCGTCTCAAATGGGCTCTGGTTATCCAGGTTCCAATGGTCAGCCTGTTCCTCAGAGTAATTTTTACGGGGGTTTTGAGCCTCATGGTTCATCGGCGCCGGTTCCACCGGTGGCTCAGGTTACTGCCACTGCAAGTTTTTATCAACAGCCACCACCGGTTCAGTCTGGATCTGCCCTAAATGCTTCAACAGGTGCTCTTGCTATAGTCCCTCAAGAACCAACCAAATTCGAGACGAAATCCACTGTTTGGGCTGATACGTTGAACCGGGGGCTCGTTAACCTGAATATAGCTGGATGTGAGTTGCTTTATTATTTATAATGGGTTATGGATCGGGTTGGCCATATATGCAGTTTTAGCAATAAAATATAGTCTTTAAAATTGAATTTAATATATTGGTTATAGGGCTGCAAACGAACCGAACATTCAGCGAACAGTTCGTGAACCGTTCGGCGGGAAGCTCGTTTGTGTTCTTTCGTTTGAGAATTGAACAAGCATAAACAGACGCTGCGTTCGATCATATGTTCGTTTGTGTTTGATAGTTTATTAGGGTTTCATTATGGTTTTAAATTTTATATTTTTTTAATACTTCAATTCCCACTAATAAAACATTTAATAAAGTATTGTGTATTACATATCTTTCAACAATTTAGGGTTCCAACCTTCGCAAATCGCAACCTTAAAAAATTTCTCATCGCCACCTATATTGTCGACGTTTTCTTGAGGACCACCATCTTTGTAATGAAAATGCTGATTTTATTCGAAATTTAATGTATGTTCCTTCTTGTTTACGAACGTTGGTTTGTGTTCGGTCGGTTCATTTGCAGCCTTAATTAGTTACATAAAATTCAAAAAACTGGAAATGTTAACGGGCATGACCTGTTACCCAACCCACCCATTTTATCTTATCTCATTCTTATGTCAAGTATATGCTTATAATGAATCTTTTTATATGACCACCAGCTAAAACAAACCCGTTGTCGAATATTGGAGTAGACTTTGAAGCGTTGAACAGGAAGGATAAAAGAATGGAGAAACCAAGTGCAACCGCGGTTACGTCAACTACAACCATGGGTAAAGCCATGGGTTCGGGTTCGGGAATCGGACGTGCGGGTGCAGGTGGACTCAGACCCCAACCAAACCCCATGATGGGTCCCAGCATGGCTGCACCGGGTTATGGAGGCATGAACCAGCCCATGGGTCAGTTCCAAATGCAACCGCCGTCAGTAGGATATTTACCGCCTGGAACTTACAATCCTATGATGGGTCATGGCGGTGGTGGTTATGGTCAACAACCGTATGGTGGTTATAGATAAATTGAAGAGGATCTTTTCAACCGGACGGGAGATTTATTGTGATGGGAAAGATGCAATCGTTTTGTTTGATGAAGGTCACGTTATGTATGATTGTATCGTGTAATATGCATATGGTTTTGATATTGTAGGTATTGTGAAGTTTGTATATGAAGAGGATATAACCGAACTCAGGTTGCCTCATAGAACTGTTCTTTTTGTCGTATTGATTGTTGAAGCCAATAAATATATTTCTATATCAGTTTATGATACTACTGAGGTTCAGTGGCGGAGTCAGGAACTTTGTCTATGGGTTCACGACTAAATTTATTGTTAAGTTGAACCACTAGGCGTCTAGGCGATGTTATAAACTTGTTGCAAAGTTAGATACAGTTGTTAGCCCAACAGTTTTAGTGCTAACCAAGCTAAGTTAAGACCTTTTCTTTATGCATGTTGCGGCTGGTAGGTGAGGCGGCATGATGAGCCGACCCTTAACGTGTGCTGGCTGTAATGAGTCGATTCTTGATACGTAGCAGGCTTCAATTGGTGGATTCTGGTCAAGAGGGTGTGATCGAGCCTAATGTGCCCATTGAGCGACATGGCAACTTAGTGGTTTCGATAGTCGAAGTTTAGAGTAACTAAATTAGTCCATGTTCATTTTGGTAATTTATGTGGTCAAGATATTTCTATAGTATTATCCATAAAGAATTGGATAACTCAATAAATCAAAGATTTCAACAAAAAAACAAATATATCCAGATGAGTTAACTGTCATATTCGTCTATGTGGTTTGTTCACTTTTGCCATTTCAGGCTAATTTTAAAAAATGCACCAGTTTCCTCCCTAACATACTGAAAACGTGCCACTTCAGTCCAAAAATTAAAACTCAGTTAAGTCAGACATATTAAATGAAGGGTATTATTGTCAATTCATAAAATATGGTGAAAATAAAAGATATATGAATTGACAATAATACCCTTCATTTAACATGTCTGACTTAATTGGGTTCTAATTTTTGGACTAAAGTGACACGTTTCCAGTATGTCAGGGAGGAAATTGGTGCATTTTTGAAAATTGGTCGAAAATGACAAAAGTAAACAAACCACGGGGACGAAAATGACAGTTAACTCCATCCAGATTAAACTATTCTGTAAGGTCGGAGGGTATAGAGGGCTCCATCGTGCCACATCACCGCCTATAGCGCCCCCCTCGGCGCCACCATCCACACCAAGCAAGTTAAACCGAGGCGCCATTGATGGGGCTTTATCATGGTAACGAGGAAGAATGGCTTTATCAGTTGGGGCCCACATCTTTGCAGCCAATAATTTTTTTTTTTTTAATTTTGTTTAATAGGGGGCGTTATCCCACACCCTGCAAGTTTAGAGAAGACGTGATAAAGCCCCTTGGCTGATGGGGATCCTAGGTGACGTTGATGCCCTAACATTATCTTTTTATCCACCAATCATATTAGAGGGATAAGAAACCATCCCGAACGTTATATTTTTCTAAAGAAGGATACATATTAGAAACTCTCTTATAGCCCACACGACTTGACTAAAGATCTTCAAACTCTCTTTAGCTTAACCAAAAAATTTCATTGAAACAAGATGGCATACGCAGGGATCCAGATTTTCATGGAGAAGTTGAACCAACTTATTAACTGCTATGATATTCCATACATAAACAACCCAACAATTATAATCGAAAGGCCTCAATTCCAGCTTCTCTATGAAGAACTGGGCTCCATGATCCAAACCCTTTTCATCGACCAACATCAAAACCTACATGACCTCGACAGAGTTAATGATCTGAAAAAAAGATTCACAGACGCAGCAGAAGAGGCACAGTATATGGTCGATCACTTTCTATCCAGTGTTCAACATAAGAATAATGAGTATTTCCCTACATCACATGACTTTAATCCCTCCCTAAATCTTGATGATGTTAGGAGATCATTCAAGTCTGTCGAGTTAGAATTCATGAGTATGTGTTTTAATAGCAAGAAGATGGATTCATCTCCCGTAAATTCACATGGATCAAAGAAAGTATTGGCTGAAATCTTTGTGGGGATTGATGGTGATGCTGAGTTGATAAGAGACAAACTTGTGGAAGATCAAAGGAAGCTAGACGTTGTCTCTATTGTCGGTATGGGTGGAATTGGCAAGACTACTCTTGCGACCAAAGTATACAATGATGGTTATGTTAAGCATCATTTCCATGTCCGTGTTTGGGTCACTGTTTCTCAAGCATATGATAAAAGGGGTGTGTTGATTCAAATTCTAAAATCCTTGAGTGGTCAGCTAGACCTCGAAAAGGTTAATGACTCTCGGCTTCGCGAATTGGTGCACAAAAATCTAATGGGTAAGAGATATTTAGTTGTCATTGATGATATTTGGCACATAGAAACATGGGATAACCTGAAAGTATTTTTCCCCCATGACAATGTTGGAAGTCGAATTCTGCTCACCAGTCAGCTCACTGAAGTTGCTAAGCATGCAAATTCAGATGGATTGATTCATCACTTGGGATATTTGAACAAAGAAAAGAGTTGGGAGTTGTTGTGTCTGAAGGTTTTCCAAGGCAATGAGTGCCCTGAATGGTCGATTAAACCTGGAATGCAAATAGTTGAAAATTGTCAAGGATTACCTCTTGCAGTGGTTGTCATTGCAGGAGTTTTAGCAAAGGAAACACAGAGTGAAGAGTTTTGGGTGGAAATTGCTGAAAAGACCGGTTTGTACATTGTTAGTGACCAGAATGGATGTCTAGAAACGTTGGGTTTAAGCTACAGTCATCTTCCTCTTCACTTGAGAGAGAGCTTTCTTTATCTTGGAGGCTTCCCAGAAGACCACATGTTTAAAGTACGAGAGTTGATCTGATTATGGGTAGCCGAGGGGTTTATTCAACAAGATGGAAATAGAAGCTTGGAGGATATCGCAGAGGATTACATGATGGATCTAATTGACAGAAATCTTGTAAATGTAGCAGACAGGAGTGAGTATGATGGATCTGTCAAAGCTTGTAAAGTGCATGATCTTATTAGGGAGTTATGCCTAAGAAAAGCCAAGGAAGAAGGATTCATTCTTATAACGGAAAGTCTAATATTGCCCGCTCAATTTTCTGATGTTATTACACAACCATATAAGCCGGTCCGTATGTTCATAAATAAAGGTATCAAAGTTCTAGGCTTTCCTTATTCACCTGCCCGAAACCTTAGATCGATTTTGTGCTATAATGATTTCATATCCGTGAGTGATGTCATTGCAAATGGTTTCCGTCCCTTTGAGCTACTTAGAGTGTTGGATCTACGTAAGAATGTGATATGGGATTTTCCCAAAGGCATGGAATTGCTAGTTCACTTGAGGTATCTTGCAGTTTGGAATTCATCAAATGATTTCCCATCTTCAATATGCAATTTATGGGGTCTTCAAACCCTCATTTATATTACATATCATGAAAGGAATGTTTTACCTAGTAACATATCAAATCTGGTAAATCTGAGGCATTTGTGGAGTTATGGGAATGTCTTCATTCTTCCTTCCATTGAAAAACCAATGAATTTGCAAACTATTTCAAGTGTGGTATTGGGAGATGGGGTAGATAATCTTCAAAAGTGTTTTCCCTACATCAAGAAACTTACATTTCGTAGTTGCTCAGATGAGCAAAATGACTTCAAATCTCTCACCTACCTTGAAAAGCTCAAAGCAACTGGCTTCATCGAAAGAGCTCCCATTACATTCCCAGCATCATTGAAAACACTTACACTATCATGGTACCGTCTACCGTGGAGTGTTATGTCAATGGTTCAGTTGTTACCTAATCTCCAAGTTCTAAAATTAAAAAACTCTGCCTTCAAGGGAAGCTGCTGGAACACAGCTAAAATTATTGAGACTTGAGGAGTTAGATATTGAAGTGTGGGAAGCCTATAGTGCAAGCTTCCCGTGTCTCAGACAGTTAGAAATTGTGAGTTGTCGGTATCTTGAAGAGATACCCCTTGAAATCGGGGACATACCAACGCTTGAGCTTATTCAAATCAAGCGTTGTAGGCGCTCTGTTGATGAATCAGCTAGAAGAATCGAAGAAGAGCAACATGATTTCGGAAACTTTGACCTAAAGATTTGCATTATATAAGAAGATTAATGCCGTTCAAAAAAATCTAAGAAGATTAATGGGAACTGAAACCACAACACGTCGGAACTAAGGTGACTGAAATGTTAGCAATACACATTGGTAACTGTTCATGAACATGTTCATTTCCTTAATGAATGAACACGAACAAGAAATCTCGTTCGGTAAGCGTTCGTGAACCGTTCATGAACATATTTATTCCTTAATAAAAAACGTGTTTGTTCGATTCATTTACATCCCTAGTTCTGCTATTATGATTTTGTTATAATACATTGTAGGTAAAAAGAATTCATTGCAACACATTTTTATTTTATCATATGGTTTGTATAGAAAGGTCAATTGCAATAAAATGTAGTAAATTAAACTTTTCTTGTAAGAAACCCAAATAGTATTATTATTTTTGAACGGCCAACGAATAAAAGCCCGTCTACCCGGTAGCCCAATGGCAAAAGGCGAGCCCATACGCCCTCGATCGCAAACAACATTGGGTAGCCCAAGCCCACCATCTCCAGTTCCAGGGAAAACCCCCAACCGAAGGTCCACTACAGTAAAACCCCGGTGCGATGGATTCAAACTTGAGACCTATGGCCTCAAACCTAAATCTTCAATTCCTCTCCAATGCCAATTGAGCTATCGATCATTATCCATAAAAAAACTGGATAACTCAATAAATCAGTATTTCAACAAAAAAACAATTAAAGTAAGTTACATTTTTTTTCTCCATAGTATCACTGTCATTTTATCCAGCACCTAACTAGTTACAAACCAGAGGTGTTCACAGTTAGTTTAGTCAGTTTTGATAATTTCTTAACCAGGGATCAAACTTTATGTTAAGTTTACTTGAACAAGTAATAATTGATAGGCATTCAATAAGTTATTCATTTGTATTGCTTAGGTATAGTTCCTTAAATTCATTGATAATAATAAAAATAAAATAAAAAGATGAAGCTATTGGTATTGTCCATCCTCTATAGAATCAACTTCCAGATCAAATCTTCTTGATCACTGTATCATCACCTTTGCTATTGCCGCTACTACTAGCTGCTAAATGTTTATTTGAACTCGCGACTCCGGCTTCTTCATCTAAATATCTGCTTAGATCTGCTGCTTCGTCTGCATGGTTTTCTTTATCGAACCTGCAGCAAGTCAAACGTTGCGAAAAAAAAGTCAAACATTGCTACTTTCACAATATAAAAAGTGTTGTTTTTTGTATCTTCTCTTTTTTTAGTAATTTTCAAACCTACATTTCATAATCATCCTTAGAAAAGATTGATTTAGGATCACAAAGTTTTCTACTTTTTCATTATTGAAAGATGTTTTGGACATTTGACTAATAGTCAAAGTTAAGATAGCAAGCAAACTAAACGCGTACCCTGAATAAACAACGAGCCCGATAGCAACGGCAACAAAGGCTACGAAATACATCCAATCAACCTGATGATCAAAGTAAAAAAGTCGCAAGTCAAAGTCAACATAATCTTTTCTTCAGATAGTTGTTTCATTGAAATATGTCTACAAACCTTTTCATGGTATGCGAAGATACGAATCAAGACCGACCACATGTCAGATGTCAGCAATGACAGATTCAACATTGTTGCTCCACTCATCTACAATTGAAACAAGAAGAATGAACATGAGTACAACGGGCAAAAATGTAATTATAACTTGAAAACTTTCCGAAAATATAAGCATTGCAATTTTATGCCGTGGATGGAGTGACAATTATTTCAGACATTATTACCTTCAGCAAAACAGGAACGCCTGAGTAAAATAAAAACATTGCGGCTGCAAATCCCGTGTAAGGAAGCAACTAAAAAGTCAAACAAATAAACATCTATGGTTAGAACTTGATATCAGATATAACATTTTATAATATAAAGTCCAAATGCAGAAGGAAGCGACATTTATCTTTATGTTTCATGAAACATATTTGTAAGTATGTTTCATGAATCATATTTGTAAGTATCTATATATATGTATGTGTTTATATATACATATGTGTGTATAGAGAGAGATGGAGAGATTACTGATCCTGAAGACCAATGGATGGATTTGAGTTCCTCGCGCTCAAGTATGCTTCTATTGACATTGTTAAAGAATACAAACGTGAAGCGAAACTCAAATGCCAGTTTCACTATGCCACTTTGCTTACATATTATAAATAAATATTGAATCATAATATATCATATAAATACATGCTACATAAGTACATATAAAGGTATAAGAATGGACGAGTTTGGTTGTATAACGGGTCAAAATGGTTCATTTCTTAAACGACAAATGGGGAACTGTAAAAACTAATAAAATATTAAAAAAATTTAAGGAACTCCATTGAAATTCTTATGATAGATGCCATAATGATGCATGCAAGGATACATTTGAATACCACTGAAGATAGCACCGAAGAGCCCCAACATTGCCATAAGTTCAATCCTGTCAGCGGTTTTCACAAAGAACTCCTGCACAAGGCCAAAAACATTTATTAATTTAGTCAATACACACACACAAATATATGTTTAAATAAGCATATCATACAAGTGACAAGTCAACGACAATCGAGACAGTAAGGTATTACTTTGACCAAACACAATATGCTTACCTCGCTAACATTGCTGACGGCATAAAGCGTGGCTCCCGCAACCACCAAAAAGTCCCCTTTAATAGGGTTGCTTCCGCTTTCTGCGAAAGTCATACATAAATATTTGGAAAATGTCATTAAACTGTTTTACAGGTTACATATGTACGGTAATACAGGTTGCAAGTTAATGTTAAAAGAATAAATTTTGTGTACAATAATTTGGTAATATTCAATATATATATATACATATATATCTATATATACTCACGTGAGCAGTCATCTGCATGAACATCTGAGAAAATAACGAGCACAAGACCAGCGATACAGATGGCAACACCTGCAATTTTCTTGTACCTGTATTTTGTCTTTAGAAAGAGCCACGTCAGCAGTATGACCGAGGGGATTGACCAACAATCGAGCAGCATTATACTTGTTATTGATGTGTACTGATACGCCTTCACCACTGTTAATCAGAAGAAATAAAAGTCAGCACATTCAACACTAATACACATTCGTTTATTTGATAACCTACAAATTGAATTTTTTTTTTTGAGTGTTTTTTTTTTATTCCTTACCAAGATAATTAGCCTCGACATCTACAAGCCCAAGAAGTAAATAATAATACCATTTGGCCTGCAAATGTTAACATGAAACGGAACAGAAATTCGTCAAACGGTAGTCACTGATGCAGATAATTGTCGTAATAAATATTTAAAACAATGAAAAAACCATAACCCATGATAATAAGTTACTTGTAGCATCTAGCAAGTTTAAATTGTAACGTAAATGAATATATACACTGAAAATAAGTAAATAACTGACCTTCAGCCCGCTTCCTCTGTATAATAATATTCCTCCGTAAACAATTGCCAACATCACATAGTTAGCTAAAGATTGTGATGTAGGTGCATTGATCCCTAAGTTACAAAATAAAAGTTAAATTAGAATGTATGTCATCAGATACTAAGCATTTTACATAACTGCTGTATGTAAAAATAGTTAAAGCAATATGTACATGTATTTATGCGGTTCTCACAGCATTGAACGATCCTCTATGCATATATACACAACGATTCAATATAAAAACACGCACAAATGGTATGAATTAGAAGAGCAAAACATACCTTTCATCGATGAAACATTCATAAAATCTGCATATCACACCAATCATGTAGGCCAAAAGACATAAATCTTGTAGCTTTTTATGTTTTTAAATCATCCTACTAGTTTGTTTTTTATTTTTTGTTGTAAAACAAACGACTGTTGTTGCATAATTACAAAAATAACACAAGACTCTGCAAAATGAGTGATCTCATTATAGAAGGTGGTTCTCTTTTGTATTCACATATCTTAATTTGTACAAACTAGCACATTCTAGTGTGTTTTTGGCATATATTCCACCATAAAAATGGTTAATTTGATGTGAAAATTCAAGTATATTGGTTTACAAAAGTTGATTTGTCAAAAGTGAATCAAAGTATCAAACACCAAAGCACAACTCAGTGTAAATTAGTAAATTACAACTTGCAGCATCAAATACCTTCACTTTTCACATAATAGAATAAAGATAAAAAAACACATTATTGTACTCACTTCAAAGTTCAAACCACTAAAGATGATATTTTATCACACAACAAAAAACCACTTTTTGCATAATTCAATACTATTACTTTTATGAAAAACCAATCAATTAAACAAATCAGTCAGCTTCCAAAAAAAAACTCAAATTGGTCTATTATGGAAAAATAAACCAACAAAAAAAAAAAAAAAAAAAAACAAATCACATGGAGCCCAGATAATGAAAATACAAACCTCTTCTAGCAAGCTCAGATGATGAAAATCCAGTTGATGTGATAAGAAGTGAAAGAATCTGTCCCAACACAAGACCAACCACTGTCTTGTTTGACACAATCTCCTTAAAACTAACCATGATTAGATCAAAAAAAGATTCTACCTTTTCAAGACTCAAGAAACCTCAATAACACACTAAAGAACCCAAATTGCACTTCTTTTGTAAATCTTTTTCAAGAATCACTCATACCCAGATGAGAATATGAATACCCAATTCAAGAAACCTCAAAAGCACACTAAAAAACCCAAAATTGCACTTTGTTTGTAAATCTTTTTCAAGAAATAACCAAACCCAGATGGGAATATGAATACCCAATTCAAGAAACCTCAATAACCCACTAAAAAACCCAAAATTTTCACTTTGTTTATGAATCTTTTATTCAAGAATAATCAAACCCATATGAGAATATGAAAATCCAATTCAAGAAACCTCAACAACACACTAAAAAAACTCAAACTTGCACTTTGTCTGTAAATCTTTTTCAAGAAATACTCAAACCCAGATGAGAAAATGAAACACCCAATGTAAATTTGGGATCTTTTTTAAGTGGGTAGGTTTGGAAAAAGAATTGCAATTGTAATAATCGAAGAAAAATGATTGCTTTAGTGGCAAGTAGTAAGTCAACTTCAATATCAATTTGATGATAAATAGGAGGATGTATCAAGAATGTGAGAGAGTGGAAAATGAGAGACCATCTTAAAATATTATGAAATCAATGGCTGTAAATGAGTCCAAAAGTGTTTAGGAGTGTTTGCCTGCCATTGGTAGAATAGAGGCCCAGAGATTGGGGACACACAATTTGGGTAATTTCACTTTTTTGTGTTTTATGCTATTTCTTTTTTATTCTTTAAGCATATGTGCTTACCTTTTAGACCTTTTTAGATTTCGGCTAAATTGAATATGGTATTAATTCAGGTTGAATTTTGTTAATATTATATAATATGAGGTTAATGGGATGTTGAAATGAATAAAGATTTGAACTTTATTTCGAGAACACTTATTCATTTTTACCAAAACAATCTTAGTTAAGATTTTGCATTTGAGAAAGATATCTATTTCAATATGCACATATTTGAGAAAGATAACTATCTAAAGCACCTAATGTGGTCCTTACGGATCTCAAATGTTTATGGATGACCATAGACGTAGTGATGGACATGCAAACCATGCAATGAAATTAACTTGTACATTATGAAAAACTAAATTTGATTATGTAACATTTAAATGCAACTTGTTATGTTTCTTTAGACATGCAAAACTAAATAGATTGTTATAATTAATAATGTCTCTATTAAGTATAAATTAGGGGAGCAAACGAGCCGAACGGCTCACGAGCTACTCGAGATCGGCTCGAGAAAAAGCTCGGAACGAGCCGAGCTTTATCGAGCCCGAGCCGAGTTTGAGCCTAAAATAAAGCTCGTTTGTTTATCGAGCCCAAGCTCGAGCCTCGCATGTGAAACTCGTTAGGCTCGTCGAGCCTTATCGAGCCTTAGTGTAAACGAGCCGAGTCGGCCGAGCTTATTCAAACTTGTTTACAAGCCGACCTCGAACCTAAAAATAAGCTTATTTAGTAAACGAGTCCAAGTCCGAGCCCGAGCTTCACTTATCGAGCTCGTGAGCCTAAAAAGTCTATTATTTATATTATTTTTATTTAATATATTAATTAATAGATAATAAACGAGCCGAGCCCGAGCCGAGCTCGAGCTTGAGAAAATACAAACGAGCCGAGCTCGAGCTCTCATAAGTTAATCGAGCTCGAGCCTGGTCAAGCTCGGGCTCGGCTCGTCTCGGTTCGTTTGCACCCCTAGTATAAATATAAAAAGTGATGATAATAGTGAAAAAAAATAATTTGACCTGTTGGGCTGTTGGGTGTGAGGGACGGCCATGGCTCGTCGCAGCTTGTCGAGGGTCGTCCACACCCTACTCCCCAAGCTCGTTCCATAGGTTTCGTCGGTCTATTGGTGAAGGCGGCACTCCCCTCTCTTTCTTATCCAACACACATATACATACATACATCTTGTTTATATAACAAAAGGTGATGGGGCTCATCACCCACACATGATGACGTAGCCGCTTACGTGGAGGCCCATCACCAAGTGATGGACCACCTCCATACCCAAAAGCCTTATCATCATCAGTATCAATAATATTGTGGTTTATATTGTTTCTCATCACATCAAGCTACAGTAATTTATTTTTGTCCTTATTATTTTAACCCTTTCATTTTTCACACTTAAACCCATTTAACTTTCTAAAAACTTTATGAAATGTCAGTTTGACACCCTCAAGTTTAAGTGCTTATTTTTGTATATGTTTGTGTCGATATAAACTCAAGTTGTTTTACGCTTCGACGTAAATTATGTCGGGTTATAATACGTTTCCGTGCTTATTTTTATGTGCGTTTTTACTTGGTGTACCTTTTGACGTAAATTTTGTTCGGAAACAAGTGCGGTCAAATACAATACCTTTTGATGATATAAACCATGTGATAGTTATTGTTAAATACTTAAATTTAATAATGAATGAAATTGAATTTTGTTTCTTTATATACGAAAAATTACATCTTACATTTAAAACATGTAATAATTTTTTTTTGAACGATAACCTTCATTAGAAATTGGCTAAGCCCACAAAACGAGGACCGCCAAAAACAAACATTTACAATATATACAACGGATATCTACTCCAATCCTTCCAACTAAGATCCCGAAATTTGGACCGACTACGCAGCCAAAGAAACGACCAAGATTTAATACAATCATATCACAAACCCTCGGCTGGACATCTTCAAAAACAACCTTGTTACGAGTTCTCCAAATCACCCAGCAAGCCGTCATAACGATACCTCTAACGATGACCTTTTTCCATTTTGACCCATTAAACGAGTCTGTCAGCTTCATAATATCTTTGATCTCGAGCAAGCGAATAGGGTCCAGTCGACACCATCTCTCAATGAACTGCCACACGCCACAACTGAGCAAACATTCGGTAAAAAGGTGAAGAGCAAATTCCTCCACCGATTGACAGATCACACAAGAATCGTCTTCCACAGTAACCTGCCTCCTAATCAGCGCCCTCTTTGTGGGCAATCGGTCCATATCGAGCCTCCACGCATGAATGTTCACCTTAATCGGTACCCACCCGGTCCACACCATGTCATGAATCCTCCTCACGTCTCTGCCACTTCGAATCAGCTTCTTAATATTCTGAACAGCTTCTTAAAACATGTAATAATAATGGCCACTAAAATTGATGTTAATTTAACAACTATATAAATATGTTTAAAATAATTATTTTACTATTTTAATTAGTTCTAGTAGTGATCTCTAGTATAGTGGTATGTATGTTGGGTGAGAGGGGTGGCTTAAGATAGCCATGTAAGTATTAAAAAGATTTTGAACTTAGACTTCTAGTCGTAGTTCATGAATTATGCTTACTAAATTGGTTTCTTTATCCCTACTGTCTTATCAATGTGGGGATCACACGATCGAGACCCCCATTGCATCTTTGAACGATGATGACACGATTTATTTGACAGGAATCATTGCTTGTTATAACTCATTGTTGTGGAAGTTTTGCCGCTTGTAGCGCTCAACTTTATCCTATATAGGCCAACCTTGACTTGGTAAGTATATTGTCTATGTTAGTTTAATCATGACAATTGACAATAGCATGTGGGAGCGTTGTCCTTTCCTCACTTTATCTTATAAAATTTGGCATTCCCTTTATGGCGTTTATGTTCATGACCAAGGATACTATACGTAATGGTGCGTTGTGATTGCTTTGTGATGGTAATATTGAATATGAGATAGTACATGATAAAGTGACTTCATACTACACAAAACACTAAATCCAAAACATACATTACAACTTCAAGAATAACCTATTACAAACAACTTATACAGTTCAAAATATATCATTAATGAATCCACCCCTAATAGAGCTTACCAAAATGTCAATGATCAAACCGTGGAGTCTTAGGTTTTACCTACGTAGGCAACACTTTTTGCTTGGAAGTAACACCAAAGAAATCAAGGCGTTAACAACATTGGTAGACAATGTGAGAGAGCTTCTTGTTGATATTCGTTAGAACTTTGTCGTATGATAAGTAAATATTTCATGTCTTCACCATCGTCGCGTGTATAGAATTCAAGAAAGGGGCGATGTGATTTCTAGATTCCACCATTTTAGACCTTCCAACAATATACGAAAGGCGGTGCCAATGGTTAAGATGTTTAAATTACCCTGGACTCCAATAAAGAGTTATCAATTGTAATTGTAGATTTAAAAGTCCTTGGTCAAACTCATTAAGAATGAACTTTTGGTAATACACTCTTCAAATGCTAATGTCATTTGCAAAATGATGGAATAACATAAGGAATCAATGTAAGATTAGATATATTATGTATTTAATATTTAATCTATAGCCATTATAATCATTTACATAATATAGATCAAAATATATTATAACCTATTAAATAATTAGTTGGTAATTGTTGATGGACCATATTACCCTTATTAACTAATTAGGTTTCCTCCTGGGTGCTTATATAAGGAGAATTATGTGGAGGTTAAATGGTTACTTAGTTACACAATCAGACACACCCCATAAGATATAACATCATAATTCGATCTCCCTCTCCTACAGCCGATACCCTTTCGGTTTCCTTAGCCACCATCATTAGATTGCACCCTAAGGAGGAACCAGACCAAGATGATAACCATGTCAAACCTTATTGCTACGTCTCCATCTGGATTTCTCAGCTAGCCTGTGCTGATGCAATCAAATGTATGTTTTCATGTTTTCCTTTATGTTTAAACAGAACTGAACCAACATGTGGTATCAGAGCATATGTTGATTAGTTAGTTCTGTTTTCTATCCGTAAATCTGGATTAAAACTGGAAAACAAGTTTTAAAACGATAATTAAAATTCGTTTTTTCATCCGAAATCATTATTGTTCGATTTCTGTCATCCGAAATTCCATCTCGGATGGCATGTTCATTCGTAATTACTGTTCCGAAATCTGATGTTTCAGAAATATGTTTAAATGTGTAATAAAATTCCAGATTTCGGATGAATGTTTGAGTAATTTTTATTTAGGGTTCATCATGTTCTTAGTTAAAATTCGAATTTTCCTTCATGATTTGGAATATGATTTGAATTGTGGAATGTTTTCTTAATTTTGATCTAATTTTATCTAATAAGTTTTCGAAATCTGTTAATAGGATAAACAGATTACGATTTTCGAAATTTACTGATAAAATTAGATGAATGATAAAATAGGAAACTCTATCACAATCCCAAATTTTTCGAATTTTCAGTTATGATTTCGCATTTAACAGCTTGCAGAACACATTTCGGATGATCATTACGGATGATCATTCCGGATGAACATTGTTTACCCATTACGGATCAGCAACTGTCTGATCATTCCGGATGAACATTGTTCACCCATTACGGATCAACAACTGACCATTTCGGACTAAGCATCACGGACTAAGCATTACGGATGATCAGAGAACTGATCATTTCGGATGAATCTCGGACTAAGCATTACCATCCAAAATCATCCGAAATGCATCACGGATCATCAAGAGCTGACAATTTCGAATGAATCTCGGACTAAATATCACCATCCGAAATGACTCGACTTACGCATCTTGGACACATCTGAAATCATTCGAAATCATCCATTTCGGATAATCCGAAATGATTCGAAATTAGTCATTTCGGATGAATCCAAGACATGTTTCATCCGAAATCATGAGTGTTCATAAAATTTGGCAGTTAATGTGAGCTAAAAATTTTATCGGGGCTCCCGCCCCGAACCCCGGGCGAGGGCACACTGTTCCCCGCAAACCCCAGCGAACTCACCGCGGAGTTCGATCCGCGCTAACGGGTGGTTTGCTATTAAATAATTGGTTTTGTAATCACTTAGTTAATTAATAAGGATCAAATAATGTTTTACAAAACCAAAATAGCTTAACTTGAATGAGTTTTTGATGTATCACTTCTGGCCAAAGCTGACTTCATACATCTACTTATCGTTCAAGTATTACGAAAGCTATGTTAAGTATGCATCATAAGCATGAATGTCTTAATTTATGGCCAAAGCTGATTTAATTCATTCATAGATGGCATACTTAACGAGTGCATAACTAAAGTGATTGTCTCAATTTCTAGCCAAAGCTGATTTGTTACAACCACTTTGCACATATGCTTAAATGATTACACTTCTGGCCAAAGTTGTTTTGTCTTCGTTTAAGTAGAATTTTTAGCTAAGTCTATTATTTTGATGTTAGTAATAGACATATCACAACCTCTTCACACAATGATCCTTATATTAATGATCCTTAATTAATTTTTTATGATCATTTCGTATGCCTTATTCTTAGTACCCATAATTTTTACTCACTATAATTTTCTTCTATAAGTCTATATCTCATCCACTCTAATTCCTAAATTTAATATGTTTTGCTTAAAGTTTCTATAAGAATTAGCTCTTAAATTAAATCCTTGATTATCTCTTAAGACACGATAATCCTATTGCTCTGTTCTGATAAAGCACTACAGAAGAAAAGTAGAGCATGATGATTATGATAAATCGAACATGATGTCTCTTATGATAATTAAGAATAAGTGTTGTCACTAAAAGGTTATTCCAGATTAAGTCTTTCCTAAGACTAATCTATAATTTTGGAATAATCATACGAATTCCTAAGATGCATGCCTTCATTTGAAATTCTAAACTATAAAGTTAAGTGGTATATGTGAATACATTATAATGTACAAAACCATGACCCATAAAGTTAAGGGGCTTACGCATGGAAATAAGTACATTTTTTCCAGTACATTACATACTAAGATTTTCACTTGTACAATTTGATGCATTATAAATCAACTATAACACTCAAAAGTACCAAAGTATAATGAGTGTGTTGATAAGCAACATATGTACAAAGAAATAAATGTTTGAAGCTGGAAAATAAGTTGTTACTCACCTTAGAACCACTAATAGTTTAAAAGAGGATTGTTCTAAGGTCCATAGACAAAATGCAAGTACAAAATCCCAACTTTAAGGTTCTTCAAGGGAAAATCTCACTGCATAATTATGTCATTAGACTAGGCATAAGCAACGAGACTATCCATTATTATAAAGAACAGTTGGATAAGTTAATTAGATAGTCACTTACTAATGATATTTAAGTCTGATAATTTTAATATTCCAATTAACACATGATTAGTTGACTCTAGTTCCATACGTTTCCTTACCAGAACTCGACAAATAACTAACATGAGAGTTAGTGACAAAATTAAATGTTAAGGCTATAAGAACCATAATAAGCAGTCTTCCAACAAAGCTTTTCGATACCTTATATATATTCTGAAGATTAATCAGAATACAGTATCATTACTTAGGCTATGTCATGAAGGTTGTGAGGTTTGCATAACCTACATAAAGTCACACTTACCTTAAACTCTCATATTATTTGTTCTTAATATCTGGATAGAAACATTACTAAGATGAAACTAGATAATACCTTATACTTTCACAACTTTTGTCATCATGCAAATGAGAATTTGACAAAAGGAAAATGAGACTTATAAATTTCATCCATTATAACTGAAATTCATGAGAAATCATGACATGGTTAATGAGGATGATTTTTTATCTCATCTCATTCTAAGTGATTTTAAATCATGACGTTACAGCCCTAAATATTACTTGGCTTAAGGAATAAGTATGGGTCCATCATAAGTCATTCATTGACATTCGTGGAACTTATTCCAAATGGAATATTCAGACATAATTCATTTATCATTTAAAAGACTATCAACTTGTATCTAAATTTTGTCGCATATGGCCCACGTTCTTAGAAGAAATCTATTCATGTATGTACTTAATAAGATTTCTATTAGATATGTCCCTAAAGTTTCTTTTGATATCTGGACATTAAAGAAATCAAATAAAGTCTAACGTATATGTGATAGGTTCCCACGTCACGTACCTCATTGAAACTTCTCTTGTAGCATTTATAGAGATATCAAAGATCAGTGGGAGCATTAAGTGTCTTAATAATAACTTGCAATAGTTGCAAGAGGCGGGGAGTGAAAACTTTATATTACTTCAATTTACACCTCTTGTACAAGACACTGCTCCATTATGACACTGTTCTATCATAACTTATCTCCTTAAATCTAATGCTACTCTTACAAAAGTTTCATTGTTGCTTAATTGTGGGCACACTTAGATTTCTTACATAAACTAATATAATCCTCAACAAGAGAAATCACAACGACTAACGTCATTAATTTGTGTTTCTCTATTAGAATTTGTTGGTCGTTACATATTGACCCTAAGCATGCTGAGTTCCTAAAGTTTTCTAAGGTCAATGGGAGCAGTCAAAGTCCTTATCATGATTTGCAAGGAATACAAGAGGCGGGGGGAAGAGTGTCATTAAATTTCACTCTGAATTTAACTCCGATTACACCTCTTGTACACCATACTGCATCAACTCTTAAAAACTTAGAATCCTGAAAATGATAGCAACTTAACCAAGAGCTAATCCATAAAATTGAAACTTCTAATGAACCCAATAATCAACTCAGGAGGTCATCTAGGTTTAAAAGCCTACTAACTTTGATGATTACATAACCTCCCTAACTGAAGTTGATATGGATTTTGGAAATGTTTACTGATCCTATCTCTTCTAATTAAGCCATTAGCGTCAATCAATCTTCTGAATGGAATAAAACTGTTTTCTAGTAAAACTGTTTTTATGTGTTCGTATAACGTTTGGGATTTGATTGAATTATCTAAGAGTGTTCATAACTAAACCAAATCCTAATATAAGCGTTAAGACACGAAGAAGCTTGATTGATTGTCAAAGGTTGTACTCAGGAAGAGATAAATTATTAAAGAATCTTTATTACATATCTAACAAAAGATTTCTTTGAGGATCATCACTGTTCTAGTAGCTTATAATAGTTTAAGGCTACATTAGATGAACATTATAAACAATTTTCCCTAACAAATGGCTGACACATTTACATGTTCATTAGATAACAACCTAAAGTTTCATACTAAAGGTTAAAGAACACTTTATTTGTAAGCCAATAATATCCATGTATGGGTTAATGCAAACATCATAATGTGATGAAAAGCTAACGTAATTATTTTCATCAAGAATCAAGTGGATTAATGTACCTACCTCAAGATGAGTGGGAGCAACTAAAATAAACTTGTCTATATAGATGACATTCTTTTGACAAGTATATGTTACATAAGTCAAAGCATTGTTAACACAAACTTTGATATAATAAATCTCAGAGATATCTCTTACGTGATTGATATCATAACATACTGAGATAGACCCAATGGGATATTAGTTCAGTTCCATAAGTTTAAAATTAAATGGGTCCTTAAATGTGTAACAAACAATACTGCTCTCCTTTAGAGGATAATAGGATAAATGAGATTGTTTATTTACGCTTCATTAATTAGAAGCCTTGTGTAAGTTCAAGTCTATACTCGTTTAGATATTACTCACATTGCAACACACTAGATATGTCTAGATTAATGTGAAGCATATTATGGAGTATTAAAATATTTATAAAAGGAAACGAGAGACTATAATTTTAAAAGAAGAAGTGAGAACTTAAAACCGGTTTATTACTCTAACTTTGAGATATTCAAAGATGACAAAATGTAATTTCGGGTATATCTTTATGTCAGCAGACAAAACCTATTTCATGGAGGAGTCATAATGCACTGATATTAACAACCTAAGTTATAACGACATAATATAGTCATTAAATGTTGTTGGAAATTTATCAGTGGACTCATAAGTTGATTAACTCCATATAATTAATGTTTTGAAGACTTAGTGTGATAAAGTCAGCTACCATGACTCCTTGAACAGTAACAGTTCAAGAGGTGCTGCATTAAGTTTCGATACACAATTAATATTCGTTTATGAATGAATTGAGGAAACTAAGTTTTGTATCGAATACATTCATGATATGCTTAAGGATCCTATATCTGAAGGGCCACTACCCATAAGTCTTATTAAGAGAGCTCGGAGACGGGTATTAATTGATGGTCACGCGCAACTGCATATCGTACTATGAATGACTAAGTATTAGTTAATTTTCCTCATCAGTTTGATTTTTGTATGTCTCTAAGAATATGTCAAGCTAGCATAACGGCATATAGACAAATATAGTTACAAATCAAACAAAGGGCTTATGCGTATTTTGATCATAACGATTAGGTTTTAAATTAAGGCTATAGTATGATTAATGGGGGTCCTGAGTCGCATAATGATTCAACGGCTGTATTTCTCTGCTATAGTACTTGTTTATGCTAAAATGAGTGTTAACTCCTTATCAGGCTTATCTAATACTCATAGTAAATGATTACTCGGCTAAGTGGGAGAATGTAAGATTAGATATATTATGTATTTAATATTTAATCTATAGCCATTATAATCATTTACATAATATAGATCAAAATATATTATAACCTATTAAATAATTAGTTGGTAATTGTTGATGGACCATATTACCCTTATTAACTAATTAGGTTTCCTCTTGGGTGCTTATATAAGGAGAATTATGTGGATGTTAAAGGGTTACTTAGTTACACAATCAAACACACCCCATAAGATATAACATCATAATTCGATCTCCCTCTCCTACAGCCGATACCTTTCGGTTTCCTTAGCCACCATCATTAGATTGCACCCTAAGGAGGAACCAGACCAAGATGACAACCATATCAAACCTTATTGCTGTGTCTCCATCTGGATTTCTCAGCTAGCCTGTGCTGATGCAATCAAAGGTATGTTTTCATGTTTTCCTTTATGTTTAAACAAAACTGAACCAACAATCAAATGTTATGGCATCTCAAACAGTGTTGATGACTCCATGTTTATCTTTCTGCCATAATGCCATAATAATTTGCAATAAATTCTTCGAATATTGTATTTAATGGTGAGTGGGAACTAAATTAATTAATATAAAATAAAGGAATGTCCATAGGGGGAAGGGTGACTCTTATCAAAGCATTTTTGGAAAGTCTTCCAAACTATTTTTTCTCGCTTTATAAGGCTCCGGAGAAAGTTATAAAAGATCTGGAAAAGTTGATTTGGAAGTTTCTATGGGGAGGTTCTAGTAATGAGAAGAAAATGCACTGGGTAGCTTGGGAGAGAGTTGCTTCTCCTGCCTAGGCAGGAGGTCTTGGCCTCTGTAGTTTGGGGAATATCAACAAGGCTTTGTTAGCCAAATGGGGCTGGAGATTCAAATCTGAAAGTGATAGCTTTTGGGTCACGCCCTTCACCGTCATAGATTGTCGTGGGATTTTCTTCCGGTGCGGACGTCTTTGAAAGGAGTGTGGAGCAACATTTGCAAGGTTTGTTCGAAGCAATTAGGTGATAATGTGCCTCTTAGAAGTTTGATGCAAGGAGAGGTTGGTGATGGTTCGGATATCTCCTTTTGGTTAGATCCTTGGCTGCTTGTGAAACCGCTGAAGGAGGAGCTTCCCAATCTTTTTCGGCTTGAATTGAATAAGAGATGTAAAGTCAAGGATCGAATAGTTAGTCTTGTGTCCAATCCGAGTAGGAAGTGGGAATGGAGGGCAACCCCGGATTCTAATGAGGAAATTGCGGAATGGAGCTACCTTTGTAGTTTGCTTCATACGGTCTCGTTGAGTGCTCAAAAAGACAGATGGAAATGGTTGGGGAATGGGTCGGGTGGCTTCTCGGTTGGGGCTTCAAGCGGCTTTTTGTGGAAACTTTGGATTTTAGCTCGCGTTATGTTTGGGAATGGTGTAGATGGCTTCCTAAGAAATGTAATCTTTTTGCATGAAGAGCTGAACTGAATAGGATTCCGACTAGGGAGGCGCTTCAAAGGAGGAATATCTATGTAGAAGACAACAGTTGTCCTCTTTGTAATTGGGGATAGAGACGGTTGATCATCTGTTTACCTCTTGCTAGGTTTCGACAGTGATATGGCAGAAAATTCAAGCATGGTGTAAGATTCCTAATTTTGTTTTGTTCTCGTTTCGGGATGTGTTGGAAGCGCAGAGGTGGTGTGGTCTGACAGGTTCGATGAAGGAGGTCTTTCACAGGATTGTGATTCTAGCGTGCTGGAGTATTTGGAAAGCGAGGAATGATTTGGTCTTTTCGGGAAAGTATGTTAACGTCAATGAGATTTTTAGTGAGATTAGATCTTTAGGTTTTATTTGGTTTAAGAATAGATCGAAAAATAGGAATGTTTCTTGGGAGTCGTGGTGTAATTTTGTAAATATGTAACTGGGGTTCGCCGCTCGGTTTCAAGTTAGTGTTTTTTAATGAAGTTTTCTTTTCAAAAAAAATAATAATAAAGGAATGTGACTTTACCGAAGAAAATTCCATTAAATCAGATAGTAATGAGATGATTTATTTTTTTTGAAAATTAAACTTCATTAAAACAATCTCCCACCCAAACGGGCAAAAGGCCAAACAAATAACAGAACCCCCGACCCAAACGGGCAAATGACAAAGAAATTACAACATGTACATAGGGTATTTACACCATTCCGTCCACCTAATGTAATTACATGTAGATCTATTTTTAGCCCAAGCATAACCTCTAGATTTTACCTCCCCTATGATATCTTGCGGGCTACATCTTTTCTGATTAAAAACCACATCATTCCTTTCTTTCCATATGCACCAGCACGCTATCATAGCCAACCCGTAAATGATCCTCTCCTCCTTCTTACTACACTTGATGAATTTGAGGATTTCTAAAATGTCTTTGAACTCAAAAAAGTAAAGCGGCGGAATGTTGCACCAAACGCTGAAAGCCGTCCACACCCTCAAAGCTACCGAGCAAGCAGTGAACAAATGTTCCACCGATTCCTCAACATCGTCGCAAAAAGGGCACATAACCGATGTTATGACCACATTCCTTCTTCTTAAATTTATTCTTGTAGGAAGCCTATCCAGATTGCCTATCCAGTTCATGATGTTGCATTTAATGAGCACCCACTTACACCAGATGAAATTTGGAGGGTGACAATTACCTCTATCGGTTATCATAGAAATTTTGACCGTCTTCACTGAGAAACTGTTCTTACTATCACCACTCCAATACCATGCATCCTTACCGTTGGAAAGACTCAACAAACTGAGCACCTCGCAACACTCCTTCCATTCCTTTAGCTCCTCTTCTGACTCAGGTTGTCTAGACCACTGCCATTTGAAAGATACACTTCCACTGCCTGTTTCCATTCTCTCTGCAACCCTGCACGATTTAAACAACTCCAAACCAAATAACTGGGGCCACCTTTCCATGAAGGGAAGATCACCCACCCACGTGTCAATCCAAAATCGAATATCAACCCCATTCCCCACTTTACCCATGATAAGACGATTTAAACCCTTCTCATTTAGTTTTATTTTGGATATCAAATTTAAAATGTTTTTCCAACAACCCGATATATTTTTGTTAAGAGGAAGGAAGCTCATTTGATTATACTTACTATGACACGCTTCCACCACTTTACACCAAAGATTATGATTTTCAACCCTGTATCTCCACCCCCATTTAACAACAAGAGCTTCATTGACCTCTTTAAGCCTGCTAATCCCCAACCCACCTTTTGTCTTCGGCCAAGTAACTCAATCTCAAGCCATCCAGTTCATTTTAGAATTGTTACCAGAGCCAGCCCATAGGAATTTTTCTCATTTTGGCTTCGAGGGTCTTTAAAATCCCAACTGGGGCCTTATATAAAGAAAAATAATAAATAGGTTGGCTTTCCAACACTGAATTGATCAAAGTAAGCCTCCCCTTATCGATAAAGCTTTAGCTTTTCTCCCCGATAATCTTTTATCAAAAATCTCAATAATAGGAGTCCAGTTGTTGATTCTATTCATATTCGACCCCACCGTAATCCCCAAATATGTCAGCGGGATAGAATCCGATTTACACCCAATCACTTTAGCCATATCTGATACTGCCCCACTATCAACACCCAACCCGTATATATTTGATTTTTGAAGATTAATTTTTAAGCCCGAACATAAGTAAAAAATTCTCAAACATCTCGCCACATTCTTTAAATTTTCCTTATCCCACACCCCCAACATTAGAGCATCATCAGCATAAAAAAGTGAGAAATTACCGGACCGTTATTAGGAGTTTGAATACCTTTGAATAGACCTTCCATCCTAGCTTTGCACAAAATGTTAGACAGAGCTTCCATAACCAGAAGGAACAGAAATGGGGAAAGAGGGTCGCCCTGTCTGACCCCTTTGGAACAGTTAAATTCAAAAGTAGAGGACCCATTTACAAGAACCGAGGATCTAGCCAAAGCTAGAATCCCTTTACCTCTACTAATGTTGATATAAACTACCGGTCTAAGTTCCATCATTTATTCTTTGAACAATCTTTCTATATCACTTTCAAATTAAAATATTTATTCAATATGAAGTATTTCGACGAGTTATTCGAAATCTCAACTCA